>VMYD01000038.1:0-600000 GCA_007663325.1 Eucalyptus pauciflora | reverse complement strand
AAATGATGAGGAAGAAGTCCCGCTATAGTAATTTATGAACAAACAAACATGTCTTAGTCCGTGAGGACCACCAATGAATTCCAAAAAATTTATCAACTACTTACTTCTAGCCAAGCTGGAGCTCCTGTAGGCTCCCATGCTGGCAATCCGCCATTTTTACTCTGGAACAAGTGGCATTCATGGACGATGTGATGATATTGTAAATATAATCAAACTCAACGAAAGAATTAACTGGCAACGTGATTTTGGGATGCATAGAGCAAACAAAGCTTAGCCAATACTTCTTGTTTGATCAAAGATTTTCTCAAGTCTTTCTCAAAAAAGAAAAACAATGGTATACTCACTTGTAGAGAAAGCAAAATGTTGACAGCGTCATACAATTTCTCTGGCTCCATCTCCTCACCAACAATTTCAGGTGGCATCGTTGAGAAAAGCAAGCAACACTGAATAAACAGGGAAAAATTCAGTGAGAAACTGAGCAATTTAGGATTGGATTGAACCTGCAGATACAGTGAAGACATTCATTGGAGTATTACCTTCAGACCTTCTGCAGTGCAATCGGAGACTTGCCAACCGTGATCTTGATCCGAAAATGTCCAGGATCCTTTAGTAATATGACGGTGCATGCTTTTGAAATCACCAGAAGGATTGTCCTTGACCTGGAATATTATGAACAGATCGATGCACTTCAGTTTATCCGAGGAAACAAAAGAAACTAGGAAGATGTTTGGAGATAAGCGATGCTCGCAACAATCAAAGATCAAACCTGAGATTTTTTTATGAAGTCGTGTCCTCTAGCTAATACCGGTGCTATCTCCTCAGTCATATTACTGGCAAGCAAAGCTTGGATGGCAAAGCCCGTGTCCCACTCTTGGCTACCAAAACTCTGCATACGAATGAGCCAACCACCAAACTAAGTTTCCCTCTAGACGGTCCCACTTTACTAAATTAATCTTCTCCTTATTATAAGAATGCTTCCACTTTTCAAATATGCAGCATAAGCACCTATCATTTCGAATTAAGCCCAATTCTGCCATAGTTCAGTGACACTACTACTAACCTGCATCTTCATTCCATCTTCGGCAACCCAAAGGTAATCCGGTATCCTAGCAAGATGCTTCTTGAAATAGTCACTGTCTGGGTCTTCTACCCAGCAAGCAAGCATGCATAAAACCTGTCCGAGTCCAAAGCAAACGACAAATTCTCAGTAATGTTCTCCCACGATGGGAGAATTTTACACTTAATGTGTCTTTCTCCTCAAATTTATGTATTCATTACCTTTTCTACACATCCGATTGTGATATATCGACTGTTCTCATCTTCGTAGTGAATGTGTTTCATCGTCACCTGAAGAGCCTTTTCTCTAAGTTTATTAAATGGCCAACGGTTGAGAAGAGGCTCTGTAAATATGTAAAGACTATCCCAGATCAGATCCTGTACTAAGGGATGGGGATAGTAGAGATCCTCCTGCAGCAACAATTCGAGTCATTTTGTTAAAAAATTTCTGACTCGTAATCCATCTGATTCTAGAACGATATCTTGGACCTGTTATGGATACTTGCCTTGGCACAAAGATGGCAGACTTTTCTCCAGCAAATCGAGTCGTAGGGTTGAGTATGAAGTTCTTCTCTCAACTGTTGAACAAGCGGTGTGATGGGGCCGACGAACCTTTTCCCATACAAGTACGACATGGGCATGTAAACCATCCGACAGTAGCACCACATCTTAGCTACATCATTCAAAACAGGACATTCAGACAACATATCCATACAACTGAGGAGAAACGTAGTCACACGAAACAGAAGTTGAAACTTTCTATATTTCAAGGGGAATTCTGGAAGGGGCCATTTCAATATCAAGCCAATGCCATATTCTTGTTCATTCAGCAAAAACGCCGCCTTTTTCAATTTGAAAATATTCCAAAATTATATATGCTAGACTACTATAGAATACCATCAAGGACAAGATCAAGAAAATCTGCAAAAACAAACCTGGGTGCATGGGCAGGAATGAAGGCAAGATCCAGAACTCTGGGGGCATTGGGTTGGTTCCAGACCAATCGAAAAGGCCGAAAATCTACATGGCATGTGACAAGACAACACACATGCACAAGCACAATGTCACACATCCAATTCACCCAAACACCTTCACAGAACAATCTGGAGCACAAATTTTTGTCAATTACTGAAGGAAGAGTGAGAGAGTACCGAGAGCCAAGTCTTGCCCCAGGAGGGTATGTAGGTGACCCCACCACGGTCAAGAATCCACTTCCTGGCCCGAGTACAGGCATTATCCTGGCCACCATCAGGCCCTTCCCCGAGAATGCGCATGCATATGTAGCTCAGGGCCGTGCAGAACATGGTGCTGTGACCTTCAATGTGGAAGCCCCACCCACCATCTCCATTCTGCAACAAAATTAATGCAAAACCCACAAACAGTTTCAAGACTTAAGTCTTTCAAAGTTCCTCTGCTATTTTCTCCATCTGGGTGTCTTTCTTTTTGCGAAAAAAAGAGTAACCTGATGGTTGTAGAGGTAGCGGAGAATTTCTTTGCGGTGCTCGGCAGGGAAGACGGCGTTGAGGTGGCCGGTGATGTAGACACACATGACTAGGGGAGGGAGGAAGTAAAGAGGCCCGGCAATCTCGGCAGGCCAGTGGCCATCACTGGCCTGCAGTGCGGAGAAGAAGTGGACAGTCCTCCTCAGGGCGGTGGACGCTTTGTCGTACGTGATCTCCTCCCCGTCCTCCACCCTCACCGGCGAGATCGTCTGCTTGAACTGCTTCTCCCTCAGAAACTGCCCAGAAATCAGGCACCATGGATCAGCTGTAGATTGCCCATTACTTCGTATTGCCACACATTAACAATTTTTAAACTTAATGACAAGCAACAACAGTAAAATTCCAATTGGCGTATGAGAGTTACTGTCTTTCTCATTTTCAGAACACAATTAAAATTTTGAATAATGACAGGGATTCAAACAACTCTCCTATTAGTTTACAAATGATATACCAAGGTTCTAAAGTGATTTTTGTATGTGGAAGACATAATTCCATTCCTCCATAAGAGTGTTTATGATATGATTTATGATTTTGTAAAAAGCTTTCGGTAAAAATATCCGTCCCTCATCGTTAGTAGGGGCAATAGAGGATATAGATTAGGGGCGCGCATGACAACCATTCTGTTCCAGAAATAGTTTCTGGAACAGAAATAGATTTTTCTATTTTTATTTCTAGAAGAGTTTCTAAGCAAAAATAACCGTTTGATAACGACGCAAAATTTCTACTCTAAAAGTAGAAATTCGTTTGATAATGACACAAAATTTCTTCCTTTCGGACGGCGGCAGTGACGACCGGCGACCTTTAATATAAAAAATAAAAATAAAAATGATTTATTAACAAAAATAAATAAATAAATAAAATAAAATAAAATAAGAATATCATTTTATTTTAAAATAAAAATATCCTTAAAAATAAATTTATTTTATTTATTCTATTTTATTTTATTTTACGAATAAATTTATTTTAAAATGAATAAAAAAAAAATTATTTGGCAAAATACTCAAGACAAATAAAAATAATTTATTTTTATTTATCATAAATAAATTATTTTTAATAAACTAAAAATAAAATGATAAATAAAAATAATTTATTTAATTTTAATCTATTTTAATAAATTTATTTTTATTTTTAAATGAATAAAATGAATATATTTATTTTTATTTTTAATAAAATGATATTTAATTAAATTTATTTTTATAAATAAATTTATTTCGATTAAATTTATTTATTAAAAATAAAAATAATATTTATTTATTAAAAATAAAAATAATATTTTTTATAAAAATAAAAAATAAAAATGACTAAATTATATTTTTATAATAATTTTTATTTTTATTTATTCATTTTTAAGGATTTTTTAAATTTATTCGTAAAAATAAAAAATAAATATCATTTTATTTATTCGAATAAATTTCATTTTAAAATTAGGGTTGTGAGAAATATAAATTGATTTTTGGGAGAAATCAGAAATAAAAAATTTCTACTTCTAATTTCTCCTCCATATATCAAACAAGTTTATGTTCCAGAAATTGGTCTGGAATAGAAAAATCATTTATGGAACAGAAATTTTGGTTAACATGCACCCCCTACAAACCCCAAGTCTCGAGATCGATACGATTGCTCAGCCCGACTGATGCATGAGATCTAGCATTCCTTCTTAGAATATGGTGACAAGCTCATATTAAGAACACAGCTAAGAATTTTCACGTTTTGGTGGAATTGGGGGATTGAGCTAGAGCGAAATTTTTGGAAAGGAAGAAGAGCCCTGAGGAGAGGGCGTGTGCCATGGATCTTCTCCTTCAAAGTAGAGGCCCGACAGCAACTGGATAGCACGCTATCTCCGTCACTGAGACTAAATACAAAATTAGCTAACGTAATTGGGAATTAATTCTACCTATCCATGTCAAGTTTGATATGTATGCCCGTGTACAATGTACAGTTGCCTCCTAGTAAGCCTGTTGCTACATGAGAACGAGTAGGCATGCATGTGTGTTCAGGTACGTGGTGTATATTAGGTATGGGTGAGCAATTTTAGGTTATGTATAGGTTCTATATAGAATCTGAAATATATTTGCTAAAACAGGTTCCTCAATTTTTGAAAATTGGAACCCACCCTGTATAAGTTAGAACTTAGAACTTATCTTGTTATAAGTTCCAAGATCAGTTACATGGTCTACTTAGATTCCATCTATATTATCAATTGAACCATTATAATGAATTAAGACCTTTAATGACCACCACTTGCTGTTACAATTTACAGACCATAAAAACAAGAAAAATATGAACATTGATAAAGTAAAAGTCTTAGTCATAAAATGGAAGCTCAAATTAATACTTCCAGATTATACACTTATCATTGAATAGTATGGAATGTTGTAAGATCGCACGAAGATATGAATCAAGAAAAACATTAAAACTTATTTTAGGTTCTAGGTTATAGGTTACAGTTTACAGGTTCTAAGTTTTGTATTCCTCCAAGTAAGAACTTAGAACCTACCCGTCGAAATAGATCCATCATTTTTTGAAATTTGGAATCTACCCTACATACCTTGGAACTCGAAATTTACAAGTTCCCATCGGTTTGCTCAGTTCCAGATTTTACCCCAGAACTATGCTCACTTCTAATGTTATGTACCTGCATGCGCCAGAGGAGGTCGCCACAGGGCTTGACTTGGTGGCGGTGGTCGTAGAAGTGCTGGTAGGTGGCCTCAACCTCGGCACGCTCCTCAGCGTTGCCAGCCTCAGGGTCAAACTCCCAAGTCTGCCTCCCCACGTAGTTGTTGGTGCTGTACAAGTAGGGGCCATCCTCTCCTTCTGCTATCTTCAGCCTCCACATGCTGAGGTCTTCTCTTTTTCTCTCTTCGTTCAGCTGATTATATCGGGACTCTCCTGTACTGTCCTTCCTGATGATCATGCAAACGAACAAGTAAAACAACCCGCACAAGAAAATGATGAATGAGTTGCCAGTTGCCACAAACCAAAACTTATCGATGAACAAGGTCGCTATATATCCATGAACTATGCTTGTTCTCTAAGGTTATGTCACCATGTGCATGCATATCGCATTATAGATATCAAAATATATCCCGCAGCGATCTTGGTTTAGCATGGCTAAAGCATGAACTTATCACACAGACATACAAAGAGAGACACCTCTTTTGACTGTGAGGGATATGTGAGAGTTGATGAGAAAAGAATCAAGCTCTCTCTCCAAAACCAAGTGTTGTTGTGGTCTTTAGGAGAAGAAAGGGACCTCTATTTATACCCACGTTTTGGGTCACCAGCTTATTCCTACTTTCTTTATCTCATTTAAAATAGTACTTAGGGTTTGCCAAACAAAAGTAAAATAATGCTAGATATATCATCCTATCATCTCTAATAAGAGCCATGGCTTTTTCCATCCTCTGATTGGGTAGCAATACCGGAACGGGCATACAAACTTGACCATGAATAGCTTCCATCGGCTCAATCTTGCGGAGCTTCCATATCAAGTTGTAATATCATTGGTCACCGTCCAGAGTCTAATATAAATGTATTTGTATCATAACACATTCGTAGAAATGAAAAACGTATAGTACATAACACGTTTATTTGGCCACACATTATGTAGAATTGCATCACCATAGAAGCGTCGTTTGCTTCACGGGAAATGGGATCTAAGTTCAAAAGAATGTAATTACAGCCTTTTGAAAGTACATCCTACAAAATAAGAATAAGGTTCTTGAGAATTCAAATCCAATTAAAATGCGGGCATCAAATTACTCTCATAGTCTCGCTATTATGATTTCGATTCCGTGGCTTCCTAATCGTGATATGTCTACTTCTTGTAATAAATGATGAAAGATGTTCGTGTACTCCCCCGTATAATTCGAGTCATGGGTGATCCAAGCAACAAATTAGTGCTAACCTACGGGCATGAGCTCCTTTCCTCTATTACTGATATAGGGGATTGAGATTACATGATTGTGGATACGAATAAGTAAATACTGTCAATCTTCTCAAAAGTACGTGACAAAAATTTTGGCTTTACTTTGATAATACTCGAAAATTCTGTTATCATGTAAATATACCGACCATATTATGAATGAGAAAACTTACAAAAAAAAAAAATGACCTTTTGAATTACAAGATATTGTGAAAGGGGACAGGATTTTATTAAAAGTCATGTATATATGCTTAATAAATGTAAGAACAATATTCATTGCAAATTTAAATATTTTGTTAAATTATAATTCGAAGATTACTCTTGAAAAACATTAACTTTTTGTTATGAAAATCTATTAACGTGGTTGACACGATAAGTTAAAATAATCAAAATTTATGATTGATGTGAGGATCCGATAAAGTAGCTAACTGTACTTTTCTATGTCAAAATCAGCTAGACTAAACAGTGCCCCTTTTGTGCATTATTCTCCTGTGATAAGCATGTGAGAGGTGGACAAAGGCAAGAAGGTCCTTAAAGGTGGGCGAGAAAAATCTGACCTTGGTATGGGAAGGTGTCCAATTAGTTGGCATTTTGTTGATTAATAAATGAAAAGATGTTAACTAAATTGAAAATCGAAGTAATTTTTCTCGAAAGTCATTTTCCGCGAAACGAACGGATCTTAAGGCATGTACTCTATACATACATACTACATTATACTTTAAAAGAACGAGTATCTTCTAAAAGTTTAGTGAATGTGTGAAAGGGGACAGGATTTTATTAAAAGTCATGTAATATGCTTAATAAATGTAAGAACAATATTCATCGCAAATTTAAATATTTTGTTAAATTATAACTAGAAGATTACTCTTGAAAAATGTTAACTTTTTGTTATGAAAATCTATTAACGTGGTCGACACGATAAGTTAAGATAATCAAAATTTATGATTGATGTGAGGATCCGATAAAGTAGCTAACTGTAGTTTTCTATGTCAAAATCAGTGAAACTAATCAGTGTCCCCCTTTCGTGCATTATTCTCCTGTGGTAGACATGTGAGAGGTGGACAAAGGAAAGAAGGTCCTTAAAGGTGGGCGAGAAAAATCTGACCTCGGTTTGGGAAGGTGTGCAATTGGTCCTCGTGGTTTCGTGGATATCTTGATTTACTTTACCGAATATTGTCCAAACTCAACTAAACATCAAATTTCGGATGCCGACATCACCCTTCGATGTGAATGGTGTGAAAGAAAAGAAGTCGAATGTCAAATATCCGAAGTTAAAAAGAAGCAATCGATGATGCCGCATTGGCCTATGACTCGATAAATCAAGCGTTTAACTGGGTTGTCAATGGCTTCTAAGGCATGACTTCCGTCTAGGATCTCCTTCCCTCCACAAGTGTCACGCACTTGGCACTCTTTCTCTCCTCCTCTTTCAACGCTACTCAGCACTTTAGATCTCCGGTCTTCTCGAAGTTGCTGACAAGACACGAAGAAATTTCGACTGAGAATCCTGGGTCCCTGCCTCGCCAGCCTCAAGGCACGGTCAAACAACGCCCCCTCCACCCACCCCATGCTCCTCCAAACGTGGCGAAAATTCGTACAAGTGACCGTGGATCGTGAACGATACAATGCCTACATAACCCTTCTATTTCGTGCCTCAATCATTATCACCTGCATTTCACGAGGTTCGTGAGGCGCGAAGTGCGCATAAGAACCCGTTTGTTCATGGGGGTTTCCAGGTCCCGCACGTGAGACTTACGCCTGCCTTTGTGGAAAGTCGAACCGCGAGAGACTTTCGACCCGACAATACAATATTCATGTTTTGTCTCGACTCTTCAGTAAAGCAGCTGGGCCATGTCTTTGAACTTAGCGATGTCGAGGACGACAAGGAAAGACGGGCTGCTGGTGCCGTATCAATATGGCTTTCCACACTCATAACTGAAATAACTTTTGAGTCCATCCGAGTGTCCCCAGCCAATCGCTTATCGATTCATCCGTGGTCTCACGTAGATGTGGCAAGATTGATGGTGGACCATTGTCGCGACCAGATTTTCGGTGAACCACCTAGGGTTTAGCTAATGGATTGCTAAGTCTAGAATTAGCTTGGACTCTCCCAAGCCCATACCAACTCGCGACTTAAATTCAAATATCTAGCATGCAAAAAGGGAGTCACCACTAATCAATTTGTGGTAGGTCGATTAGACACCTACGTAAAATAATGGGAGAATCATTTTACTTCTACGAACCAGAAACTTTAGGTACGGAGACTTGGTTACACTAGACTATCCTAGTGCCATTTCGGTACCTTTATTTCGAAAAAATGTTTTGCAGGTAGCTTGAATTAATTTCACTTTCCTAACATGTGAGGTGATCATACGAGTGCGCATATCACAAATTTAACACTCAAGAAAGCAATTAAATAATGCAAAACTTATCTCAAAGCAATGAAAGCATCTGCGTTGTTAGATTAGAATTCACATCAGCAATCTTAGATATGATTTCTAATTAACAAGCAATCACTCAATTTTTGCTTTCACTTTTTAACGAGAATATAGTCCATATGCAATGCAATGCTTCTAATCTATTATGAAATAATATGGCATAGCAAAATGTCTTAAACTATATGAATGAGTAATTTTTATTTTTATTTTTAATGAACATGCAATAGTTAAATATGCAATCTAAATTAACCAAAATGACCTAATTCTAATGACGGGCAATTTCTAATTAAATGAACCTAGCTACAACGACTAAATGACATGCATTTCATGATGACATGCACATAACTAAAACAAGCATGAAATATATCCTAGAGAATGAAATGAATCTACCCTAAGACAATTTTTTTATATTTTTCATGAAATTCGAAATTAAGAAAAATGCAAAAATTATCTAGCTAGATTAAGATTCTATCCAACTTACCTTAAGAATTGAGTTAGGTCAAATCTTAATTTAAATTAGGATGTTATCTTAACTTGAAAGTTCCTAATCTATAATGCAATTTATCTCAAAAGATCTATCTAAATAAAATCAAACATGCAATCAACCTAATATGCAATGACGTGCAAATAATGCCCTAATTCTATTTTTTTTCTTTTTTTGAAATTCGAAATTAAAATTGACACATAATTAAATGTGCAAACTAACATCCTAAATAAACACATTTATTTTTGGATTTTTTTATTTAAAAATTCGAAATAAGATTGCAATTCTAAATATGCAAGATAACCCTAAGACTAGGAATATTCTAAAACGAACCTAATCCTAATTCAATTTTTTTTGGATTTTTCTTTTTACGAAAATAAAATTGATCCAAACACCACGACAGCAAATCAAACAAGATAAAATTGATATTCGAAAATTGGCGAACCATGTCTCGCGCATGAGATCGGGTTGTCCAATTTTAAAATTAAATCGCGAATCGAATCTCGGGTATGAGATCGGATTGTCGATTTTTGCAAGGGATTGCGAGTCAGATTTTGGGCGCGAAAATCGGACTGTCAATCCCTAATTTAAGAGTCTACTTCACGTCGGGAACTTTAGTCATGTACATCAACGAATATATCAAATAAGGAAACGTAATTTTCGAAAATTAAAATAATCAAAATTTTTACCTATTCCAAATATTGACTTCCAAATTTGGACTTTGCGCAACTGGATCGGGATCGAAATCGGCAGGCAATAGGGTGGTGCTCGGCAAGGCTCGCGGTGTAGCTGCTCATGGCATGGTCTGGAACGACTCAGCAAGGACGGCGGTAAAAGAGGGCGGCCATTGAACTTTTGATTTTACCAATGAGTCACAAAATCAGGTGAGAACTCTCGATATACAAATCTCTTCGCGAGCCTGGGCCTCCAATGAAGACTTTGACCAAGCAAAATGTAGAGAAAGCAAAATGTTGACAGCGTCATACAATTTCTCTGGCTCCATCTCCTCACCAACAATTTCAGGTGGCATCGTTGAGAAAAGCAAGCAACACTGAATAAACAGGGAAAAATTCAGTGAGAAACTGAGCAATTTAGGATTGGATTGAACCTGCAGATACAGTGAAGACATTCATTGGAGTATTACCTTCAGACCTTCTGCAGTGCAATCGGAGACTTGCCAACTGTGACAGCCTGAATTTTTAAATTAGTTTTCGATTAAATAAATCGGGCTTTTCGTCGACGTGTCTATAGTGCTATTCTCTGAGTTGGTCACTCACGAGATAACTGATCTATCTGGGGAAGCAATTAAGGGATCTAAATGCAATAGACTTGAGAATTCGACCAGGAATCGACTGCTCGACCGTGTTCATCTGCCGAGATCATTACGGCACTGTCGAAATCGATCAGAGACCGGAGATAGGTCGATTTGACTGAGATATGTGATCAGAGTGTGCGTGATTCCACCTGATTGCAAAATACTCGTCAATCGGCACTAGACCGATTTTTCTATCGTTTTGGTACCCGGTGTCCGTATTTGAAACCTCGAGATTTTCACGACAACCGATAGTCGCCAATGTGTCGAAGATGTACTATGTGACTCGAGATAAATCGATCACGGGTCAATTGCACCAAAAATTCCTAAAAGTGACCCGGTAAACTAGGTCACGTTAAAAACGCGCCAGATTGAAATTAACTGCTTATTTGAACCCGATTTCAGAAATTGAAAGTTCTGTGGTGTCACGAGCTATTTTACGAACGTCAACTCATCCTCCGAGAAAATTTGAGAGATTCTGAGATTTTTATGGAAATTCGATTTGGATGTCGCGGAAATTAAACGGAAATTCGGATTGGCCGAATTGAAGAGATTTTCGACTTGCAAATCGAGCTATATGGCGAAGGGGACTTGTAGAAATTTTGTGGACATTTTCTACACCAAAATTGGACATTTATTTGGGAAATTTCATGAAGACATTGAAGCTAAACTTAGTGAATTTCGGACCTATGGTTTGAGGGTTGAATTTTGGGCAATAGATTGAGCAAATATGAATATTCAAAGCAAGAAAGTAATAGGGGAACATTGGATATTTATGCAAGCCAAAAAGGGGACCAAGCATTAATTGTTGGAGATATTTTGCTTTGATTTTTCCTCATCTTCCTTCGCACGTCATCTTCACCGATTCTTTCCCTTGGCTGTCTTCTTTTCAAATGGATTGAAGCTGACTCCCCTTCTTAAAGACCGAACCGCCTCTGCTTTCTTTCATCTTGGTCTTCTTCGTTGAACCTTCACCAAATTAACACCAATTCTCAGCCACCGCTCCATCTTCAGCCGCACGTCCTCATCGCACCATCAGTTAAAGCCTTCTTCGGTCAATCTTGCTCCCCACGAAGCTTCAATTTTTGACCGCCTGCAGCTTGATTCCTCCACCAAATTTGACTGCCGCTCGCTTGCTTCCCACCAAACTCCATCGTCCACTGAAGACCGCTCCTCTCCACCGTTATTTGTTCTTCTTCATTGGTCAACCGTGCGCCCACGCCGTTGACACCGAAAGCTGCAGCTGCCACGTCCGCGGTCTTCCTTTCTTCGGTCAACCATCCATCTTCGACGCTCGTGAATTCCAGCAACTTCGGTCTCCTCTTGCGCGTGGTCTTCCCCAGCTCTATGCCCGCGAGCTGCTCCCTTCGTCCACGCGTCTTCTTGGTAAACCAACAAAGTCCAATTGGCACGAGCAGCGAAGCCGAAGTCCAACGTCTCCACGATTTCTGCCGTGAGCTTCAGTCTTTGGTCCACGGCCGCAAGCCCACGAATTCATCCTCAAGCCCAGCTGTGGCCGTAAGTTTCAGCCCAAGAATTCAGGCCCAGCGGTTCTTTTATTTTTCAGCCCATCTCCAACAGACTTTGAAGCCCAAGCTCTGGCCCAAGTTCAGTTGGTTTTGGCCCATTTGAAGTTCAACCCATTTTGGGCCCGCGAAGAAGACCCAAGCCCACGACCAGCAACCCAAGTTGAAAACAAATCCCAGTTGAGCTGAGATTTGTTGGGCCCGTTTTAGGCCCGGCCCGAGAGTTCGCCGACACCGCCGGAAATTAAGATTTCGGCCGCCGTCGCATCGTCATCGCAGTGAACCGGTTTTTCGCGATACACCGGTGAGTTTATTCTCTAAACTCTTCTTAGTAGGCATTGATGCTAAGGGGTGTTTAGATTTATTTAATTAGGAATTAGGTGGTTAGTTAGATTAAATTAATGATTTAATTATTTAATTGAGCATGTTAGGTGTTTAGAATGGTTTAGCTAAGGCCTATTTAAATTGTATTATTTATTTAGAGGGGTTCGGGAATTTTTCCGGGTCCGTATTGGTATTTAATGTAATAATTTTGGCCTAGGTTAGTATTTTTCGAAATTAAATTGAATTAATTAATTAATTTTCGAAATTAATTAATTATTAATTATTTTTCCGGAAATTAGGCCGGGATGGCCGGTGACCGGAATTTCGTGCTGATTGCAATGGTGTGGTTAGTTTCTGCAATTGAGTGTTAAATTATGCAAATTGAGTGATTATTGAATTTTTGGTATTTAATTCCAAAAATTGTGAATTTTCAATATTTACTCAGAAAATTCCAGGTGTCGGATTTTAACACCGAAAATGGTTTTATATAATATATAAAATAGTGGGATCTTAAAAAGGAAAAATGTCAATTTTTCCAGGTCGAGTTGACCGTGTACCCACACACGACTATTTTATGCGTATTTCTAATACGAAGAAAAAGGCCAGGTTCACCATTTTAATTGAAGCATTTGAGTGCAATGCACGGTGCCCTGGGCCATATTTGAGTGATCGTGTGATGACAATGAGAAATCGTCCCGAGCTGTTGAGTTGGACGTTATCCCTATTTGGGATATCCCTTGTTAAAGGGAAGCCGGTCGCAGTAGATTCTGGACCCTATGCTCCTTCGGGAAAGCTGTCGACGAAGTGACGTGCCGTGCTCAATGGGGTGAGACGAAGCCTGGCAATGCCAAAAGACCGCCGAATTGAGAGTAGGCCGTGCTATATGCCGAGATCAAAACTAGGAACGCATGTTTATTTGAGTATTGTGTTCCAATTAATTGAGCTTGAGTGATGCTCTTATTTGTGATATGAACTATGCTGACCTGCATGGTGGAACTAGGACGAGGTAAGTCTCATTGATTGTGTGATTGCGTGCTTAGGACGCTTCTTAGTGTCTTTCCCTCCTAACCGCAGTTTAGAGTTTAGACTTGTTGAGACATTGTCTCACTGGTTATTGTATAACCACTTTCAGGGTCATCAAGTGGAGGACCTGGAGCTGAGAGGAGGTGATTTGAAGCATAGGTCGGATATGACCGCTTCTTTTTGGAGAACAGTCTTTTGTAGTCTTTTGACCATAGACTCTTGTACTTGACTCATCATATGTTTATAAAGGCATGTTTGTACTTGAAGTCAGTAACACATTCAAGGCTAGAGGTTTTAGTCTTTCTCAAAGTAGGTATGGAGCACCATGTGATATGGACTTTCTTATTTTTCTTCAAGAATCTATCAACACCAACGCCAATGTTTTTTGATTAGTTGGATGGATCGTCACCCATGATATTAGTGAAGCACTTGAAATACTTTGCATTGTACTAACCACTGGGGTTAATTGGAGTACTTAAACGTTTGGTTTCGATCCTATCCGGCAAAAAATTGTGGTCAAATCATGCTACCTCCCACTTATCAAAGTAATTCTCGAGAGTCACGCCCGATTACCACCCTGGATGGAGCCTTACCCGATTTAGGTCGCCATTAGGGAGGGAGGAAAAATTAATGTTTGCGCCGAGTCACCACCGCGATGCCACTTATGTCCGCACCGAATTAGCAGAGAGACAACTTTTCAGTCAATTTTTTCCACCCACCCAAAAAAAGGGTCAAAGCTCTCTTTGACTGTCGACGTGTCCGTCCCGTTTCCAAGACTTCTCCATCAAAAAGAAAGGAAGAAATCATGCGATCTTTCTGCAGACCCATTTGGACTTACGTAGCTTCTCTTCGTTCCGCGTTCGACGACCCCGCTTTTAAACAATTCACACGGAGATTCCAATAGGCTTCTGATTGCTCTTTCAACGAATCTACCGTGTATCAGACAAAAGCATATGTTATGAACTATTGAAATTATGGGAAGAAGCCTAACTCTTTCGTTGAAGAAACCCTACAGGTCCACTTTGGCTTACTTTCAAGGGGCGATAACGATGCATGAATCTACATGTTTCTGGGACATACCCACGTAATGACTTACGTAATCAGGTCCTGCTAGTCCGATATTGAGATCGCGTTTGTAGCCATTTTTCGTTCTTTTCTCTTATAGTATTTGACATTTAACCAGTAGTTATATCACACATTCGAAGTCGTCACAAATTATTATTATTAAAATATTAACAGGTAGGCTCGTTAATGACTTTCATGTGCTTACTTCTTTTGCACACGTCATTGCCACCAACCCAAATTAGAGGAATTTGCCTGTTGGCTGAGTTAGAGGTAGATATGGCTCTTTCTTGCAATTGATGTTATCTTTTCTCCATTCACACTAGAGCCAAGTACCTCTAGTGTCATATCTTAGGTTGAATTAGTGCATTTCGGTGATTGAAATTAAAAGTTCTATTGACATGATTGTTAATTCCACAATGATAAAAAAGAAATTTGTCCGCATAGTTTGATAAGATAAGAAATATACTCGCAACAGAAAAATTTATGTATATTTCGATATCTTTATAATAAAGAGAACATAAGTCTATTTATAGGTTTTACGAGATAACTATATAAGGTAACAAGATATTACGATTTCAATCATTATCAATTAGTGATGTGCATAATCAAGAGAGATATATGTACACAAATGAGAGATTGTAGAATCAAAGGAAATAATCTATATATCTCTAACATGGGAAAACATTTTAGAGAAATATCCAAATTATCTCTAACATCCCCTAAAACTCAAGGTGGATAAAAGAAGTTAACTTGAGTTTGGATAAATATCTGAAAACACTTGTGTGGATCACCTAAGCAATTTAGTGTACTGAAGAGAGAACCGACTAATGTTGATATGGTTGCTTATGTGGTTGTTATGTGTTGTTGGGGTTGTTGTGCAACTAGACCTATTAAATGGGAGGGCCAAGTCGGGTTTGGGTTGAGTGAAAATGGTCCAACAAAATATATCCATTTAACTCGTTTTGACCCAATTTCATGCAATGCAAATCTAGTAATTCATAGTCAACCCAACTTATATCTAACACACACTCAACCCGAGCCATATTGTTAAAAACTTTCATATTTAACCTAACCTACGAAAACTCATACTTAAACTAAGATAAGAGTGCAGAGTGAGCGAGCGTGAGATTGTGTGAAGGTAAGAAAGAATGAAGAGAGTCATAGAGGTGGGTTGAATTTAAATAAGTTGTAAACCTGTTATGACTCATTTAACACCCATACTATGTTTAAATCCATTTACGAGCTATTTACTTATTATAATTAACCCATTTATAATTCGTTTAACACCCATATGCGTGAACAAATGGGTCAATGACCCATTTTGACGGTCTATAGTGCAAGCTACATGGCAGGAGTTTGTTATCGTGGCAGGATGTTTTCGTTACGGCAGGAGGCTGGTTGTTATGACAGGAGTCTATTTGTGGCTATTGTGACAAGATATGCGACAACATTATAGGCTGACATGGCTATCGGATGAGATAGACAACATTGAGAATTGACTTTAGAGAGGGATATTTTTAGTTTTTAGACAAAAAGAAGATGACATGACATACGAGATTCACACTGGGTTGTGCATAGTTGTGCATTGAGGGTGGACTAAGGAGTGCATCGGGTGCAATGTGCACTCGTGTACCTTAGGATTGATTAGCTCTGATATTAAGATAACTAGTCTAACCGAAATACTTAAGTCAATAGGTGAAGGGAGATCACATGTATATAAAAAGTATATAAACCCTATTATCAAAAGTATTAAATGTTTCAACACTCTTTAAAGGTGCACGGCGAATTAAGAGTGGCACATGAAATTTAATTAACGAGGGTAGGGCAAAATCTGACTTTGATATCATGTTAGAAGTTTCTATCCAAAAATTTCGGCCTATATGATGTCTAATATGATCACTTGGTTCTCTCTCTTCTTTCTCTTCAACCCCAATCAAGTTGTTGTGTATATAGACATTATGACAGGTTTCTCATTGAAAAATAATTTATGGAAAGAGAGAGAGGAGTATGTTGTCAATTTCTGTAGTCTAGATCATTTTTTAGCATATCTCATAAGAAGATGATGATAATAGACATGGATGATTTCCACCACCCAAGTTGACGAGAGGTATTTGCCTCTAGCCCGAGTCAATTAGAGATAAAATATGGCTCTTCCTTACTAGAAAGAATTTAATATATCACTGACCAAATCCATGTGCATGGTGCGACTAGTCAAATGGATACTTAGGGCGCGTTTGGTAACAATTCTATTTCTGGAAACAATTTCTGATCAGAAATGATTATTTTTTTATTCTATTCTCAGAAATAATTTCTGACCAAAAGAACGTATTTGGTAACTACACAAAATTTCTGATTCTAAAATAGAAAAAGAACAAAAATACATTTAGTAACTGCATAAAATTTTTATTCCAATTCTTTTTCAATTATCTTTTTAGATGAGTGTAAATTTATATTGAATTTTCATGGACCACTCACCAATATAATTGTCTTCTTATGAGTAAAGAAATCAAATTATATTTTCAATTTCAAAAGAATTCAAATTTAGAATTCTATTCCATTCTAAAATTCTATCAAATCATAGAAATTCTATTGATTAATTATATTTATACTAAATAATGCAATATGAACTAATCAATTTTTTATTAAATAGTAAATAATAAACTATAGTATAAACTATAAATATAAATACTAAATAATAAATTAAAATATAAAATTAAATATGTATTCTATATATAGCAAAATTTCAATTCATACTTCAAATCATTTTTTTTTAATTTTTAAAATAATTTTATTTTTTTTTCCTTTTTCTTCTTTTCTTTTTTTCCTTTCTTTCTCCCATTATTATTATTATTATTATTATTATTATTATTATTATTCTTCTTCTTCTTCTTCTTCTTCTTCAAGGTGGCCCGGTCGCCGGCCTTTAGATGATCGACGATTGGCTAGGTGAGGGCCGGCGACCTCACCGAAGTGTCGCCGGCCCTCGGCGAGGCCATGCCTCGTTGACTGAGCCTTGGCTGGGTGAGCGGCCTCGCCTGGCTAGGCGAGGCTCGCCGGTGGCAGGGGGAGGCCCGCCTGGGCACCGGCGAGCTCGCTAGACCTTGCCTTGGCTTGGCGAGCCTCTGGCAAGCTTGCCGAAGACTGGCGGATGGCAAATGGAGGGGGGTGGCGGCGGTAGAACTTGAAGAACAAGGGAGAGGGAAGAAGAACAAGAAGAAAGAAGAGTAGGTTAACTTGATTATAAAATTGTTCCCAGGAACAAAAAATCAACTTTTTTTTTATTCTTAATTCTGTTCCAAATCTACTTCCGGGAACAAAAAAATAAAAATTTGTTCTCGAGAACAAAAATTTTACCAAACGCATTTTTGTTCCAAATCTACTCCAAAAAACAAAAGAAACAGAAATAGGCACTATTTGGCAAGTTGTCAAACAGGCCCTTACATGCCATGCATCTCAACTAATTTTGCACTCAAATAATTTCAATTTTTTCTTTGGATTGGCCTATTTTTTCATGCGTCATTATATTGTATATAGTAAATGTGCACTGAACAACCTTCTCGAATTAATTTAATCTAACCGAAGGTTGCTTTGGCAAGAATGCATCGCATGGCAAGTGGAAACTGACCTATAATTTGAGTTGAGCACAACGACAAAAACAACAAAACAAACGAATGATTAGTCATTGACGCATCGTATGCTATCGTAGGCAACCCTCGACAATCATAGTGCATTCTAACATCATGAAAATTCATCGCAAATTTAAATATTTTGTTAAATTATAACCAGAAGATTACTCTTAAAAAACGTCAACTTTTTGTTATGAAAATCTATTAACGTGGTTCACACGACAAGTTAAAATAATCGAAAATTCCAATTGATGTGAGGATTCCATAGAGAAGCTAACTGTACTTTTCTATGTCAAAATCAGCGAGACTAATCAGTGCCCCTTTTGTGCATTATTCTCCTGTGGTGATCATGTGAGAGGTGGACAAAGGAAAGAAGGTCCTTAAAGGTGGGCGAGAAAAATCTGACCTCGGTACGGGAAGGTGTGCAATTAGTCCTCGGGGTTTCGTGGATATCTTGATTTTCTTTACTGAATATTGTCCAAACTCAACTAAACATCAAATTTCGGATGCCCACATCACCCTTCGATGTGAATGGCGTGAAAGAAAAGAAGTCGAATGTCAAATATCCGAAGTTAAAAAGAAGCAATCGATGATGCCGCATTGGCCTATGACTCGATAAGTCAAGCGTTAAACTGGGTTGTCAATGGCTTATAGGTCATGACTTCCGTCTAGGATCTCCTTCCCTCCACAAGTGTCACGCACTTGGCACTCTTTCTCTCCTCCTCTTTCAACGCTACTCAGCACGTTTAGATCTCCGGTCTTCGCGAAGTTGCTGACAAGACACGAAGAAATTTCGACTGAGAATCCTGGGTCCCTGCCTCGCCAGCCTCAAGGCACGGTCAAACAATGCCCCCTCCACCCACCAAGCTCCTCCAAGCGTGGGGAAAATTCGTACAAGTGACGGTGGATCGTGAACGATACAATGCCTCAATATCCCTTCTATTTCGTGCCTTCAGTTCTGGAGAACCTAGCTCGTGCCTCAATCATTATCACTTGCATTTCACGAGGCTCGTGAGGCGCGAAGTGCGCATAAGAACCCGTTTGTTCATGGGGGTTTCCAGGTCCCGCACGTGAGACTTACGCCTGCCTTTGTGGAAAGTCGAACCGCGAGAGACATGCATGCATATTGGGAAATCAGATATAAATTACACTGGTTTTTTAAATAATCTAATTTTTTTAGAATAAATAGTGGAACGTTCAATTATAGGAATTAAAAAAATAAAGACAAAAGGAAGACAATGACTTGTTGAAGTTATTAAAAAGGGAAAAAAAAAAGGTCTGTGTATAAAGCTTCTTTGAATTATATTACAATGACTTATCAAAACACCATCGTCTTAGCTTGGGTCCTCTATTCTAGGACTATAAGTCCATTGGATCTGTCTTTATGATAACAAGAAAAACCACAAAAGTGGGTTTTGATTCTGTTTTGTATTTATTATATTTCAAAGCCGTTGCCTCACATGCTCAGTTTGAATCGTAGGTATGTTACGCTAAATTAATCCAAACTTGCTTGCTGCTCACACCATAAGCGTACTCGTTTTACTCGATGTAATGAGTCGAGGTGGACCGACGTATTCATGTAGTCTCATGAGGATGCACTCAAGAGCACAGCCCGTGATAACTGTTCAATCCTCAGGAACGAGAGAATGGTGCACCGGAGAGAAACCAGTGGAGTGCCAAAAAAGCTTTGCCCGACATCGCCATTCAAGTCACGCTCGATTCGAGTCCTATATTCCCTCTAGCCTAGGTTGCAACGAATTAGTACCAACCCATGGGCATGAGCTCCTTTCCTCTGTTAGTTACAGGATGGAAATTACACGATGCGAGATACGGACGGATGTATACCGTCATAATACACAGGAATATATAAAAATACATAGTTTACACAATACTGTCTTCCACATGATATCGGGAAGGACAGTACACGAGAGTCGCATTATAATCAGTTGAAGAGAGAAAATGAGAAGACTAGCATGTGGAGGTTGAAGATACCAAAATGAGAGGAAAGTCCATTTTTGTACAGCACCAACAGCTACGTGGGGAGGCGGATTTGGGAGTTCGACCCTGAGGCCGACACTACCGAGGAGTGCGCTGAGGTCGAGGCCCGCTCTCCGGCACTTCTAAAACCAACGCCACCTCGTCAAGCTCTGCGGCAATCTCCTATGGCGCATGCAGGTACATGACATATGCCACGCCCATAAACACGCGCTCGTTCCAATTTCTTAGTTGTGTGTATGCGGGAAAGAATTGTCGAGCACGTTTTTTTTTCTTTCAGACTTTAATTTGAGGACGAATCGAGCCGCAGGCACACCTAGTGATACCGGACATTGCATGCACGTACGTAAGTGGGTAACTATGATAGCGTGGTAGCCAGTTGCTATCGAGCCTCTGACATTTGAAAGAGAAGATCGTGGCCCGACAATCTCTTGGGTGAAAGAATTGAGCCACATCGTCCCCCGACTCAAACCAGACACGCTCTAGCTTCAAGCCTTCCAACCCCCCATATCCCACCAAAACGTGAACATTGGAGTCGTGCTCTGAACATGAGCCCATCACTACAGCCTTATGAGAAATTCTAGACTTCCTTTTGGCATTATTTCGGCGAAGCGATTGCCTCGACCTCGGGACTTAATATTTTGTAGATAGTCCGTATCATTTTGCTGCAACAGCTAGCGAGGAGGGACGGATGAATATGCTTATGGAGGGAACACGTCCAGATCTCACTTTCATCAAGTTTAAAACTTTAGTATATCATTTGTGAACTCATCCGAGAGTAGCTTGCGTCCCTGTCATAAGTCAACATATCGATTGTGTTCTGAAAACGAGAAAACAGGTACACTCTTGTTATACTTTATTAATATGTCCATGATGGGGTGCAATTAGAACGCACCATTTCGTCTTGATATGTTATGATGGAAAGACACCATTTGAAAGGATATGAGGGAGTCATATAAAAAAATTCTGAAAATAACCGTTGGGACGGTTGGCAAAACGTATGTGCAGAAAGAAATTGTTCTTTTTTTCTCTCCCATTTCCATTAAAGAAAAAGATGGCGTTTCATTTCTCTTTTACGAAAACAATTGGCATTTGCGCTATGGAAATTAGATGTTTTGCTTGTGACTGCATTCAGACCAACATGAAGTAATATGTTCGTCATTCATCCGCAATTCAATATTCGTTCCGGGGTAAATTGTCAATTGCGAATCAGAAATAGGTAAGTCGTCTTCCACTGACTTTCTTCCAACAACTCTCATGCACCAATTGGATCTTGCCTTCTTTCCTCCCGTGGATCCAGGTTTGCTTCGTAGATTACCTTGATCTTGTCTTTGATTGTATTCTATAATAGTTCTCTACATGTAGATGTGTCAAAATAGGTCTTAAATCCATATATGACTCATTTAAATCATAAATGGGTTATATAGAAGTCATTTGCATTTTGAAAAGATTAGTTAAATGGATTTAAAAAGTAAAAGCTTAAGATAAACGGGTCTTAAATATGTTAGACTTAGAATTAGAGGCGTCAAAATGGGAGTTTACCCATTTAAATAAGGAATAGATTATATATGGGTCACTTACATTTTGAGGAGACTGGTTATATGAGTTTAAAAATTAAAAACTTAAGATAAACGGGTCTTAAATGGGTTGGACTTAGAACCCATTTCCAAGACAAGTCTCACACTCTCTCTTTACCTCTTTAATTTTTATATTTTCTTTTCTTTTTTTTCTTTTTCTTTTTTCTTTCTTTTTCTTTTCTATCTTCTTCCTCCTTCCTTAGCCAATGGTTGACACAGTGACGACCGACAACTAACCAGGCGAGACTCGAGTTTGCCGATCTAGCGAGGCAAAGGCCTCGTTGACGCCAGCTCGAGTCTTGCCAGATCTAGCGAGCTTGAGCCTCACCGACATCTGATGAGACTTAAGCTCGCTAATTTGGCAAGGCAGGCCTTGCCAACGACTAGTGAGCCTCAAGCTCGCTAACATTGGGCGAGCTCGATCTTACCTATGAGAGGCTCATCGGCATCAGGCAAGCTCAATCTTGCCTATGGCCCGTTGCTGGTCATCATCATAACCGATGGCCGTCCAAAGAAGGAAAAAAAAATAGAAAAATTAAAAATTATATTTAAAAAATAAAAGTAAAAAAAAAAAATTGAAAATTTGATTTTTTTTTTCAAAAATAAAAATAATTAAAAATTCAATTTAAAAAAATATAAAAATTGTCCATTAAATTTACGGTGCATGAAAGTGTTTTAGCAATACCATTTTTTTGTATTGCATCATGCAATACAAAAAAAAAATGGTTTTTCACATATAAGCAAATATTATTGGGAAAAGACCACAAAAAACCTCAAATTTTGCCCAAAGTGACAAATTTATCCCAAAATTTTTTTGTGACATAAAAAACCCAAAATTTTGCTAACCGTGATACATTTACCCCTACCAAGGGCATTTTTGTCTTATTTTTTCTGTTTTTCCGTTTTTTTTTCCCCTTTTTTCTTCTTCTCTCTTCCCTTCGCCCGGTGGAGGGAAAAGAGAAGAAGAAGAAGAAAAAATATAAAAAAAAATTAAAAGACCAAAATGCCCTATAATTTAGGGTAAATGTGTCACACGGATATAAGTTAAGGTTTTTTGTGTTACGAAAAAAAGTTTGGAATAAATATGTTACAGTTGGCAAAGTTTGGGATTTTTCATGTCACAAAAAAAAGTTTAGGGTAAATTTGTCGCGTTAGGCAAAATTTGGGGTTTTTTGTGGTCTTTTTCCATATTATTTTCATGTCAATTATTCGCTTATCGAACTTTTTCTTATCGAGAATTCTTCAAAATTATTTCAATTTAAAGGTTTTTCACATTTTTTATTATTTTATTTACTAATTTTTTATTTATTGTTTATTTAATTTTTTAAATTTGATGTGAAGTTTTTATTCAAGTAACATATATTTGAAGAGCTTAAAGCGAATTAAATGGTTGCGTATGGGTTAACCTAAATTGAGTTAATTATTAATGTGTATCTGGTAATATGGGTTGAGTTGGGTATGAATCGAGTTAGGTATAGCTCATCAAATTTATATTGCATGAAAATTGATCAAAACGGATTAAATTGGTCAATATGAGTTAGACCATTTTCGACCCAACCCACCCATTTGAAGGTCCTATCTATATGTAATTTTGCATAAGCATTAAAACAAAGTTGTTGGACTAGTTTTCAAATTGAAACCACAGGGCTTTTTTGCTGCGTCAACAAGAATATTGCATTGGCTTGTTATTGAAGTGGCCACCCTTCCATAATTCCGCTTAGAAGATAGAAAGTTTCAAATTCCGTTTTATACTTGCTTTTATCCTTGGGTTCATGGATGTGTTGTCTAAATAGTCCCGTCTTGAATAATTTAGCTTTGATGTGGTGCCACTGTCGGATAATTTACATGCCCGCATCATACTTGTACGGGAAAAAAATTCGTTGGCCAGATCAAGGCTCTTGTTCAACAGTTGAAAGATGAACTTCATACTCAACCCCATGACATGATTTGCTGGAGAAAAGTATTTCTAGCTGTTCCAAAATATCGATCCTGAATAAGGGAGTAGAGCCCCAAGTATCAAAACTTGACACGGATGGACATATAAGTGCCAAAATTTTAAAAATATACACTTAAATACCAAAATCAAAGAAGAAAAGAACATTTAAGTATCAATGGCGAGAATTTCTGGCCAAACAGCTAACGTGACATCTTCTGACCAAAACTTTAAATGATATGGCATTTCTTAAAATGAAAATAAAAAATTATCCACGTGGCACTAACATGACTACCAAATTTGATGGCCCTTGCTGATTTCCCCTTTAAAATAAAAATAAAAAATAGCCTTTTTAATTTACTAATATTTATATTTATATTAAAAATTAAATTTGAGGGCAAAACGACATCATTTTGGGATAATGATTGTTAAGTAAACATTTTGGGATAATGTCTTTTGCTTTGGACTTGGACAGTGTTATTCATGCTTACTTGTTGGGCAGAAGACCCAGACGGTGACTATTTCAAGAAGCATCTTACTAGGACATCAGATTACCGGTGGTTTGTTGAAGACGGAATAAAGATGCAGGTTAGTAGTAGTGTCACCGAATTATAATAGACTTGGGCTTAGATTGAACTGATAAAAAAAACTTATGCTGCATATTTGAAAGATGGAGATGTTCTTATAATAATCTAGAGGCACAGGTGACAATGGCTCGTCAATGGCACGCCAATTGCTCGCTTGATCACCAAGGTAAAGTTAGAGTTTTCAAATATATTTTTGGAATTATAAAGTTCTTTTTTTGTCGGTCCTACTCTATTCCTACTCTAACTCTCACTCTCAGACTTTTTTCCCTTGCCTCCTTGCAAGGTGTGGAAGTCGAAACCCACTCTTGAAACTAATTCGTCCCCACCTCAGCCCCCCTTGAGAAAGTGGGGATTCGAACCCCCCACCTCCCCCTTCCATGTTGAAAGGGTGGCCACTAGAGCAAACCCCAGTGGTTGAATTATAAAGTTGAGTAAGGGCAAAGTTGAAAGAAAAAAAGTCTATTTGCATTTTGGAAATACGGCATGGACTTGCCTTGGGCTAAAAGCATTTAGAGAGTTTTGGGCAAATGAACCCAAAATTTTTGCCAAATAGTGACTTTGAAGCCTAAAGGCCTTTGCAAATGATGAATTGAATGCACTCTTGTGTTAAAAATGTTTTTTTTTCCTATTTTTCACATGGGTTGGAAATGGATTAATTATCGACCATTTAAGACACATAAAATTATTAGGCAACCTATTTTTACAATGACTCATCAAATATGGGTTCTAGACCCATTTTCGCACATCTACTTATTTATCTAATCAAATGCCCAAGCCATCAAAGTCTTATAAAGTGAATCATCAAATATGGGTTCTAGACCCATTTTCGCACCTCTACTAATCTGTCTACTCAAATGCCCAAGCCATCAAAGTCTATCAGTTGATCACTTGATAATCTTACTAAAAGTTATGCTTTGCATGTATCGCAAGTATTCACAAATTTCCCTTTTCAACGCCAACTCAATTGCACATTTTCTTTTTTGGCCATCAACAAACTCAATTACACATTAGCGTGAGGGACCCTTTAACTTCATTGAAAGTATGTGCCATACAAAAATCTATCTTGACCACACTGATGTTTTCTTGGTTAGTTGGACGGACAAGTGTCGTGTCATATTTGTAAATCAATCTCAAACTTAATACCGCGGGGGCTTCCATATCAAGTTATAAGGTTGGTCCCTTTTTTTCGTATGAAAAAAGTTTATTAGGACGAGGGAATGGGCTGTTTGTGTATAGAAGCTGACAATTTTGTAGTGTACATTTGTTAAGTCTTGTTCCAGGTAATTACAGACATTTGACCAAACACAAAGAAAAACATAAATAAGGATCGATCTCTCCTTTTTGCTCTGTGTTTTCTAACCCACGCACCTCCCTTTTTCCCCTCTTCAACACCTTCCAACCGGCTGTCGTTGTGCGACTAGATCAGCCTAGTGTTGTAACGAAACATACTTTGCTCTTTAGACCTTCTATGCGGTTCCAGCGTCTTCATAGGTCTTGGTACCTCAGTCCCGCAGTCTTTGACTGGAAATTAATCTCTTTGTCAGACCTTCTGGATGAAAGTGACAGCACTGAGAGATGAACCATGTTGCATGTGACTCGATGAATATTTGCGTAATGCACCGTCCGTTGGATAAATTCTCTTGAAGTATTTTGAAGTTGACAAAACATTTTCCTCAGTCTAGTCTGAAGACTTACAGACTCTATTGACAAAGTCTGAAGATCAAAGTCTGAAGCTAGCAAGACTCATGTTTCAAAGTCTACTCTCATGGACAATCTCTAGACCATCTTTTGTTCTGATCTTATATGGTCTTTGCTCTAACGGCTAGAGAATATCTTTCTACTGGATTCAACACTAGAAGATCTTACTTTCGTATTCAAATATGTATAGATTCTCTAAAGATTTTGCAACTTATATTTGGAAGGATCTACTTATGGAAACCAAGATCCTGATTGTATGGGCGAGCAGGATTGATGGGCTATCAACACTTACCTTAAAGAGCTCGAGATCTCTCTAATTGATTCTGTCCAACAGGTTGATTGGAAGAACTTCTTTGGAAGGTGCCAACGGTATTGAAGGCATGAAGAAGTATATAAGAGAGATGCTCCAGTTGTTGAAGGGTGCCGGATAGAAGAATTCCAAAGTCTGAATTTCCTTTTCTATTTTGCGATCTTATTCTTCGAGCGTTATATGTAATCAAAAGAGAGATCATATTGTAGTGAGACCTTGAGGAAGTGTAGTAGAGCTTCTACATTGTGGACTCAAGAGCGTGAGACTGTAATCACTCTTTTTGATTCTTAGTGAAATCCAGCCAGAAGTGCTGTCCGTGCGGGAGAGTGGACGTAGGTTTGGTCTAAGCCGAACCACTATAAATCTGGAGTCTTGATTCTCTATCCCTAATCCTTTTATCTTTCATTACTTTCATTTGTAGCGTTTGTTGGTTTAATTAATTAATCTCTTATTCGGATTAATTTGTTAAAATTGCTTTAATCACCTATTCACCCCCCTCTAGGTGCTAATTCTAGTCCTAACAATTGGTATCAGAGCTTGTGTACTTGTTCATAAGAAGTGTCTTTACTTCTGAGTAAAAGATCTATGGCTAGTATGTTGCCTACAGGGTTGGTTGAAGGTCAAAGCAATACCAGACCTCCATACTTTGATGGAAAAGACTACAACATATGGAAAAATAAGATGAAGGCATTCCTAAGATCGAAAGATCCCTTGGAATGGGAAGTGGTTGATAAAGGAATCATTCCTGCTGCTGCATCAGGATCAGAGAGAGGAAAAGAAACTGCTGATCCCACTCTACTGACTCAAGAAGAAATCACCAAGAGACAGACTCTTGACGCCAAAGCTATTCACTCCTTATATTGTGCTTTATCCCCTACTGAGTATAACAGAATATCTTCTTGTGATACAGCAAAAGACGTCTGGGATAGGCTTCACATTACCTATGAAGGAACTGATCGTGTGAAAGAAACGAGGATCAATATTCTTTTGGGACAATATGAAGTCTTTAAGATGAGATCAGGAGAATCAATAACTGACATGTTTAGTCGCTTTACTGAAATTGTGAATGGTCTTGAATATCAGGGACATCCAATCTCAGGACATATGAAGGTCAACAAACTCCTTCGAGGACTCTCTAAAGACTGGAATTACATAAAAACCTCAATAAGAGAGACGCAGAGGATTGCTCCACTCTCTGTAGACGAACTGGTTGGGACTCTTCAATCTTATGAAGTGGAACATACCAACGAAGAGGAAGACTCAAAAGGTAAGAAATCTATTGCCTTAAAGTCTAATGACTATTCTGATGCTACAGACTCTGAAGAAGATCTAGATGATGAAGAACTGGCACTCATGATAAAGAGATTCAGAAAGTTGAACAGAAAAGGAAGGAAATTCAATTGGAAGAAACAAAGCTCTCAAAGGTTTCAAAACAAGTCAACAGAGGAAGATGATTCTAACAAAGAAGTGACTTGCTTTGAATGCAAGAAAAAGGGACACATCAGACCCAACTGTCTTCTGTTAAAGAAGAGAAAATGAAAGACTGAGAAATACAGGAAGGCAGTCAAAGCAGAGACTTGGAGTGATACTAAATGTGAAGAAAGTGATGATGATTATGCCAATATCTGTTTAATGGAAAAATCAGATTCAGACTCAGACCTTGATTCAGACACAAACTCAGACAGTGAACTCGAGGTTGGTAACCTGAAAATTCCTGTCAAGGTTTCTAAATATATTGATGAACTTTGTCTTAGTCTGAAAATCTCTCTCAAGAGGATCTCCGAATTAAAAAGGGAAAATTCTACATTGAAGCAACATGATAAACTTATGAAAGAAAAGTTTGAAAAGCTGGAAAAAGATTTTGTTGTTGTGAAAGAAAACTCAGACATTATTTCAAATGAAAATAATCTTTTGAAAAATGATATTACTAACATATCAAAAAGATTTTCAAATGGTTCTGAAAAGTTTGATAAGATTCTTTCGATACAAAGACCATACTTTGATAAGTTAGGTCTTGGTATGACTTCTGAAACTATTCCACTAATTGATTTCCCAAAGGTAAAAGAAAGAATTAAACAGAGACTAGCAAGAATTGTTTATAAGAATGATTTCCAGAAAGTTTTTGCAAAACCTGTTGGCAGAAATGCTTTGAGATGTTCCAAGTGTAAAAGCTTAGAACATTTTGAGAAATAATGTCCCTTGGTTTGGAGACCTGTTAAAAAGAGCTGGGCTAAGACTGTCTATTGTTCTAACACTTCTGGACCCAAAATGATATGGGTACCAAAAAGAGCTTGAATTCGTGTTAATTGCAGGTTACTATCAAAAGGAAGATTAAATGGTATCTTGATAGTGGCTGCTCAAGACATATGACAGGAGACTCAAGTTGCTTCATAAAACTTGTCCAGATAGACGGAGGAAAAGTTTCCTTTGGTGGTAACAACAAAGGAAGAATTACTGGTCGAGGAATAGTAAAGATTGGAAGTTTGTCAATCAATAATGTTTCCTTAGTTGAAGGATTAAATTACAATCTGCTTAGCATAAGTCAGTTGTGTGATACTGGTTTCAAGATCAACTTCCAGGAAGAAACGTGCTCTGGAATCAGTAAAGACTTTACTCAATCTTTTACTGGACGAAGATATGGAAATATCTATCTTCTGTATGTGAATCAAGAAAGATCACAATGCTTAATATCAGTACAAGATGAAGCTAATCTATGGCACAAAAAGCTAGGCCATACCAATATGAAATAAATCAACAAGATCTCTACCAAGAAACTTGTTTGAGGATTGCCTATTCTCAATTACTCAAAGTTTGATCTATGTACACCATGCGTACTGGGTAAACGGGTTAGAAACTCTTACAAATCAATAAATAAAGTTTCCACTAATCATGTACTGCAGCTTCTGCATATGGATTTGTTTGGACCTACCAGAACGCAAAGCATTGGTGGAAAAAGGTTATGTTTAGTAATTGTGGATGATTACTCACGATTTACTTGGGTCTACTTTCTTTCAAGTAAGTCAGAGACTTTCTCTCTCTTTTCAAAGTTTGCTAAGAAAGTGCAGAATGAGAAATGTCATACTATCTCAAGCATTCGTACAGACCATGGAGGTGAGTTTGAAAATCAAAACTTTACTAAATTTTGTGATGAATTTGGTTTTCAGCACAAATTCTCCTCTCCATATACACCAGAACAAAATGGGGTTGTGGAAAGGAAGAATAGGTCTTTACAAGAAATGGCAAGAACTCTTTTAATTGGAAATCAAATTTCTTCAAGGTTTTGGGCTGAAGCTGTCTCAACTGCTTGCTATATTATAAATCGTGTCTTTTTAAGGCCAATTCTTGAGAAAACCCCTTATGAAATTTTTAAAGGAAAGAAACCAATAGTTTCTTATTTTCAAGTATTTGGTTGCAAATGTTTTATTCTAAAGAATGCAAATGATCGTGTTGGTAAGTTTGAAGAAAAATCAGATGAATGATTCTTTCTTGGTTACTCAACTACAAGCAAAGCTTTTAGAGTATTCAACAAGAAGACTTAGACTGTGGAAGAATCAATGAATGTCAAATTTCAAGACTCTCCACAAATTCAACAAATTCAGATTGAAGATTCAGAATCTGTTCCAGACACTGCTAGATCTACCTCCATTGAAGCAGTTACTAATTCAGAATCAGTACAACAAGCTACTGATGAAGAATCTACTCAAGAAGAAGATCAACAATCTATTAGACTGACTAGTAACTAGAAGCATAAGTCTAGTCATCCTGAAGAACTCATTATTGGGAACATTAATGAGGGAATTCGAACAAGATCCAAAAGGCGAGAAGAGTCTAGTGTTGTTGCTCTTATTTCTGAAATAGAACCCAAAAATATTGAAGAAGCTTTAGCTGATGAAAGCTGGATTGAAGCAATGCAAGAAGAGCTCAGACAATTCAGTATTAACGACGTATGGGAATTGACTCCTAAACCAAAAGGTAAATCAGTTGTTGGAGCTAAATGGGTTTTCAGGAACAAAGTTGATGAAAAAGGCAAAGTAACGAGAAACAAAGCAAGACTCGTGGCTAAAGGATACACGCAAGAAGAAGGGATAGACTATGATGAGACCTATGCTCCAGTAGCAAGGTTAGAAGCAATCAGATTACTACTTGCTTTTGCTTGCTATAAGAATTTCAGGTTGTTTCAAATGGATGTCAAAAGTGCATTCCTAAATGGATTTATTCAAGAAGAAGTCTACGTGGAACAACCACATGGATTTGAAGACTCAACGAAACCAGACTCAGTGTTCAGACTGAAGAAAGCTTTATATGGATTGAAACAAGCTCCTCGAGCTTGGTATGAAAGGCTAAGTAATTTCCTAATTCATAATGGCTTTTCTAAAGGAAATGTAGACACTACTTTGTTTATTAAAAAGGAAGTAAAAGTTTTCTACTCGTTCAGATTTATGTTGATGACATTATATTCGGATCATCTAATGAGACTTTGTGCAAGAAATTTTCTAAGTCTATGCATGATGAATTCGAGATGAGCATGATGGGTGAACTATCCTTTTTCCTTGGTCTACAAGTGAAACAACTAAAGGAATGAATATTCATTCATCAAGAGAAATATGCAAAAGAACTTGTTAAAAAGTTCGGTCTGGAAAATTGCAAAAAGACTGACATACCAATGTCAAGTTCCTTGAAGATAGACAAAGATGAAGCAGGGAAGAAAATCGACCAAAAGTTATACAAGAGTATCATTGGTTCACTTCTTTATCTTACTGCATCCAGACCTGACATATTATTTAGTGTTTGCATATGCGCTAGGTTTCAGTCTGATCCTAGGGAATCTCATCTAAGTGCTGCTAAACGTATTATTAAATATGTTGCTACTACTGCTAAGATCGGTCTATGGTATCCCAAAGAAGGAGACTTTACACTTCTTGGCTATTCAGACGCAGATTTTGCAGGTTGTAGAGTTGAAAGAAAAAGCACTTCAGGTACTTGTCAATTGCTTGGAAACATGACAGTATCTTGGTTTTCAAGAAAACAAAGTACTGTGGCTCTTTCAACAGCTGAAGCAGAATACGTAGCCCTTGGAAGTTGCTGTTCTCAAATACTGTGGATAAAACAACAACTACAAGACTTTGGCATTGAAGACTCTTGCACAGAGATAAGATATGACAATACCAGCGCAATCAATCTTACAAAGAATCCTATCCTACATTCAAGAGCAAAACACATTGAGATTCGACATCATTTTATAAGAGATCACGTTTAGAACAAAGAAGTCTTGATACAATTCATAGACTCAAAGAATCAACTGGCAGACATATTCACAAAGCCACTTGAGAAAAGCTTGTTTGAGTCTATTCGCTCAAGACTCAATATTTTATCTCTTGAAGAATGTTGAAGCTCAGACTCAGAATCTAAAGTCCGACAGAGTATCAGACTCAAAAGGTTGAAGACTGAAAATACCAATCGACACGACTGTAATTTCATTTACTTAAACTGTCATTTCGAAAAGGTAAGATTGTCTGTTTATCTCTAATCGAGTTTATTAAGGCAGTTATATATTTAAAAAGGGGTGGTTATCAATTTATTAAGGCAGTTATTTTCAAAAGGAAATTCTTAATATTTCCAAAAATTTGCGACGCTTGATTTACCCCGTATCAGTCACCTTTTATACACTTCTTCTCCTTCGTTTTTCACTTTACCCAGAAACCCTAGATCAAAAGCTTTTCACTTCTCTGTATTTTTCTCTCCCAAATTTCTATGTTTCAAAGCTTTTCACTTTCTTGCGACACAAGTGTGAAAAGCTTCTCCAAGAAAGCAACATGTCTTACCAAAGGAAGTCATCAAGAATAGCAAACAGGGGACCACATGGATCTGGTGAGGGGCCTACGCACTTCGATCTCACTAAAGAAAGCGACTTTCCATCTGAACAAACTCCTCAACGATCTCAACAGTGTTCTTCCTCAACTAGACCTCATGGTCGTCGCCCTCAAGATACAGAAAAAGTTCTTGAAGATATTGAACCTGTAAGAACACTCAAGCCTGCTTTTGTTTATAGGCTTTACTCTGCATTGAAGGAAGGAGGTTCTGCCATGACCTTCATTGATGAGTTTCTGAAAGAAAAAGGTTACTCAAATGAGACTCATTTTCTCACCGTCATGGAGAGGTCAGGGATTGTTCTTGAAGGAACGGCTGCAAAAGCTTTTGCAAACTTTCCCAGTGACCCTAGGTTTAGTAGTATAAATCAGCCAGAGGGAAAGGATGATGATGAGAAAATGTTCATACATTTTAAACCTTGGATGGGTGTGGCTGCAAACCTTCGAGGGAAGAAGGATGAACTGTTTCGCTCAGATGGACACAGGAAGATGTATGAAAAACTTCTGAAGCGTGGGGTGATGAATCCACGGACGGTGGATTTTGATTTTCTGGACCTTTTAAGCATCAATCTAAGAGAGAAGTTTGAAAAACTTCAACTTCATCAGTTCTGTACTGACTGTGATATGGCCCATTCTGAATTAACAGCGTACTTCTATTCCAATCTCAGTTTCATTGATGCAAACAATTTTTCTTTTAGTGTGAGAGATAAAGAGTATGTTATTGATAAGGACATTCTGGCAGATGTAAATGGTGTGGAAAGAGGTGCTTTCCAATCAATTGGTGTGTCTGTAAGTCATGCTACTCTAGAACTTGTGAGAGATTGGATTGCTGAAGGTCGTCTCTCCTACTCTAGGATGAATGCAACAAACACTCTACTTCACAAAATTGTGATCAACTGTCTTAGACCGAAATCAACATCCAAGACAGATGTATCCATCTCAGAGGCTAAGTTGATGTATGCAATCAAGATTGGTCTTAACTTCTCTTTGCCGCACACTATCATGTTTCATATGTACAGGTCCATGGCAAAGGACAAGGGAAAACTCCCTTATGCTGCTCTCATCACTCGTCTTTTCAGACACCTGAACATTCAGCCTCCTCACATTCTCTCTGTGAAGACTATTGATAAAATGGTCATCGGACTGAGGATGATAACAAAGATGCATCTGAAAAAACTTAGCAAGAAGCTGGAGCAGTTCAAGGAGAAGACTCCTATCAAGTTCAGACCAGACTCTTCTGCGGCCAAAGGAAAAGGAAAGGAACCAGTGGCTAGTCCTATCAAGAAGAGAAGGGCAATCATCTTGGAAGATGAAGATGATGAGGATGCTCTACCCATCTCTTCTCTTGTTTCTCAATTTTCTGCACTTGTTTCAGCTGTTCCAGAACAACATTTTGCAGAAAAAGAAGAAGAGAAAGAAGAAGAGAAAGAAGAAGAGAAAGAGGAAGAGACAGAGAAAGAGGAAGAGGAAGAAGAAAAAGCAGAACAAGGGGATAAACCAGCAAAAACAGATTCTTCAGCAGAAAAAGAGGATCAACAACAACCTGTCACTGAGGAAACTCCTTAGAAAGAAGAGTTCTTTTCTCCTCCAGAAGACATTGAAACAGGGGAAGATACCCACAGAGAACATACTCCTCTTCTACTGACTTTTAAAGAAGAAGATACACAAACATGTGTTAGTCGATCACCTCCTGATGCAGAAGATGTTTATGCTGCTCAGTTTCCTGAGGGAGAGGCATCATCTCCACATACTGAACTCCCTGCTGATATTCATACTGGCTTGACTCCATCATCAGACCGAGTTGATGCAAGCACACAGACTGACAATTCAGGAGATTTTGGAAGGTTGCTTGACATCATCTTGGAGCTCAAATGCCAAATCTATGCTATGGGGTATGAATTTCAGACCTTGTAGAATGAAAATCATGCAATGTTCATCACCATGCATGATCAGCTTAAAGAGGTTTAGCGTCAGATTTATGATACTGCAAAAGGCACTGCTCTTACCCAACTACAGGAAGATTTGAGGAAGCTAGAAGAAACTGTCAAGTCTATGGAGGACTTTCAACTTGTTCGCATTCCTCGTGCTCCTTGATTTTTTAATGCTGACAAAAAGGGGGAGAAAAAGACTTTGCAGATTTCAAACACATTTCAATTTCAGACTCTATCCTCAAACCAAACCAAATCTTATCTTCATTTTTTAAAAATTTTTGAGTTGTTATTGTGATTGATATTTTGACTTTATCTTGAGTCTTTGAATGTGTGCTCATTATTGCACTACTTTAAGCTATTAAATTAGATAAAGATAGTACTGTCTGCTTATGACTAATGAGGTTTCTGTGAATGCAGATCTGTGTACAGGGTAAAGTCTGTGTATAGGACATCTGTGTACAGGATAACTTCTACTATTTTTATTCTAATCTTTTATGAGATATCAATGCTTGCTTAAAAGTTGTATTGCAGGGCAATAATATTCAAATCTGCAGGAAAGTTTTGTCACCATCAAAAAGGGGGAGATTGTTGGATAAATTCTCTTGAAGTATTTTGAAGTTGACAAAACATTTTCCTCAGTCTAGTCTGAAGACTTATAGACTTTATTGACAAAGTCTGAAGATCAAAGTCTGAAGCTAGCAAGACTCATGTTTCAAAGTCTACTCTCATGGACAGTCTCCAAACCATCTTTTGTTCTGATCTTATATGGTCTTTGCTCTAACGGCTAGAGAATATCTTTCTACTAGATTCAACACTAGAATATCTTACTTTCGTATTCGAATATGTATAGATTCTCTAAAGATTTCGCAACTTATATTTGGAAGGATCTACTTATGGAAACCAATATCCTGATTGTATGGGTGAGCATGATTGATGGGCTATCAACACTTACCTTAAAGAGCTCGAGATCTCTCTAATTGATTTTGTCCAACGGGTTGATTGGAAGAACTTCTTTGGAAGGTGCCAACGGTATTGAAGGCATGAAGAAGTATATAAGAGAGATGCTCCAGTTGTTGAAGGGTGCCGGATAGAAGAATTCCAAAGTCTGAATCTCCTTTTCTATTTTGCGATCTTATTCTTCGAGCGTTATATGTAATCAAAAGAGAGATCATATTGTAGTGAGACCTTGAGGAAGTGTAGTAGAGCTTCTACATTGTGGACTCAAGAGCGTAAGACTGTAATCACTCTTTTTGATTCTTAGTGAAATCCAGCCAGAAGGGCTGTCCGTGCGGGAGAGTGGACGTAGGCTTGGTCTAAGCCGAACCACTATAAATCTGGAGTCTTGATTCTCTATCCCTAATCCTTTTATCTTTCATTACTTTCATTTGCAGCGTTTGTTGGTTTAATTCATTAATCTCTTATTCGGATTAATTTGTTAAAATTGCTTTAATCACCTATTCACCCCCCTCTAGGTGCTAATTCTAGTCCTAACACTGTCCATCTTGCACACGTAACTCCATATGCCCTTTGCAAAAGCCAGCTTTGCCATTTCCACATTTAAACCGGCATCTTCTTGATGGAACATTCTAATTTTCAGACGCATTCCTGCCAGGTACTGGAAAGCAGGGGGGAAAGCGATTCATGAAGTAAAAGCCCATAAGCCTGCTGATACGAGGCGGTCAACACGCAATGCATGTTTGCCTCAACTTCTAAACATTAAAAGGTGCCTATGGGCTTTCCAACAGAAAAATTATTATCTACTTAAATTTCTTTTAAAAATATTTAAAAGAATCTACACGACGCCAAATGACTTTAAATGTCAATATCTATCTGGTAAGGATTTCAAGTAGACAATATCATATAAGAGCGAAATTGCTTAAGGCTAAAAGCACAATTTAAACCAAAAGCCCCTCATTTGAATTTCTCGTTGAGAACAAAAAATTATTTTAGTTTTAATGGAGTTATAATTTTTTTTAAACATATTTAAGATTTTTAACAGAAAACGGAAGACTGATTTCCAAATTTAAAAGTTAATAAGAGGCAGAAAGTTCAGTGCGGAAGCCACACCAAACAATCAAACGCCCACAAAGGGTTTGAGTTGATGTCCTGGTCAACGAAGCTTCAAACAGAGTCTAGTATCAAGGAGAAGAAGAGTCGCTAAAACAAGAAGTTTGAGAACATACTTTTCCTGATTCTCCATCCTGATCTAAAGTACTTAACACGGACATACTTCCTCTGTTGTGGCGCCGAGGGATGTTGACATTCCTGGTAATAGTCGAAGAAGATAAATGAAAGGCCTTTATCATCAAATACAAAGTCTTCTCATTAATAGTAAGTTCAACATAAGAAGGTCATAGATACCTACATGATCACGTGTAAAATTCTTAAAATCTCAATTAATCTAGCATATTGCGGGGTAAAGTGTGTGGACTATCTCTCAAGAGTACCAAAAAATTAGTCACCGCAACTTGATATGGTCACATAACTTTCCTAGCCAGCAGCAAGATAATTTGGGGTATCAACTCTCCTCAAGGCTCTAGGTGCACATCCTCAAACCAGTCCCTATCTACCACAAACCACCAATTTGAAAGATCTTTTGGACCTGTTTTAGCACCCAGAGTCGAGACATCACACTTAATATTCACATCTCTAGAGCCTTCAACAATACCTGAGGGGTAATTGCAGCCTCATTATAAAAGCCGTGGAACTGATGTGACAGCACTCTTAGCACTTAGTATAGCAAAATATAGAGCACGGTCTGGCGTTGAACCCATAACTCCTTGGTGAGGCCGAATAAAGATAAAGACAAGTAAGCCAGTGACAAGACACTCCTCCTCTCTCCTCTCTCGCACGAAGTCTTGAGTCCTTCTCAGAGAAGCCTCTACAGGAAGGAGCAGTCTTGTCCGTATGAAACTTCAGAAAAGTCAAAAGCTTTCCTTGCTAGAATACCCCCTGTATTCTTTTGCAAAGCTCTTCTCAAGAAAACTCATTGTGAAATATGATAATCAAGCTTGACATATGACTTGTTACCACAACCGCATGGACCAATAGGCTTACCAGCCTTTAACAAAAATATTCATCCAATCACATTATAGTCGCCTCCCTCTGCCTTGTTCTAGACCCAATCCTTACCAATGAGTCCCACATAACATTTCTTTAGGTGGTTTGTCGCTGAATCAACATATGATAAGCACCATGGTCACAATCACGGAGAATCTAAATGCTAAACTCCTGATATTATCTTCAGCAAACCAAATTACAGTCTCAAGAAGATGAAGCAACGGAGTCAAAAGTTATGAGGTCTTATGCCAATTATCTAGACATATGGCAACTCCAAGCCTCACCAAACAATCAAATCATCTTTCCTTGGCATAGAGATGAAACATTAATTTATTTCTAAATGGAAAGGTACCAATGATCCAATATAGGCAGTCATCCCATTAAAAATATCCCCAAGACTGAACTCCTGAATAAATCTTGAGAAATTAGGAATAAATTTAGTATTACTCTGGTACAGAAATAAAGGGCAAGTGACATTTGGCATTAGTTTCAAGTTCTGACTGTTGGACCAAAAGCATCTGCCATATGATCTCCTAACCATACCGTCCTGTCACACAATACAACCACCATGCCAGCATATGAGAGAGAGAGAATCTAGTTGTATGCAAGCAATGTATTCATAAGATCCATCATTAAAAAAAAGAAAGCTCATCAATTCAGAGTTACTAGAACGGGAAAATTACCAAAAAAGTGCTAAACCTGTTGCAATCATACCAATTTAGTCATAAACTTTTTTTTTGGCCAATTTAGTCCTAAACCTTTTATAATTGTGCTTATTCAGTCCATTCGGCCAAAATTGGCCGGCCGGACACTGACGTTGACACCAGTCGTCTGGCAAACGCTAACGTGGCAATTTTAATAATTCTTTATTTTATTTTTTCGAATATTTTAATATTTTTTTAATTCTTTTTTTTCTCCCCCTTTTCTTCTTGCTCTGGCTGACTGGCACCGGCTAGAGGCTAGGGCTGGCGAGGCTTGCCCCTACCGGCCATTAGCGAAGGCGAGCCTCGCCCAACGATGGCGGCCTTGCCGGATCTGGCGATGGTGGCCTCGTCATCGCTGGGTGAGGCTCACCTTCGCCAATGGCTGGCGAGGCTAATCTCGCCGGCCAGAGGAAGAAGAAGAAAGGGGGGGGGGGGAAAGAATTCAAAAATTCAAAAAAAATATTAAAAAAATTCAAATATATATTAAATTGCCACGTTAGCATTTGCCAAACGGCCAATGTCCACGTCAGTGTTCGGCCGGCCAATTTTAGCCGGATGGACTAAATTGGTACAATTATAAAAGGTTTAGGACTAAATTGGTCAAAAAAAAGTTCATGACTAAATTGGTACAATTATAATAGTGTATAACTTTTTTGGTAATTCTCCCTTACCAGAGCATAGAGATGTGTGAATTACCTGCATAAAACAGTAGAAAGCTCCATCTGAGTCCTCCCAAAGCCTCCAGGCCAATACATACTCTCTGGCTGTCAACAATGGAAACTTTTTAATCGTTCGACCAATTTCAGTTCCATTATTTATATCCATATGCAACTGGAAATGCTCAGTGACAGTTTTGTCCCGTTGCTGCCTGTAAAAATTATCCATGTAAAAGTCTCTCAGCAATTCAGGAGAGCAATTCTCAAATACTGTCGCACTCACGTATTTCAGGGGGCCATCCTGTAAGCAACCGAAAAGAGAAAGGCAAGAGATAGCTCACAGTCAGCTCATGAAATTCACGAAAGCAAATATATTGTCACTATACCATAAAGAAGCAGACACACTTTCTGAAATTGACTTTGATGATGAGATTATTCAGTCAACAGTGAAACAATATGATCAAGCACTACGAATTGTTATGATACATCCTAATGTATAACCACGTAATGGGGTACTCCTTGTTCTTTCACCCAATGTAGCCCTCCTTTTTGTAGGTATCAATAGTTTCTTTAAAACTAGGTTTAAGGTCGCTTCTCGGGGGAGGAGGGCGGGGGTGGGGGCGAAGCGAGCGGCGGCTTCTTCGCATGGCTTCCGCCGCCGCGCAACACTCATCGTCTCTTTCTCTCTGTCTCTCTCTCTCTCGGAACTCGCTCCGTGCGCCGCGCCTGAAAGAGGAAGGAGGGAACTTCTTAGCTTGCGTTCTAGTCTTTTCTTTGCCTTTTGCGGGATCCAATGAATGGGAGGTGGTGGTTCACTGGTTGTTAGCATCCATGTCTAAACGATCGAGAGAGTCGCACCGGATTATCCCGACATCATGTGGCCGAGCGCGGCTCTCCCGAGGTTCAATTTTGCTTTCGCCCATCCCCATGATTCCCCCCCCCTCACCTCCGCACAGCATTCCCGGGCTTTCTAGGATTGCGTTCCCATAAGTTTCGATAATTTTAGAATTCCTAATATATAAATAAAAAAGACCTTAGGTGAAAATTGGGAAAATTTCAAGTAAAGGTCCTAAAATATCCTCATTTTCTCAAATAATAGTCTAAAGTGAATCTCATTTTAAATAAGAGGTTGAAGTATTGTCATTTTCCCAAATAACTATATCAATTTCAAATAAGAACATAATCTTCTAGTTAGTCAAGAGTATTTTCTTCTTTTCTCTTTTTTGAATTTTTTCCCTTTTTTCTTTATTTTTTCCTCACTTTTTTTCTATTTTCTCTTCTCCTTCGCCAATGGCCGGGACTGGCTACCGGAGATGCCTGAAGAGGGTTGGGTGAGGGTCGCCTTTGCCCTCACCAGGAATCAATCTCGTGTGTCATTGCGAGGATAAGAGAGAAGAGTAGACAAGAACGACAATAAAATTAAAATGAACAAACACCCACGAATCTTGTATCGGCAACTATTCTCATAAAAAGGGCAAGATGACACACTCAATTTTACTCCACCCCAGAAGAAAAGAAAAAGAAATTATGTAAGATGATGCTGTATCCATAGTTCATCGTAATCTAATCAATACTATTGACGAAAATAAATGTAAATGATCAAATACGAGCTTTTACACGTTTTATCTACACCTTATGGGGCGCATTGGAGCATCTGTATTGTTTCTATTCCTTCTCTTCTATCATACAAGTAAAACCACATACATAGGATTTGAATTCTGGTGTGCTTATGAAATCTATGTTTCCTCAATATGCAGGCTATGACAATATGCCTTGTTTCTTCAAACAGCTGTTGACGGTAATGGAACCCACCTCCGATACTCTGCAAGGGCCCACAATGGGTATATGTTCCTGTAATTGGGATAGTGTAACATGCAGCTCTTGTTGAAAACCCCAGTGATTTCCTGTAATGCAAAGTTCATGCCTAGATCATGTTGTTTCATCATAAGGCGATTCTTACCTAACCAGTTTTCTCTCTCAATCAGTTATCATTTATTTGCACTAGTTCCTAACGATGTTTTGAGGAGTTGAACCAATTGTTTGTAAGATAATATGCGTGGAACATAATCATCTCTAGGTTTTCCTGGTTGTATGGATTAGTTTGCAGGAAATTCTTTCCAAGGATATTGGTGGCGTGCACTCTTTTATTTCCTGAGATTTTGACCCTGTATGAAATCAACTTACTGAAAGGTACAAACCTGTTGAGGGTAATCACCCTCTTCCATTTGTGAATTGATAAGCAGCTTTGCTACCCGGTGTAGGGGAGTTGGATCTCTCTCCGCCTGATAGTAGATGAAGTTCCAAAGTCAGAAACTTCACATTGAATATTGATTTTTTACCATCACCAAAGTATGGTTAATGCAATCGAGACCCAAACGACAAAATCATCCATTGACCTGCCCCGCATGAATCAAACTAGGGGTGTGCAAAAGAACCAGAAACCGCCCGGACCGCCTAGAATCGGACTGGGATCTCCTGGAACCGGTGGTTCTTGAGGGAACCGGTTTGGTTCCCGGTTCCAATTTATGGGAACCGGTGGGTACCGGTCTAGTTCCCAGTTCCATGGGCGGATCCGCCCACTCGGACTGGACCAATTATATTATAATAATATATTAATTTTTAATATTAAAATAGATTTTGAAATTACTAATTAGAAATCTAAATTTTAGGGCTCCATCTCTTCTCATGGTTTCCATGTTTTAATAAGAATTTAGTAGATTGTGTAAGCCGCCTTTCAACAACTCAACAAATGGCTCCTTCAAAGAATACTTTCGGGACTCACATATGACACTATGTTCAAGAATATGTGGAGTACCGGTGGAATTGTTTCTACAAAAAAAAAAATTCAGTAAAGCAAATGTTGTAAGAGATTGAACATTGTTAGAGGATAAAGGAAAAAATGATCTACATATGACAATCATCTAGAATCTTGAACTTAAATAATATTTTAGATTTCAACTAAAATGATTCAGAAATAGGAAAAAAAACCTATTTCTCTTCTTTGGGGTAATGTTTTCCAATAAAAATAGAGAAAAATGGTACCATTAATTAAGCCAGTTCGATTTAAAAAAAAATAATATTACTCGATATGAAAAGTATTCGCGGCGGGATTTGGAAAACGATATTATTATTGGTGAGACCGGTTCTATGGATCCACCCGGGAACTGGACCGGACCGGCGGTCCGGTTCTCGAGTGAATCCATGCAATAACGGGTGGTTCCCGGTTCTAATTTTTTGGAACCGATCATTAGCGGGCGGTTCTCGGTTCTAGGCTGGGAACTGCCCACCCGAACCATGCACACCCCTAAATCAGACCCATCATAGCCCAAGCGGTTTGCACCAGATTTGATCTGTTTCCTTCAAGTGGTATATATTCCTACATCGACCGATTTGGCAATTAGAAAAATTCAAGATTTCCGTGTTGCCAGAAAAGTGCAACTAAATCAGCGAAAGCCAAACATGCTGAGGAAGGTCCCTCTAGAAATCACCTTCTTCGGGCAAGAAAGATAGCTCTCTCCCCACCCACCATCCTGCAACTGTGTTCGTAGAAGAAAAGCGACTCCTTTGCGCATAGCTGCACAATTGCTATATGTCTTGCTAGCAGCTGCTAGTCCTCCGAGCGCAAACCATGAGCCATATGTAAAACAAACTCCCCAGCACCGAGACCTGTAAGAATTGCTCAGTTAGTCAATTGTTTCTTTAATTTATCTAAATTCTTCAGCAATACCCACTGGAAGAGGAACATACCACGAGCCATCTGGCTTTTGTACATTCTCCAGATACTGCACGGAAATTGATATAAAATCTGCAATCTCCTTCATCCTGTGCCCCGGATACAACTTCTGGAACAAAACTAAAGCTTGGATAGCTGAGGATGTGCATTCAACACATTCGTGCTCGATGACAATGTCCTTAAAGAACTCTGTTGGATTTAGGAGCTGCAAGTGACAAATGATGAGGAAGAAGTCCCGCTATAGTAATTTATGAACAAACTGTTAGATTATACATATAATTCTTAGACGTGGAAATTCAAAAGAAAGCAATAATATTTTATATTCATGATTTTCACAAATAGATGAAGACGTACCTCTATTCATAGTGTTACCATTGACGATAATCGTTGTGGAAAACCGAAGAACTCGAACCAAATGAATAAATCCAATTTCTCTCCCTTAACCCACTATTCTTTAGAGAATATCAAGTTCTTTTCAGTTATTGTTGTTCATATAGGTGGAGAGAGGACCGGACTCTATTTATACGTTCTATCAATAGGTGTCTTCCATCAAAGCGCCTTTGAACTTCCATATAAGTCACACCTCTTCGGAAAAGCAGTAACTTCCCTTGAGGATTATACCATTTCGATTTATTAGAGTTGCAACTTCTCATAACCAATATTTATTTTATTATAGCATTTCAACAATTATTAAACCATATAATAAATCATATCATATGGGCCACTATAATTCTTACATTCTCCCACTTGGCTCATATGATTTTCCTTTCATGGTTTAATAAAGATTGTAATGTGCACAATAACATTATGCTATAAAATTTTCATTAAATTGGCAATCACATAATAATCACAATTAAGTAAATAAAACTAAGGCGAGTCATAGTGGTTGTATGTCATTAATCGACATAGTCCCTTCTATGCACTACAACTATAGCACTTTACTTAACATGATCCATAAATGAGAAATACGGTAATAGTCCAACTATAATATCTCTTTATAAACTATTATGTTTAACATTCATCTATTTCCATAATGTATACTAAATAGAAAACAGAAAATATCATAAACATGTAAATGAGCTCAAAGTGTCAAATACATAAACTTAATACAATCATAATACAAACATTAATGACGTCTGTCGCAAACACGTTAGATTTCTCTGATGCATTTTCGGTACCTTTCTATTTTATTTTGAAAAAAATGTTTTGCAGGCAGCTCGAATTAATTTTAATTCACTTTCCTAAAATGTGAGGTGATAATGCAGGTGCGCAAACCACAAATTTAATATCTAGATAAAGCATTGAATAAATTGTAAGACTTACCTCATAACAACGAAAGTATCTGCAATGTTAGATCAGAATTCACATCGACAATCCTAAATATGATTTTTAATTAACACGCAATCACTCAATTTTTTGTTTTCATTTATTCAATGAAGATCATACTTTATGAAATGCATGCTACTAATCTAACATGAAATAATATGACATAGTAGTATAGCGTAAACTATATGAATCATCAAAATAATTTTTTTTGTGTTTTCTTAATGAACATGCAATAATTAAATATGCAATCTAAATTAACCAAAATGACTTAATCTTAATGACGGACAATTTCTAATTAAATGAATCTAGCAACAATCACTAAATGACGTGCAATAAAAAAAAAATAACATCCTAAATGAATGCATTTTTTGATTTTATATTTTAAAATTCGAAATTAGATTACTATTCTAAATATGCAAGATAACCCTAAAACGAGGAATATTCTAAAACGAACCTAATCCTAATTCAAATTCTTTTTGAATTTTTTCCTTTTTACGAAAACAAAATTGACTCAAACGACACGACAGCATATTTAACAAGATAAGATTGATATTCAAAAATTGATGAACCATATCTCGCGTATGAGATCAGGTTGGTCAATTTTAAATAAATTGCGAATTGAATCCTGAGCGTGAGATCGGATTGGCGATTTTTCAAGCGATTGCGAGTCAGATTTCGAATGCGAAAATCGGATTGTCAATCCCTAATTTAAAAAGCTATTTCATATTAGGAATCTCAATCTTACGTTAAGGAATATTTCTACTACAAAAAGTAAATAGAAAAACTACATAATTTGATTTTCTTTTTTTTTTTTCTTTTCTTTCTTCCAATTAGGGCTTGGCAGCTTGTGATGGGTCACCGGCGTTGGAGCTCCAGTGAGGACCGACGGGCGGATTGACGGCAGCAGCCACTGTTGGTCACAGGTTAGGCAAGAAAGGGGCGGCACCCGAGCAGAAAGGACAGCCGGCAAAGCAGGGCACTGGTGAGGGGCATCGCGGGCGGAGGACTCCAGGACGCAGCAGTGCGACGACCACTCGGGATCTGCTGACGTCGTAGGCTGCTCGTGGAGGAGGCGCGGCGGGGCGACATCGCGAGCTCACGGTGGGCCGGCAACTCGAGCAAAGGCACAGCCGCTGCTGCATTGCGATTGAGAGCAAAGGCGGAGCAGGAGCAACGTCGGGCCGTCGTGGGTCGATGCAAGCTGCAGGCGAGCTCAGATCTGCTGGCATCGAACAAAGGCGGCTTCGCAGGGACTCGAGACTTGGTGCTCAGGCAAACGCACAGGGACGGAGGGGCGGTGGTGTTCGCACTCGAAGATGTTCGACAGAGGGTTGCAGGTGGCAGACTAAAGGAGGAGGCGCAATGGGCCGTGGGCAGAAGGCAGGTGACAGTCTAGTGCGGCAGTGAGCAGCGGCGTCGCGGGCTGCTGCAGGGGCATAGAGGCAAGAGGTGCAGCGAGTGCAGGGACGAAGGCATGGTGCTTGCAAACGGACGGGCTGAGCAAGCAATGTTTGATGTAGGGGACGTCTTGCGGCTGAAGAGGCGCGGCAGATGTGGCTGCACGAAGAAAAAGATGAATAGCCCCCTTGCTTTTCTTTTTTCCCCCTTACTGATCGATCACTTCCCTCTTTGATGCTGTCTCTTCCCTGCTGCGGTTGTACTTTCACTATGCTGACTTTTTCTTTTTCTCAGAGAACGAGTTTCTTTGCTTCTTTTTTGTTGAAATTTGACCTAGAAAAATCGAGAAGAAGAAAAGAAAAACCCCCGAATGTGGCCGTGTATTTCTATTGTCTTGCCCCCTTACGAAGTGATCAAAGAGAGCCCCTCTCTTGTATGGCCGTATATTCACTGTGTGGCCTCCCGAAACCCTACGCCAACAATCTTTTTATAGGCCACGGGGATTAGGATTTTAATTTTTTCGAAATCAATATCTACGAAGATTTCTTTTTCGAACGCAATATTTGATTTTCCGAACGCAATATTTGCTCACACTTGCCCTATCCGAACATATCCGAAAAAATGTCAAATCTCTATTTTTCATGAGATAATCTTCGATCATTAAAAAAAAAACAGGCTTTGGCCAATTTGCTCGCTTCGTGGGTTTAGCCTGATCTGTCAATTTAAAGCTCATAACTACTAATTCGAACCCATCTACCACCGGTTTAATAAATAAATGCAAAACATACAAATTAAAAATAAATGCACCTAAATCTATATGTTATGCAATTAATATTTTTTTAGGGATAAAATTAACCCCTAATTTTTAATGCGATAAATGACTAAACGAGTCACCAAAATTTAAGTGTCAACAACATCCAATAATGTCCATCTTTTCAACATGCTTATTAAATTTTTTGGGCGGCAGTCCTTTTGTTAAGGGATTTGCTATCACAAGAATGGTGCTAATGTGGTCAATTGACACTCTTCATTTTTGAACTCCTTCTTTAACAAACAAGTATTTGATCTCCATATACTTAGCATCCTTAGAATATTTGTCGTTCTTAGAGAAGAAAACTGTTGCAGAGTTATCACAATAAATTTTTAGCGGCTTGGCAGTACTGTCGACAATCACAAGCCTTGAAATAAAATTCCGCAGTCATAATACATGAATAGTGGCCTCAAAGCATGCCACAAATTCAGCTTCCATAGTGAATGCAGCAATAACTGACTGCTTTGCACTCTTCCATGAAATTGGCCCCCCAGCTAGAAGAAATAAGTAACCAAACGTTGATTTTCTTGTATCGGCACATCCGGCTAAGTCTGAATCTGAATATCCAATCACCTCGAGATGATCGGATCTTTTATAAGTGAACATATGATTCTTCGTTCCTTGCAAGTATCTAAGAACTTTCTTTGCAGCTTTTCAATGATCCATTACAGGATTACTTTGATACTTGCCCAACATTCCGACAGCAAAACTGATGTCTGGTCTGGTGCAAGTTTGTGCATACATTAAGCTCCCCACAATTGATGCATAAGGAATATTTCTTATTTGTTCTCGTTCCAATTCACTTTTCGGACATTGCATAAGACTAAATTTGTTACCTTTCTGAATTGGAACTATTCTTGCTGAACATTTACTCATATTAAATCTCTCTAAAATTTTCTCAATGTAGACTTTCTGAGACAATCCTAATAATCTTTGTGATTTATCACGGAATATTTTTATTCCTATCACATACGTTGCCTCTCCCATATCCTTCATTTCAAAATTCTTAGAGAGAAACTTCTTGATTTCATGTAACAAATCAAGATTATTAGCGGCAAGCAAAATATTATCAATATACAGAACTAGAAAAATAAATTTGCTCCCACTAATCTTCATATATATACACCGATCAACAGTTTTTTCCTTAAATCCAAATGAAGTTATGGTATCGTTAAACTTAAGATACCATTGTCAGGAAGCTTGTTAAGTCCATATTTTGACTTCTTTAATTTACATACTATATGCTAATTTCCTTTAACTGAAAAGCCTTCGGGTTAATCCATATAAACATTTTCTTCTAAATTCCCATTAAGAAATACGGTTTTTACATCCATTTGGTGTAATTCCAAGTCATAATGAGCCACCAAAGTCATAATGATTCTAAGTTAGCCCTTCTTAGAGACTGGTGAAAATGTCTCTTTATAGTCAATGCATTCTTTTTGCGTAAAACCCTTTGCAACAAGTTTGGCTTTATGTCATTCAATATTGCCTTTTGAGTCGCGCTTGGTCTTAAAAACCCATTTACACCCGACATTTTTACATCATTTAGGCAATTCAACAATATCCCAAACTTGATTTTGATGCATGGATTTTAACTCTTATTCCATGACATTAAACCATTCATTAGAATTTTCACATTCCATGGCGTGAGAAAATGAACTTGGATCATTTCCAATTCCTAAGTCAATTTCTAACTCTTGTAGATAAACCATATAGTTATTAGAAATAGCCGACCTCCTTTCTCTTTTAAATCTTCTTACTGTTATTTCTTGTGACTCAGCTATTGGAGGTTCAATATTGACATCTCCATTATGGAATGTTTGTTCATTAATTTATTGTTCTCGATTATTGTTAAGTTGTACTATAATATCAGGAACAATAACTTTAGAAGTTTTGGGTATACGAACTTCTACCATTACTTCTTGAATGCAAGCATCATGCACTCTTTCACTCCCACTGATGTCACCATTCTCAATGAATCTAGCATTTCCAAATTCAACAATTTTTGTACTATGATTATGACAATAAAATTTATACCATTTGGATTTCTCTACATAACCAATAAAATAACCACTGGTCGTTCTTGAATCCAATTTTCTTTCATGTGGATTGTAAATTCTTACTTCTGCTTAACAACCCTAAACATGCAAGTGTCGTAAACTAGGTTTCCTTCCTATCCACAGTTCAAAGGGAGTCTTTGTAACTGCCTTACTAGGAACCCTGTTTGATAAATACATAGAAGTTTTTAAAGTATACATCCACAAAGATAAGGATAAAGATGAATGACTCATCATACTCCTAACCATTTCCATTAAAGTACGATTACGCATTTCTGCTACACCATTTTGTTGTGGTATACCTAACATTGTGTACTAAGCACAAATGCCATATCTTTCAAGGAATTTACCAAATGGACCTGGACATTGTCCCGATTCATCATACTTTTCATAATATTTATCACCTCTATCCGATTTACTATTTTCATATTTCTATATAATTGCCTCTCAATCTCTTTAATATACACTTCAAGTGCATTCACTGATTGAGACTTATCATGCAATAGATAAATGTAACCATAACGTGAAAAATCATCAATAAATGTGATGAAATAGCTTTCCTTACCAAAAGATGGAACATCGAAGAGACCACATATGTCAGTATGTATAATTTCAAGAAGCTCTATGGTTCTTGTAGCACATTTCTTAGTGTACTGTGTTTGTTTACCTTTAATACAATCAATACACACTCCAAGATCAGTAAAATCCAAATTTGGAAGAATTTTATTATTCACTAATCTTTGCATTCTTTCCTTAGATATATGACCCAAACGTTTATGCCACAAGTAATTAGAATTCTCATTTACCAAACTTCGTTTAGTGCCAACATTGTGATGCAAGGTCATTAATGTCTCAACCAAAATATTATCAAGTCTAAATTTGTAGAAACCATCACATAAAGTTCCAGTTCCAATAAGAGCATCACTCTTAAATAAACTGAAAGATTCAGAACCAAACTTACAATAAATTCCCGCTACATCAAGTCTTGGCAAAGAAACTAAATTGCGAGAAAATGTAGGTACATAAAGGGTTCGAAACAAATCCAAATAATGCTTAGTATCTAAGATCAAACGGTAAGTGCCAATACCTTCAACTGGAGCTTTGTTTCTGTTCCCCGTAATCACATAACTTTAATTTGGCTTTATGGTTTGGATTATAAGAAATCCCTACATCGTATTTGACACATGAGTGGTGGCACCAGAATCAATCCACCAAGTATTATGAGGAACTTCAGTAAATTTTGATTCAAAACATACTAAAGCACAAGGCTTACCTTACTTTTTTAACCAAGCCTTACGTTTCAGACAATCTTTCTTCAAGTGTCCAATTTTGTTACAAAAATGACACTTAATAAGATTGTGTTCCTTCTTGTGGATTTGAGAAGCCTTTGAAGAGTCATTTATGACGTAAATCCTTTCTTCTTGCTCCTTCCACATTTCCTCTTGAAATTCCTTTGAATTTCTTGATGACTTGAAATATAAACAAAATGAGCCTTTTGATTCTTTATCCTTGTTTCCTCTTGAACTAGCATACTGGCCAATTCATTTACATTCCACTTATCCTTTATAGTGTTGTAATTCATTTGAAATGGCCCATATTGCTCATGAGGCAAGGAATTAAGTGTAAACTGCACTAAAAAGTACTTATTCACGTTCATTCTTAAAGTCCTTAACTTTGCTGCTAAATTCGTCATCTCAAGTATATGCTCATGCATAGTACGTGAACTATCATATTTCATGGTATTCAGTGTGCTCATCAATGTACCAGCAAGTGACTTATCAATAGTTTGAGAACGTTCTTTCATAAATTTCATAAATTCCTTAGCATTGTCAATCTTGGAAAGGGAAGTCTTTAAGTTGTTTGCAACTGTCATTCGCATAAACATTAAGCTTAGCCTGTTTGATATTTCCCAAGCTTTATGGAAAGACTTTTCATCATCACTACTTTCATCAGTAATAGCAGCCGGTTTCTCAGCTTGAAAAGCTAAATCAAGATCCATGATACCTATGTGAAACTGGACTCGTTCACTCCAATCAGGAAAATTCATTTCATTGAATAAGAGAACAGACGAAGCATGCGAATGAAGTGAAACATGTACATATACTGCAAATATGCAAGAAAATACTCATACATTAATGCCTTGAGAATATCACATAATCAGATTCAAACTAAACTACATATATACATCATAGTTCTCCTTTGAGTGATCCTATGATATACAAGTAATTATAAATATATCTTATTAAAATTTATTTGCTATCTTTGGATATACAAACAAATTTAACAAGTCATATTAATTATCAAGTATCATGTTCATGAATTAAGAAAATAATTAACCTTTGGGTTAATCCCTAAATTCTTATAATAAATGAACTTAAATATACCCATAACACAAATAATAATATGAAATATATCAATTTCATATATAGCATCAATTAATCATGGGTAATTGAATAAAACAATTTACAATATCAAAATTCAAAAGACTTCAAGGTTTGACCACTATGGTGACTAACAAACCATTCATAATATGAATTTTTAATATTGTAAAATACAAATATTTACCAAATTCCACACAAGAACAAAAAAAAACGTAATCAAAGTATAAGGGCAAAAACGTAAAATCATAATTCCATAAGGGTAGAACCATAAATTTAAAATCCAGGAGCAAAATGGTAAATAATCAGCAAGGGCATAATCGTAATTATAAATAAATAGGGGCCAAAAAAAAAAAAACAGCGCCACGGTACGTCAAGTGCGTGCCGAGCACGCGCCTGCATCTGCCGCAGGCGTGTGCAACACACGCGCTTAGCAATTGCCGCGCACGTGGGATCCACATGCTCAGCGGTTGAGCGCACGTGAGAGCATGTGGAGCGTGGGTTCCACGCACCTGCAACAACAACGTACGCGTGAGGCCCATGCGCTTTCTTCCTCGCACCCAGAATGAATTTCTTCGTCATTTTTCGCTGTTCCACCGCGATTTCGCCACCATTTCTTCTCCAGCAGCCCATCCCAAACACAAATAAATAATGGGTTTTGAAGAGCATGCCGGCACGACCACATGGTAGTTTCGGCGAAAATGACCAAGAAATTGGCCTCAAATCAAACGAAAATTTCCCAAAACACAAATCCTCAAACCACCGCGACATCCACTGCCCGATTAGCCTCCGACGAACACCAATATACTGGAAAACTCATGGCTAATGTTCTTCATGGTGGTGTGACCGTACGGGTCCAAATTCGAGCGGTGGGTCGTCGAATTTTCTTCGACAGAACCCTCCGAAAACATTTCAACAACAACAAATAGTACGAACATGATCGTTCAACGAATCATCATACATAAATCATAATATTTCTATAAACGGAAAATGATGAGATCATAAACCATGCTCTGATACCAATTGTTAGATTATATATATAATTCTTAGATGCGGAAATTCAAAAGAAAGCAATGATATTTGATCTGCATGATTTTCACAAATAGATGAAGACATACATTTATCCATAGCGTTACCCTTAATGATAATCGTTGTGGAAAACCGAAGAACTCGAACCAAATGAATAAATCCAATTTTTCTGCCTTAACCCACTATTCTTTAGTGTATTCTATTGATGGTGGAGAGAATACCAAGTTCCTTTCAGTTATTGTTGTTCATATAGGTGGAGAGAGGACCGAACTCTATTTATACGTTTTATCAATAGGTGTCTTCCATCAAAGTGCTTTTTAACTTCCATATAAGTCACACATCTTCGGAAAAGCAGTAACTTCCCTTGAGAATTATAATCATTTCGATTTATTAGAGTCGCAACTTCTCATAACAAATATTTATTTCATTATAGCATTTCAACAATTATTAAACCATATAATAAATCATATATGGGCCACAATAATTCTTACACAAACAAACATGTCTTAGTCCGTGAGGACCACCAATGAATTCCAAAAAAATTATCAAGTGCTTGTTTACTAGAACAACCATAGAAGGAAGGTTGGCCTAGTGAATTCCACTCACCAAGTACCACACGAGTTATTTCCACAATTAAGGAACTATCGACCCGTGGCACATGCATTGCATCCCATTGAAAGGGGAAATTGACCCATAATATGAGTTGAGTATGACAACAAAACAATGTGTTGGGATTAATAGATTCCCGAAAACGGATTCGACACTTAAACCGAACCACTAAAACGAATGCGGAAGACAAGCCCGGAAATAATCATGTATCACCGATCGTAAAGCACACCACGGATTCGAGCGTACCTTGTTAGCCACAGATTAGACACCGACGCCGAGAAGAGGAAGAGAATCTAGCCTTGTTCGATCCGATGACGACAATTCACTTGGTAGGAATGCGGCGTCGCTTCTTTTGCTTACAGCCCATTTGGAGAGAGAGAACGTTGGAAGAAAAGGAGACGTACGTACTGAATATGCCAAAAGGTACGTTCTCCCTTTCTCTCATCCCTTTTATACCTTCCTCCATCCACGGGCCTTATTCCTGTGGGCTGGGCTTTTAGGCCCAACATGGGCGGACGGGCCAACTTAGGCCCATTACCATAACTTAATAAAACCATCATCTCCCACTCACATATGGTGGGCTGAACAGGATCCTCTTTACCTCTCTTCAACATTCATACCGGTGAATAATCCATGCGACCAGCATACTTTGAGAGCTCGTTACTATACATCTGTTAGGAATATATAGCAGCTCATATTGGGCGTCACACTCTGAGTAGATTTAGTATGCAGTACCCTAGATCGATCGATCACATTTATATCTCTCTTAATCTCATTTAAACAATATATATATTGTATTCACAATTATGATTATCCCAAAGACAGTCATAATTGGTCGACCAGTGAATACAAAACCACAATGTGATTCTCCAAATCCGATCTTCCTCTTTCCTTCAAACTCTCAATTTCAATTCAACTTGCTTTTCTAGAAATGTCCCATTAGATCGAATCAACTCATGACCATTGGTAACATTTTAAGATAACAAACACTAAATAGAAATCTTGAGAATAAGTAAGAGTCATGAGGGCACTAAAATTGAGGAACTCTATTCCTCAAGAGTGTCACACGTCATAAAAGTTGAGATCAAACTTTTGCCACTCTTATAGGTCGTCTCATGCATACGTAGTATGAAATACGTATTACGGTATTAACTTCTTTCCCATGGAGCGTATGTCTACACCATCAATACCGTACAGATGATAGTTCAGACATACCCAATGTCTAACTTGAGTTCACGTATTTACTCATTCACAAAATTCATCAGAACTCACATCTGGCATCTTAGACAGATAAAGTAAAATGTGTGGGTTATTTTACTTTTGGACATCATAAGTACTATGTCCTCATCTTAACACTTAGTTAAGGCGACATACGTATTTTAAGCTTGAGCTCTTGATTATCACCTAGATAATAAGCTTAAAAACCGTCTCATCTCTATTTATCACATAGTAAATAGAGGCGATTACCCGTGTGAGTGGGCTAATCTCTTATCTGTCCGACATACTTTCTCAACATAAAGTAATGCACTGAGCATTAAGATGCATAAAGATCAAACAAAGATTCATAGGCATTAATGATAAAAATACAAATTCATTAAATGTGAACATCTCAGGGAAATTACAATATCCAGTACATCAGACTCTATGCAATCCTAGAGATTTTACATGACCACAAAACACATCTCTAGGTATTGGCTTTGTTATAGGATCTCCTACCATTCTATGCGTAGATATGTACTGTAAGTTCACATCCTTTCGTGCAACCATATCTTTGACAAAATTATACTTGGTATCTATATGTTTGGTCTTGTCATGATATTTTGGATCTTTGGTGTACGCTATAGCTGCTTGGCTATCACAGTTAACCAATAATGGATTTGCAACTTTCTCATTAACACCTAAATGATCCAAAAATCTCTTAAGCCAAACTCCTTTTTGTATCGCTACTAATAATGCCACGAACTCAGCTTCCATCGTGGACAAGGCTATACATGTTTGCTTCTTACTGCTCCACGATATGGCGCCATTGTTCAGTAAGAAAGCAAATCCAGAGGTAGATTTCATTTCATCTAAATCTCCTCCTCAATCAGCATCTGAATAGCCTTCAAGTCGCAGATCCTTTCCTTGGTAATTCAACTTGAAATCAGCAGTTCCCTTCAGATACCTCAGTATTCTCTTAATGGCTTTCCAATGTGCTGGACCTGGATTGAATTGGTATCTACTCACCATTTCAACTGCAAAACATATGTCGGGTCTTGTACACATCATAACGTACATCAAACTCCTAACTGCACTAGCATAAGGAACATGTTTCATTTGTTCCTTCTCTTGTGGAGTCCTCGGACACAGTCTATGGCTCAATCATTCACCTTTTGCAATAGGAGTGTATATGGGTTTACAATCTTGCATACGAAATCGTTCAAGAAATTTATTTATATATGTTTCTTGCGAAAGAGACAACGATCTCTTCGAACGATCTCTCGAAATCTTAACTCCAAGAATGTATACAGCCTCACCCATATCCTTCATCTCAAAGTTGGAAGACAACCAACTCTTGACAGTATGAACAAACTCCATATTGCTTCCGGCAATCAGTATATCATCAACATATAATGATATGATCACAAATTGATCCTTGGATCTTTTGATATATACAAAATGATCATCATCAATCATTGTAAAATCATATGCCATTATGGCATTATGAAAACGTATATACCATTGTCTCGATGACTGCTTAAGGCTGTATATCGATCTCAAAAGTCGACATACATTTTCTTCTTGGCCTTTCACTATGAAACCAGTAGGTTGTTCCATGTATATTTCTTCCTCTAATTCTCCATTGAGGAAAATAGTCTTTACATCCATTTGATGTAACTCTAGATCCATACAAGCTACTATTGCCAGAATAATGCGAATCGAGGTAAATCTCACTACAAGAGAAAAGTATCTTCATAATCAATTCCTTCCTGTTGATTGTACCCCTTTGCCACAAAGCGAGCCTTATGCCTTTCTATCGAGCCATTAGCCTTTCGCTTTATTTTGAGAACCCACTTGTTCCCAATAGCTCTGCGTCCTTTTGGAAGATCAACCAGTTCCCAGACTTGGTTTGATTTCATTGACTCCATTTCCTCTTCCATTACATGAATCCATTTTTCCTTACTAGGGCAATTCAGAGCCTCATTAATATTTCTTGGCTCATCCTCATCTTGTAAGGCAACTATTAAAGTTTCCCCTTCAATGTCAAAATGTCGACGGGGAATACTTTGGCGACTTGTTCGCCGTATGGGAGTTTGTACACTTTACACATCATTCCCCATTATGCTCCCACTTGGATTAGATAATGATGATGTCGTCTCATTATGTGGTTGCAATTGAGAATGAGTTGAATTCAATTCATCACTTCTCATATTACTCCCACTTGGAGGAACTCCACCAAGATCATTATCTTGATCCAAGGTTTCAAATAGGGAGTTATCTTTCCCTATTTCACCCTTCTTAGGAAATTCATCCTCTAAGAATGTGACATCCCGTGATTCAAATTCAGTTATACTCCCACTTTCCTACTCATCTATGAACACATACCCTTTTGAGTGTTCCGAGTATCTTATGAAAATACTCTTCTTTCCTCTGGGACCCAATTTCCCAAACTTGTGAGAGGACTCATGTGTATAGGCAGCACAACCCCATGGCTTAAGATAACTTAAGTCCGGTTTTCTACCTTTCCATAACTCATACGGAGCGGAAGTAACTGATTTGGAAGGCACTCGGTTAAGTATATAGGCAACAGTTAACAACACATCACTCCAAAAAGTGATAAGTAAGTTAGCATGCACCATCATGGACCTAACCATTTCCAGTAGGGTTCTGTTTCTTCTCTCCGCAACACCATTTTGTTGAGGAGTATATGGAATAAACAATTGTCTTTCTATTCCTTTTTCATCACATAATTTTCTGAACTCATCAGATAAATATTCTCAACCTCAATCGGATCTCAATGCTTTTATTTTCTTGTCTAATTGATTCTCTACCAGGTTCATAAACCTTTTGAAACAACTTATTGCTTCAGATTTGTGAGAAATCAAATAGACATATCCGAATTGAGTATAATCATCTATAAAAGTGATGAAATAAACAGCCCCATGCCTTCCTCTCACATTCATTGGACCACAGACATCAGAATGGATTAAATGCAGAGGAAATTCAGCTCTTTTACCTTTTCCAAATGGTTTCCTTGTCGTTTTCCCTTCTAGGCAATGCTTATAGATGGGCAAATCGACTTTTTCAATATTGCCCAACAAGCCCTCTTTGGCTAGTCTATTCATACGTTGTTGGCCAATATGACCAAGTCTAGCATGCCACACATTCACATCATTATCATATGAATTAGGAGATGTGAGAATGGAATAACAAACATTTGCATTAACATAGTCAATATCTAATACAATGAAACCATCCAGAAAATAACCACGACCATAGTAGTTTGTATCCAAATACAAATCTACACCTTTATTATGGAAGTTCACATTAAAACCTAATTTAACCAATACTAAAACAGACACTAAATTCCGACGAATCTCCGGAGCATACAACACATCATGTAGGAATAAAGTGCGTCCACCACGCATATTCAGTTGGCATGTGCCAATTCCTTTCACTTCAGCTCTGGAGTTGTTTCCCACATATATCCATTTAGTTCCAGTTGGTACTCGTCGGAATTCCACGAAGGATCCTCTATCCTTCGTTACATGGTCTGTCGCTCCTGAATCCACAGTCCACAGAGGATTAGATTCAGTCAAGAATATAGAACTTGACACATATGCAAAGTTCCCAATTGTACAAAGGGTGTGTACTTTCTTTGGCTCGCGACAATCGCGGGCATAGTGACTATTTTGGTTACAGTTGTAACATTTCACCATTGAGATATTCTTCACATGATAACGTTTTCCTCTCTTTTGTTGGTTAATTCTTGGTTTCTTGCAAGAAGGACTTGATCCATTGCTTTCCCACATATTGAACGAATCAATACGCTTGCGCTTAGAGCTTGAAGCCCTTTCTGAGCTTAAAGCAACACAGCAAATATCTGTATCCTGCTCAAATGCCTTGAGGCGTAGATCACTAGCTCAAGGTGGCGCACAACATCCTCTAGATCTTCCATAACATGGTCAAGAGCTTTTAGTGCTTCTTGCTTTTCCAGCACATATTGAATTCTCATATTCAATATTTCACAATTATCGCTGTTCAATTTGTCCTCTTTATTCAAATCGGCAATGATGTTCTTATTTGCTGAATCCATCGATCTGAACATATCAGACACATATGCACGGAATATTAATGCCTATCACTTATATATCTATTTTGCACAAACCCATCATATTAATTAATAATTTTAAGTAAGGTTTCAGAATCCAAAGGTCACTATGTTTCCAATCATCCTCCAAAAATCCTAACTTAAAAACTATCATTAATATGATTGTCATATGCAAAATCAATTTTATTAAGTTACAAAAACTTCTGTAACTAACCACAGCTAACTATCCACAGCAACCAGCAATCACAAAAAGTAACAGATAATTGACATACAATATAATTATAATGCTTTCACATAATATGGCTAACATATAGGTTGCTACAATAACAACAATCATGTAGTTAACTTTACATAAGATGTCCACCAAGAACACTAAATAAAGACCAGCCATAACATCTAAAAACAAGGCATCATACAACTAATAGGGAAATCAGCTACATGGTTCAATTTCTTTTGCTTTTTCTCTATAAAATTTTCAGGCATTCTCGACAGCCACGGAAAAACAGATGGATATCCCTTAGGATTTCTCCAACGCACATTCATTCCTGGCCTAATCAAAGTCATTCATTGGGTCGCAGTCTTTGTGGCTCCAACCCGATGATATTCATCCACAAATTCCATTACTAGCTCCTTATATCTAGTAAATCCTTTGACTTCCCATAGACGATTCAACACTCCTTGCCATTATGGTGGAAGAGTGTTCATAAAGAATCGCACCATTTGAATATCTGGCATGGGATAACCGTTCCAAATGACTTCTTGAATTTTGTTGTTGACCTCTATGACATGATCAATTATGTCGTCACTCTCCCATCGATAACCATTCAAATCGGCTATCAACCTTGAAAGCCTTTCCTTTTGTTCATCTGACATTGTGCGCATAGATGCGCTTGGCTTACAAGGAGGCATTGTTTCTGCAACAAATGCAGAACAAAAATGGATTACATATAATCCACATAGACATAATTGAAAAAGAAACACATTTTTTTGGGGTCAACGGTCAACGGTCATTGGTCAACGATCAACGGAAGTCAACAGTCAACCGTCAGGTCCAGTCGGACCGGTTGGGCTGGTCGGACGGACCAACCGCACGTGCCGTGCACGTGCGTGGGCTGACGTCACGTAGACGTCAGCCTGCACGGGCCGCGCGCGTGCCAGGCCTTCGCGGGTCGGATCAAGTCGAGTCGCCGGCCAGTGACCGCCCGGCCAACCGACGTTGGTGCTGACGTCAGCGATGACGTCAGCACGCGCCGGTCCACGGACCGGCGCGTGCCGGTTTGCCAGCCGGCGGCGCGCATGCGCCGGTTCACCGACCGGTGCGTGTGCCGCACGCGCTGGACGAACCAGTGCATCTAGGCACGTGCGGGGTCTCCCGGCGACGTGTGACATGTCGCCAGACTCGTCTCGACGTCCCCTTCCTCCCTATGCCATCAGAATTCGACTTTGACTTTCGAAAAATCGGAAAAAAGGGCGAACAGCGCTCGGGTGTCGGGATTTCTCGCTCCGATCCGTACGGCCGAAACACTTTTGCGAAAAATTAATCATAAACATCAATCAGGTCAGGAAAAACATGAACTAAGGCTCTAATACCAATGTTGGGATTAACAGATTCCCGAAAACGGATTCGACACTTAAACCGAACCACTAAAACGAATGCGGAAGACAAGCCCGGGAATAATCACGTATCACCGATCGTAAAGCACACCACAGATTCGAGCGTACCTTGTTAGCCACAGATTAGACATCGACACCGAGAAGAGGAAGAGAATCTAGCCCTTGTTCGATCCGATGACGACAATTCGCTTGGTAGGAAGGCGGCGTCGCTTCTTTTGCTTACAGCCCTTTTGGAGAGAGAGAATGTTGGAAGAAAAGGAGACGTACGTACTGAATATGCCAAAAGGTACGTTCTCCCTTTCTCTCATCCCTTTTATACCTTCCTCCATCCACGGGCCTTATTCCTGTGGGCCGGGCTTTTAGGCCCAACATGGGTGGATGGGCCAACTTAGGCCCATTACCATAACTTAATAAAACCATCACAATGAAACGAAAGAACCAATCCACAACCATTGAGGGATCGTATGGTATCATAGGCAACCCTCGATTTCCACAAGAGTATTCGAAAATTATTGAACTCTACCAATTACGACGAAGAATTTCAATTATTTCGACGTAGTGATTGCATTTGTAACTATTGGTTTTGGAAATAAATAATATCTTTTAGATTGAGATCCTCTAAATTCAGCATACATAAATTTGGGTTCTTAAGAATTGGATACTGTCAGCTGCTGAGCAAATAGACAATTCAGATCGATTGTCTATATTTTCTTTTCTTTTATCCTTTTCCTTTTCCTTTTCCCCTCTCTTTTATCCTATTGGCTCTCTTCCCATTTTTCTTCTACCCCAATGAACTAGTCAAAACTCTTCTGATCCTATTGAAGATGGAACACAATCAGACTTGACTTGCAACCTCCGGTGTATGGGGAGGCCGCGAGAGACTTGTAAGAATCACTGTGACACACATGATATCATTAATTAATGATTTAATAATTTTTTGAATGCTATAAAAAAACATTGGTGGTAAGAAAGTGCAACTCAATGCAACTCTTATGAAAAGGTGTAATTTTTATTAGGATGTGTAATACTTATGAAAATGCACGACTCTTATGAAGATACAATATGCTTTGATGGAAGGCACTTATTGATAATTTATATAAATAAATAAAGTCTAATCCTCTCTCCACCCAAGACAACGAAAGTTGATTCTACATTCGTCTAGGAGAGTGAATGTAGACTTAATATAAGCTAAATCATTTAATGTGTTTACAATATCTATTATTTCTTCATTCGTTTCATTATCTCATAATAGAATTACTTGCATTTGCTATTGTTAAACTGATTCTTCATCTACCAGAGTTTAATATAAAGTATTTCTCGAATAATTGTCAAAATCATTTAAAACAAATTATCCATTTGATTTGTATTGTTAGCCTCAACACATATTTATACAAATTAAATATAGAAAAAAAATGGGAATTCCTAACCTTTATCGTGTTTTGTTGTAAAATAATGTATAAGCTAATGGACCGTGCAATTCAATATTAAACACAACGAGATCAAATTGCAGAGAACTCAATAAGGGACAATGAGGACATTCAAAATAAAGGCAGTTCAGTCTAAGTGTTGCTATCTAGAGACTCAATTGCGAGAATTACAAAATTATAATCACTCAATCGCTAAAGTCTTTGGCAGTCTCAGATTAGTCTCAAAACAAACTCGCAAAGTGTTATCTCACAATATCTCATAAAGAGTTTACTCAGAAAACTCATAAAGGGGAAATCCCAACACTCTTATTTGCTTTAAATAGGTGAAAAAGCAAATTTAAACCTCGCGTGTTTGACGTCGGTCCAAGACCCGAGCAATGGGCACTTCCCCCTGAACTTAAGTACGTGTTTGAGATGAGGAAATGCGTATGGTGGTGGTGTGAAAGGACAAGGACCCACATTGGATGTCCAAAGAAAGATGAAATAATCCATAATTTCTAATTGACCGACAACTCAATGAATTGTATTTCTTAGTGAAGATAGATTTAACTAAATTGTCAATAGGCTTAAATTTTGGTTTTCCTCTTGGATTTTGGTATTATGAAGGTAGCGCACTTCTACGGTACTTCGATATAATAGCCGATGATGGTTAATCAATGGCAACTCAATGTGCATTGGTATCCTGGATTATATAAGGAATCTCACCGATCTTCGTGATTATCAAGTACGTATTGCCATCACGGTTAGGCCCACAAGGAGACCATGGGTGAAAAGCATGTTTGCATCGATTGGCAATGATTGGAGATTTGGGTCAAAATTTGTCGGTGCAAAGGAACATCGGACTTGGATTGAGGGGAATTGGCCCAACGTGGTAGAGACTCACATGTGAGGGGGAAAATGTTGAGTGCTCAAGTGAGTTGTATGAAAATAAAGTAGTCCCATATTAGACGTCCAAAGTTAAAAGAAGCAATTGATAATACCCAGTTAAGGAGGACCTTTCTTATTTATGAAGCCCGTCTAATGAAATGCCATAAGAGGAACTCAATCACTAAATTGATTCATTAAAATAAATAAATACACCCTCATCTATGTATACACATGTTAATGGATCTAAAAGCAGTCATAATAGAATCTTATATAGATAAAAAGGGCTATATCTACATATGATAAATAAAAGAACTATTTTGCCTCGTGTATCATTAAGAGGATGACATAAAAGAGTAGGTCATTAAAGAACGACAATTAAATGACCCTGCATCTTTTTTATCTCCCGCATTTTGATTTGTATTTTTATTTGTATAAGAAGATTAATTTGTTGTTTGTTATTCTATACAAAGGAATGCTGCCTAATTCACTAATTCGTGGGAAGATACTGAATTTTTGTATTTGAAAAATGTTTCAGGAGGTATCTCTGAAGTAGATGGTGATTGATAGAGTAATCCTTGATCATAATTTCCAGTATGAATACTGCGTCCAACATGAAACTTGTGATTGGTAGTAAAACACCGATTTTCTTCTTGAGACCTAATTCGCTCTTCATAGATTTCTCTAGCTATTTTCTTACGAAGTTTTGTTATAGCATCTATAACTGCCTCTGGTTTAGGCGGACAGCCTGGATCCAATTCGATTTTTTCTATAAAAAAAAAAGAGGGGGAGGAATTAGTCACAAATCTTTTGATTCTATCATAAGGGATTTGCCTTTTCTATGGATTCTTACGTATTGGATCAAAAACAATTCTTGAATGAGGTATCTTGCATCGGTACCTATTCTAATTAGAAGGGCAAAATGACATAAATAATTTTTACTTGATACCAGAAGAAATGGAATAGAAAAAAATGTGTAAGCGCTCCAATGCTTTCAGCCACTTTGTATTTGACCATTTCCATTTATTTCAACACCAAATTAGATTACATAACCATAAATTATGGATACACGGTTATCCTGGTAATAATAAGTTGTTACACTACTTAAGCCCATTATTATGTTAGCCTTAGCAAATATATTATTTAAGAAGGACTTCTTCTTTCCTTCTTCGTTAATAACAAACGAGAAGGACCAAGAACATTATAAGGAAAGAACAGTGAACATACACGAGGAGAAGAAAGAAAGGAAAAACCTAACCAAGGGAACTTGATTGCCTTTGTCACGGTGTTAAATTTGACCATAGTTAGACACCAAGTATTAGATCAGTCCATGGAATGAATCATTAACATTTGACTTGTTTGAGATTAATCAATGGAATAAACTATTAATGATTAACTTGTTATTGTGAGTTGATATTATTGATTGATCTTATATGTAAAAAGTTTCATTGGAAAGATATTATCCACTTTTGATATTTTACTTATATCTTATATTAGATTTTGGGTTGTGAGTTATGATATCGATTTATAATAATTTGCATATAAAAAATGTGCTACTTATTGGCCTGTGATTACTCATTTTTTTCATCTTACTTGCTTTTCAGGTTCTTCAACTAATCATAAGCAAGTAAAATGAGAGCATTTACATTATCGGGATGACATTTTGGATATTATATCTTAGATGAACTCTTGAGTTTAGTTGTTAGATTGACATATACCTATTCTTTTGATGGATTATAGAAACTCTAATATTGTAATCAGATGACTCTTTATCACACATATGGATGTATATTTCGATAATAGGTTGATAGTAATTATGCTTAAGGTAGCATCTTTTGAGTGAAAGGATGGCCATGTCATTGCCCTTGTACTTGTAGAGTTGGGGGTGTGACAATCCTCTATTCTATGACCGCAAGTCCTTCGGATCTACATTTATCATACTAGAAAAACCAAATACATGAATTTTGATTTATGTTCCTGTGAAATCTATGTTTTCTCAATTTGCAAGCGCCTTGTACCTTTAAAGGGCTGTTGACGGTGAGGGAACCCGCCTACAATACTCTGTGAGAGCCCACAATGGGTAAATGTTCCTGTAATTGGGATAGTGCAACATGCAGTTCTTGTTGAAAACCCCAGTGATTTCCTGCAATGCAAAAAGTTCATGCTTAGATCATGTTGTTTGGTTGTAAGGCAATTCTTACCGAATCAGTTCTCCCTCTCATTCGGTTTTCTTTCATTTGCACTAGTTCCTGACGATGTTTTGAGGAGTTGAACCAATTGTTTGTAAGTTACAAAAATATGCGTGGACCATAATCATCTCTAGATTTTCCTAGTTGTATGGATTAGTTCGCAGGAAATTCTTTCCCAGGATATTGGTGGCACGCACTCTCTTATTTCCTGAGATTTTAACCCTGTATGAAATCAACTTTATGAAAGGTACAAACCTGTTGAGGGTAATCACCGTCTTCCATTTGAGAATTGATTAGCAGCTTTGCAGCATGGTGCAGGGGAGTCGGATCCCTCTCTGCCTGATAGTAGATGAACCAAAGTCAGAAACTTCACATTGAATATTGATTTTTTACTATCACCAAAGAATGTTTAATGCCATGGAGACCAAAACGACACTATCATCCCTTGACCTGCCCCGCATGAATCAGGCCCATCATAGCCCAAGCGGTTTGCACCAGATTTGATCTGTTTCCTTCAAGCGGTACATATTCCTACATCAACCCATCTGGCAAACAGAAAATTTAAGATTTCCGTGTTGCCAGAAAAGCGCGCAACTAAAACAGCTAAAGCCAAACATGCGGTGGAAGGTTCCTCTAGAAGGTTCCTCTAGAAATGACCTTCTTCGGGAAAGAAAGATAGCTCTCTCCCCACCCGCCATCCTGCAACTGTGTTCGTAGAAGAAAAGCGACTCCTTTGCGCATAGCTGCGCAATTGCTATATGTCTTGCCAGCAGCTGCTAATCCTCCGAGCGCAAACCATGAGCCATATGTAAAACAAACTCCCCAGCACCCATACCTGTAAGAATTGCTCAGTTAGTCAGCTGTTTCTTTAATTTATCTGAATTCTTCAGCAATGTCCACTGGAAGAGGAACATACCACGAGCCATCTTGCTTTTGTACATTCTCCAGATACTTTACGGAATTTGATATAAAATCTGCAATCTCCTTCTTCCTGTGACCAGGATACAGCTTCCTGAACAAAACTAAAGCTTGGATAGCTGAGGACGTGCATTCAACATATTCATGCTCGATGACAATGTCCTCAAAGAACTCTGTCGGATTTAGGAGCTGCAAGTGACAAATGATGAGGAAGAAGTCCCGCTATAGTAATTTATGAACAAACAATCATGTCTTAGTCCGTGAGGACCACCAAGGAATTCCAAAAAACTTATCAAGTACTTACTTCTAGCCAAGCTGGAGCTCCCGCAGGCTCCCATGCCGGCAATCCACCATTTTTACTCTGGAACAAGTGGCATTCATGGACGATGTGATGATATTGTAAATATAATCAAACTCAACGAAAGAATTAAGTGGCAACGTGATTTTGGGATGCATAGAGCAAACAAAGCTTAGCCAATATTTCTTGTTTGATCAAAGATTTTCTCAAGTCTTTCTCAAAAAAGAAAAACAATGGTATACTCACTTGTAGAGAAAGCAAAATGTTGACAGCGTCATACAATTTCTCTGGCTCCATCTTCTCACCAACAATTTCAGGTGGCATCGTTGAGAAAAGCAAGCAACACTGAATAAACAGGGAAAAATCAGTGAGAAACTGAGCAATTTAGGATTGGGTTGAACCTGCAGATACAGTGAAGGCATTCATCGGAGTATTACCTTCAGACCTTCTGCAGTGCAATCGGAGACTTGCCAACCCTGATCTTGATCCGAAAATGTCCAGGATCCTTTAGTAATATGACGGTGCATGCTTTTGAAATCACCAGAAGGATTGTCCTTGACCTGGAATATTATGAACAGATCGATGCACTTCAGTTTATGCGAGGAAGCAAAAGAAACTGGGAAGATGTTTGGAGAGAAGCGATGCTCGCAACAATCAAAGATCAAACCATAGAAGAAAGGTTGAGGCGACCCGACCCGACCACCGACCCGACCCATTGACCCAACCCGTTGACTGTTGACCGGTCAACGGTCGGACCGGCCAGGAGCCTTTTGGCTCGTTGGCGCGTGCGCCACACGCGCCGCGCACTCAGGCGGCACATGGGGGCGCGTGCGGGCTCCGATCGGAGCATGGTCAGTGGCGTTGGGTTCGTATGGATGTCCTCTACACTGTGGATTAATTATTTTTCATTTTTTAATTTTATAAATGTATGAAAATGTGTAGGGAACCCTATGTACGCGTATTTTTTGGGGTTTAATGCATAGTTTATTCATTTGTAGCTTGTATTTCCTTATGTTTAATAAATACAGTAGCTAGCTTGTGTGCAAATGATGTCATATATGCTGTGTAGAACTTGGTTTGATAATGCCATGTATATAGTTTTAATATACTTGCAATTTTCTAGTTGCTAGAAAATTAAAACAATAGTAGGAAATCCATTACATGTTGAGTTGCTTTTTTAATTATAGTTGAAGCATGATTGTTGTTTATACGTTGGTTATTATCATGCTATGGTTTTGTGTTAAGGAAAGATGTAGAAATTACATGAGGTCATGTAATTTTTTTTTCCTAGTGGGAGTTCGTAGGTTGGTAGAATTCAATGGAATCCTCACCTAGAACTCAAAATTTGTGCAAATTAAAATAATTAATGATAATTGAACAACCGTACATAGAAATTGATTGGGAACATAGTGAACTTTTGTTTCTGTGTCTTTTTGTTGAATTATTATTATTTTATTTTGTTTTTGCTAAAAAAATTAAATATGTGTGTTACTCTGAAAAATGTGCTAGTATTGATTATGCGTCTATTATGTTAATGTGTTATAGAAATTGATTATGGCATCGGCATCCAAGACCATTGTGGCTGACCTCAATAAGGGTGAGAAGCTGAACGGTGACAATTATGATATTTGGCACCGAAAGGTTCAGTACATCCTTGAGGAACAAGAGGTTTTGGAAACCCTCAACCACACCATGGATGAACCTGAGCATGGAACTTCAGCTCAACACAGGAGAGATCTAGAAGCTTATCAAGCTTGGAAAAAGAAGAATAGCATTGCTTGCATCACGTTGCTGAGTTGTATGCAAGATGATCTCATGTGTGGGTTTGAAAGTTATGATAAAGCTCAAGCTATGTGGGTTGCCTTGAAGGATAAGTTTGGGGGTACATCTGCCACTAAGCTGAGGAGACTCACCATCAAATTTGACACTTTCCGAAAGCGCCCAAATGTAACAATGAGGCAACATCTTCGGGAGATGTCAAACATGATCCGTGAGCTGAAGTCGGCAGGTCACTCCCTTACTGATGAACAGCAAGTTCAGGCTGTTATTAGGTCTCTTCCTGATAATTGGGAACATATGAAGATCAATATGACGCATAGTGAGAACATCGTCACTTTTGATGATATTGCGCGTCATTTGGAATTAGAGGATGAGCGCTTAGAGGCTGCAAGATCCTCTACCCATGCTTATGTTGCTGAAACGAGTTCGCACAAAGCTTTGGGCTTCAAGCGCAAGAGGAACCTTCAGTTCAACAACAAAGAGAAGATGACTGATCAGGGACCCAAGAGGGCTAAGACCTTCCGACACAAGAAGCGTGGTGGGAAGAAGGACAAGGCCAAGATGGAGTGCCACAATTGTGGCAAGCTGGGTCATTTTGCTCGTGAATGCACTGAGCCGAAAAAGGTACCCTATTACTCCATTACTTTGAGTAATGCTTTTGTTTCTGGTACTGTAATGCTTGCTGAATCTCATCCAATGTGGACTGTAGACTCAGGAGCAACGGACCATGTAGCTAGAGACCGAGAAGCATTTGTGGAGTATCGTCGGATACCGCCTGGAAGAAGATAGATATATGTTGGGAATAACTCAAGAGTTGAAGTGAAGGGTATCGGCACATGTAAATTAATCTTGCGTGGTGGTCGAAACCTATTCCTGCATGATGTCCTTTATGCTCCAGATATTCGACGAAACTTGGTCTCTGTAGTTGTTCTTCTTAGCTTAGGTTATGTATTGAATTTCCATGGTGATTGTGTTGATATTTTGTATGGAACAGTTTATTATGGTTCAGGTCATGTATTAAATGGTTTTATGGTGTTAGACATTGACTATGATCAGTACAATGTTAATATTGATGGTTGTTTTTCTTTAATTACGTTTTCTGATAACGTTGGGATTGATGCAAATACTTGGCATGCTAGATTAGGTCACATTGGGTTGCAAAGAATGCAAAGATTAGCTAGAGAAGGCATTTTAGGGTCACTCACTAATGTTGATCTACCCGGATGTGAACATTGTCTAGCGGGAAAAGCAACTAGAAAACCATTCAGTAAAGGGACTAGAGCTGAATTTCCATTGCAACTCATACATTCTGACATTTGTGGTCCTTTGAATGTGAGGGCGAGGCATGGAGCCTCATATTTCATTACTTTCATAGATGACTTCACGCATTTCGGTTATGTCTTTCTGATCTCCCATAAGTCCGAAGCATTAGAATGCTTTAGACGATATATAACAATGGTAGAAAATCAGTTGAACAAAACAATAAAGGCATTGAGAACCGATCGCGGACGTGAGTATCTATCGGAGCAATTCAAGGCTCTTTGTGATGAAAAGGGAATTGGAAGACAATTGACTATTCCTAATACTCCACAACAAAATGGGGTAGCTGAGAGAAGGAATAGAACCCTATTGGAAATGGTTAGGTCTATAATGGCGCAAGCAAATTTACCTATCTCCTTTTGGGGAGATGCATTATTGACTGTTGCCTATGTACTTAACCGAGTGCCCTCAAAATCAGTCACTTCCACCCCTTATGAATTGTGGACTGGAAGAAAACCAGACTTAAGTAGTCTACGTCCATGGGGATGTGCAGCTTATGTTCATGAATCTTTCCATAAATATGGCAAATTAGGCCCTAGAGGGAAGAAATGTATCTTTATAAGATATTCTGAACACTCCAAATGGTATGTGTTCATAGGTGAACAAGCTGATGGAAGTGTGACCGAAAAGGAGTCACGAGATGTCACGTTCTTGGAGAACGATTTTCCTAGTAGAGGTGAGATTGATAAGGATTTCCAATTATATGAGATGGAAGATCCTAATAATACACTCACTAATGTTATGGAGGGGAATGAAGATTTACCTCAACATGAAAGACCTAGTGGGAGTGTAGCATCGTCTGGCGAATTGAATTCAAGAGAAATTCAGTTGGGTAAAAGTAATCGTAAAAGTATTCCTCGTCGTCGTTTTGAGATTGAAGGGGAGGCATTTATGATTGCTCATAAAGATGATGCCGAGCCTAAGACTGTTCAAGAGGCTCTCTCATCCTCTGATAAGGAAGAATGGTGAAAAGCTTTGGAAGACGAGATGGAGTCATTGAGGACAAATAATGTCTGGGACTTGGTTGATCTACCACCCAATCGTAAGGCCATTGGAAACAAATGGGTCTTTAAGATTAAGCAAAGGGCGGATGAATCCATTGAAAAGTATAAGGCTCGTCTTGTGGCGAAAGGTTATACTCAACAAGAGGGTATAGACTACGAGGAAACTTTTTCACCAGTTGTAAGGTTTGCCTCAATACGTCTTATTCTAGCCATCGTTGCACATTTGGACCTTGAATTACATCAAATGGATGTAAAGACGGCATTTCTCAATGGAGAACTAGATGAGGAAATTTATATGAAACAACCATTAGGTTTCATAGCTAAAGGTCAAGAGCATAAAGTTTGCAAACTTCATCGCTCAATATATGGCCTTAAGCAATCATCTAGACAGTGGTATCTTCGTTTTTATCGAGCCATAACAACTTATGGTTTTACAATGATCGAAGATGATCACTTTGTATATGTCAAGCGGTTTGAAGATAAATTTGTGATTTTATCACTTTATGTGGACGATATTCTGTTGGCTGGAAATGACAAGGTTATGGTAATCACCATAAAAGAATGGTTATCCTCCAATTTTGAAATGAATGACATGGGAGAAGCTGCTTATATATTAGGAGTTAAGATCGAAAGGGATTGATCAAGGAAACTCCTTACTTTATCACAAGAATCTTATATTATGAAGATTCTTGAGCATTTCAATATGTAGCATTGTAATCCCATTGATACCCCTGTCATGCAAGGCGAAGGCCTAAGTACTAAGATGTGTCCTAAGACTCCAGAAGAAATTAAAATAATGGAAACTGTTCCTTACGCTAGTGCGATCGGAAGTTTGATGTATGCTATGATGTGTACTCGACCCAACATATGTTATGCCGTGGGATTGGTGAGCCGATTTCAATCAAGTCTCGGTCTAGCACATTGGAAAGCAGTGAAGAGGATCCTGAGATACTTGAAGGGCACTATGGACTATCGACTTTGTTACCAAGGGAATGATTTACGCCTATTAGGTTATTCAGATGCTGATTGGGGTGGAGATCTGGATGAGCGTAAATCGACTTCTGGATATGCGTTCTTGCTCAATGGAGGTGCAATTTCTTGGAATAGCAAGAAACAAACATGCACAGCCTTGTCAACTATGGAGGCTGAATTTATTGCGTGTTCTGCCGCAGTGCAAGAAGCAGTATGGCTAAAACGTTTCTTTGAAAATTTAGCCACTGTCACTGAGATTCCAAGACCGGTGACAGTTTATTGCGATAGTCAAGCAGCCATTGCCTATGTGAAAGATCCCAAGTATCATGGAAGGACGAAGCACATTGACATAAAGAATAACTTCATCAGAGATATTATAGCGCAGAAAGAAGTGATTCTACAATACATTTCAACCAATAGAATGGTTGCTGATCCATTTACGAAGGCTATTCCTAGAGACATATTTTTGACCCACGGGATGTCACTAGGTTTGCGTAGGATGTGATATGTGTTATTGTAGAGGATCATTGTTTTATGTATTTATGGACATATGTATTGTACTTGTTTGTTTATTAATGACTTGATGTTTTATCAAAAAGTACAAATCCATTATGAGACTAGCACAAGCACACATATATTATTGGAAAGTATGTCAGCAGGTAATGATTGGCTTACTCACACGAGCAATCGCCTCAAGTGCTATAGTTAGCACGTTGAGATGAGACGTTATGTACAAATAAATGCTGAAGAGCAAGTCTAGTACATAAAATATGTCGCCTTGATTGGAGTCAAGATGAGGTCTGTGTTTTATTTAAGACCGAACATGATAGTCCCACAATCATGTATGTCTGTGTTTTATCAAGTACTTGTTTACTAGAACAACCATAGAAGAAAGGTTGGCTTGGCAAATTCCGCTCACCAAGTGCCGCACGGGTTATTTCCACGATGAAGAAACTATCGACCCGTGGCACATGCATTCCATCCCATTGGAAGGGGAAACTGACCCATAATATGAGTTGAGTACGACAACAAAACAATGAGATGAAAGAACCAATCCACAACCATTGAGGGATCGTATGGTATCATAGGCAATCCTCGATATTCACAAGAGTATTCGAAAATTATTGAACTCTCCCAATTAGGACGAAGAATTTCAGTTCGTAGTGATTGCATTTGTATATTAACTATTGGTTTTGGAAAAAAATTATATCTTTTAGATTGAGATCCTCTAAATTCAGCATACATAAATTTGGGCTCTTAAGAATTGGATACTGTCAGCTGCTGAGCAAATAGACAATTCGGATCGATGGTCTCTATTTTCTTTTCTTTTTTCCCTTTTCCTTTTCCCCTCTCTTTTACCCTATTTGCTCTCTTCCCATTTTGCTTCTACCCCAACGAACTGGTCAAAACTCTTCTGATCCTATTGAAGATGGAACAGAATCAGACTTGACCTGCAACCTCCGGTGTATGGGGAGGCCGCGAGAGACTTGTCAGAATCACTGTCACACATGATATCATTAATTAATGATTTAATAATTTTTCGAATGCTATAAAAAAAAACATTGGTCGTAAGAAAGTGCAACTCTTATGAAAAGGTATAATTTTTATTAGATTGTGTAATACTTATGAAAATGCGCAACTCTTATGAAGATACAATATGCTTTGATGGAAGGCACCTATTGATAATTTATATAAATAAATAAAAAGTCTAATCCTCTCTCCACCCAAGACAACGAAAGTTGATTCTGCATTCATCTAGGAGAGTGAATGTAGACTTAATATAAGCTAAATCACTTAATGTGTTTACAATATCTATTATCTCTTCATTCGTTTTATTATCTCTTAATAGAATTACTTGCATTTGCTATCGTTAAACTGATTCTGCATCTACCAGAGTTTAATATGAAGTATTCCTCGAATAATTGTCAAAAGCATTTAAAACAAATTATCCACTTAATTTGTATTGTTAACCTCAACACATATTTATACAAATTAAATATAGAAAAAAATGGGAATTCCTAACCATTATCGTTCAACATAAACAATTGTTTTGTTGTAAAATAATGTGTAAGCTAATGGACCTTGCAATTCAATATTAAACACAACGAGATGAAATTGCAGAGAACTCAATAAGGGACAATGAAGACATTCGAAATAAAGGCAGTTCAGTCTAAGTGTTGCTATCTAGAGACTCAACCATGAAAGAAATTCACTATGAATTGTGAGTATTACAAAATTATAATCACTCGATCGCTAAAGTCTTTGGCAGTCTCTGATTAGTCTCAAAATAAACTCACAAAGTGTTATCTCACAATATCTCATAAAGAGTTCACTCAGAAAACTCGTAAAGGAGAAATCCCAACACTCTTATATGCTTTAAGTAGGTGAAAAAGCAAATTTAAACCTCGCGTGTTTGATGTCGGTCCAAGACCCGAGCAATGGGCACTTCCCCCTGAACTTAAGTACGTATTTGAGATGAGGAAATGCGTATGTTGGTGGTGTGAAAGGACAAGGATCCACATTGGATGTCCAAAGAAAGATGAAATAATCCATAATTTCTAATTGACCGACAACTCAATGAATTGTATTTCTTAGTGAAGATAGATTTAACTAAATTGTCAATAGGCTTAAATTTTTGTTTTCCTCTTGGATTTTGGTATTATGAAGGTAGCGCACTTCTACGGCACTTCGATATAATAGCCGATGCTGGTTAATCAATGGCAACTCAATGTGCATTGGTATCCTGGATTATATAAGGAATCTCACGGATCTTCGTGATTATCAAGTACGTATTGCCATCACGGTTAGGCCCACAAGGAGACCATGGGTGAAAAGCATGTTTGCATCGATTGGCAATGATTGGAGATCAAAATTTGTCGGTGCAAAGGAACATCGGACTTGGATTGAGGGGAATTGGCCCAACGTGGTAGAGACTCACATGTGAGGGGGAAAATGTTGAGTGCTCAAGTGAGTTGTATGAAAATTAAGTAGTCCCATATTACGTCCAAAGTTAAAAGAAGCAATTGATAATACCCAGTTAAGGAGGACCTTTCTTATTTATGAAGCCAGTCTAATGAAATGCCATAAGAGGAACTCAATCACTAAATTGATTCATTAAAATAAATAAATACACCCTCATCTATGTATACACATGTTAATGGATCTAAAAGCAGTCATAATAGAATCTTATATAGATAAAATGGGCTATATCCATATATGATAAATAAAAGAACTATTTTGCCTCGTGTATCATTAAGAGGATGAGAGAAAAGAGTAGGTCATTAAAGAACGATAATAAATTTAAAATGAATAAATATCTGTGAATCTTGCATCCGTACCTATTCTAATTAGAAGGGCAAAATGACATAAACAATTTTTACTCGATACAAGAAGAAAAGGAATTAGAAAAAAATGTGTAAGCGCTCCAATGCTTTCAGCCACTTTGTATTTGACCATTTCCATTTATTTCAACACCAAATTAGATTACATAACAATAAATTATGGATACACGGTTATCTTTGTAATAATGAGCTGTTACACTACTTAAGCCCATTATTATGTTAGCCTTAGCAAATATTATTTAAGAAGGACTTCTCCTTTCCTTCTTCGTTAATAACAAACGAGAAAGACCAAGAACATTATAAGGAAAGAACAGTGAACATACACGAGGAGAAGAAAGAAAGGAAAAGCCTAACCAAGGGAACTTGATTGCCTTTGTCACAGCGTTAAATTTGACCATAGTTAGACACCTAGTATTAGATCAATCCATGGAATGAATCATTAACATTTGACTTGTTTGAGATTAATCAATGGAATAGACTATTAATGATTAACTTGTTATTGTGAGTTGATATTATTGATTGATCTTATATGTAAAAAGTTTCATTGGAAAGATATTATCCACTTTTGATATTTTACTTATATCTTATATTGGATTTTGGGTTGTGAGTTATGATATCGATTTATAATAATCTGCATATAAAAAATGTACTACTTATTGGGCTGTGATTACTCATTTTTTTCATCTTACTTGCTTTTCAAGTTCTTCAACTAATCATAAGCAAGTAAAATGAGAGCATTTACATTATCGGGATGACATTTTGGATATTATATCTCAGATGAACTCTTGAGTTTAGTTGTTAGATCGACATATACCTATTCTTTTGATGGATTATAGAAACTCTAATGTTGTAATCATATGACTCTTTATCGCACATATGAATGTATATTTCGATAATAGGTTTATAATAATTATGCTTAAGGTAGCATCTTTTGAGTGAAAGGATGGTGTTGAATTGTTGATCCAATTTCTAGAAACTTCAAGATTGATGTTAGTTAGAAAACACAAGAAAAATCCCCAAAAAAAAGAGAATCTAGCTTAGGTGGCAAAGAAAAGTGTAGAAGCAAAAGTGTAGAATTCTCTAGAAGAAGAATGGCTTAACTACAATCTAGAACTCCCTAGATTAAGCCTAAGTGGACAACATTCTACACAAATCTAGAATGTTGGTAGAGCACCCTATAAATAGGAAAGAGGGGAGAGCTTAGTAGAACAACAAATGTAAGCAAGCTCCTCCCCTTCCCTTTGTACCATAATCAATAATAAAAAAAAAAAATTATTGTTCCATTGTATTCTCTTCTAACACTTCCTTGCACACACATTAACACACCTTGCACACACATCAAACACACGCTTCCGCAAACATCCAATAGGGTTTTCTCTATCTTCAGAAAATTCAAGAACCACATCGAGAATCAAAGTGACCAAAGAATCAAAGTCCTAAGGAGTGACAGAGGCACAAAATACAATTCAAAGGAGTTTAATAAATTTTGTGAAGATGAAGGAGTCCATCATCAACTAACTATTGGCTACACCCCCAGAACAAAATGGAGTAGCTGAAAGAAAAAATAGAACCGTCATGGAGATGGCAAGGTCTATGCTAAAGGAGAAAGGCCTTCCCAACACTTTTTGGGCAGAAGCAATTTATACTACAGTATACCTATTAAACAGGTGTCCAACTAAAACTGTTCAAAATAAAACACCAGTCGAAGCATAGAGTGGACGGAAGCCTTCGGCAAAGCATCTCAAAGTGTTTGGATGCATTTGTTACGTTCACATCCCTACTCAGAAAAGGAGTAAGCTAGATGAAAAGACAGGAAAAGGAATATTCATTGGCTACAGTGACCAATCAAAAGGATATCAGGTTTACAACCTAAGAACCAAGAAGCTTATGATTAGTCAGGACGTCGAGTTCGACGAAAATGCTGCCTAGAATTGGGAGGATGAGAAGATCGAGAAGAAGTACATCACCTTGCCAGACATACCACCTGCTCAAGAGGAGTCAACGTCACAAGAAGAAGGAGAAGTACCGGATTCCACCACTCACTACATAACTCCACCAAGCTCTCCAAGAGTGACGCAAGAAGAATCTACTCCAGAGTCTCCAGTACCAAGGGTAAAAGCCCTTAGAAGAATTTATGACACATGCAACTTTGCTATTTTGGAACCAGAAAACTACGAACAAGCATCCAAAGAAGAAGTCTGGATAAAAGCCATGGAGGAAGAGATCAAGATGATCGAGAAAAATGAAACTTGGGAGCTTGTCGATCAACCCGAAGACAAAGAGATCATTGGCGTCAAGTGGGTCTACAAGACAAAGCTCAATGCGGATGGATCAATCCAGAAGCATAAAGCAAGGCTTTTGGCGAAAGGATACTTGCAACAACCAGGTATTGACTATACTGAAACTTTCGCTCATGTTGCTCGCCTTAATACTATTCGAGCACTCATAGCTCTAGCAGCACAAAAAGAATGGAAGATCCATCAACTAGATGTAAAATCAGCATTCCTAAATGGATATCTTCAAGAAGAAATTTATGTAGCTCAACCAGAAGGCTTTACTGTCAAAGGCAATGAAGAAAAGGTCTTAAAGCTTAAGAAGGCCCTATATGGGTTAAAGCAAGCACCACGAGCGTGGTATAGTAGAATCGATGAGTACTTAATCAAGCAAGGATTCAAGAGGAGTATGAGTGAGCCAACACTCTACATCAAGACCCAAGGTAATTCCGACACTCTCATTGTCTCTCTATATGTAGATGATCTCATATATACAGGAAACAATGAGACAATGATCCGAGAATTTAAAGAAGAAATGATGAAGACATTTGTGTTAGGACTAGAATTAGCACCTAGAGGGGGGGTGAATAGGTGATTAAAGCAATTTTAACAATTTAATCTGAATGAGAGATTAATGAATTAAAAACAACAATCGCAGCAAATGAAAGTAATGAAAGATAAAAGGATTAAGGATAGAGAATCAAGACTCTAGATTTATAGTGGTTCGGCTTAGACCAAGCCTACGTCCACTCTCCCGCACGGACAGCCCTTCTGGCTAGATTTCATTAAGAATCAAAAAGAGTGATTACAGTCTCACGCTCTTGAGTCCACAGTGTAGAAGCTCTACTACACTTCCTCAAGGTCTCACCACAATATGATCTCTCTTTTGATTACATATAACGCTTGAAGAATAAGATCGCAAAATAGAAAAGGAGATTCAGACTTTGGAATTCTTTTATCCGGCACCCTTCAACAACTGGAGCATCTCTCTTATATACTTCTTCATGCCTTCAATACCGTTGGCACCTTCCAAAGAAGTTCTTCCAATCAACCCGTTGGACAGAATCAATTAGAGAGATCTCGAGCTCTTTAAGTTAAGTGTTGATAGCCCATCAATCCTGCTCGCCCATACAATCAGGATCTTGGTTTCCATAAGTAGATCATTCCAAATATAAGTTGCGAAATCTTTAGAGAATCTATACATATTCGAATACGAAAGTAAGATCTTCTAGTGCTGAATCCAGTAGAAAGAAATTCTCTAGCCGTTAGAGTAAAAACCATATAAAATCATAATAGAAGTTGGTCTGGAGACTATCCATGAGAGTAGACTTTGAAACATGAGTCTTGCTAGCTTCAGACTTTGATCTTCAGACTTTGCTAGTAGAGTCTGTAAGTCTTCAGACTAGATTGAGGAAAATATTTTGTCAACTTCAAAATACCTAAAGAGAATTTATCCAATAATCTCCCCCTTTTTTATGGTGACAAAACTTTCCTACAGATTTGAATATTATTGCCCTGCAATACAACTTTTAAGCAAGCACTGATATCTCATAAAAGATTAGAATAAAAATAGTAGAAGTTATCCTGTACACAGATGTCATGTACACAGACTTACCCTGTACACAGATCTGCATTCACAGAAACCTCATTAGTCATGTGCAGACATTACTATCTTTATCTAATTTAATAGCTTAAAGTAATGCAATAATGAGCACACATTCAAAAAACTCAAGATAAAGTCAAAATATCAATCACAATCATAACAAATAAAAAATGTTTAAAAATGAAGATTTGGTCTGGTTTGAGGATAGAGTCTTGAAATTGAAATGTGCTTGAAATCTGCAAAGTCTTCTCCCCCTTTTTGTCAGCATTAAAAAATCAAGGAGCACGAGGAATGCGAACAAGTTAAAAGTCCTCCATAGACTTGACAGTTCCTTCTAGCTTCCTCAAATCTTCCTGTAGTTGGGTAAGAGCAGTGCCTTTTGCAGTATCCTGAATCTGACGTCGAACCTCTTTAAGCTAATCATGCATGGTGATGAACATTGCATGATTTTCATTCTGCAAAGTCTGAAATTCATACCCCATAGCATAAATTTGGCCTTTGAGCTCCAAGATGATGTCAAGCAACCTTCCAAAATCTCATGAATTATCAGTCTGTGTGCTTGTGTCAACTCGGTCTGATGGTGGAGTCAAGCCAGTATGAATATCAGCAGGGAGATCAGTATTTGGAGATGATGCCTCTCCCTCAAGAAACTGAGCAGCATAAACATCTTCTGCATCAGGAGGTGATCGACTAACACATGTTTGTGTATCTTCTTCTGTAAAAGTCACTAGAAGAGGAGTATGTTCTCTTTGGGTATCTCCCCCTGTTTCAATGTCTTCTGGAGGAGAAAAATACTCTTCTTTCTAAGGAGTTTCCTCAGTGACAGGTTGTTGTTGATCCTCTTTTTATGCTGGAAAATTTGTTTTTGCCGGTTCGTCCCATTGTTCTGCTTTTTCTTCTTCCTCTTTTTCTTCCTCTTTCTCTTCCTCTTTCTCTTCTTCTTTCTTTTATGTCTCTTCTTTCTCTTCTTTCTCTTCTGCAAAATGTTGTTCTGGAACAGCTGAAACAGGTGCAGAAAGTTGAGATACAATAGCAGAGATGGGTAAAGCATCCTCATCATCTTCATCTTCCAAGATGATTGCCCTTCTCTTCTTGATAGGACTAGTCACCGGTTCCTTTCCTTTTCTTTTGGCCACAGAAGAGTCTGGTCTGAACTTAATAGGAGTCTTCTCCTTGAACTACTCCAGCTTCTTGTTGAGTTCTTTCAGACGCATCTTTGTTATCATCCTCAGTCCGATGACCATTTTATCAATAGTCTTCACAAAGAGAATGTGAGGAGGCTGAATGTTCAAGTGTCTGAAAATACGAGTGATGAGAGCAGCATAAGGGAGTTTTCCCTTGTTCTTTGCCATGGACCTGTACATGTGAAACATGATAGTGTGTGGCAGAGAGAAATTAAGACCAATTTTGATTGCATACATCAACTTAGCCTCTGAGATGGATACATCTGTCTTGGATGTTGATTTCGGTCTAAGACAGTTGATCACTATCTTGTGAAGCAGAGTGTTTGTTGCATTCATCCTGGAGTAGGAGAGACGACCTTCAGCAATTCGGTCTCTCGCAAGTTCTAGAGTTGCGTGACTTACAGACACACCAATTGATTGGAAAGCACCTCTTTCCACACCAATTACATCTGCCAGAGTGTCCGTATCAACAACATATTATCTATCTCTCACACTGAATGAAAGACTATTCGCATCATGGAAACTGAGATTGGAATAAAAATATGCTGTTAATTCATAATAAGCCACATCACAGTCAATACAAAACTTATGAAGTTGAAGTTTCTCAAACTTCTCTCTCAGGTTGATGCTTAATAGGTCCAGAAAATCAAAGTCCACCGTCCATGGATTCATCACCCCACGCTTCAGCAGTTTCTCATATATCTTCCTGTATCCGTCTGATCGAAACAGTTCATCCTTCTTTCCTCAAAGGTTTGCAGCCACACCCATCCGAGGTTTAAAATGTATGAACATTTTCTCATCATCATCCTTTCCTCTTGTTGATTTACACTACTAAACCTAGGGTCACTAGGAAAGTTTGCAAAGGCTTTTGCTGCCGTTCCAACAGGAACAATGCCTGATCTCTCCATGACAGTGAGAAAATGAGTCTCATTTGAGTAACATTTTTCTTTCAGAAATTCATCAATGAAGGTCATTGCAAAACCTCATTCCTTCAATGCAGAGTAAAGCCTATAAACAAAAACAGGCTTGAGTGTTCTTACAGGTTCAATATCTTCAAGAACTTCTTATGCATCTTGAGGGCGACGAACATGAGGTCTAGTTGAGGAAGTACGTTGTTGAGATCGTTGAGGAGTCTGTTCAGTTGGAAAGTCACTTTCTTCTGTGAGATCGAAGTGCGTAGGCCCCTCACCAGATCCCTGTGGTCCCCTGTTTGCTATCCTTGAGGATTTCCTTTGGTAAGACATTCTCGCTTTCTTGGAGAAACTTTCACACTTGTGTAGCAAGAAAGTTAAAAGCTTTGAGACGTAGAAATTTGGGAGAGAAAAATACAGAGAAGTGAAAAGCTTTTGATCTAGGGTTTCTGGGTAAAGTGAAAACGAAGGAGAATGAGTATATAAAAGATAACTGATATGGGGTGATTCAAGCGTCACAATTTTGGAAATATGAGGAATTTCCTTTTGAAAAAAATAATTGCCTTAATAAATCGATAACCACTTTTTTTTTTAAAAAAAATTACTGCCTTAATAAGCTCAATTAGAGATAAACAGACAATCTTACCTTTTTGAAATGACAGTTTAAGTAAATGAACTTACAGTCGTGTCGATTGGTATTTTCAGTCTACAACCTTTTGAGTCCGATACTCTGTCAGACTTTAGATTCTGAGTCTGAGCTTCAACATTCTTCAAGAGATAAAATATTGAGTCTTGAGCGAAGAGACTCAAACAAGTTTTTCTCAAATGGCTTTGTGAAGATGTCTGCCAGTTGATTCTTTGAGTCTATGAATTGTATCAAGACTTCTTTGTTCTGAACATGATCTCTTATAAAATGATGTCGAATCTCAATATGTTTTGCTCTTGAATGTAGAATAGGATTCTTTGTAAGATTGATTGCGCTGGTATTATCACATTTGATCTCTGTGCAAGAATCTTCAATGCCAAAGTCTTGTAGTTGTTGTTTTATCCACATTATTTGAGAACACCAACTTCCAAGGGCTACGTATTCTGCTTCAGCTGTTGAAAGAGCCACAGTACTTTGTTTTCTTGAAAACCAAGATACTGCCCTGTTTCCAAGCAATTGACAAGTACCTGAAGTGCTTTTTCTTTCAACTCTACAACCTGCAAGATCTGCGTCTGAATAACCAAGAAGTGTAAAGTCTCCTTCTTTCAGATACCATAGACCAATCTTAGCAGTAGTAGCAACATATTTAATAATACGTTTAGCAGCACTTAGATGAGATTCCTTAGGATCAGATTGAAACCTAGCGCATATGCAAACACTAAATAATATGTCAGGTCTGGATGCAGTAAGATAAAGAATTGAACCAATGATACTCATGTATAACTTTTGGTCAATTTTCTTCCCTGCTTCATCTTTGTCTATCTTCAAGGAACTTAACATTGGTATGTCAGTCTTTTTGCAATATTCCAGATCGAACTTTTTAACAAGTTCTTTTGCATATTTCTCTTGATGAATGAATATTCCTTCCTTCAGTTGTTTCACTTGTAGACCAAGGAAAAAAGATAGTTCACCCATCATGCTCATCTCGAATTCATCCTGCATAGTCTTAGAAAATTTCTTACACCAAAGTCTCATTAGATGATCCGAATATAATGTCATCAACATAAATCTGAATAGGTAGAAAACTTTTACCTTCCTTTTTAATAAACAAAGTAGTGTCTACCTTTCCTTTAGAAAAGCCATTATGAATTAAGAAATTACTTAGCCTTTCATACCAAGCTCGAGGAGCTTGTTTCAATCCATATAAAGCTTTCTTCAGTCTGAACACTGAGTCTGGTTTCTTTGAGTCTTCAAATCCAGGAGGTTGTTCCACGTAGATTTCTTCTTGAATAAATCCATTCAAGAATGCGCTTTTGACATCCATTTGAAATAACCTGAAATTCTTATAACAAGCAAAAGCAAGTAGTAATCTGATTGCTTCTAACCTTGCTACTGGAGCATAGGTCTCATCATAGTCTATCCCTTCTTCTTGCGTGTATCCTTTAGCCACGAGTCTTGCTTTGTTTCTCGTTACTTTGCCTTTTTCATCAACTTTGTTCCTGAAAACCCATTTAGCTCCAACAACTTATTTACCTTTTGGTTTAGGAGTCAATTCCCATACGTCGTTAATACTGAATTGTCTGAGCTCTTCTTGCATTGCTTCAATCCAGATTTCATCAGCTAAAGCTTCTTCAATATTTTTGGGTTTTATTTAAAAAATAAGAGCAACAGCACTAGACTCTTCTCTCTTTTGGATCTTGTTCGAATTCCCTCATTAATGTTTCCAATAATGAGTTCTTCAGGATGACTAGATTTGTGCTTCCAGTTACTAGTTAGTCTGATAGATTCTAAATCTTCAGTCTGAATTTGCTGAATTTGTGGAGAGTCTTGAAATTTGACATTCATTGATTCTTCCACAGTCTGAGTCTTCTTGTTGAATACTCTAAAGGCTTTGCTTGTAGTTGAGTAACCAAGAAAGAATCATTCATCTGATTTTTCTTCAAACTTACCAACATGATCATTTGCATTCTTTATAATAAAACATTTGCAACCAAATACTTGAAAATAAGAAACTATTGGTTTATTTCCTTTAAAAATTTCATAAGGGGTTTTCTCAAGAATTGGCCTTAAAAACACTCGGTTTATAATATAGCAAGCAGTTGAGACAGCTTCAGCCTGAAGAAATTTGATTTCCAATTAAAAGAGTTCTTGCCATTTCTTGTAAAGACATTCTTCATTTCCACAACCCCATTCTGTTCCGGCGTATATGGAGAGGAAAATTTTGTGCTAAAAACCAAATTCATCACAAAATTTAGTAAAGTCTTGATTTTCAAACTCACCTCCATGGTATGTACGAATGCTCGAGATAGTGTGACATTTCTCATTCTGCACTTTCTTAGCAAACTTTGAAAATAGAGAGAAAGTCTCTGACTTACTTGAAAAAAAGTAGACCCAAGTAAATCGTCAATAATCATCCACAATTACTAGACAAAACCTTTTTTCCACCAATGCTTTGCGTTCTGATAGGTCCAAACAAATCCATATGCAGAAGCTGCAGTACATGATTAGTGGAAACTTTATTTATTGATTTGTAAGAGTTTCAAACCTGTTTACCCAATACACATGGTGTACATAGATCAGACTTTGAGTAATTGAGAATAGGCAATCCTCGAACAAGTTTCTTGGTAGAGATCTTGTTGATTTACTTCATATTGGTATGGCCTAGCTTTTTGTGACATAAATTAGCTTCATCTTGTACTGATATTAAGCACTGTGATCTTTCTTGATTCACATCCAGAAGATAGATATTTCCATGTCTTCGTCCAGTAAAAGATTGAGTAAAGTCTTTACTGATTCCAGAGCACGTTTCTTCCTCGAAGTTGATCTTGAAACCAGTATCACACAACTAACTTATGCTAAGCAAGTTGTAATTTAATCCTTCAACTAAGGAAACATTATTGATTGACAAACTTCCAATCTTTACTGTTACTCGACCAGTAATTCTTCATTTGTTGTTACCACCAAAGGAAACTTTTCCTCCGTCTATCTGGGCAAGTTTTATGAAGCAACTTGAGTCTCCTGTCATATGTCTTGAGCAGCCACTATCAAGATACCATTTAATCTTCCTTTTGATAGTAACCTGCAATTAACACGAATTCAAGCTCTCTTTGGTATCCATATCATCTTGGGTCCAGAAGTGTTTAGAACAATAGACAGTCTTAGCCCAGCTCTTTTTAACAGGTCTCTAAACCAAAGGACATTCTTTCTCAAAATGTTCTAAGCTTTAACACTTGGAACATCTCAAAGCATTTTTGCCAACAGGTTTTACAAAAACTTTCTGGAAATGATTCTTATAAACAATTCTGGCTGGTCTCTGTTTGATTCTTTCTTTTACCTTTGGGAAATCAATTAGTTGAATAGTTTCAGAAGTCATACCAAGATCTAACTTATCAAAGTATGGTCTTTGTATCGAAAGAATCTTATCCAACTTTTCAGAACCATTTGAAAATCTTTTTTATATGTTAGTAATATCATTTTTCAAAAGATTATTTTCATTTGAAATAACGTCTGAGTTTTCTTTTACAACAACAAAGTCCTTTTTCCAACTTTTCAAACTTTTCTTTCATAAGTTTATCATGTTGCTTCAATGTAGAATTTTCCCTTTTTAATTCGGAGATCCTCTTAAGAGAGGTTTTCAGACTAAGACAAAGTTCATCAATATATTTAGAAACCTTGACAGGAATTTTCAGGTTACTAACCTCGAGTTCACTGTCTAAGTCTCTGTCTGAATCAAGGTCTGAGTCTGAATCTGATTTTGCCATTAAACGGATATTGGCATAATCGTCATCACTTTCTTCACATTCAGTATCACTCCAAGTCTCTACTTTGAGTGCCTTCCTGTATTTCTCAGTATTTCCTTTTCTCTTCTTTAACAGAGGACGGTTGGGTCTGATGTGTCCCTTTTTCTTGCATCCAAAGCAAGTCACTTCTTTGTTAGAATCATCTTCCTCTGTTGATTTGTTTTGAAACCTTTGAGAGCTTTTTTTCTTCCAATTGAATTTCCTTCCTTTTCTGTTCAACTTTCTGAATCTCTTTATCATGAGTGCCAGTTCTTCATCATCTAGATCTTCTTCAGAGTCTGTAGCATCAGAATAGTCATTAGACTTTAAGGCAATAAATTTCTTACCTTTTGAATCTTCCTCTTCATTGGTCTATTCCACTTCATAAGATTGAAGAGTCCCAACCAGTTCGTCTACAGAGAGTGGAGCAATCCTCTGCGTCTCTCTTATTGAGGTTTTTATGTAATTCCAGTCTTTAGAGAGTCATCGTAGGAGTTTGTTGACCTTCATTTGTCCTGAAATTGGATGTCCCTGATATTCAAGACCATTCACAATTTCAGTAAAGCGACTAAACATGTCAGTTATTGATTCTTCTGATCTCATCTTAAAGACTTCATATTGTCCCAAAAGAATATTGATCCTCGTTTCTTTCACAGGATCAGTTCCTTCATAGGTAATGTGAAGCCTATCCCAGACTTCTTTTGTTGTATCACAAGAAGAAATTCTGTTATACTCAGTAGGGGATAAAACACAATATAAGGAGTAAATAGCTTTGGCGTCAAGAGTCTGTCTCTTGGTGATTTCTTCTTGAGTCAGTAGAGTGGGATCAGCAGTTTCTTTTCCTCTCTCTGATTCTGATGCAGCAGCGGGAATGATTCCTTTATCAACCACTTCCCATTCCAAAGGATCTTTCGATCTTAGGAATGCCTTCATCTTATTTTTCCATATGTTGTAGTCTTTTCCATCAAAGTATGGAGGTCTGGTATTGCTTTGACCTTCAACCAACCCTGTAGGCAACATACTAGCCATAGATCTTTTACTCATAAGTAAATACACTTCTTATGAACAAGAACACAAGCTCTGATACCAATTGTTAGGACTAGAATTAGCACCTAGAGGGGGTGAATAGGTGATTAAAGCAATTTTAATAATTTAATCCGAATGAGAGATTAATGAATTAAAAACAACAATCACAGCAAATGAAAGTAATAAAAGATAAAAGGATTAGGGATAGAAAATCAAGACTCCAGATTTATACTGGTTCGGCTTAGACCAAGCCTACGTCCACTCTCCCGCACGGACAGCCCTTCTGGCTGGATTTTGTTGGATAAATTCTCTTAAAGTATTTTGAAGTTGACAAAACATTTTTATCAGTCTAGTCTGAAGACTTACAGACTCTATTGACAAAGTCTGAAGATCAAAGTCTGAAGCTAGCAAGACTCAAGATTTATATTTCAAAGTCTACTCACATGGACAGTTTCCAGAACGACGTTTATTCTGATCTTATATAATCTTTATTCTAACGACTAGTGAATATCTTTCTACTGAATTCAACACTAGAAAATCTTACTTTCATATGGAATATGTATAGATTCTCTAAAGATTTCGCAACTTATATTTGGAAGGATCTACTTATGGAAACCGAGATCCTGATTGTATGGGCGAGCATGATTGATGGGCTATCAACACTTACCTTAAAGAGCTCGAGATCTCTCTAATTGATTCTGTCCAACGGGTTGATTGGAAGAACTTCTTTGGAAGGTGCCAACGGTATTGAAGGCATGAAGAAGTATCTAAGAGAGATGCTCTAGTTGTTGAAGGGTGCGGATAGAAGAATTCCAAAGTCTGAATCTCCTTTTCTATTTTGCGATATCATTCTTCGAGCGTTACATGTAATCAAAAAAGAGATCATATTGTAGTAAGACCTTGAGGAAGTGTAGTAGAGTAATCTACACTGTGGACTCAAGAGCGTGAGACTGTAATCACTCTTATTGATTCTTAGTGAAATCCAGCCAGAAGGGCTGTCCGTGCGAGAGAGTGGATGTAGGCTTGATCTAAGCCGAACCACTATAAATCTGGAGTCTTGATTCTCTATCCCTAATCCTTTTTATCTTTATCTGCTTTCATTTGCTGCAATTGTTGGTTTTAAGTTATTTATATCTCATTCGGTTTAATTTATTAAAATCGCTTTAAACACCTATTCACCCCCCTCTAGGTGCTGATTCTAGTCCTAACAGATTTCACTAAGAATCAAAAAGAGTGATTATAGTCTCACGCTCTTGAGTCCACAGTGTAGAAGTTCTACTACACTTCCTCAAGGTCTCACCACAATATGATCTCTCTTTTGATTACATATAACGCTTGAAGAATAAGATCGCAAAATAGAAAATGAGATTCAGACTTTAGAATTCTTCTATCCAACACCCTTCAACAACTGGAGCATCTCTCTTATATACTTCTTCATGCCTTCAATACCGTTGGCACCTTCCAAAGAAGTTCTTCCAATCAACCTGTTGGACAAAATCAATTAGAGAGATCTCGAGCTCTTTAAGGTAAGTGTTGATAGCCCATCAATCCTGCTCGCCCATACAATCAGGATCTTGGTTTTCATAAGTAGATCCTTCCAAATATAAGTTGTGAAATCTTTAGAGAATCTATACATATTCGAATACGAAAGTAAGATCTTCTAGTGCTGAATCCAGTAGAAAGAAATTCTCTAGCCGTTAGAGTAAAAACCATATAAAATCATAATAGAAGTTGGTCTGGAGATTGTCCATGAGAGTAGACTTTGAAACATGAGTCTTGCTAGCTTCAGACTTTGATCTTCAGACTTTGCTAGTAGAGTCTGTAAGTCTTCAGACTAGATTGAGGAAAATGTTTTGTTAACTTTAAAATACCTGAAGAGAATTTATCCAACAATTTGAAATGACGGACTTGGGCTTGATGAACTATTTCCTCGATATTGAAGTCAATCAAGATGAAGGAATTTTCATCTCGCAAAAGAAGTATGCAGAAAAGCTCCTTGAAAAATTTAAAATGAGTAATTGTAAAACAGTGGCAACACCACTTGTGATGAATGAGAAACTATTGAAAAATGATGGAGCTAAAAAAGCAGATGCTTCACTCTACAGAAGTCTGATTGGCAGTCTGCTATATCTCACTGCTACACGACTAGATATTATGTATGCAACAAGTCTACTATCACGATTCATGCAAAGTCCGAGTCAAATTCACTTTGGAGCTGCCAAGAGAATTCTCAGATATTTATGAGGAACTATAGATTATGGTATTCGATATTGCCCAAGTGCAGACGCCAAGCTCATTAGCTACACTGATAGTGACTGGGCAGGTTCAGCTGATGATAGGAGAAGTACTACTGGTTATGCATTCACACTAGGTTTTGGAATATTCTCATGGGCATCCAAAAAACAAGACTCGGTGGCACAGTCTACTGCAGAAGCTGAATATATCACAGCTGCTACAACTACCATTCATACAATATGGCTTCGAAGAATTCTAGAAGACATTGGAGAACCACAAATGGAATCAACACCAATATTTTGTGACAACAAGTCCGCGATTGCAAAAATCTAGTCTTTCATGGAAGAACGAAACATATTGATATAAAATATCACTTCATTCGTGAAGTGCAAAACAAAGGAGAGATCGAGCTGAAGTATTGTAAGACTAAAGACCAAATTGCGGACATCTTCACTAAAGCACTACCGCTAGCCAAGTTCGAGACATTGCGGGAAATGCTTGGAGTAACACGAAATTGGATCAAGGAGGAGTGTTGAATTGTTGATCCAATTTCTAGAAACTTCAAGATTGATGTTAGCTAGAAAACACAAGAAAAATCCCCAAAAAAAAAAAGAGAATCTAGCTTAGGTGGCAAAGAAAAGTGTAGAAGCAAAAGTGTAGAATTCTCTAGAAGAAGAATGGCTTAACTACAATCTAGAACTCCCTAGATTAAGCCTAAGTGGACAACATTCAACACAAATCTAGAATGTTGGTAGAGCACCTATAAATAGGAAAGAGGGGAGAGCTTAGTAGAACAACAAATGTAAGTAAGCTCCTCCCCTTCCCTTTGTACCATAATCAATAATAAAAAAAGTTTTTCTTGTTCCCTTGTATTCTCTTCTAACACTTCCTTGCACACACATTAACACACCTTGCACACACATCAAACAAACGCTTCCACAAACATCCAACAGATGGCCATGTCATTGCCTTTGTACTTGTAGAGTTGGGGGTGTGACAATCCTCTATTCTATGACCGCAAGTCCTTCGGATCTACATTTATCATACTAGAAAAACCAAATACATGAATTTTGATTTCTGTTCTCGTGAAATCTATGTTTTCTCAATTTGCAATCTATGATGGTATGCATTGTTCCTTCAAAGGGCTGTTGACGGTGAGGGAACCCGCCTACAATACTCTGCGAGAGCCCACAATGGGTAAATGTTCCTGTAATTGGGATAGTGCAACATGCAGTTCTTGTTGAAAACCCCAGTGATTTCCTGCAATGCAAAGTTAATGCTTAGATCATGTTGTTTGGTTGTAAGGCAATTCTTACCAAATCAGTTCTCCTTCCCATTCAGTTTTCTTTTATTTGCACTAGTTCCTGACGATGTTTTGAGGAGTTGAACCAATTGTTTGTAAGTTAAAAACATATGCGTGGACCATAATCATCTCTAGATTTTCCTAGTTGTATGGATTAGTTCGCAGGAAATTCTTTCCCAGGATATTGGTGGCACGTACTCTCTTATTTCCTGAGATTTTAACCTTGGATGAAATCAACTTTCTGAAAGGTACAAACCTGTTGAGGGTAATCACCGTCTTCCATTTGAGAATTGATTAGCAGCTTTGCGGCATGGTGCAGGGGAGTCGGATCCCTCTCTGCCTGATAGTAGATGAACCAAAGTCAGAAACTTCACATTGAATATTGATTTTTTACTATCACCAAAGAATGTTTAATGCCATGGAGACCAAAACGACACTATCATCAACTGACCTGCCCCGCGTGAATCAGACCCATCATAGCCCAAGCGGTTTGCACCAGATTTGATCTGTTTCCTTCAAGCGGTACATATTCCTACATCAACCCATTTGGCGAACAGAAAATTCAAGATTTCCGTGTTGCCAGAAAAGCGTGCAACTAAAACAGCTAAAGCCAAACATGCGGTGGAAGGTTCCTCTAGAAACTACCTTCATTGGGCAAGAAAGGTAGCTCTCTCCCCACCCACCATCCTGCAACTGTGTTCGTAGAAGAAAAGCGACTCCTTCGCGCACAGCTGCGCAATTGCTATATGTCTTGCCAGCAGCCGCTAGTCCTCCAAGCGCAAACCATGAGCCATATGTAAAACAAACTCCCCAGCACCCATACCTGTAAGAATTGCTCAGTTAGTCAGCTGTTTCTTTAATTTATCTGAATTCTTCAGCAATGCACACTGGAAGAGGAACAGACCACGAGCCATCTGGCTTTTGTACATTCTCCAGATACTTTACGGAATTTGATATAAAATCTGCAATCTCCTTCTTCCTGTGCCCAGGATACAACTTCCTAAACAAAACTAAAGCTTGGATAGCTGAGGACGTGCATTCAACATATTCATGCTCGATGACAATGTCCTCAAAGAACTCTGTCGGATTTAGGAGCTGCAAGTGACAAATGATGAGGAAGAAGTCCCGCTATAGTAATTTATGAACAAACAAACATGTCTTAGTCCGTGAGGACCACCAAGGAATTCCAAAAAATTTATCAAGTACTTACTTCTAGCCAAGCTGGAGCTCCTGCAGGCTCCCATGCCGGCAATCCGCCATTTTTACTCTGGAACAAGTGGCATTCATGGACGATGTGATGATATTGTAAATATAATCAAACTCAACGAAAGAATTAAGTGGCAACGTGATTTTGGGATGCATAGAGCAAACAAAGCTTAGCCAATATTTCTTGTTTGATCAAAGATTTTCTCAAGTCTTTCTCAAAAAAGAAAAACAATGGTATACTCACTTGTAGAGAAAGCAAAATGTTGACAGCGTCATACAATTTCTCTGGCTCCATCTTCTCACCAACAATTTCAGGTGGCATCATTGAGAAAAGCAAGCAACACTGAATAAACAGGGAAAAATCAGTGAGAAACTGAGCAATTTAGGATTGGATTGAACCTGCAGATACAGTGAAGGCATTCATCGGAGTATTACCTTCAGACCTTCTGCAGTGCAATCGGAGACTTGCCAACCGTGATCTTGATCCGAAAATGTCCAGGATCCTTTAGTAATATGACGGTGCATGCTTTTGAAATCACCAGAAGGATTGTCCTTGACCTGGAATATTATGAACAGATTGATGCACTTCAGTTTAAGCGAGGAAGCAAAAGAAACTGGGAAGATGTTTGGAGAGAAGCGATGCTCGCAACAATCAAAGATCAAACCTGAGATTTTTTTATGAAGTCGTGTCCTCTAGCTAATACCGGTGCTATCTCCTCAGTCATATTACTGGCAAGCAAAGCTTGGATGGCAAAGCCCGTGTCCCACTCTTGGCTACCAAAACTCTGCATATGAATGAGCCAACCACCAAACTCTGCATATTACTAAATTTATCTTCTCCTTATTATAAGAATGCTTCCATCTTTCAAATATGCAGCATAAGCACCTATCATTTCGAATTAAGCCCAATTCTGTCATAGTTTGGCGACACTACTACTAACCTGCATCTTCATTCCATCTTCGGCAACCCAAAGGTAATCCGGTATCCTAGCAAGATGCTTCTTGAAATAGTCACTGTCTGGGTCTTCTACCCAGCAAGCAAGCATGCATAAAACCTGTCCGAGTCCAAAGCAAAAGACAAATTCTTAGTAATGTTTTCCCACAATGCGAGAATTTTACACTTAATGTGTCTTTCTCCTCAAATTTATGTATTCATTACCTTTTCTACACATCCGATTGTGATATATCGACTGTTCTCATCTTCGTAGTGAATGTGTTTCATCGTCACCTGAAGAGCCTTTTCTCTAAGTTTATTAAAGGGCCAACGGTTGAGAAGAGGCTCTGTAAATATGTAAAGACTATCCCAGATCAGATCCTGTACTAAGGGATGGGGATAGTAGAGATCCTCCTGCATCAACAATTCGAGTCATTTTGTTAAAAATCTTCTGACTCGTAATCCATCTGATTCTAGAACGATATCTTGGACCTGTTATGGATACTTGCCTTGGCACAAAGATGGCAGACTTTTCTCCAGGAAATCGTGTCGTACGGTTGAGTATGAAGTTCTTCTCTCAACTGTTGAACAAGCGGTGTGATGGGGGCGACGAATCTTTTCCCATACAAGTACGACATGGGCATGTAAACCATCCGACAGTAGCACCACATCTTTGCTACATCATTCAAAACAGGACATTCAGACAACATATATAACTGAGGAGAAACGTAGTCACACGAAACAGAAGTTGAAACTTTCTATATTTCAAGGGGAATTCTGGAAGGGTGGCCATTTCAATAACAAGCCAATGCCATATTCTTGTTCGTTCAGCAAAAACACCGCATTTTTCAATTTGAAAATAGTCCAAAATTATATATGCTAGACTACTATAGAATATCATCAAGGACAAGATCAAGAAAATCTGCAAAAACAAACCTGGGTGCATGGGCAGGAATGAAGGCAAGATCCAGAACTCAGGGGGCATTGGGTTGGTTCCAGACCAATCGAAAAGGCCGAAAATCTACATAGCATGTGACAAGACAACACACATGCACAAGCACAATGTCACATATCCAATTCACCCAAACATCTGCGCAGAACAATCTGGAGCACAAATTTTTGTCAATTACTGAAGGAAGAGTGAGAGAGTACCGAGAGCCAAGTCTTGCCCCAGGAGGGTATATAGGTGACCCCACCACGGTCAAGAATCCACTTCCTGGCCCGAGTACAAGCATTATCCTGGCCACCATCAGGCCCTTCCCCGAGAATGCGCATGCATATGTAGCTCAGGGCCGTGCAGAACATGGTGCTGTGACCTTCAATGTGGAAGCCCCACCCACCATCTCCATTCTGCAACAAAATTAATGCAAAACACACAAACAGTTTCAAGACTAAGTCTTTCAAAGTTCCTCTGCTATTTTCTCCATCTGGGTGTCTTTCTTTTTGCGAAAAAAAGAGTAACCTGATGGTTGTAGAGGTAGCGGAGAATTTCTTTGCGGTGCTCGGCAGGGAAGACAGCGTTGAGGTGGCCGGTGATGTAGACACACATGACTAGGGGAGGGAGGAAGTAAAGAGGCCCGGCAATCTCGGCAGGCCAGTGGCCATCACTGGCCTGCAGTGCGGAGAAGAAGTGGACAGTCCTCCTCAGGGCGGTGGACGCTTTGTCGTACGTGATCTCCTCGCCGTCCTCCACCCTCACCGGCAAGATCGTCTGCTTGAACTGCTTCTCCCTCAGAAACTGCCCAGAAATCAGGCACCATGGATCAGTTGTAGATTTCCCATTACTTCGTATTGCCACACATTAACAATTTTTAAACTTAATGACAAGCAACAACAGTAAAATTCCAATTGGCGTATGAGAGTTACTGTCTTTCTCATTTTTCAGAACACAAATAAAATTTTGAATTATGACAGGGATTCAAACAACTCTCCTATATTACAAATGATATACCAAGGTTCTAAAGTGATTTTTGTATGTGGAAGACATAATTCTATTCCTCCATAAGAGTGTTTATGATATGATTTATGATTTTGTAAACAGCTTTCGGTAAAAACTCTGTGTCCCTCGTCGTTAGTAGGGGCAACAGAGGATATAGACTAGTTATCTACAAACCCCAAGTCTTGAGATCGATACGATTGCTCAGCCCGACTAATGCATGAGATCTAGCATTCCTTCTTAGAATATGGTGACAAGCTCATATTAAGAACACAACTAAGAATTTTCACGTTTTGGTGGACTTGGGGGATTGAGCTAGAGCGAAATTTTTGGAAAGGAAAGGAGCCCTGAGGAGAGGGCGTGTGGCCATGGATCTTCTCCTTCAAAGTAGAGGCCCGACAGCAACTGGATAGCACGCTATCTCCGTCACTGAGACTAAATACAAAATTAGCTAACGTAATTGGGAATTGATTCTACCTATCCATGTCAAGTTTGATATGTATGCCCGTGTACAATCTACAGTTGCCTCCTAGTAAGCCTGTTGCTACATGAGAACAAGTAGGCATGTATGTGTATTCAAGTACGTGGTGTATATTATGTATGGGTTATGTATGGGTGAGCAATTTTAGGTTCTATATAGGTTCTATATAGAATTTGAAATATATTTGCTGAAACGGGTTCCTCAATTTTTGAAAATTGGATCCTATCCCGCATACGTTAGAACTCGGAACTTATCTTGCTATAGGTTCCAAGATCAGTTCCATAGTCTACTCAGATTCTATCTATATTATCAATTGAACCATTATAATGAATTAAAACCCTTAATGACCATCACTTACTGTTACAATTTACTGACCATAAAGACAAGAAAAATATTAACATTAATAAAGTAAAAGTTTCAGTCATAAAATGGAAGCTCAAATTAATACTTTCAGATTATACACTTATCATTGAATAGTATGGAATGTTGTAAGATCGCACGAAGACATGAATAAAAAAAAACATTAAAAACTTATTTTAGGTTCTAGGTTATAGGTTACAGGTTACAGGTTCCAAGTTTCGTATTCCTCTAAGTAAGAACTTGAAACCTACCCATTGAAATAGGTTCCTCATTTTTTTAAACTTGGAATCTACCCTGCATACCTTGGAACCCGAAAACCTACAAGTTCCCATCGGTTTGATTCTCAGTTCCAGATTTTACCCTAGAACTATGCTCACTCCTAATGTTATGTACCTGCATGCGCCAGAGGAGGTCACCACAGGGCTTGACTTGGTGGCGGTGGTCGTAGAAGTGCTGGTAGGTGGCCTCAACCTCGGCACGCTCCTCAGCGTTGCCAGCCTCAGGGTCAAACTCCCAAGTCTGCCTCCCCACGTAGTTGTTGGTGCTGTACAAGTAGGGGCCATCCTCTCCTTCTGCTATCTTCAGCCTCCACATGCTGAGGTCTTCTCTTTTTCTCTCTTCGTTCAGCTGATTATATCGGGACTCTCCTGTACTGTCCTTCCTGATGATCATGCAAACGAACGAGTAAAACAACCCGCACAAGAAAATGATGAATGAGTTGCCAGTTGCCACAAACCAAAACTTATCGATGAACAAGGTCGCTATATATCCATGAACTATGCTTGTTCTCTAAGGTTATGTCACCATGTGCATGCATATCGCATTATAAAAATCAAAATATATCCCGCAGTGATCTTGGTTTAGCATGGCTAAAGCATGAACTTATCACACAGATAGACAGACAGACAGACAGAGACACCTCTTTTGACTGTGAGGGATATGTGAGAGTTGATGAGAAAAGAATCGAGCTCTCTCTCCAAAACTAAGTGTTGCTGTGGTCTTTAGGAGAAGAAAGAGACCTCTATTTATACCCACGTTTTGGGTCGCCAGCTTCTTCCTACTTTCTTTATCTCATTTAAAATAGTACTTAAGATTTGCCAAACAAAAGTAAAATAATGCTAGATATATCATCCTATCATCCCTAATAAGAGCCGTGGCTTTTTCCATCCTCTGATTGGGTAGCAATACCAGAACGGGCATACAGACTTGACCATGAATAGCTTTCATCAGCTACCATAACTTTGATTAATAAATGACAATTGAATTGGCATTTTGTTGATTAATAAATGAAAATATGTTAACTAAATTGAAAATTGAAGTAATTTTTCCAGAGTACATTAAGGCATGTGCTCTATACATGCATACTACATTATACTTTAAAAGAACGAGTATCTTCTAAAAGTTTAGTGAAGGTGTGAAAGGGGACGGGATTTTATTAAAAGTCATGTATATATGCTTAATAAATGTAAGAACAATATTCATCACAAATTTAAATATTTTGTTAAATTATAACTAGAAGATTACTTTTGAAAAACGTTAACTTTTTGTTATTAAAATCTATTAACGCGGTTCACGCGACGAGTTAAAATAATAAAAAATTCTGATTGATTGGAGGATTCCATGGAGTAGCTAACTGTACTTTTCTATGTCAAAATCAGCAGACTAATCAGTGCCCCTTTTGTGCATTATTCTCCTGTGGTAAACATGTGAGAGATGGACAAAGGAAAGAAGGTCCTTGAAGGTGGGCGAGGAAAATCTGACCTCGGTATGGGAAGGTGTGCAATTAGTCCTCGTGGTTTCGTGGATATCTTGATTTACTCTACTGAATATTGTCCAAACTCAACTAAACATCAAATTTCGGATGCCCACATCACCCTTCCATGTGAATGGTGTGAAAGAAAAGAAGTCGAATGTCAAATATCCGAAGTTAAAAATAAGCAATCGATGATGCCGCAATGGCCTATGACTCCATAAGTCAAGCGTTGTTTTTCTTCTTCCCTCTAGGATCTCCTTCCCTCCGCAAGTGTCACGCACTTGGCACTCTTTCAACGCTACTCAGCACTTTAGGTCTCCGGTCTTCTCGAAGTTGCTGACAAGACACGAAGAAATTTCGACTGAGAATCCTGGGTCCCTGCCTCGCCAGCCTCAAGGCACGGTCAAACAACGCCCCCTCCACCCACCCCAAGCTCCTCCAAACGTGGGGAAAAATCGTACAAGTGACCGTGGATCGTAAACGATACAATGCCTACATAACCCTTCTATTTCGTGCCTTCAGTTCTGGAGAACCTAGCTCGTGCCTCAATCATTATCACCCGCATTTCACGAGGCTCGTGAGGCACGAAGTGCGCATAAGAACCCGTTGGTTCATGGGGGTTTCGAGGTCCCGCACGTGAGACTTACGCCTGCCTTTGTGGAAAGTCGAACCGCGAGAGACTTTCGACCCGGCGATACAATATTCATGTTTTGTCTCGAGTTTTCAGTAAAGCACCTGGGCCATGTCTTTGAACTTAGCGATGTCGAGGAGGACAAGGAAAGACGGGCTGCTGGTGCCGTATCAATATGGCTTTCCACACTCATAACTGAAATAACTTTTGATGACGCATTGATACTAGAAATGTTTGGCATTGAATATTTGATTGGACCTTGGAGTCCCTGAAATGCTGGGCTCATCACTTTCCGACCCCCTCAGGCCGCTGCTATTGCGATGGATCATGCGCAATCATTGGAAAGACCAGCCCCGCAAGCATGTCGAGATTTAAGAATCTCGACGCACGTCACTTACGATGCTAGATTTGCGGGGACTTAACCTTAAAGTATTCGGCATTGTTTTTGGTCTATTTTCATTGAAAATCGTTAACGTGAATGCTAACGATCTTACATTGTTTTGGGAGGTAATGCATGAGAGCATAAGTGCCATGGAACTTACCACCCTCGGGCAGCACGCCATCCCGAACAACCTGTACCAGGTAATGGCGGTCCGATGCTGATTTGACTTGACCAAGGTCCGGCGTACCGGCAATTGTGGAGCGGCAGACAAGATGATTATTATTTATAACCAATATATTAAGGAGGAAAACTTACGCACGGAACGAAGAATCATTCGAATCACAAGATCTTACTGAAACGTCGTATAAAAAATTATTGAATTATATTGCTTATATTGATACCTGCTCGTTGTTGATAATGTATGTGTCCCCATGCAGCTCCCGGTTGCAATCATGTCGTTTTCGGGCTGTAAATAATGCCAGCATTACCGCCGTTGGCATGTGGTGAGGGTATGGACCTTGTGGGAGGACTCGATTTGTGTGCCTTTCCGCCTCGCCTCTGTCCATTTCAGGTGGATTTCCGATCAATTCAACTCTTCTCGTACTCGACCTTTCCAGAGTGGTCATAGTGGGGTTTCTCAAAGGAAAGCCCTTCTTGGGGCTTACTCATTGAAACTAGAATGTGTGACACTCTTGCCTTGAGCATTTGATTGTTGGCGCTCTTCCTAGATGACCATAGGGAACGATTGAGAATTTGAGAATGAGCATTCACACGGATCTCCAATTTGAGACCCTTAAGAAATCAGTAGATCTTCTCTACCTTTTTTTACATACTTCGTGACTGCAACATAGGTACATTTTGGGATATCCTCATAGTCATTGAGTTCATCCCATAAGACCTTCAACTTGGTGTAATATTCCACTATCGGTAGTCCTCCTTGCCTATACCAACCTAATCTCAATTTTGGTCTCGTGGATGCGAGGTCTATTCCCTTAGGCAGAACTCTACTTTAGCTTGTTCAGCATTACCTTTGCTTCCTTTACATATATTATGTGATAACTCTATAAAAATAGAGTTATTTACCTATTTTAGGCATCAATTAATGCAATATCTATGAGAAAATATTTGGATTTCCTTCTGATTATTTGAATTTTCCTTATTTATGCAGAATAATGATATATGGAGAAGATAAGGAAAAAGATGACAAAATCGAGGAATTTAAATCAAGTAGCAGTGGGAGATAGATATTAAATCAAAATCCTCTTATTTATTCCCTGATTTTGTGCGCAATTGCTTGGAGATAAAGATCTTGGATATATCCTATGAAGAGGAGAATAAAGAGAGAGAGAGAGCTAGGTTTTAGAGAGTTTTTTCTGTTAGATCGTTTTTCATTGTTCAGAGAGTTTTTCAAGTATTTTGAAGAGAAGACAAAAGTGGTAACAAAATTCTTGTTTTTTTATTCAAGATGCTGAGTTTAATTTATATTTATATTTCTTCATCTACTATGTTCTAATTTTCTTTTGTTAGGGCTACGATGTAGCCTAACCATGATGATGTGAATTTCATGATTTTATGTTTTACAATTGATTTCATTCATATGAGTTATATATTATTGTGCTTAATGCTTTTGAGTGACTAGCCACCACTTGAATGATCTGATGTGCATGTTTGAGACTGAGAAGTGATAATATGCAATTGATCATTATAATATATAACCATGAATTAAACGTGGATAGAGATATACTGCGTTATTTGTGTAGCTTTCGGTGATAAGGTGATCCAAAAGACTCATTGTAAGCCGAGAATATTCATTGTTTTTAATGCACTTATGTTTATTTTAATTCACATAGAAATATAGTGGATTAATAAACTGAGTAGGTTTGCTATACCTAGAGATAGGATAGTAAATAGGTTAGGAAATTCCACTATCACATGTTTGATATCGTTCTTGTATTCACAACAATCTAAAATTCATATCTAGTGGTTATGGTGAAATCGGATGCTCTAACATATTTATCTGATCGATTTACTGCATTTAGTCTACAAATTTTGTTTTTAACTTATTCTCAATTATATTTTGATCTGTTAGATAAATTTTAGAGTTAATCTATTTTAGTATTTAATTAGTTTATTAATCATCGATATTCGTAAGACGATATTCTTTCTCATAATTATATTACTCGTTTGACACGTTCACTTGCGTTTAGAATTTTATGAACAAGTTTTTGGCACCATTGCCGGGGATCGTTTGTTTAATACTAATTAATATTGATACCAGATAATTCTAAGTTTAATCTAGCTTTATTTTTGTTTTATTTTTTCAGGGTGTACATCGGTTTATGACATGTAGCCAACAAGGGAAACTTGTTGAGCTTGATCCAGAAATCGAGCGTACATTCAAAAGGCGACTAAGAGAACAGAGAAATCACGCTAAGATGGCAGATGGTGAGAATGAAAATCCACGTAGACTCTTAAGAGATTATGCTACGCCAACAGTTCAAGGCACCACATCAAGTATCAGAAGACCTGCAATTCAAGCAAACAACTTTGAGATCAAGCCATCACTCATTCAGATGCTTCAACAGTCAGTGCAATTTAGTGGGCTACCAAGCGATGATTCAAACTCTCACATCGATGCTTTTCTTGAAATATGCGACACCATTAAATATAATGGAGTTACAGATGATGCTATTAGATTGAGATTATTTCCATTCTCTCTTAGAGACAAAGTTAAAAGTTGGCTTTCTTCTCTTCCTGCAGGATCAATCACTACATAGAATACCACCCGCCGTGGTGGCGTTGCTGGCTTCGGGCCTTCTCCCCCTCACGAAGGGGAGGGGTTCGAATCCCCAGTGCGTCATTTGGTGATTTACCCGGTGACACGTGCGTGGTGGTCGTGCGTGTCGCCCCCAGGGTTTACCCGCCGGCTGCCGGCTGTACGGGGTTCCCTAGGTACCAAAAAAAAAAAAAATCACTACATAGAATGATATGGCTCAGAAATTTCTTGGTAAGTTCTTTCCACCTGCAAAGTCCGCGAAAATGCGTAACGATATTACTAATTTTATGCAGATGGACAATGAATCATTATATGAAGCATGGGAAAGATTCAAAGAATTTCTTAGGAGATGTCCACATCACGGACTACCCGTATGGATGCAAGTACAAACTTTTTATAATGGCTCTAGTGCAAATCTTCGTTCTATGATTGATGCAGCTGCAGGAGGAACTCTAAATAATAAAACACCAGAAGAAGCCTACAATTTATTAGAGGAGATGGCATCAAATAGTTATTAGTGGCCTATTGAGAGACTACCAATGCAAAAAGTTAGCGGAGTTCGCGAAGTGGGTGCTTTTGCTGCAATTACTGCACAATTTGAAGCACTCAACAAAAAGCTAAATAATGCCATGAAAATTCAGAATTTGACATGTGATTTTTGTGGTGGAGGACATGTTAGCATAGCGTGTCAGGTAGGTAATACTTTTAAACAATCTCATGAAAATTCTAACTTTGTTGGAAATTTTAACAAGTCACAGAATAATCCCTACTCCAACATGTACAATCCGAGATGGCGCAATCATCCAAATTTTTCATGGAATAATCAGAATGTGACAAGATCACAGGGATTCAAACAATCGAAAGAGACAAAGTCAAATTTGGAAGATATAGTCACCAAACTTGCTAATACAACTCATGACTTCATCAAAAGCACGGATGTGAGATTTCAAAACCAAGAGGCTTCAATCAGAAATTTGGAGATGCAAGTGGGTCAGTTAGCAAGCATGATGTCAGGGAGACAACAAGGTTCTTTGCCGAGTAACATAGAGAAAATTCCAATTGAAAACATAAAGGTTATTACCCTGAGAAGTGGTAAACAAGTGGGAGAAGAAGAGATTGTCAGAGACAAGGAAGAGGTGACCAATAAACAATCAAAGGAGACAAGCAAGAGTAAACTTTTTCCAGATAATCCCAAGCCATATGTGCTGCCAATTCCATTCCCTCAACGACTTCAGCAGCACAAAATAGATAAGCAATTTTCTAAATTTCTTGATGTATTTAAAAAATTGCACATTAACATTCCTTTCAGATGCTTTAGCGCAAATGCCTAGTTATGCAAAAATTTTGAAGGAAATTTTGGCAAACAAAAGGAAGCTGGAGGATTATGAAACTGTGAAGTTAAATGAGGAGTGTTCAGCCATCTTACAAAACAAATTGCCTCTGAAATTAAAAGATCCAGGGAGTTTTACTATTCCTTGCACTATTGGAGATTCTTACTTTGAAAAGGCATTATGTGATTTAAGTGCAAGTATTAATTTGATGCCTTATTCAATTTTCAAGAAATTAGGATTGGGCGAGGTAAAAGCAACCACAGTGTCACTTCAACTGGCTGATCGATCAATTAAATATCCGAGAGGTATTGTGGAAGATATTTTGGTAAAAGTTGACAAATTTATCTTTCCTGCAGATTTCATAGTTCTTGACATGGAGGAAGATTTTGATGTACCACTTATCTTAGGTCGACCTTTTCTAGCAACAGGAAGAGCTCTTATTGATGTGCAACAAGGGAAGTTGATCCTTAGAGTTCAAGATGATATTGTTTCATTTAATGTTTTTAAAGCAATGAAATATCCATCTGATGATAATTCTTGTTTTAGAATTGAGACAGTTGACAAGTTGGTGAATAAAGTTTTTCAGGAAAATATTTTTAAAGATCCACTTGAAGCATGTCTGATTCAACCAAGGGACAAAGATATTCAGAATGAGGAGATAAATGAGTATGCAAATTTCATGGAGGCAATTCCACCATATTCAAGGCAAAAGGCAATTAAATTTGAGGAGTTGGGACAATGAATTACAAAGCCTAAACCATCAATTGAAGAGCCTCCAATTTTTGAACTCAAACCCTTACCTTCTCATTTGAAATATGCTTATTTAGATGGAGTTTCTTCTTTACCGGTAATTATATCTTCTTCTTTGACAGATTTGATGGAGGAACAATATAAACCCACTATCCAACCTCGGAGGCGTTTGAACCTAAAGATGCAAGAAGTAGTGAACGGTCAACGTTTGAAGCCCTACTTTGAAGGTGGTTACAACAAGCAGAAGACCAGCTTTGAACTTCATCCTCCAGATTAGCGACATTTGAGATAATTTGGCTGGAAACTATAAAGCAATCGCTTCTTGGGAGGCAACCCAAGCATTTTAATTATGTTTTTATTTATTGTTAATTTTATGTTTTGCAAAAAAAAAAAAAAAAAGATTAACTTTTCTTTGTTTTATCCAGGTTAATTTTTTAGGGATCATCTTTCAAGAGTTTAATCATCAAGGTCATCGATGAACTTATCCTACAACCAGGGGAGTTTTCTTCTTCCTATTTCTATTATTCGCATTGAGGACACTGCTTCATTCAAGTTTGGGGGGGAGACAAATTTTTTGGCTAAATTTTTTTTATCATAATTACATTCCTGGTTGTGAATTTTTGCGATTCTTAGGAGAATTTCAATTTTATTTAAACTTGCAATTGATGTGTGAGTTAATCTTAATTCTGATTATGTTGATCCACTTACTTAGCACTAAAAGTCCTTAATTTTTGAATTGTGTGTAAATTTAGTGAACATTCATGTGAAGTATGTGATTTTCTTAAATTTCACCCAAATCTTAGAATTTGTTTGATTTTCTCTTGAGGCGAAATCATAAGCTAAATCTAACTGAGAAAATGATTTAGGCAATTTTTGGATCAATTGAGCCTTTCAAGCTAACCCTGTTTATTTATCCATAGTCACCCCTTTGAGCCTTAATTATTACCCAATTATTCATTCACACCCATATATATTTAGCCTAGCCGTTATCAAATTATATCATTGTCACATGCCCTATGAACACATTGATTTTCTTTTGGGATAAAAAAATTATTTAAGCTTGATAGAAATTTGGGAGGAATGATGGAGTATGAAAAAAAGAAAAAAGAAAGTGATTGCTATAGTTGTTTGGGGTGTATTGTGAAAAAAAAAATTGCTTTTATGGTTCCCTATCCAACTTTCAATTGAGTGAGCCTTTTGGATACTCAATGGGTTGGAAATTTTCATTTTATATTAGGAGGGACTTTGGGAGAAACTCCACCATAAAGCAATTCAAAAGAAAAAAAAAAAAGAGAAAAGAAAAAGGAGAAGGAAAAAAAAAAAGGAATGATGATATATGGTGGCAAAGAAAAATTATTTTGAAGGAGTGAAATTGGACAATGACATTGGCTCTAATTAGATCCTAGAAATCAACGTGTTGATGGGTGATTTGAGCTTAAAATTCTCATTATCTCACCTTAGCCCAGCCTTACATTACAACTCGAGAAAAGTCCTATTGATTTTTGGTTGGCTAATTAGCTTACATTAGTGGAGAGAGGAATGAAAAGAAAACCTATGAGATTTGGTCATAATTATTGAGAATTTTTGAGAGGTTGCATATCAATGTGAATTATCTAGATTGCATATAATTTGAAAAAGATGAGGACTCTCACACACACATTTGGATCACATAGTTAGAATTGGTCTTAACTTATAAATCAATTTCAATGTTTAGATGAAATTTGTGTTTTTCTTTGAATTGTGAATTTGAGCAATTATGGAAAGATGTCATGAAGGAGGTTGTTAGCTTGAGTATGTGTTATGTCTTGATTTTTCTTGAGGACTAGCAAAAGGTTAGGTTTGGGGGTTTGATAACTCTATAAAAATAGAGTTATTTACCTATTTTAGGCAACAATTAATGCAATATCTATGAGAAAATATTTGGATTTCCGTCTGATTATTTGAATTTTCATTATTTATGCAGAATAATGATATATGAAGAAGATAAGGAAAAAGATGGCAAAATTGAGGAATTTAAATCAAGCAGCAGTGGGAGATAGATATCAAATCAAAATCCTCTTATTTACTCCCTGATTTTGTGCGCAATTGCTTGGAGATAAGGATCTTAGATATATCCTATGAAGAGGAGAATAAAGAGAGAGAGAGAGAGAGAGAGAGCTAGGTTTTAGAGAGTTTTTTCTGTTAGATCGTTTTTCATTGTTCGGAGAGTTTTTCAAGTATTTTGAAGAGAAGACAAAAGTGGTAACAAAATTCTTGTTTTTTTATTCAAGATGCTGAGTTTAATTTATATTTATATTTCTTCATCTACTATGTTCTAATTTTCTTTTGTTAGGGCTACGATGTAGCCTAACCATGATGATGTGAATTTCATGATTTTTATGTTTTACAATTGATTTCATTCATATGAGTTATATATTATTGTGCTTAATGCTTTTGAGTGACTAGCCACCACTTGAATGATCTGATGTGCATGTTTGAGACTGAGAAGTGATAATATGCAATTGTTCATTATAATATATAACCATGAATTAAACGTGGATATAGATATACCGCATTATTTGTGTAGCTTTCGATGATAAGGTGATCCAAAAGACTCATTGTAAGCCGGGAATATTCATTGTTTTTAATGCACTTATGTTTATTTTAATTTACATAGAAATATAGTGGATTAATAAACTGAGTAGGTTTGCTATACCTAGAGATAGGATAGTAAATAGGTTAGGAAATTCCACTATCACATGTTTGATATCGTTCTTGTATTCACAACAATCTGAAATTCATATCTAGTGATTATGGTGAAATCGAATGCTCTAACATATTTATCTGATCGATTTACTGCATTTAGTCTACAAATTTTGTTTTTAATTTATTCTCAATTATATTTTGATCTGTTAGATAAATTTTAGAGTTAATCTATTTTAGTATTTAATTAGTTTATTAATCATCGATATTCGTGAGACGATATTCTTTCTCATCATTATATTACTTGTTCGACACGTTCACTTGCGTTTAGAATTTTATGAACATTATGCTTCCTTATAAACTATTGTCGAGATAATTGAAAATCCATTAAGTTACCATGCAATTCATGTTGTTGGATCTGACTTCTCTAGCGATCCAACAATAAACTCGAGTTTTATTTTCGCTTGCAATGCGCATCTGGTCCCCTTTGACCATGTTGTCTAGTTATCCACACTCACGAGGATTGTCAAATGTGTTAAGATAATATGGTAAGATAGTGCAATTGCCGGTCAAATTATCTAGTGGGTTTTGATCTCTTCGCTCTAACCATGATAAAAATCACAATTACCTTTTGTTATTTGTCGTTGCAAGGTATTGCCCAATAGAAGTGGCAAGCAGAATCTTCCCTAATATTCCCCAATAACTATAAGAGAACCAGCAGGTGTTATACTAACTTTTAAGAAAACTCTTCCACGATATCAGAGATATACGAAGTATTATTCTTTTTAAGTAAAATCACCTGTATTATTCTTCTTTGAGGCCGTAAGCTAATTGGGTACAAACCCGTGAGAGAGGCAGGCAAAGGCAAGAAGGTTGGTAAATATAGACAAAATCGGAATTTTGTTTTAAAGTGGAGGATTCGATTGAAGGTAGCGCCAAGCGAATACGTCAGCAGTGACCATTCTTCACATGGGCGGGGAGGGAGGGAGATCTGGTATCGGAATGCAACGAGCATCTGAAACTTTCGTTTGTGTTGGCGACTGATTCTTTGTTCGAATTTCTTTGACCAATGTGAACATCTTTGGCCAACCATTTTAGGTTGTTGTGCATTTCCGTGGTTGATTTTTCTTGTTTCTTTTTCAAGGTTCTGGCATTTGGGGCTATTAGTATAAGACTACTAATTCCGACAGTCAAAAGAAATTCCCGCTTGATTCACATGTGGATGATGTACCGTGTACGCTTTTGTATTGTTGCTGATCGGATGCGGATTACTTGGACTCAACTTGGCACTCAAATTTCATAAAGAAAATAATAGGAATTGGCAAATGCGTGGTGGAATTTCTTGGGATCACTCCACTAATTTGCGGGCTATCTATGCGCAAAGCCTGGAGGAAATCAACGACAGATCACATCCATTGTTCGTTCTCAACTCAAGATTTATATATCTTTCACGGTCATTTTCGAGCTATTGTCAACCCACACAGGGTGAACCTCGCTCTTGTATTGAAAGTTTGAGGCAGTTGACATGTTCCCATTTGAACTCCTCAAGTTAAAAGATTCGGACATGAGGAAGTCTTTAAACAGCTGTATTTGAGATCTCGTGTGGATCTCGGCATCCCTTGAATGTTGAATATAGAGAGGGTAGAGGCAGGTGTAAAATCTATAAAAGAGAATAAAGTGTGGATACTCACACGTTAAAATAAAAAATGAGGTCTGGCAGCCCGCTATATTAGTAGACAGGCACATACGGTCTCTGTTTAGTCGAATATCACCCCGTCTTGTAACCAACACCAAGGAAGTAAATGTCGCGCAAAAAGTGCAAATGAAATGGGTGTTTGGTTTGACTTTTGGATTGTGGCTTTTGGCTAACGATGTTCTTACGTTAGTTTTAAGAATAATATATGGCTGCCGACCGGTTGGTAATGTACTTGCGTGTGAAAGTGTCCTGCATGGGATATTAGAAAGAAGTTCGTGGGTTAAATATGAGAGGACTGTAGTGATTGTCATTAAAAAATAAATATGAGCTTTCAAGTGGATCTATGAGCATGGAACCGCCTCCATTATGATCGATTTGATCTTAACTTGGTGTTTGATTGATAGTGAGGGCATTGCTGCCCTTTAGCTTCCTGTGTTACTTAGGTAAGAAGTAATCATAGTTCGAAACGCTGTACAATGTACCTTATTTCATGTCGTCGTTTTGATTAGATAATTTTCGTAAAAGTTATATGGTAATGTTAGAATGTGCCATCGTAATCAATAGTAATTTTTTTCATAATAAGCAAGTTGTACAAAACTCTAGTATTGTAATGACCAAACACATTTTACATGGACTAAACCTCCTCAAAATGGTACTTTGAGTAATCTAGCAAATTGGTGACTATTTAGGGACTCTTTTTATTCAGTGAGTGCTCTAGTCCATTCCAATTCCCTCCTCTATCTTAGAAGTTTGTCAAGAACCGTATCTTATCCGAACCCTCTCATCTCGACACTATACCCACCTTGTCCAATTCGATACAAGCTTTGGTTTGTTTACAAACCACACTCCTCCTAGGTATCGTACTTAAGTACCATATATAAAGATCTGGTCATACAAGGTGGTGATCATGTAGGGTGGAGTATTGACTTATAAATCATTCAATGAGATCTCCCCTGGCCGATATCCCATTGAGATAGATCTAAAAATTGTCTCTAATATTTCAAACCACGTAATATATTCTCATGGCTTGGTGGTGATCAAGCTTGGTTGACAGCAAGAGAGAGTCGACGGTGGCTGATGGTTTTAATTAATGTGATGGGCTTAAGTTGGCCTGTCCGCCCATGTTGGGCCTAAAAGCATGGCCCACAAGTTTAGGGCCCATGGATGGAGGGATACATTGAAGAGTTGTAACTTTTGGGGGAACGTTTTTTACTGAAGGGACACATCCTTTGGAGATGATGTATTTAAGAGAGAAAAGAGAGGGAGGAAAGCACATTTTGACATAACGTACGTTCCCCCTCTCTCTCTCATTCCAAAAGAAGAACAGTAACAAAAGAGACGACACTGTCTTCCCTTCAAGGCGAATTGACATCATCAGATCGAACGGGATCAATTTTTTCTTCCTCATATCAGTGTCGGTGTTTAATCTGTGGCTAACAAGGTACGTTCGATATTGTGATGTGCTTTAGGATCGGTGATATATGTGATTTTCCCGGGCTCATCTTCCACACTCTTTTTAGGGGTTCGATTTAGTGTCGAATCTGATTTTAGGGAATCAGTAATTCCCAACAATGGCCTAATCAGTGACAGCAATGCAGAGTGATTTGACAATGTCCGAAGTGGCGACAACAACAATGATGATTATATAATGACTTATTAACATGCAAAAATATAGCTTTCTCTTGATTTTCTGTTAAATACCAAAGTAACCACACATTTTAATTAATAGATGCGAGATTTTCACAGAATCTTGTAATTTGAAAGGTCCTCCACATGTATGCAAGTTTTTCTTATTTATAATATAGTTGGTATAAACCTATGATGATATAATTCTTATATGTTATTAAAGTAAGGCCTAATTTTTGTCTCGCACGTCGGGAAAGTGACAGTATATATCCATCCGTATCCCACATATTGTAATTTCATTCCCTATATTAATAGCAAAGGAAGTTCATGCTCACAAGTTAGTATTGATTTGTTGTAACCTAGGTTAGAGGGAAATGCACAAACACAAACACGTATGTTAAAGATAATTATGATATATATATTTAAATTCTTCATATCTCTCGGGGTTGCGTATCTATATCCCTTAATTGTGCATGTGATTGCTTGATTAGAATCGATATTATAATATCTTAGAAAGCCAATACTAATGTACTATTCATTATAATACACAGGAATATATAAATTACATAGAATTTTGCAATTCTCTCTTCAACATTGTTATTATGAGGATTTTGAGAAAGTTTTGATTGCATTGGGGACAAGACATTGTACATTTGGAGCACTCACTGCTTCTTATGTCATTCTCCTTTTCAATGACAACTAATATTCTTCTTTTAGTGTCTATCTTTTATATAAGTTGTGTCATTTGATAGTCATGTCAGTAGTCTATCATACGGTCACATCATCCTCAATTCTCTCTTCAACATTATTGTAATTAATGTCTATCCTCAATATAATTTGCGTCATTTGATAGTCATGTCAGTGGTCTACTACATGGTCACATTATCCTCTATTGTCCGTGCACGGGAGCCATGTTAGCCTTCGCTATTGTCCCAGTATAGCACCCACGTCAGCCTTTACTTATTTTGCCGCGTAGCCTACAAGCAATCACGTCAACATGTTGTCCAATAACTTGTCAGGGCGATTTTTCTACCGTTTGTTGATCATACTACTGATATATTCAAACTAAAGTTAAATTATTCTACCCCATCTTGAGGAAATATTAGGTATAATTAGGATATTTCCCTCAAAATATTATGCGCATATATCAATTGCTTATATTTCTAATTGATTAGAATCTATATCATAATATCTTATTGCTTTAGAGTGTCATCTCATAAAATTTATAAATAAATTAAAATATTGTTCATCATAATACATAGGAATATACAAAAATACATAGTTTACACAATTTTGTCCTCTACATGATATCAGGAAGGACAATACACGAGAGTCGCATTATAATTAGAGGTGATCAGGTTCAAGATAGATAGGGTCCAAACCTAGACCCTGTATTCGACCCTATTTGCACTAAACCCTGTACTTGAACCAAACCCTATATCCGACCCTATTTGCACTAGACCCTGTACTTGAACTACCATATTTTCACTGGAACCTATTTTGTAATTGTCCGACATAGCTTTGAATTATACATTAATACTTGAGAACATTTTAGGGGGAGACTGAGGTTGACACCAAATTTTGGAATGGCTGAACGAAGATTCACCAATTGACAAATAATCAATGGAAATAATCTATATAACAAGCAATGCATTTGCACAAAAGAGCCTGACAAATTCAAGATCAAAAAAGATAAAAAAATTCCTAACCTCAATAAAATTGGTGAACTTGGAATCTCTGTTGACCACCAACCAATGAACCTAGAAATTCATCAAACCAAGCACACAAGAGAAGAAAAAAATTACAACCAAACAAAATGCCAATTCGGCCCCGAGAAATGGGGAACGAGCATAAAATCGAGCGAAAGGGGGGCTACCTCGTACTTGAGCTTGTGATTCCGGAGTTCTCGAGGGGGACATAGTACTTGGCAAGGCAGGTCTTGCCACATTGGTTCTACAACAGTATGAATTGGATCATAGGAATTTGGTGATTACAAATGCCGTCCATCAAACGATGCAAGAGGGAGCCGGCGATGGACGGTGTGACAGTGAGCCGACGATGGATAGTGCGATGGAGAGCCAGTGACGGAGGGAAGCGAGCGAGGAAGAGGAACCACGAAGGAGGAGCACCAAGAGGAAAAAATGACGTGCAACTACAAGAATAGGAATAGAAATAAGGGAAAAAGTAGGATTTTAGAACCAGTTCCCGAACCGATTCAAAAGGGTTCCAAATTTTGGGAACCAGTTTCAACGGGAACCGGTTCCCAATCCTGTTTTCCTGGTGGGTCAATCCAGTTCTCGGATATATCCGGCCCGATTGCACATCCTTAATTATAATGGGTTGAAGAGAGGAAATAAGAAGGCTAGCATGTGGAGGTTGAAGATACCAAAATGAGAGGACAGTCCATTTTTGTACAGCACCAACAGCCACGTGGGGAGGCGGATTCGAGAGATCGACCCTGAGGCCGACACTACCGAGGAGTGCGCTGAGGTCAAGGCCCGCTCACCGCCATTTCTAAAACCACCGCCACCTCGTCAAGCCCCACGGCAATCTCCTATGGCGCATGAAGGTACATGGCATATAACACGCCCATAAACACGCGCTCGTTCCAATTTCTTGGTTGTATGTATGCGGGAAAGAATTGTCGAGCACGTTTTTTTTTCTTACAGACTTTAATTTGAGGACGAATCGAGCCGCAGGCACACCTAGTGATACCGGACACTGCATGCACGTACGTACGTGGGTGATTATGATAGCGTGGTAGCCAGTTGCTATCGAGCCTCTAACATTTGAAAGCGAAGATCCGTGGCCCGACGATCTCTCGGGTGAAAGAATTGAGCCCCATCGTCCCTCGACTCAAACCAGACACGCTCTAGCTTCAAGCCTTCCATCCCCCCACGTCCCATCAAAACGTGAAAATTGGAGTCGTGCTCTGAACATGAGCCCATCACTACAGCCTTATGAGAAATTCTAGACTTCCTTTTGGCATTATTTCGGCGAAGCGATTGCCTCGACCTCGGGACTTAAGAATTTGTCGATAGCCCGTATCATTTTGCTGCAACAGCTAGCGAGGAGGGACGGATGAACATGCTTATCGAGGGAACACGTACAGATCTCACTTTCATCAAGTTTAAAATTTTGGTATATCATTTGTGAACTCATCCGAGAGTTGCTTGCGTCCCTGTCATAAGTCAACATATTGATTGTGTTCTGAAAACGAGAAAACACATTCACTCTCATGCATCAATTGGATCTTGCCTTCTTTCCTCCCCGCGGATCCAGGTTTGCTTTCGCAGATTACCTTGATCTTGTCTTTGATTGTATTCTATAATAGTTCTCTATACGTAGAGGTGTCAAAATAGGTCTTAAATTCATATATGACTCATTTAAATCATAAATGGATTATATAGAAGTCACTTGCATTTTGAAAAGATTAGTTAAATGGATTTAAAACTTAAAAGTTTAAGATAAATGGGTCTTAAATAGCTTAAACTTAGAATTAGAGGCGTCAAAATGGGAGTTTACCCATTTAAAAAGGAATATATTATATATGGGTAGCTTACATTTTGAAGAGACTGGTTATATGAGTTTAAAAATTAAAAATTTAAGATAAATGGGTCTTAAATTGGTTGAACTTAAAACTCATTTCCAAGACAAGTCTCACGCTCTCTCTCTCTCTTTCCCTCTTTAATTTTTATCTTTCTTTTTTCTTTTCTTTTTTTTTTCTTTTTTCTTTCTTCTTCCTCCTTCCTTATCCGATGACCGACACGGTGACGACCGGCAACTAACCAGGCAAGACTCGAGTTTGCTGATCTGGCGAGGCAGAGGCCTCGTTGATACAAGCTCGAGTCTCGCTAGATCTAGCGAGCTTGAGCCTCACCGACATCTGGTGAGACTTAAGCTCACTGATATGAAGGCCTCAGCCTTGCCAACAACTGGCGAGCCTCAAGCTCGCTAACATTAGGCGAGCTCAATCTTACCTATGGGAGGCTCACTAGCATCGAACAAGCTCGATCTTGCCTATGGCCCGTTGCCAATCGTCATCATAGCCGATGGCCGACCGAAGAATAAAAAAATAAAAAGGAAAACATAAAATTTTAAATTTTAAAAATTATATGTAAAAAAAGTAATAAAAAATTGAAATTTTGATTTTGAAAAATTAAAAATAATTAAAATTTCAATTATAAAAATTATAAAAATTGTCCATTAAATTTTATTGCATGAAAGTGTTTTAGCAATAACATTTTTTCTATCGCATCATGCAATACAAAAAAAAATGATTTTTCACATATAAGCAAATATTATTTTCGTGTCAATTATTAATTTATCAAACTTTTTCTTATCGAGAATTCTTCAAAATTATTTCAATTTAAAGGTTTTTCGCATTTTTTATTTTATTTACTAATTTTTTATTGTTTATTTACTTTTTAAAATTTGATGTGAAGTTTTTATTCAAGTAACATATATTTGAAGAGCTTAAAGCAAATTAAATGGTTGCGTGTGGATTAACTTAAATTGAGTTAATTATTAATATGTGTCAATAATATGAGTTGAGTTGGGTATAAATCGGGTCGAGTATAGGTCATCAAATTTATATTGCATAAAAATGGATCAAAACAGATTATTAATGTTCCACGCGCAAGTCCTTATTCTCTATTGTCCTCCATATCACTAGCTCAATGAGACGGCCCCCTCACCCCTTAGTGTTAGGTTAACGCCCCTTATATGAGGATACGTGTGAAAAATTAGGGTTAAATGAGAGACTTAGCGTTATTTATAGAGTTTCCAGTTAAGCCCCCTCATTACGAGCCAGGCTCAACTCTGCCCACACTAACTAGCCCCATATTAGACTAATTAAGAAACATTCTATCTCACCTTAGACCAACCCCGTAAAATGGTAACCGTTAAACAGTAAATTACAATATCAATTAATGTAGTCCACATTAGGAAAACTTTTACATTTTTCCACTTGAATTATATTAATTGAAATCGTATTGTATGTGCGCACTTTGGTCCAGAGATAATTCTTAATAGTCAATCCTATCTCATAAAGTCTCAAACACCGAATCATTGCGGAAACTGCATGTATACACACAGAGCCTTCCATGGTCATGAATGTTCTCAACTCCATTGATATGGATTCAATATGGTAGTGTGTCAAATGGACAACATCTCTTATAAAGAGATCTCATTTGTCAGTCATCATTCTCTTACCTTAAGCGTCACAAAAGCTTGTGCCACTAGAGAATGTCATTATGGTTCCATGAACCGACATATGTCTTGTCCTTACGTTCAACTTTTCTTTATGTATAACAAGACATATGGACAAGACTAATAACCGTATGCCTTTAGCCTTCACTCAAGGTTTAAGCAATACCTTGAGACTTTTAACAATATATATTTAATATAATAACAAACCATTCAAAAACATTTTATTGAATGCAAAAGTTGACATATATATATATCAAAATGTTACTAAATTGTAACAAATATAGATGTAAACTTTATTTAAAGAAAAATAAAACAGCTCCCACTAAATAACAGCATCCCAAGATGCTCCTAAGCCCATGCTAATGACATGTCGCTCAAATACACACGGGCATAGTCCTTTAGTTAGTGGATCTGCAACCATATCATCTGTAGGAATATGATCTACTGCAACATCACCATTCTGCACTGATTCCTTTACAGTCAAAAACTTGATCTCCATGTGTTTAGACCCCTTGAGACTTATGTTATTATTAATAAACAACAATGCAGAGTTATTGTCACAATGCAGCTGTATGGGCTTATCCACAAAATCATAAACTGATAACTCCCTAATGAGGTTCCGGAACCAAATAGCTTGAGTAGCAGTTGTAAAGCATGCTACAAACTTCGCTTGCATGGTAGAAGAAGATATGGAGTTCTATTTCTCGCTCTTCCATGATACTGCACTTCTTGCCAACATAAATATGTATCCAGTCGTTGACTTCTTATCATATTGACAGCCAGCAAAATCTGCATCGGAATACCCTACTAGCTACAAGTCTGGAACATGTCTATAAATCAGCATATAATTTCTTGTTCTCTTTAAGTACCTTAAAACCTTCTTGGCAGCAACCCAGTGATCGTGTCCTGGATTTGATTGATATCTGCCTAGAAGCCCTGTTGCAAAAGCAATATCTAGCCTAGTGCAAACTTGAGCATACATAATACTTCCAAGTGTACTAACATAAGGTACATTCTTCATTTAAGCTTTCTAAAAATATGAATTAGAGCATTGTAAAAGACTCAATTTATCACCCTTAATAACATGAGCAATTCCTAGTTTGCAATGCTACATCTTGAATCTTTCTAAAATGCGATCAATATATGCCCTCTGAGACAAACCCAATGAACGACGAGAGCGATCCTAATGGATCTCATCACCAAGAACAAAAGACGTCTCACCAAGGTCTTTCATGTCAAAAATTTGCGATAACATCCGCTTTGTCTCATGCAATAAATCAATGTCAGTACTAGCAAGCAAGATATCATCCACATAAAGTATGAGAAAAATATATTTCCTCCCACTGACCTTGGTGTATATACATTGATCTACTTTGTTCTCAATAAATCCAAATGAAGTGACAATGCTATGAAACTTCAAATACCATTGTCTAGAAGCTTGTTTAAGGCCATAAATAGACTTTTTCAATCTACAAACAAGCTTACCTGAATCATCTGCTGCAAAACATTCAGGCTGCACCATATAAACCTCCTCATTAAGGTCTCCGTTTAGAAAAGCAATTTTAACATCCATCTGGTGTAACTCCATATCAAAATGAGCTATTAATGCCAATATCACTCTAAAGGAATCTTTAGAAGAAACTGGAGAAAATGTTGCTTCATAATCAATTCCTTCTCTTTGAGTGAAACGCTTAGCTACCAGTCTGGCTTTAAATTTTTCAATCTTCCCTTTGGAATCCCTTTTAGTCTTGTATACCCATTTGCAGCCAATAGGTTTACAACCTTCAGGCAATTCAACAATCTCCCAAACACCATTGTGTTTCATAGATTGCATCTCATCATTCATCGCATCTAGCCACAAATCTGATTGAGAACATGAAATGGCATTCGTATAAGTCACCGGATCGACAACACAACCAATATCATAATCATGCTCTCCTAGGTAGACTAGATAATCCGGTGGTATAGCTGAACGTCTTTCCCTAGTTGATCTTTTGAGTGGAGCTACTTCATCCTCATTCTGAATCTGAGGAGCTTGTGGAATTTCTTCATGAACTGTCTCAACAGTAGGATCCTGGGCCACAACAGGCTCAATTTGTGGTGCATGAGGCTCCATAATTGTCTGCACGGGATGAGACAATGATCCAGTAATCCCCACCATACTATCATCTTCAATAGTTCGTGAGCAACTACCATTTTCAGCTACGTCAAATTCCAGAAATTTTGCAATCTGAGACTCCACAATTCTTGTACCTCCATTAGGGTTATAAAACCGATACCCCTTTGAATGATCTGGGTAAGATACGAAGTAACATCGAGTAGTTTTGAAATCCAACTTACTCAATGTCGGATTGTATAACTTCACCTCTGTAGGACATCCCCAAACTCTAAAGTGATTCAAGCTAGGCTTACGTCCGGTCCATCACTCAAAGGGAGTCAATGGAACCAATTTAGTAGGAACACAATTTAGAATATAAAGGACTGTTTTCAAAGCTTCATCCCATAAAAAGTTAGGTAAATTGGTCATACTAATCATACTTCTCATCATGTCCATAAGAGTGCAATTCTGCCTTTTAGCGACACCATTTTGTTCAAAACTTCGGGCATAGTAAACTGACATATGATCCCAGAATCCTCTAAGTATTTAGCGAATGGCCCTTTGAGTTGTTCAGCATCACCGTGCCTACCAAAATACTCACCACCACGATCAGATCTGACAATCTTTATAACTTTTCCCAATTGTTTCTCCACTTCAGTCCGAAAAATCTTGAATTTGTCAAGAGACTCGAACTTTTCTTTAATCAAGCACAAGTATCCATATCGGGAAAAGTCGTCAATAAATGTGATGAAATAAAAATTTCTGCACAAGGTAGCCGTGTACGGTCCATTAATATCAGTGTGAATAACCTCCAACAAGCCAGAACTTCGTACGGCATATTTCTTTTTTATCTTAGTCATCTTACCTCTACAACAGTCCACACAAGTCTCTAGATCACTTTTAAGAGTAGGCAAGATATCATCATTTATAAGCCTTTCTACTCTTTCTTTATAGATGTGACCAAGACGTTTACGCCACTATGCATAAGACTGTTCCTTAGGTGGAGGCCTTTTGGAAACAACATTTTCAGCTGAATAAGCAATGTACATGTCGTTGGGAGATAAGCTCAATCGATACAATCCATTGGATAAATTGCAACACCTAATCTTATTTGAATCATAAAACATGGAAATACTATTACTCTTTATCTCAAAAGAGTATCCACGCATGTCCAAACAAGAGACAGAAACTAAATTCCGCCTAAAAGAAGGTACGTAAACGGTGTTTCTCAACATCATCCTAAAACCAGAATCTAAAATCAAAATAACATCTCACATGAACTCGACGTCAACTCCAATGTTGTTTCCCACAGTGAGCTTTAATTCATCCTGATTTGGTGTCCTTCGGTTTATGAACCCCTGTATGGTAAACTCAACATGATTAGTCGCACCACTATCTAGCCACCAAGAATTGGTTGGAGTTTCCGATAAATTAGATTCATAAACAAACGCCAAAGAATCATTACCTTTAGGCTCATTCTTAGTTCTCTTGGACAACCAAGCCTTAAACTTATTGCAACGTTTCTTCACGTGTCCTCTCTCTCTACAAAAGTAGCAAAGAACACTATCCTTCTTGGTGAATGTTTTCTTAGGACCCAGAGTGTTAGAAGGACTTGCACCTTCAGAATTTCCTTTGTTGTTGGAAAGACCAACAACTTCAGAATTGCCTTTGTAAGTATAATTCTTCAACTTCTTACCCTTGTCACTAGCATAAAGCATAAAGAACAATGTACCCTTTATCTTTCTTCAATTTCTCTTACTCTACCACCAACCTTGCAATCAGGTCATTAACAGACCAGGTTTCATCTTGGGAACTATAATTGGTCTTGATAATCCCAAAATCAGGAGGAAGAGTATTTAGAGCTTGATGAACGATGCAAGCAATAGGAATTTCAACATTAAGAGCCTGAAGCTTTGTTTGCAAATCAACCATCCTCAGAACATAATCTCTAACTCCACCAGAACCATCATATTTCATAGTAAAAAGTGTTTGCAGATGTGTCCCTATTTCAGCATTAGGTGACACACGGTTTCTAGCCATCAAAGCTTCCATCATTTGCCTAGCATTGCAGTCTGTAGGCAAACCATTTTTCAAGTGTTCCTGAATGAAACGCTTCATGGACAGCAAGCAAATTCTATTACTCTTTTCCAATGCAGCAAAATTTGCTTTCTGAGCCTCTATACTCTCAGCAGTCATATCTGCCAGCCGATCAGCAGTAAGAGCCATATGAACATCTGCCATCTCCATAGCAAACAGAAAATCCTCTTTCCATCTCTTAAAAATCGAACCGGCAAGAACCTCAATAGTGACGGAGTTACCATTTACAAAAAAGGTGACTGTTAAAACAAGCAATGTATATAATTAGCATCATGTGAGCATTGTGTAACTTGACACACAAGTACACATCCAGAAAGTTCCATGCAAAATCACATAATCACATTTGGGCAGAATACATGACAAGCGGTTATGAGAATATATTCCAATCTTCGTGAATTCATCACATTTGGGCATATGAACCACTAAGATCAGTCACTCCTCCACCACATCATCATGTATCCCTCCATGAACTAATACATAATCACCCCCTTTGGGAGTATGACTACACATTAGACCAGGAGACCTCCCAATCATTATACGAGACCGAAATTTCTCAAACCCAATTAAGTGTGCCACTTTGGCCGTCACAACTCAATTGAATTATTGAAACTCTCTCAGATCAGGGATATAAAATTTACATCTCACATAAATCATACATATGTGATTTTAACTTTAGTGACAGGGGGAGTAAATCACTAAAATCACATATCATGCTAATTACATTACTTCATTCATTAATAAAAAATAAAATTTATTGTATATTATTAATGAATAACACTCATAAAATTCATGTGATAACATACCAATAACCCAGCACCTGTATTTCCAAAATCACAGAAAAATAAAAGAAAAAATACCCAAAAAATATATTTAAAAGGATGTATTTAGGGTTTCGTATGTATTTTCACATCCATAAAATCATCAAAAATGTAAAATAAATATACCATGACGTAGGGAATAACCATACGAGTCTAGCTCTACCGGCAATGCGTGCATCAGAGCCTCCACGCGCCCGCACGCGCCGCCTGAGTGCGCGGCGCGTGGAGCCCATGCACGGGCGTCAATGGCTGGTTACAACCGGTCTGACCGGTTGACCGGGTCGAGTCGGGTCGGTCGCCATTCGGGTCGGGTCGGATCCCATAGCTAACGTCAGCGTGCTGTCATCGGGTCAGTGCCAATCAAATCGAATACGAGTCCAAGTCGTTAACGTCATCGTGACGTCAGCTCCCGCGTGCGCCGCACACGCGAGCAGCGCCCCACGCATGGGAGCGCGTGAGGGCACGTGGCTGCGCGTGGGCGCACGTCTTCGACGTCCAGCGGCGCGTGGCTCCACGTGGGGCCTCCCCCGACGACGCACCACCCACGGTTTTACTCGCCTCGTCGAGCCTAGTCCGAATATGTGATTTAATTTTATTTTTAGGGATAAATGTTCCAAAAGTCCTAAAACTTGTCACAAAAATGAATTTCAATCCTAAAACTTGCAAAAAGTGCATTCAAGTCCTACAACTTGTCAAAATATTTCAAACGAGTCCTAAAATCGACGCTGTCTAATTTCTTAATGGAAAAAGCTAACGTGGCCCCCGCATGGCTTTTTTTAATCGTTTCTCTCTCCTCCGTTGCAAATAGTTTTAAAAAAAAAAAAACCACGCAAGCAGAACAACGCCGTCTCCTCCTTTCTTCTTCACTACGACATTGTCTCCCCCTCTGTCTACTCCACGACATCGTCTCCCCCTCCGTCTACTCCTCTTCACAGTCGTGTTCCCCCTCCCCCCTCTGTCTCTACTTTTTCTTTCTCTATTCCGAGTGTCCCCTAAGCTCCAAATCGATTTCGTCCGAACCCTAAGCCCCAAATCGATCTCATTCGAACCCTAAACCCCAAATCGAATTCGTCCAAACCTTAAGCCCCAAATCGATCTCGTCCGAACCCTAAACCCCAAATCGAATTTGTCCGAACCCTCAACCCCAAATCGATCTCGTCTGAACCCTAAACCCCAAATCGAATTCGTCCGGACCCTAAGCCCCAAATCAAATTTGACGATCTGCAGTTATCTTGCGATTTGGGTCCTCATCGACCTCGAGTTCGACGCTTGTTGTGAGTTCGTGTTCTTTCCTTCATTTGATAATTGCGCGTTCGTGCGAAGATCTCGCTTGCGAGAGTCTCGACATCTCAGCGGCGAAGCGATTGGCGTCAGAGACGATGACAGGGTCAACGACGACGATGGCGACTCCTCCTCACGCAAGTATTGCTCTTTGCATTATAGCATTTTGTTGTTTTCCATATACTAGTAACAAATTAGAACATTGATGCAGAAGTAAGTTATGGTTGTCTATTCATCCAGTGCATATGAAAAGAAAGATATTTTTTGGAGATTGAAAACATCTCCTAAATCTCTCAAGTAAACACATTGCATTTTGCAGAAGTTACTAATATGAAGACATTATGAAGGAATCATAATATAGCTAATATACTTCTATTAGATTCCTATAATACAAAGCCCAGAAAAATGAGGGCGGCAACATTTGAATCAAGTGGCGTAACTCCTAATGAGGTCAACTCGGAGCCAACATGTTATTGTGGTCTTCAATCGCCAATTCTTATGGCAAAGACAAGGAAAAACGCAGGAAAAAAGTTCCATGGATGTGCTAAGTTTGATAGTCCAAGTCGCTGCAATTTCTTCATGTGGGTGGATCCAAAGATACCAGATCATGTGAGGGACATAATAGTTGACCTCCTTGAAAGAAATCAAGCATTGTCTGAATCAAGCCAATCGATGGGTGACAAAGTCGATGTGAGCTCATTACTAGCTGAAATGAAGACTCAAAAGGTGAAAAATAGATGTTTAAAGGCAGAGCTCGCACGAGTAAAGAAAGGAAAGATGCTATATCAATCAGCACTCATTCTATGCATGTGTTATATTGTTGTATTGGTTATATGTAATGTGAAAGTGAGAAATTTCTAAGTCTTCCATAGTACCTTCTTTCTAAGTTTGTCAATTTGAACACTAGTTGTGGATAATTGAGATGGGAATGAAATCTGATGTGAGTTTGTAGTTTGCAAGACCGGTTGCTTGCCATGTGAGAAATTACTTTCACATTGCAAAATGTTGCTTGATTTGTGTGCTTGTCAATAGCACTACATGAGCTATTGCCACTAGAATAAATTTGGAACTTTGAAAAATGGTGGCAACTCCCTTATTATGCAATTGAGATTGTTAATTGGTGATTTCTTCATGATTTTAATAACGAGCTTGCCTCAAATGAAATGTGTCAAAAATCAAGTGAAATCAAAGCAGTCGACTACAATACCTAAGTTACCTAATTAAATCTTCCATGAATCATCTAATGCGGGCCATAGAGACAACGTAGAGCAAAACCCCATCATCTAAAATGAAAAATTAGCAATAAGAGGTGGTGGTATCGGTTACCATTAATGCCTATGAGGAACTCGAGAAAAATGTATGGAAAAGAAGATGACAAAAGTATTGGAAGAGTGAAAATTCTGCATGGTCAATTTCAGTAATTACCTATTAACAATCCTGAAGAGCAACCACTTTTGTGCATTATCCAAACCAAAACCAAGCATTCCACATAACTCGTTGAAACGCGATTCATTGACAAAGCAACATGCTTACATTTTCAGTGCACAAAATGTTTTGTTCAACAAAATGCCTGCACTTTCAGTGCACAAAAGGTTCTGTTCAACAAAATATGCACTTTCAATGCACAAAAGGTTCTATGCACAAACGCTACACGTCTCATACAAAAAACCAGCTAATAATTGATATAAATTCACCTAACAACACCAATTTTGGCAAACATATCAATCCAATATGATGGTCTCCGGTGGTCCAGTAGGTTGAGCCTTCACTTCATTCAGAACTCTAGCGCTTTTCCTTATATATGGTCTCGTAGCGATAAGCTTTGGAGGAGTTGTTATAGCCTGAGATGACTGAGCCTGAGGTTGTGATAGTGGCTTTGGCTTTGGCTTCATCGCAACATGCTTTCGAGGAGGTAATGTTGCACGAGATGATTGAGATTGGGAACTTGCTTGGGGTTATGATGGTGCTTTTCGCTTTAAGCCAAGATGCTTCTGAGCTATTGTAGCCTGAGATGACTGAGCTTGGGAATTGGCCTGAGGTTGCAATAGTGGCTTTGGCTTTAGCGCAACATGCTTTCGAGGAGGTAATGTTGCACGAGATGATTGAGGTTGGGAACTTACCTGGAGTTGTGATGATGCCTTTCATTTTAAACCAAGATGCTTCTGAGCTATTGTAGCTTGAGATGACTAAGCTTGGAAACTGGCCTGAGGTTGCAATAGTGTCGTTGGCTTCATTGCAACATGCTTTGAAGGAGCTACTGTTGCATGATATGACTGATGTTGGGAAGTGGCCTTGGGTTGTAATAATGGCTTCGGCGTCACCGCAATTTGTTTTCGAGGAGCTGCTGATACATGATATGACTGAGGTTCTACACTGACTTAGGAATGCACATTTGCTATTGACGTAGCTCTTGCACCAGTTGTATTAGGCTACATAAGAATGAGTATCTTTTTAGCTTAAGGAGATAAGCAATTGCTATTATAAAATTTTAAAAATATTACTCACCTTGCGAATATGAAGGTTTGTCATAGGATTTGCGTCAACACCCAACCCTACCATTTTCATCATCTTGGCTTGTGATTCTCTCTGTATCATGTAATTTTCAATGGCAGGTCTTTTAAACTGAAATAATAAAAAATTCATTCAACATGAGAATGTAGTCGCAATACATGTATACTTAGGGATTGATGTATTACTCACCGGAATTTTTTCATGTCTATGCTTAGCCATTATATTGGCCGATGCACTGCCTTCCCCTTGATCCGAACGAACTTCACCAAAAGCATTTGCCTCAACACTACATCCTCTAACATCAGCACTAACATGAGCAGAAGCAGTGACACTACATTCTCTTACATTTGCACGAGCACTACATTCTCTTACATCTGCACTAGCCTGAGCAGAAGCATTAACATGCCCACTATTGTCTCCTATTGAATTGACATTTGCAGAAGCATTGGCATGGCTTTCGGATCCTCCTTCAATTACGCTTATCGTTGCTTTAGCTTTAGCCTGAATATATATTCATGATTACTAAATTGGAACCTTGATATATAAAACTTACAATAATGGTTAGATGACAACTTACTTGTCTTTTTCTGAACCTTGGACCAGTGGAATTAGCTTGAGATTGAGCATGAGCTTCAGCTGTACTTGCATTGGCATGAGCACTGGATGTACATACATTGACCCGAGCATTGGATGTACGTACATTGGCCCAAGCATTGGATGTACATACATTGGCCCCAGCAGTGGCCTAAGAAGCACATATTAAGCATTGATTAACAACATGTCAAAGTGACAGGCCCAGCATTAAGATGATCAGTTAGTTGAGGAAATACCTTTTTTAAAGGGAATCCCTTGCAATTATGTCCAATTTGTTTGCAAGCAGAACAAATCATTTTCTTATCCTCTTTAGTCATTCTATTACCTCTTACAAGCTCAATCGGTTGCTTTCTTCTACTCCTTTTTGGCCTACCAGGTATGTTCTTCATTGGTGGGGGTTGAGAAGCTTCTTTATTGGCTTTTTTTCCAAAATTTCTTTCCTCTCACTGTAGGCATCATGAATTGATAAGCACTTAAATACTTTGCCTTGTTGAAGCACTCAGCTAGATAATCAGTCGGATCATTTCTCTTATGGTGTATTGCACAAATGGCATGGCAACATGGAATTCCACTAAGTTTCCAAGCTCTACAAGAACAAGTTTTTAAATTCAAATCAACAACATCTTTGTCACCACCTTCTGTAATCTCATATCCTTCATTTCCATTCCGTATCAAATGGCAATACCTACTAGCAGTTATATTCTCATGTAACTTACGCATAATCCTTGGACCATAATTTCTAGTCCACTTAGCACATCCATCCCTCTGAGTATGCATTATATTCATAACCATGATTCTAATATCCTCCAGCATACTCACAATGGCCTTGCACCTAGCTTCCACACACCTGCCATTGAAAGTTTCACTCAGATTATTATCAACAACATCACATTTAATGTCGGTGTCAAAGAAGGCTTTGCACCAATATTTTAGCTCAATACGGAATAAATCATCATGACCTTCCCGAGTCAGTTCCTTCAACCTTCGTCTATGCATTTCGAAATCTGACATTTTATTGCTCTTGACACATCTCCAAAATTGCCTCAGCAACTATTTTTCTTTGTATTTTTTACCCCAGTTGGAATAAATGTACCTTGCACACATCCTATGCTCTGCATTTGGCAATAGTTTAGCTACATATTGGACGAGACCCTGACGATTACCCAAAATATATATATATATGAAAACAGAAAGAAAAATACTGTAATATCACAATCAATTTACAAATGAAAACAGAAAGAAAGGCATACATTTTGTTGATCACTTATCAAAGCCCACCTGTCACCATTACACATATCGAGGTCTGACTTCAACAATTCGATAAACCAAGTCCATGTGTCCTTATTCTCAATTCTGACCACTGCTCATGCCACTAGATACATCTGATTGTTGCCATCCCTTCCGACGGCACATAACAACTCACCTTTGATCAAACCCCTCAAAAAACATCCATCTAATCCAATGATCTTCCTACATTCAGCCAAAAAGCCTTTCTTGCAAGCATCAAAGCAAATGTAAGCCCTATCAAATAATGGTAGAGAATTTGGAAATGGCCTTTCAACTTTCAATTTAAAATTGCTTGAAGAGCTTGCAGTGTAAAGCTCTCCCAAGTAGTCGTACATCTATGCATATTCCTTCTTGTAATTGCCTTGCAATTCCTTCAATACTTTCAGCTTTGTTCTCCTACACTGACTGAAAGTGACATTTACTCTAAGTTGTTATCTAACTAATTTCTTTAACTCAGGTGCTTTGATTTTAGGCATTGCAGAAATGAGAATCATGAAGTGCTTAGCTAAATAAGTGCTAGACACTCTCTTATTCTCGAAAGTGATACTACATATATGCTGATTTATAAACTTTCTCAAATGAAATGACCCAATTTTGCTATCAAGAGCACCATAGATCATCAAGTTACAATTTTTCTGGGCACACCTAGCTCTTACAAAGCTTTTTGTGTTCTTAGTGTATTTGATTGCTCTTTGCTCAGCCACGGAATACTTCAAAATTGCATTTTTGAACTCAGTTGCATCCTCAAATGTCATGCCAACAATAAATTCTGGATTTATACCACTTTGATCATATGATGGGGACCTACTTCTCCTCCTTAAAATAACATCAACCTCTCCGTCACCCTCATCATTTAAAATTGATTGAAGACTTTCTTCCTCATCTGAATCAGCATACTTTGTTTCGTACTCAGAATCATCTAACGATTGAGCCTCATCCACAATCGGTGATTGGGAAGTACCGGTTGCTTCACTATAATTTAAAACTTGGAGCCTATGTCTTGCTGAAAATTCCATTAATTGTTTCCTTGCATTAACCAATTCAAAGTCATCATCATCACTCGACTGTTCCATATCCATCAAATTATGTGCATCATCATCCTCTTCCTCATCTAGATCCCTATTGGAAACTTCAGCCCGATTCCCGTCATCATCAGTATTCCTAATCACATTAGACATACCTCCAGTTTCCATCTTAACACCCCCCATCTCAGCTCCTGCCTTTTCATCATCAACATGCTCAACATATAGCTTAGTATTTTCAGAGCATAGATGATGATAAAATAAATCCATAACATCTTAGTTATCCCATAAATACCTAAGAGTTATTCCGTCTACAAGAGTCTTACTTCCAGGAACTCTGTAAAAGAGTTTCTCTATTTTACACACACACAAAGCCTCAATAGCTTCAATTATACTAGACAGTGAACTCTTACTTAAACTTATTTCAACAACATCAGTCATTCCACCTATGTATTCCAATGGTAGGTCAACTTTAAATTTACCTCCATAGCGAACAGTGACATAAACTTTGTTCTCGGCCATTGGACCTACAAGGGAACAGAAATAAAAAGCAGAGCACTTTCAATCATCAAATTATTGAAGCAATGTTCAAGTTCTAAATTGAAAATATTTTTATAAAAGACTAACAATCAATACAAAAACAACAAATTAGCATAATCCACTTTACAACCACAATGCAACTACATGATCAATAGTGAGAGCAATGTTCTAATTTATCGCAAGAATTAGAAAATGCAAAACAACCATAATGCAGAGAGTAAAACGTCATTATAATGTAGATAGTAAAATGCCTTTGCAAAACAAAACAAAAAAAAATGGTAATATTACTATGACATACCCAAATGTTGTAATGTAGAGAGCAATACCTGCATGAAGAGTCACCATCACCGTCCCCGATGCCACTCGCTCCACCTTTGAGACGCCGATATGCCCACAAGACATGTCTTTGCACGAACTCGCCATCGTCAAAGAAGAGAACATAAAGTTGATGTGTGTCAAACTCGAGCTATCTGAACTCCAAATAATGAAGAAATGAGGACGCCAACTGACGTCGTTTTGCATAATGCAGAGATTAAAGCACCTTTGCAAAACAAAAAAAATCGTAGCATTACCATGAGATACCCAAATGCTATAATGCAGAGAGCGATACCTGCGTGAGGAGGAGTCGCCATCGTCGTCGTTGATCCTGTCGTCGTCCCCGACGTCAATCGCTTCACCGCTGAGATTTCCAAACTCCCTCAGAGAGGTCTTCACACGAACTCGCAATCATCAAAGGAAGGAAAGAAAACGAACTCACGACGAGCGTCGAACTCGAGGTCGATAAGGACCCAAATCGCAAGAGAACTACAGATCATCAAATTTGGGGCTTATGGTTCGGACGAAATCAATTTGGGGCTTAGGGGACACTTGGAAAGCGAAAGAATACGTAGAGACGAAGAGGGGAGGGAGAACATATCACGCCCCGAACTTCGAGCACGCGCACATCCCACTGTGGTCGATAGAAATGCGACTTCACAGGATACGTCGCCGACCCATTCATTTAATTGCACATGCGGAAGCGGATAAATAATCCCCAGACAAAACTCAATTGGGATAGAAAAGCAGGATCACATTTTCAAATTCAAACCACACACCTTTATACATGTCAAACCAGTTCAGTTACAGGATTAGGCTATTAACAAAAAGATCTATAAAAGATCAGTCCTCAAAAACTAAGATGTCCTAAGATTAGCCAGATAGGTCCATTTGCCAGCTCTTCAGTCAAGATCGGCGAAGTCAAAAATCCTCTCAGCGACCCTCACTGGTCTACCAAAAAGCTCCAAAGGATCCGCCATCTAGGGACCTGAAATTGTTATCCCACAACGGGGTGAGACAATGTCTCAGCGAGTCCTACCCTCTAAAACTCAATTAGGAAGAAAATAAGCCCCAAGGCATTCTAGTCACACAAAGAGGATTGAGGACTTACCTCGTCTTAGTCCATTCCTACACGTCAGTACAATTCATACGTCTATCCATTCATACCATCTATTCATCCAGTAATACAATCATGGCTCACACAAGCTGAAATGGATGCAATGCTCTCACAAGCTGATATAGATGGTAGCTCGCACAAGCTGATATATACATAGATGATAGCTCGCACAAGCTGATATATGGATCGTTGCTCTCACAAGCTGATAAACGATCATTGCTCTCACAAGCTGACATACAGTGCTCACACAAGCTGACCCATATATAAACCAATTGCTCGCCAAAGCTGTACATATATTTAAACAATAGAACTGGATATACAATCCAATAACATCCAACTATTCAAATTGGTCCTACAAACCAATTACGGTGCCAAAAGCCAACACCGGTATTTTCAAGTTAAATACCAAAACTTCTCCAATTTCACTCAATTCCACACTTTTGGAATTATTAACCACAATTCATCATCTTCACTCAATTTCGCAATTACGCATACAATTGATACAAACCGACCGCACTGCTGCGATCAGTGCAAAATTCTAACGACCAGCCATCCCGGCAAAATTTTCAAAATTATTAAATAATTAAATTTAATTCCGAAAATTAAATAATTAAATATTATATTATAATAATATAATTTAATAAAATAATATTTATAAAATTCGAAATAATTAATTAATTAAAATAATTAATTATAGCTTAAACTATATTACACTAATTTAAACATACAATTAGCCCTAATTAAACATCCATTAAACTAATCATACAACTAATCTAATTTCCATTAAAATAATCTAATCTAACCACCTAAGCCTAATTAGACTAATCTAAACACTCATTAAGCATGATTAACTTACTAAGCGAGGTTTAGAGGATAAACTCACCGGTTTTGCGCGCCGGTGAGTTCACGACGACCACGACGCCAAGGCGGTTGATAAACCCCGAAGCGGCAACACCAACGGAGGCCGGGAAGGGCTTGAAAACGGGCCACGAAGTCTCCAAAACCTTGCTGTCTTCTGCTTCTGATCTGGGCTGAACTGCAGAGAAGAAACCAGCAACTTCAACGGCGAAAACGGGCCGCTCGGAGCTCCGGCGAGCGGGTGGTTGGCAACCGGTGGCTCCCGGGGGTCAAGGAAATCTTATTGGAGGTTGGTATGGGTGGAGGTAGAGTAAAAATGGGGAGAAAATGGCTGAAAACCGCGAAACAAGGGAAACAGGCGGAACCAGGCGGTTCTAAACGGTCCGGCGAGCGGCGGACTCCAGCGGCCGTACAGGACGAACAGCGGCTCAGTTCGGAGTGATTTTGGTCTTGTTGGAACGGTATGGATGTCCTCTTCACGGAGATATGTGACTCGTTCACTGGTTCATCCGAGAAGACCACTTTTGACTCGAATCTTTGACAAAAGGTCGGCTGGAGCAGAAACCGGCAGTGGCGTGGGTGGAGGCGTGCAACGGCTGCAGCTCCTTCTGCTGGTCTTCTTGTTGGCTTGAGGGCTTCGAAAATGAAGAGGAGAGGGTCTTGGATGGTAGAGAGGTGAGAGAGATTGAGAGGATAGAGGTGAGGGAAGAGATAAGAGAGATGAGATAGAGTTGAGGTGGGGCCTTGGCTTGATATTTTCCAATCTTGCTCTCCAAGATTCAACCTAGGCCAAGTAAGATCCCTTGGCCTCCATTGATCCACACCAACACCTCTCATGACTTCACTTTTGGTCCATTTGGCTAGGGGGAAGGGAGGGTTACGAATTTTGCAAGAATTGTCTTCAATTGGTGGCTTGATCCACTTCAATTCTATCTCAATTGGCCTCCATAAAATCAATCAATCATCCATCAACCATCTCGATATTTTTCCTTACCCATATATCCATCTTGCTTCCCAATTTTGCTATCAAAAATAATCACTGGCTTTTTCTGCACAGAAACGACTCGGCGACGACTTTTTCCTAAAAAGTGTCGGGTGTCAGAAAAATCTTCTAAGACTGAGTCAACGCTCCTAAAATTTATTGTGACATGACAGAATCTTCAATTTCTGAAATCGGACTCGAATTGGCGATTAATTTCTATTCAACGCGTTTTTAGCGTGACCTAGGCTACCGGGTAACTTTCAAATATTTTTAAGTGCAATTGACTCGTGGTCGATTTTCTTCGAGCCACTATGAACCCACTTGGCTCATTGGCGACTCTCGATTGTCATGAAAATCCCGATGATCCAAATACGAACACAGGGTACCAAAACAATAAGAAAATCAGTCTAGTGCCGGTTGACATTAATTTTCTAATTTAGTGGTGTCACCCACGATTAGCCACACATCATTGTCGATCTAGTCTATCTCTGATTTCAAATCGATTTTTAACTATGCCGTAATGACTTCTAAAGATGGACACGATCGAGAAGCCAATTCCTGGTCAAATTCTCAAGTCTATTACCTTAAAATTTCTTAATAATTTCTGCAGATAGTCTAGTTATCTCAAGAGTGATCGGCTCTGAGAATAACCCTATAGACACGTCAATGAAATGCCCGATTCATTCAGTAGAAGACAGGGTTGAAAATTTGGGATGTCACAGAACACGACGGTGAAGAAGACGTACAGACAGAGGGAGAAACGATGTCGTGGTGAAGAAGAAAAGAGGAGACGACGTCGTGGAGTAGACGGAGGGGGAGACGACGTTGTGGTGAAGAAGAAATGAGGAGATGACGTCATTCTGCTTGCGTGGCTTTTTTTTGTTAAACTATTCGCAACAGAGGAGAGAGAAACGATTAAAAAAAGCCACGCGGGGGCCACGTCAGTTTTTTTCGTTAGAAATTAAACGGCGTCGATTTTAGGACTCGTTTGAAATATTTTGACAAGTTGTAGGACTTAAATGCACTTTTTGCAAATTTTAGGATTGAAATGCATTTTCGTGACAAGTTTTAGGACTTCTGAAACACTTATCCCTTATTTTTACTATACTTAAAAATCTCGAAAATCACAAAATTAGGGCAAAATACTATGCGTTTGAGTTCTAAGGTTATGAAGGTTCTGATACCACATGTTGGATGCAAATTATGCAATCCCTATATCACCATAACCAGAACAAAAACATGCATAATTCATAAAAAAAGATTAACGCACCTGTTTTGGGATCCATCGTTCTTAAAGCGGAAGCAGAAACACAATATTTCACGCGCAAGTCATTCTCCTCTATTGCCCTCCGTATCACTAGTTCGATGAGACGGTCCCATCACCCCTTAGTGTTAGATTAACGCCCCTTATGTGAGGATACGTGTGAAAAATTAGGGTTAGAGGAGAGACTTAGCACTATTTATACAGTTTCCAACTAGGCCCCCTTATTACGGGCTAGGCTCAACTCGGCCCGCACTACCCCATATTAAACTAATTAAGAAACCTTCTATCTCACCTTAGACCAACCCTGTAAAACGGTAACCGTTAAACGGTAAATTACAATATCAATTAATGTAGTCCACATTAAGAAAACTTTTACATGGACCATAACCATCTCTAGGTTTTCCTGGTTGTATGGATTAGTTTGCAAGAAATTCTTTCAAAGGATATTGATGGCGTGCACTCTTTCATTTCCTGAGATTTTGACCCCCTATGAAATCAACTTACTGAAAGGTACAAACCTGTTGAGGGTAATCACCCTCTTCCATTTGTGAATTGATAAGCAGCTTTGCGGCCCGGTGCATGGGAGTTGGATCCCTCTCCGCCTAATAGTAGATGAAGTTCCAAAGTCAGAAACTTCACATTGAATATTGATTTTTTACCATCACCAAAGTATGGTTAATGCAACCAAGACCCAAACGACAATATCATCCACTGACCTGCCCCGCATGAATCAGACCCATCATAGCCCAACCGGTTTGCACCAGATTTGATATGTTTCCTTCAAGTGGTACATATTCCTACATCGACTGATTTGGCAATTAGAAAATTCAAGATTTCCGTGTTGCCAGAAAAGTGCAACTAAATCAGCGAAAGCCAAACATGCCAAGGAAGGTCCCTCTAGAAATCACCTTCTTCGGGCAAGAAAGATAGCTCTCTCCCCACCCACCATCCTGCAACTGTGTTCGTAGAAGAAAAGCGACTCCTTTGCGCATAGCTGCACATTTGCTATATGTCTTGCCAGCAGCTGCTAGTCCTCCGAGCGCAAACCGTGAGCCATATGTAAAACAAACTCCCCAGCACCCATACCTGTAAGAATTGCTCAGTTAGTCAGCTGTTTCTTTAATTTATCTGAAATCTTCAGCAATACCCACTGGAAGAGGAACATACCACGAGCCATCTGGTTTTTGTACATTCTCCAGATACTGCACGGAAATTGATATAAAATCTGCAATCTCCTTCTTCCTGTGCCCCGGATACAACTTCTGGAACAAAACTAAAGCTTGGATAGCTGAGGACGTGCATTCAACATATTCGTGCTCGATGACAATGTCCTCAAAGAACTCTGTCGGATTTAGGAGCTGCAAGTGACAAATGATGAGGAAGAAGTCCGGCTATAGTAATTTATGAACAAACAAACATGTCTTAGTCCGTGAGGACCACCAATGAATTCCAAAAAATTTATCAAGTACTTGTTTACTAGAACAACCATAGAAGAAAGGTTGGCCTGGCAAATTCTGCTCACCAAGTGCCGCACGGGTTATTTCCACGATGAAGGAACTATCGACCCGTGGCACATGCATTCCATCCCATTGGAAGGGGAAACTGACCCATAATATGAGTTGAGTACGACAACAAAACAATGAGATGAAAGAACCAATCCACAACCATTGAGGGATCGTATGGTATCATAGGCAATCCTCGATATTCACAAGAGTATTCGAAAATTATTGAACTCTCCCAATTAGGACGAAGAATTTCAGTTCGTAGTGATTGCATTTGTATATTAACTATTGGTTTTGGAAATAAATTATATCTTTTAGATTGAGATCCTCTAAATTCAGCATACATAAATTTGGGCTCTTAAGAATTGGATACTGTCAGCTGCTGAGCAAATAGACAATTCGGATCGATTGTCTCTATTTTCTTTTATTTTTTTTCCTTTTCCTTTTCCTTTTCCCCTCTCTTTTATCCTATTTGCTCTCTTCCCATTTTGCTTCTACCCCAACGAACTGGTCAAAACTCTTCTGATCCTATTGAAGATGGAACAAAATCAAACTTGACCTGCAACCTCCGGTGTATGGGGAGGCCGCGAGAGACTTGTAAGAATCACTGTCACACATGATATCATTAATTAATGATTTAATAATTTTTTGAATGCTATAAAAAAACATTGGTCGTAAGAAAGTGCAACTCTTATGAAAAGGTGTAATTTTTATTAGATTGTGTAATACTTATGAAAATACGCAACTCTTATGAAGATACAATATGCTTTGATGGAAGGCACCTATTGATAATTTATATAAATAAATAAAAAGTCTAATCCTCTCTCCACTCAAGACAACGAAAGTTGATTCTGCATTCGTCTAGGAGAGTGCATGTAGACTTAATATAAGCTAAATCACTTAATGTGTTTACAATATCTATTATCTCTTCATTCGTTTTATTATCTCTTAATAGAATTACTTGCATTTGCTTTTGTTAAACTGATTCTGCATCTACCAGAGTTTAATATGAAGTATTCCTCGCATAATTGTCAAAATCATTTAAAACAAATTATCCATTTAATTTGTATTGTTAGCCTCAACACATATTTATACAAATTAAATATAGAAAAAAATGGGAATTCCTAACCATTATCGTTCAACATAAACAACTATTTTGTTGTAAAATAATGTGTAAGCTAATGGACCGTGCAATTCAATATTAAACACAAGGAGATGAAATTGCAGAACTCAATAAGGGACAATGAGGACATTCGAAATAAATGGAGTTCAGTCTAAGTGTTGCTATCTAGAGACTCAACCATGAAGGAAATGTGAAGGAGACGAGAACAGAAACAGAGAAGAAGAAGAGAACAGAGACGACTATAACAGAAATGAAGAATCAAAAAAAAAAAGTATTGAGCTTCTGTATTCAATCAATTTGAGAGAGAGTTTTCACAAACAGCATTCTCACCAATCTCTTTACAACTCAGTATTTATCTCGTTCAACATGCGACAAGAACAAGTGATGAGAACAACAAATTTGTTAAACTGAACTAACTGAAAGCAAAAAATAACAGAAAAGGAAGTATTCAGTTATAACTCAAAACTGAATATCTATTCTTTAATGAGCATGTGTTGTTGATGTAAGTCATGTCATCTTCGTTCAGCTTATCTTTATCCACAAATGCGGAGTTAAGCTCGTTGCTTCCAGTCTTGATTGAATCATCAGTAATATCAAGTGTTACTTCATTTCCCAAATCAGCAGATTGCCTTACTTCATTTCCCCTATTTTCACCTGAACTGATCTTTCGAACATCAACATTCAGCTTCGGCTCCAGCTTGAACTTCTTCACTTCACTTCCCTTGTTTTCACCGGAACTGCACTCTTGATCAGCAGCATTTAGCTTCGGCTTGGGCTTATATCATTTAACAGGAAATTCACTAGGTAAAGTCTTTGGCAGTCTCATATTAGTCTCAAAACAAACTCACAAAGTGTTATCTCACAATATCTCATAGAGTTCACTCAGAAAACTCATAAAGGGGAAATCCCAACACTCTTATTTGCTTTAAATAGGTCAAAAAGCAAATATAAACCTCGCGTGTTTGACGTCGGTCCAAGACCCGAGCATTGGGCACTTCCCCCCGAACGAAAGCACGCGTTTGAGATGAGGAAATGCGTATGTTGGTGATGTGAAAAGACAAGGACCATATTGGATGTCAAAAGAAAGATGAAATAATCGATAATTTCTAATTGACCGACAACTTAATGAATTGTATTTCTTAGTGAAGATAGGTTTAACTAAATTGTCAATAGGCTTAAATTTTGGGCTTCCTCTTGGATTTTGGTATTATGAAGGTAGCGCACTTCTACGGCACTTCGATATAATAGCCGATGATGGTTAATCAATGGCAACTCAATGTGCATTGGTATCCTGGATTATATAAGGAATCTCACGGATCCCCGTGATTATCAAGTACGTATTGCCATCACGGTTAGGCCCATGAGGAGACCATGGGTGAAAAGCATGTTTGCATCGATTGGCAATGATTGGAGATTTGTGTCAAAATTTGTCGGTGCAAAGGAACATCGGAGTTGGATTGAGTGGAACTGGCCCAATGTGGTAGAGACTCACATGTGAGGGGGAAAATGTTGAGTACTCAAGTGAGTGGTATGAAAATAAAGTAGTCCCATATTAGACGTCCAAAGTTAAAAGAAGCAATTGATAATAAATAGTTAAGGGGGACCTTTCCAATTTATGAAGCCGATCTAATGAAATGTCATAAGAGGAACTCAATCACTAAATTGATTCATTAAAATAAATAAATACACCCTCATCTATGCATACGCATGTTAATGGATCTAAAAGCAGTCATAATAGAATCTTATATAGATGAAAAGGGCTATATCTACATATGATAAATAAAAGAACTATTTTGCCTCGTGTATCATTAAGAGAATTAGGGAAAAGAGTTGGTCATTAAAGAACGACAATAAAATTAAAATGAATAAATATCTGTGAATCTTGCATCGGTACGTATTCTAATTAAAAGGGCAAAATGACATAAACAATTTTTACCGCTTTGTATTTGACCATTTCCATTTATTTCAACACCAAATTAGATTACATAACAATAAATTATGGACACACGGTTATCTTTGTAATAATGATCTGTTATACTACTTAAGCCCATTATTATTTTAGCCTTAGCCCATATATTAATTAAGAAGGACTTCTTTCCTTCTTCGTTAATAACAGACGAGAAGGACCAAGAACATTATAAGGAAAGAACAGTGAAAATGCACGAGGAGAAGAAAGAAAGGAAAAACCTAACCAAGGGAACTTGATTGCCACAGGCGTTAAATTTGACCTAGTTAGACACCAAGTATTAGATCAATCCATGGAATGAATCATTAACATTTGACTTGTTTGAGATTAATCAATGGAATATACCATTAATGGTTGACTTGTTATTGTGAGTTGATATTGTTGATTGATCTTTCACGTAAAAAGTTTCGTTGGAAAGATATTATCCACTTTTGATATTTTACTTATATCTTAAACTGAATTTGGGTTGTGAGTTTACGATATCAATTTATAATAATGTGAATATAAAAAATGTACTACTTATTGGGCTGCAATTGCTCATTTTATTCATCTTACTTGCTTTTCAGGTTCTTCAACTAGCCATATAAGCAAGTAAATTGAGAGCATTTACATTATTGGGATGACATTTTGGATATTATATCTCAAATGAACTCATGAGTTTAGTTTTTAGATTGACATATACCTATTTTTTTTTATGGATTATAGAAACTCTAATATTGTAACCAGATGACTCTTTATCGTACATATTGATAGTAGTTATGCTTAAGGTAGCATCTTTTGAGTGAAAGGATGGCCATGTTATTGCCCTTGTACTTGTAGAGTTGGGGGTGTGACAATCCTCTATTCTAAGACCAAAAGTCCTTCGGATCTACATCTATCATACTAGAAAAACCAAATACATGAATTTTGATTTATGTTCCAGTGAAATCTATGTTTTCTCAATATGCAAGCTGTGATGGTATGCCTTGTTTCTTCAAAGGGCTGTTGACGGTGAGGTAACCCGCCTACAATACTCTGCGAGAGCCCACAATGGGTAAATGTTCCTGTAATTGGCATAGTGCAACATGCAGTTCTTGCTGAAAACCCCAGTGATTTCCTGCAATGCAAAGTTCAGGCTTAGATCATGTTGTTTCGTTGTAAGGCAATTCTTACCGAATCAGTTCTCTCTCTCAATCAGTTTTCTTTTATTTGCACTAGTTCCTGACGATGTTTCGGGGAGTTGAACCAATTGTTTGTAAGATAATATGCGTCGACCATAATCATCTCTAGATTTTCCTAGTTGTATGGATTAGTTCGCAGGAAATTCTTTCCCGGGATATTGGTGGCGCGCACTCTCTTATTTCCTGAGATTTTAACCCTTTATGAAATCAACTTTCTGAAAGGTACAAACCTGTTGAGGGTAATCACCGTCTTCCATTTGTGAATTGATTAGCAGCTTTGCGGCATGGTGCAGGGGAGTCGGATCCCTCTCTGCCTGATAGTAGATGAACCAAAGTCAGAAACTTCACATTGAATATTGATCTTTTACCATCACCAAAGTATGTTTAATACCATGGAGACCAAAACGACACTATGATCAACTGACCTGCCCCGCGTAAATCAGGCCCATCATAGCCCAAGCGGTTTGCACCAGATTTGATCTGTTTCCTTCAAGCGGTACATATTCCTACATCAACCCATTTGGCAAACAGAAAATTCAAGATTTCCGTGTTGCCAGAAAAGCGCGCAACTAAAACAGCTAAACCCAAACATGCGGTGGAAGGTCCCTCTAGAAATTACCTCCTTCGGGCAAGAAAGATAGCTCTCTCCCCACCCGCCATCCTGCAACTGTGTTCGTAGAAGAAAAGCGACTCCTTTGCGCATAGCTGCACAATTGCTATATGTCTTGCCAGCAGCTGCTAGTCCTCCGAGCGCAAACCATGAACCATATGTAAAACAAACTCCCCAGCACCCATACCTGCAAGAATTGCTCAGTTAGTCAGCTGTTTCTTTAATTTATCTGAATTCTTCAGCAATACCCACTCGAAGAGGAACATACCACGAGCCATCTGGCTTTTGTACATTCTCCAGATACTTTACGGAATTTGATATAAATACTGCAATCTCCTTCTTCCTGTGCGCAGGATACAACTTCCTGAACAAAACTAAAGCTTGGATAGCTGAGGACGTGCATTCAACATATTCATGCTCGATGACAATGTCCGCAAAGAACTCTGTCGGGTTTAGGAGCTGCAAGTGACAAATGATGAGGAAGAAGTCCCGCTATAGTAATTTATGAACAAACAAACATGTCTTAGTCCATGAGGACCGCCAAGGAATTCCAAAAAATTTATCGAGTACTTACTTCTAGCCAAGCTGGAGCTCCTGCAGGCTCCCATGCTGGCAATCCGCCATTTTCACTCTGGAACAAGTGGCATTCATGGACGATGTGATGATATTGTAAATATAATCAAACTCAACGAAAGAATTAACTGGCAACGTGATTTTGGGATGCATAGAGCAAACAAAGCTTAGCCAATATTTCTTGTTTGATCAAAGATTTCCTCAAGTCTTTCTAAAGAAAGAAAAACAATGGTATACTCACTTGTAGAGAAAGCAAAATGTTGACAGCGTCATACAATTTCTCTGGCTCCATCTTCTCACCAACAATTTCAGGTCGCGTCATTGAGAAAAGCAAGCAACACTGAATAAACAGGGAAAAATTCAGTGAGAAACTGAGCAATTTAGGATTGGAATGAACCTGCAGATACAGTGAAGGCATTCATTGGAGTATTACCTTCAGACCTTCTGCAGTGCAATCAGAGACTTGCCAACCGTGATCTTGATCCGAAAATGTCCAAGATCCTTTAGAAATATGACGGTGCATGCTTTTGAAATCACCAGAAGGATTGTCCTTGACCTGGAATATGCACTTCAGTTTATGCGAGGAAGCAAAAGAAACAAGGAAGATGTTTGGAGATAGGCGATGCTCGCAACAATCAAAGATCAAACCTGAGATTTTTTTATGAAGTTGTGTCCTCTAGCTAATACCGGTGCTATCTCCTCAGTCATATTACTGGCAAGCAAAGCTTGGATGGCAAAGCCCGTGTCCCACTCTTGGCTACCAAAACTCTGCATATGAATAAGCCAACCACCAAACTAAATTAATCTTCTCCTTATTATAAGATTGCTTCCACCTTTCAAATATGCAGCATAAGCACCTATCATTTCGAATTAAGCCCAATTCTGTCATAGTTCCGTGACACTACTACTAACCTGCATCTTCATTCCATCTTCAGCAACCCAAAGGTAATCCGGTATCCTAGCAAGATGCTTCTTGAAATAGTCACTGTCTGGGTCTTCTACCCAGCAAGCAAGCATGCATAAAACCTGTCCGAGTCCAAAGCAAAAGACAAATTCTCAGTAGTGGTTTCCCACGATGCAAGAACTTTACACTTAATGTGTCTTTCTCCTCAAATTTATGTATTCATTACCTTTTCTACACATCCGATTGTGATATATCGACTGTTCTCATCTTCGTAGTGAATGTGTTTCATTGTCACCTGAAGGGCCTTTTCTCTAAGTTTATTAAACGGCCAACGGTTGAGAAGAGGCTCTGTAAATATGTAAAGACTATCCCAGATCAGATCCTGTACTAAGGGATGGGGATAGTAGAGATCCTCCTGCAACAACAATTCGAGTCATTTTGTTAAAAATATTCTGACTCATAATCCATCTGATTCTAGAACGATATCTTGGACCTGTTATGGATACTTGCCTTGGCACAAAGATGGCAGACTTTTCTCCAGCAAATCGTGTCGTAGGGTTGAGTATGAAGTTCTTCTCTCAACTGTTGAACAAGCGGTGTGATTGGACGAACGAATCTTTTCCCATACAAGTACGACATGGGCATGTAAATCATCCGACAGTAGCACCACATCTTAGCTACATCATTCAAAAAGGGACATTCAGACAACGTATCCATATAACTGAGGAGAAACGTAGTCACACGAAACAGAAGTTGAAACTTTCTATATTTCAAGGGGAATTCTGGAAGGGTGGCCATTTCAATAACAAGCCAATGCCATATTCTTGTTCGTTCAGCAAAAACGCCGCGTTTTTCAATTTGAAAATAGTCCAAAATTATATATGCTAGACTACTATAGAATACCATCAAGGACAAGATCAAGAAAATCTGCAAAAACAAACCTGGGTGCATGGGTAGGAATGAAGGCAAGATCCAGAACTCTGGGGGCATTGGGTTGGTTCCATACCAATCGAAAAGGCCGAAAATCTACATAGCATGTGACAAGACAACACACATGCACAAGCACAATGGCACGTATCCAATTCACCCAAACAATCGCACAGAACAATCTGGAGCACAATTTTTTGTCAATTACTGAAGGAACAGTGAGAAAGTACCGAAAGCCAAGTCTTGCCCCAGGAGGGTATGTAGGTGACCCCGCCACGGTCAAGAATCCACTTCCTGGCCCGAGTACAAGCATTGTCCTGGCCACCATCAGGCCCTTCCCCGAGAATGCGCATGCATATGTAGCTCAGGGCCGTGCAGAACATGGTGCTGTGACCTTCAATGTGGAAGCCCCACCCACCATCTCCATTCTGCAACAAAATTAATGCAAAACCCACAAACAGTTTCAAGACTTAAGTCTTTCAAAGTTCCTCTGCTATTTTCTCCATCTGGGTGTCTTTCTTTTTGCGAAAAAAAGAGTAACCTGATGGTTGTAGAGGTAGCGGAGAATTTCTTTGCGGTGCTCGGCAGGGAAGACGGCGTTGAGGTGGCCGGTGATGTAGACACACATGACTAGGGGAGGGAGGAAGTAAAGAGGCCCGGCATTCTCGGCAGGCCAGTGGCCGTCACTGGCCTGCAGTGCGGAGAAGAAGTGGACAGTCCTCCTCAGGGCGGTGGACGCTTTGTCGTACGTGATCTCCTCCCCGTCCTCCACCCTCACCGGCGAGATCGTCTGCTTGAACTGCTTCTCCCTCAGAAACTGCCCAGAAATCAGCACCATGCATCAGCTGTAGATTGCCCATTACTTCGTATTGCCACACATTTAACAAATTTTAAACTTAATGACGAGCAACAACAGTAAAATTCCAATTGGCGTATGAGAGTTACTGTATTTCTCATTTTCGGAACACAATTAAAATTTTGAATTATGACAGGGATTCAAACAACTCTTTTATTAGTTTACAAATGATATACCAAGGTTCTAAAGTGATTTTTGTATGTGGAAGACATAATTCCATTCCTCCGTAAGTGTGTTTATGATATGATTTATCATTTTGTAAACAGCTTTCGGTAAAAACTATCTGCCCCTCATCATTAGTAGGGGCAACAGAGGATATAGACTAGTTATCTACAAACCCCAAGTCTCGAGATCGATACGATTGCTCAGCCCGACTAATGCATGAGATCTATCATTCCTTCTTAGAATATGGTGACAAGCTCATATTAAGAACACAACTAAGAATTTTCACGTTTTGGTGGACTTGGGGGATTGAGCTAGAGCGAAATTTTTGGAAAGGAAAGAAGAGCCCTGAGGAGAGGGCGTGTGGCCATGGATCTTTACCTTCGAAGTAGAGGCCCGACAGCAACTGGATAGCACGCTATCTCCGTCACTAAGACTAAATACAAAATTAGCTAACGTAATTGGGAATTGATTCTACCTATCCATGTCAAGTTTGATATGTATGCCCGTGTACAATGTACAGTTGCCTCCTAGTAAGCCTGTTGTTACATGAGAACAAGTAGGCATGTATGTGTGTTCAGGTACGTGGTGTATATTATTTATGGGTGAGCAGTTCCGATTGTGTACAAACAAAATACGAGTCAAAGGGAAGACGAAATGAAAACGGAACTTTTTAGCTCCTTTGAAAGTTCCCGAACCGTATAGGAGCCTTGGTGGGACACTGAATGACGTTACTGTGACCAGACCTGGGATCTCTTTTTCAAGGTTCTATATAGAATCTGAAACATATTTGCTAAAACAGGTTTCTCAATTTTTGAAAATGGGAACATACCCCACATACCTTAGAACTTGGAACTTATCTTATTATAGGTTCCAAGATCAATTCCCAAGTTCCGGGGTCTACTCAAATTCCATCTATATTATCAATTGAACCATTATAATAAATAAAACCCTTAATGACCATCACTTGCTCTTACAATTTATTGACCATAAAGACAAGGAAAATATGAACATTAATAAAGTAAAAGTCTCAGTCATAAAATGGAAGCTCAAATTAATGCTTCCAGATTATACAATGTTATAAGATTGCACAAAGACATGAATCAAGAAAAACATTCAAACTTATTTTAGGTTCTAGGTTACAGGTTACAGGTTATAGGTTACAAGTTTCAAGTTTCGTATTCCTTCAAGTAAGAAATTGGAATCTACCTGTCAAAATAGATTCCTCCTTTTTTGGAACCTGGAATCTACCGTGCATACCTTGGAACCCGAAACCTACAAATTCCCGTCGGTTTGATTCTCGGTTTTAGATTTTACCCTAGAACTATGCTCACTCCTAATGTTATGTACCTGCATGCGCCAGAGGAGGTCACCACAGGGCTTGACTTGGTGGCGGTGGTCGTAGAAGTGCTGGTAGGTGGCCTCAACCTCGGCACGCTCCTCAGCGTTGCCAGCCTCAGGGTCAAACTCCCAAGTCTGCCTCCCCACGTAGTTGTTGGTGCTGTACAAGTAGGGGCCATCCTCTCCTTCTGCTATCTTCAGCCTCCACATGCTGAGGTCTTCTCTTTTTCTCTCTTCGTTCAGCTGATTATATCGGGACTCTCCTGTACTGTCCTTCCTGATGATCATGCAAACGAACGAGTAAAACAACCCGCACAAGAAAATGATGAATGAGTTGCCAGTTGCCACAAACCAAAACTCATCGATGAACAAGGTCGCTATATATCCATGAACTATGCTTGTTCTCTAAGGTTATGTCACCATGTGCATGCATATCGCATTATAAAAATCAAAATATATCCCGCAGTGATCTTGGTTTAGCATGGCTAAAGCATGAACTTATCACACAGACAGACAGACAGACAGACAGACAGATAGACAGAGACACCTCTTTTGACTGTGAGGGATAAGTGAGAGTTGATGAGAAAAGAATCAAGCTCTCTCCAAAACCAAGTGTTGCTGTGGTCTTTAGGAGAAGAAAGGGACCTCTATTTATACCCACGTTTTGGGTCGCCAGCTTCTTCCTACTTTCTTTATCTCATTTAAAATAGTACTTAGGGTTTGCCAAACAAAAGTAAAATAATGCTAGATATATCATCCTATCATCGCTAATAAGAGCCATAGCTTTTTCCATCCTCTGATTGGGTAGCAATACCGGAACGGGCATACAAACTTGACCATGAATAGCTTTCATCAGCTCAATCCTACGGAGCTTCCATATCAAGTTGTAATATTGGTCACCATCCAGAGTCTGATATAAATGTATTTGTATTATAACACATTCGTAGAAATGAAAAACGTATAGTACATAACACGTTTATTTGGCCACACATTATGTAGAATCGCATCACCATAGAAGCATCGTTTGCTTCAAGGGAAATGGGATCTAAGTTCAAAAGAATGTAATTACAGCCTTTTGAAAGTACATTCTGCAAAATAAGAATAAGGTTCTTGAGAATTCAAATCCAATTAAAATGTGGCATCAAATTACTCTCATAGTCTTGCTATTATGATTTCGATTCCATGGCTTCCTAATTGTGATATGTATACATCTTGTAATAAATGATGAAAGATGTTCGTGCACTCCCCCATATAATTCGAGTCATGGGTGATCCAAGCAACAAATTAATGCTGACCTACGGGCATGAGCTCCTTTCCTCTGTTACTGATATAGGGGATTGAGATTACATGATTGTGGATACGAATAAGTAAATTTTGGCTTTACTTTGATAATACTCGAAAATTCTGCTATCATGTAAATATACCGACCATATTATGAATGAGAAAAATCTGACCTCGGTTTGGGAAGGTGTGCAGTTGGTCCTCGTGGTTTCGTGGATATCTTGATTTACTTTACCGAATATTGTCCAAACTCAACTAAACATCAAATTTCGGATGCCCACATCACCCTTCGATGTGAATGGTGTGAAAGAAAAGAAGTCGAATGTCAAATATCCGGAGTTAAAAAGAAGCAATCGATGATGCCGCATTGGCCTATGACTCGATAAGTCAAGCGTTGTTTTTCTTCTTCCCTCTAGGATCTCCTTCCCTCCGCAAGCGTCACGCACTTGGCACTCTTTCAACGCTACTCAGCACTTTAGATCTCCGGTCTTCTCGAAGTTGCTGACAAGACACGAAGAAATTTCGACTGAGAATCCTGGGTCCCTGCTTCGCCAGCCTCAAGGCACGGTCAAACAACGCCCCCTCCACCCACCCCAAGCTCCTCCAAACGTGGGGAAAATTCGTACAAGTGACCGTGGATCTTGAACGATACAATGCCTACATAACCCTTCTATTCCGTGCCTTCAGTTCTGGAGAACCTAGCTCGTGCCTCAATCATTATCACCGGCATTTCACGAGGCTCGCGAGGCACAAAGTGCGCATAAGAACCCGTTGGTTCATGGGGGTTTCGAGGTCCCGCACGTGAGACTTACGTCTGCCTTTGTGGAAAGACCCGGCAATACAATATTCATGTTTTGTCTCGACTCTTCAGTAAAGCACCTGGGCCATGTCTTTGAACTTAGCGATGTCGAGGACCACAACGAAAGACGGGCTGCTGGTGCCGTATCAATATGGCTTTCCACACTCATAACTGAAGTAACTTTTGATGACGCATTGATACTAGAAATGTTTGGCATTGAATATTTGATTGGACCTGAAATGCTGGGCTCATCACTTTCGACCCCCTCAGGCCGCTGCTATTGCGATGGATCATGCGCAATCATTGGAAAGACCAGCCCCGCAAGCATGTCGAGATTTAAGAATCTCGACGCACGTCACTTACGATGCTAAATTTGCGGGGACTTAACCTTAAAGTATTCGGCATTGTTTTCGATCTGTTTTCATTGAAAATCATTAACGTGGATGCTAACAATCTTACATTGTTTTGGGACGTAATGCATGAGAGCATAAGTGCCATGGAAGTTACCACCCTCGGGCAGCACGCCGTCCCGAACAACCTGTTCCAGGTAATGGCGGTCCGATGCTGATTTGACTTGACCAAGGTCCGGCGTACCGGCAATTGTGGAGCGGCAGATGAGATGATTATTATTTATAACCAATATATTAAGGAGGAAAACTTACGCACGGAACGAAGAATCATTCGAATCACAAGATCTTACTGAAACGTCGTATAAAAAATAATTGAATTATATTGCTTATATTGATACCTGCTCGTTGTTGATAATTGTATGTGTCCCCATGCAGCTCCCGGTTGCAATCATGTCGATTTCGGGCTGTAAATAATGCCAGCATTACCGCCGTTGGCATGTGGTGAGGGTATGGACCTTGTGGGAGGACTCGATTTGTGTGCCTTTCCGCCTCGCCTCTGTCCATTTCAGGGGATTTCCGATCAATTCATATCAGTAACTCTTCTCGTACTCGACCTTTCCAGAGTGGTCATATTGGGGTTTCTCAAAGGAAAGCCCTTCTTGGGGCTTACTCATTGAAACTAGAATGTGTGACACTCTTGCCTTGAGCAATTGATTGTTGGCGCTCTTCCTAGGTGACCATAGGGAACGATTGAGAATTTGAGAATGAGCATTCACACGGATCTCCAATTTGAGACCCTTAAGAAATCGGTAGATCTTCTCCCCCCTTTTTACATACTTCGTGACTGCAACATAGGTACATTTTGGGATATCCTCATAGTCATTGAGTTCATCCCATAAGACCTTCAACTTGGTGTAATATTCCACTATCGGTAGTCCTCCTTGCCTATACCAACCTAATCTCGATTTTGGTCTCGTGGATGCGAGGTCTATTCCCTTAGACGGAACTCTGCTTTAGCGGTTCAGCAGTACCTTTGCTTCATTTATATATATTATGTTAGAACTAGTATTAGCACCTAGAGGGGGGTGAATAGGTGTTTATCGCAATTTTAACAATTCAAATCAAATAAGATGTGAATAATGTAAAGTTAACGATTGCAGCAAATGAAAGCAAATAACAATATAAAGGATTAAGGATAGAGAATCAAGACTCCAGATTTATAGTGGTTCGGCTTAGATCAAGCCTACGTCCACTCTCCCGCACGGACAGCCCTTCAGGCTGGATTTCACTAAGAATCAATAAGAGTGATTACAATCTCACGCTCTTGAGTCCACAGTGTAGATTACTCTACTACACTTCCTCAAGATCTACAATATGATCTCTCTTTTGATTACATGTAATGCTCAAAGAATGATATCGCAAAGTGATAGAGGAGATTTCAGACTTTGGAATTTTTCTATCCGCACCCTTCAACAACTAGAGCATCTCTCTTATATACTTCTTCATGCCTTCAATACCGTTGGCACCTTCCAAAGAAGTTCTTCCAATCAACCCGTTGGACAAAATCAATTAGAGAGATCTCGAGCTCTTTAAGGTAAGTGTTGATAGCCCATCAATCCTGCTCGCCCATACAATCAGGATCTCGGTTTCCATAAGTAGATCCTTCCAAATATAAGTTGCGAAGTCGTCAAGGAATCTAAACATATTCCATATAAAACTTAGATCGTTTAGTGCTGAATCCAGTAGAAAGATATCCATCAGACGTTAGAAGAAGGATCGTATAAGATCAGAATAAACGTCGTCCTGGAAACTGTCCTTGTGAGTAGACTTCAAAATATAAGTCTTGAGTCTTGCTAGCTTCAGACTTTAATCTTCAGACTTTGTCAATAGAATCTGTAAGTCTTCAGACTTTGATCTTCAGACTTTGATCTTCAGACTTTGATCTTCAGACTTTGATCTTCAGACTTTGTCAATAGAATCTGTAAGTCTTCAGACTAGACTGATAAACTTGTTTTGTCAACTTCAAAATACTTTAAGGGATTTTATCCAACAATCTCCCCCTTTTTGATGGTGACAAAACTTTCCTGCAGATTTGAATATTATCGCCCTGCAATACAACTTTTAAGCAAGCATCATAAAAGATTTAAATAAGATAGTAAAAGTTATCCTGTACACAGATATCCTGTACTCAGACTTTCCCTGTACATAGATCTGCATTCACAGAAACCTCATTAGTCATAAGCAGACAGTACTATCAAATTTACGAAGCTTAAAGTATTGCCATAGAGAACATACTTATAAAAAAAAAAACTGCAAGTTTAAGTCAAAGTCAAGATAGCAAGCAATAAAAGAAAAAGATTGGGTTTGGGTCAAAAATCATCAAAAAAAAATCTGCAAGGTCTTCTCCCCCTTTTTGTCAGCATTAAAAAATCAAGGAGCTCGAGGAATGCGAACAAGTTGAAAGTCTTCCATAGACTTTACAGTGTCTTCCAACTTCCTCAAGTCTGCCTGTACTTGGGTGAGTGTAGTGCCCTTTGCAGTTTCTTGAATCTGGCGCTGAACATCTTTAATCTGATCATGCAAAGTGATGAACATTGCATGATTTTCATTCTGCAAGGTCTGAAATTCAAATCACATGGCATAAATTTGACCTTTTAGATCCAAGATGATCTCAAGCAGCCTTCGAAAATCTCCAGAGTTGTCAGTCTGAGTGCTTGTTTCAGCTCGGTCTGACGGTGGAGTCAAGCCAGTAGGAATGTGAGAAGGAGGTTCATTGTGTGGAGATGATGCCTCTCCTTCAGGAAACTTTGCAGCATGAATATCCTCAGCATCAGGAGGTGATCGGCTAACACCTATTTGATCATCCCCTTCTCTGAAAGTCAGCCGAAGAGGTGTGTGTTCGCTTTCTTTATCTCCCCCTGTCTCCATGTCTTCTGGTGGAGAAAAGAATTCTTCTTTTTGAGGTGATTCCTCAGTTACAGAATGTTGTAAATCCTCCTTTTCTGCTGGAGAATTTGTTCTTTCAGGTTCATCTGCTTTCTCTTCATTTCTTTCTTCCTTTTCCTCTCCCTCTTCCTTTCTTTCTTCCTCTGTCTTCTCTTCCTTTTTCTTCTCTTTCTCTTTCTCTTCCTCTTTCTCTTCCTCTTTCTTCTCTTCCTCTTTCTCTTCCTCTTCCTTTTCCTCTTTCTTCTCTTCCTCTGCAACTTTAAGTTCAGGAACAGTTGGAATAGATGCAGCAAATTGAGAGATTAGAGTAGAGATAGGAATCGAATCCTCATCATCTTCATCCTCCAGGATGATTGCCCTTCGCTTCTTGGTGGAACTAGCCACAGCTTCTTTCCCTTTCCTTTTAGCTGCTGATGAGTCTGGTTTGAGCTTGGCAGGAGTCTTTTCCTTGAACTTTTCCAGCTTCTTGCTAAGCTCCTTCAAACGCATCTTGGTAATCATCCCCAAACCGATGACCATTTTATCAATGGTCTTCACTGTGAAAATGTGAGGAGGTTGAATGTGTAGATGTTTGAAGAGACGAGTGATAAGAGCAGCATAGGGAAGCTTTCCTTTGTCCTTAACCATACATCTATACATGTGAAAGATGATGGTATGTGGTAAAGAGAAGTTCACACCTATCTTGATGGCAAACATCAACTTCGCTTCAGAAATTGAAACATCTGTCTTAGACGTCGATTTGGGTCTTAGACAGTTGATTACAATTTTATGCAGCAAAGTGTTTGTTGCATTCATTCTGGAATAAGACAGTCTTCCTTCTGCAATTCTGTCCTTTGCTAGCTCAAGCGTAGCAGAACTTACAGACACACCAATTGGTTGGAAAGCTCTTCTTTCCAAGCACATCAGCCAGAATATCACAATCAATGACATACTCCTTATCTCTCACACTGAAGGTAAAACTGTTTGCATCAATGAAGCTGATATTGGAGTAGAAATAGGCAGTCAATTCAGAATGTGCAGTGTCACAGTCTGTGCAGAATTGATAGAGTTGGAGCTTTTCGAATTTCTCTCGCAGACCTATACTCAACAAATCCAGAAAGTCAAAATCAACAGTTCTTGGGTTCATCACCCCACGCTTCAGCAGTTTTTCATATTTCTTCCTGTGTCCGTCTGAACGGAACAATTCATTCTTCTTCCCTCTTAGGCTCGCAGCCACACCCATCCATGGTTTAAAATGCATGAACATCTTCTCATCATCATCCTTGCCCTCAGGCTGATTCATGCTACTAAACCTAGGGTCACTCGGGAAATTTGCAAACGCTCTGGCAGCCGTTCCCTCAGGCACAATTCCAGACCTTTCCATCACAGTAAGAAAGTGCGTCTCGTTTCTATACCCCTTCTCTTTCAGAAACTCATCCACAAAAGTCATAGCAGACCCTTCCTTTAATGCAGAGTAGAGTTTATAAACAAAGGCAGGTTTTAGAGTTCTTACTGGTTCGATGTCTTCATAAACCATTTCATCTTGAGGTCTAGTTGGAGATGACTGCTTTTGAGACTGCTCAGAAGGAATGTCGCTTTCCTCAGTGAGATCAAAATGCGTAGGCCCCTCACCAGAGCCTTGTGGTCCCTTGTTTGCTATTCTGGAAGATTTCCTCTGATACGACATTGTGCTTTTCTTTGGAAAGACTTTCTCACTTGTTTCGCAAGAAAGTTGAGAACTTTGAAACAATGTAGTTTGGGAGGAAAAATTGCAGAGCAGTGAAAAGCTTTTGATCTAGGGTTTCTGAGTAAAGTGAAAACGAAGGAGAGAAGATGTATAAAAGATAACGGGGAAAAAACGAAGCGTCGTATATTTTGGAAATTTTGAATTTTCCTTTTTGAAAAATAACTGCCTTAATAAAACGATAACCACTTCTTTTGAAAATAATAACCAATTTACAATTAGACAGATTATCTTACCTTATTAATAACACAGTTTAAGTAAAGAAACTTACAGACGTGTCGATTCATATTCTCGATCCTTTGAGTCTGATGCACTGTCAGACTTTAGTTACTGAGTCTGAACTCTAGTATTCTTCAAGAGATAATATATTGAGTCTTGAGCGAATAGACTCAAACAAGCTTTTCTCAAGTGGCTTTGTAAAGATATCTGCCAGTTGATTCTTTGAGTCTATGAATTGTATCAAGACTTCTTTGTTCTGAACATGATCTCTTATAAAGTGATGTCGAATCTCAATATGTTTTGCTCTTGAATGTAGAATGGGATTCTTTGTAAGATTGATTGCACTGGTGTTGTCACACCTAATTTTTGTGCAAGAGTCTTCAATGCCAAAGTCTTGCAGTTGTTGTTTTATCCACAAGATTTGAGAACAGCAACTTCCAAGAGCAACGTATTCTGCTTCAGCTGTTGAAAGAGCCACAGTACTCTGTTTCCTCGAAAACCAGGATACTGTCCTGTTTCCTAGTAGTTGACAAGTACCTGAAGTGCTTTTTCTTTCAACTCTACAACCTGCAAGATCTGCGTCTGAATAGCCAAGAAGTGTAAAGTCTCCTTCTTTGGGATACCAAAGACCGATCTTAGCAGTAGTAGCAACATATTTAATAATACGTTTAACAGCGCTTAAGTGAGATTCTCTAGGATCAGATTGAAATCTAGCACATATGCAAACACTAAATAATATGTCAGGTCTGGATGCAGTAAGATAAAGAAGTGAGCCAATGATACTCCTGTATAATTTTTGATCAATTTTCTTCCCTGCTTCATCTTTGTCTATCTTCAAGGAACTTGACATTGGTATGTCAGTCTTCTTGCAATTTTCCAGACCGAACTTTTTAACAAGTTCTTTTGCATATTTCTCTTGATGAATGAATATTCCCTCCTTTAGTTGTTTGACTTGTAGACCAAGGAAAAAGGATAGTTCACCCATCATGCTCATTTCGAATTCATCCTGCATAGACTTAGAAAATTTCTTACACAAAGTCTCATTAGATGATCCAAATATGATGTCATCTACATAAATCTGAACAAGTAGAAAACTTTTACCTTCCTTTTTAATGAACAGAGTAGTGTCTACATTACCTTTAGAAAAGCCACTATGAATTAAGAAATTGCTTAGCCTTTCATACCAAGCTCGAGGAGCTTGTTTTAGTCCATATAAAGCTTTCTTCAGTCTGAATACAGAGTCTGGTTTCTTTGAATCTTCAAAACCAGGAGGCTGTTCTACGTAGACCTCTTCTTGAATAATTCCATTCAGAAATGCACTTTTGACATCCATTTGATACAACCTGAAATTCTTATAGCAAGCAAAAGCAAGTAATAATCTGATTGCTTCTAACCTTGCTACTGGAGCGTAAGTCTCATCGTAGTCAATCCCTTCTTCTTGCGTGTATCCTTTAGCTACGAGTCTTGCTTTGTTTCTCGTTACTTTGCCTTTTTCATCAACTTTGTTTCTGAAAACCCATTTAGCTCCAATAACTGATTTACCTTTTGGTTTGGGAGTTAATTCCCATACGTCATTAATACTGAATTGTCTGAGTTCTTCTTGCATTGCTTCAATCCAGCTTTCATCAGCTAAGGCTTCTTCGATATTTTTGGGTTCTATTTCAGAAATAAGAGCAACAGCACTAGACTCTTCTCGCCTTTTGGATCTTGTTCGAATTCCCTCATTAATATTTCCAATAATGAGTTCTTCAGGATGACTAGACTTGTGCTTCCAGTTACTGTTCAGTCTGATAGATTGTTGATCTTCTTCTTGAGTAGATTCTTCATCAGTAGCTAGTTGTACTGATCTTGAATTAGCAACTGCTTCAGTGAAGTTAGCTTTAACAGTTTCTGGAGCAGTTTCTGAATCTTCAGTCTGTATCTGCTGAACTTGTGGAGAGTCTTGAAATTTTACATTCATTGATTCTTCCACAGTCTGAGTCTTTTTGTTGAACACTCTAAAGGCTTTGCTTGTTGTAGAGTATCCAAGAAAGAATCCTTCATCTGATTTTTCTTCAAACTTACCAACACGATCATTAGCATTTTTAGAATAAAACATTTGCAACCAAATATTTGAAAATAAGAAACTATTGGTTTCTTCCCTTTAAAAATTTCATAAGGAGTTTTCTCAACAATTGGTCTTAAAAACACTCGGTTTATAATATAGCAAGCAGTTGAAACAGCTTCTGCCCAAAACCTTAAAGAAACATGATTTCCAATTAAAAGAGTTCTTGCCATTTCTTGTAAAGATCTATTCTTCCTTTCCACAACCCCATTCTGTTCTGGTGTATATGGAGAAGAGAATTTATGTTGAAAACCAAATTCATCACACAAGTTAGCAAATTCTTGATTTTCAAACTCACCTCCATGGTCTGTACGAATGCTTGTAATAGTATGACCTTTCTCATTCTGCACCTTTTTAGCAAATTTTGAAAAAAGAGAGAAAGTCTCTGACTTACTTGAAAGAAAGTAGACCCAAGTAAATCGTGAATAATCATCCACTATTACCAGACAGAACCTTTTACCACCAATGCTTTTCGTTCTGGTAGGTCCAAACAAATCCATATGCAAAAGCTGCAATACATGATTAGTGGAAACTTTATTTATAGATTTGTAAGAATTTCTAACCTGTTTACCCAATACACATGGTGTACATAGATCAGACTTTGAATAATTCAAAGTAGGCAATCCTCGAACAAGTTTCTTTGTAAAGATCTTGTTGATTTGCTTCATGTTGATATGGCCTAGCTTTTTGTGCCATAGATTTGCTTCATCTTGTACTGATATTAAGCATTGTGATCTTTCTTGATTCACATCCAGAAGATAGATATTTCCATGTCTTCGACCAGTAAAAGATTGAGTAAGGTCTCTACTGATTCCAGAGCACGTTTCTTCCTGAAAGTTGATCTTGAAACCAGAATCACACAACTGACTTATACTAAGCAAGTTGTAATTTAATCCTTCAACTAATGAAACATTATTGATTGACAAACTCCCAATCTTCACTGTTCCTCGACCAGTAATCTTCCCTCTATTGTTACCACCAAAAGAAACTTTTCCTCCGTCTATCTGGATAAGTTTTATGAAGCAGTTTGAGTCCCCTGTCATATGTCTTGAGCAGCCACTATCAAGATACCATTTTATCTTCTTTTTGATAGTAACCTGCAATTAACAAAAATTCAAGCTCTTTTTGGTACCCATACCATCTTGGGTCCAGAAGTGTTAGTACAATAGACGGTCTTAGCCCAACTCCTTTTAACAGGTCTCCAAACTAAAGGACATTCTTTCTCGAAGTGTTCTGAGCTTTTACACTTGGAACATCTTAGAGCACTTTTACCAACAGGTTTTACAAAGACTTTCTGAAAATGATTTTTGTAAACAGTTCTAGCTGGTCTTTGTTTAATTCTTTCTTTTACCTTTGGAAAATCAATTAGTGGAATAGTTTCAGAAGTCATACCAAGACCCAACTTGTCAAAATATGGTCTTTGTATCGAAAGAATCTTGTCCAGTTTTTCAGAACCATTTGAAAATTTCTTTGATATGTTAGCCATATCATTTTTCAAAAGATTATTTTCATTTAACATATTGTCTGAGTTTTCTTTAACAACAACAACATCTTTTTCAAGTTTTTCAACCTTTTCTTTCATAAGTTTATCCTTATGTTTCAAAGTAGAATTTTCCCTTTTTAATTCGGAGATCCTCTTAAGAGAGGTTTTCAGACTAAGACACAGTTCATCAATGTATTTAGAAACTTTAACAGGAATTTTCAAGTTACTTACCTCGAGTTCACTATCTGAGTCTGAATCAAGGTCTGAGTCTGAGTCTGATCGTGCCATTAAACAAATATTGGCATAATCATTGTCACTATCTTCACATTCAGTATCACTCCAAGTCTCTGCCTTGAGTGCCTTCCTGTTTTTCTCAGACTTCCCTTTTCTCTTCTTTAACAGAGGACAGTTTGGTCTGATGTGTCCCTTTTTCTTGCATTCAAAGCAAGTCACTTCTTTATTCGTATCATCTTCCTCTGTTGACCTGTTTTGAAACCTTTGAGAATTTTATTTCTTCCAATTGAATTTCCTTCCTTTTTTGTTCAGCTTTCTGAATCTCTTTATCATCAATGCCAGTTCTTCATCATCTAGATCTTCTTCAGAATCTGTAACATCAGAATAGTCATTAGACTTTAAGGCAATAGATTTCTTACCTTTTGAATCTTCCTCTTCGTTGTTCTGTTCTACTTCATAGGATTGAAGAGTTCCAACTAATTCATCTACAGAAAGTGGAGCAATCCTCTGTGTCTCTCTTATTGAGGTTTTTATGTGATTCCAGTCTTTTGAGAGTCCACGAAGAAGTTTGTTGACCTTCATATGTCCTGAGATTGGATGTCCCTGATATTCAAGACCATTCACAATTTCAGTAAAGCGACTAAACATGTCAGTAATTGATTCTCCTGATCTCATCTTAAAAACTTCATATTGTCCCAAGAGAATGTTGATCCTTGTTTCTTTCACACGATCAGTTCCTTCATAGGTAATGTGAAGCCTGTCCCATACTTCTTTTGCTGTGTCACAAGAAGATATTCTATTATATTCAGTAGGGGATAATGCACAATATAAAGAGTAAATAGCCTTGGCGTCGAGAGTCTGTCTTTTGATAATTCCTTCTTGAGTCAAAAGAATAGGAACAGCAGGTTCTTTTCCTCTCTCTGAGTCTGATTCAGCAACAGGAATAATTCCTTTATCGACAACTTCCCATTCCAAAGGATCTTTTGATCTTAGGAATGCCTTCATCTTATTTTTCCATATGCTGTAATCTTTTCCATCAAAGTATGGAGGTCTGGTATTGCTTTGTCCTTCAACCAACCCTGTAGGCAGCATACTAGCCATAGATCTTTTACTTAGAAGTAAAGACACTTCTTACAAACAAGCACACAAGCTCTGATACCAATTGTTAGAACTAGTATTAGCACCTAGAGGGGGGTGAATAGGTGTTTATCGCAATTTTAACAATTCAAATCAAATAAGATGTGAATAATGTAAAGTTAACGATTGCAGCAAATGAAAGCAAATAACAATATAAAGGATTAAGGATAGAGAATCAAGACTCCAGATTTATAGTGGTTCGGCTTAGATCAAGCCTACGTCCACTCTCCCGCACGGACAGCCCTTCAGGCTGGATTTCACTAAGAATCAATAAGAGTGATTACAATCTCACGCTCTTGAGTCCACAGTGTAGATTACTCTACTACACTTCCTCAAGATCTACAATATGATCTCTCTTTTGATTACATGTAATGCTCAAAGAATGATATCGCAAAGTGATAGAGGAGATTTCAGACTTTGGAATTTTTCTATCCGCACCCTTCAACAACTAGAGCATCTCTCTTATATACTTCTTCATGCCTTCAGTACCGTTGGCACCTTCCAAAGAAGTTCTTCCAATCAACCCGTTGGACAGAATCAATTAGAGAGATCTCGAGCTCTTTAAGGTAAGTGTTGATAGCCCATCAATCATGCTCGCCCATACAATCAGGATCTCGGTTTCCATAAGTAGATCCTTCCAAATATAAGTTGCGAAGTCGTCAAGGAATCTAAACATATTCCATATAAAACTTAGATCGTTTAGTGCTGAATCCAGTAGAAAGATATCCATCAGACGTTAGAAGAAGGATCGTATAAGATCAGAATAAACGTCGTCCTGGAAACTGTCCTTGTGAGTAGACTTCAAAATATAAGTCTTGAGTCTTGCTAGCTTCAGACTTTAATCTTCAGATTTTGTCAATAGAATCTGTAAGTCTTCAGACTTTGATCTTCAGACTTTGATCTTCAGACTTTGATCTTCAGACTTTGTCAATAGAATCTGTAAGTCTTCAGACTAGACTGATAAACTTGTTTTGTCAACTTCAAAATACTTTAAGGGATTTTATCCAACATATTATGCTTCCTTATAAACTATTGTCGAGATAATTGAAAATCCACCAAGTTACCATGCGATTCATGTTGTTGGATCTGACTTCTCTAGTGATCCAACAATAAACTCGAGTTTTCTTTTTGCTTGCAATGCGCATCTGGTCCCTTTGACCATGCTGTCTAGTTATCCACACTCACGAGGATTGTCGAATGTGTTAAGATAATATGGTAAGATAGTGCAATTGCCGGTCAAATTATCTAGTGGGTTTTGATCTCTTCGCTCTAACCATGATAAAAATCACAATTGCCTTTTGTTATTTGTCGTTGCAAGGTATTGCCCAATAGAAGCGGCAAGCAGAATCTTCCCTATATTCCCCAATAACTATAAGAGAACCAGCAGGTGTTATACTAACTTATAAAAAAACTCTTCCACGATATCAGAGATATACCAAGTATTATTCTTTTTAAATAAAATCACCTGTATTATTCTTCTTTGAGGCCGTAAGCTAATTGGGTAGAAACCCGAGAGAGAGGCAGGCAAAGGCAAGAAGGTTGGTAAATATAGACAAAATCGGAATTTTGTTTTAAAGTGGAGGATTCGATTGAAGGTAGCGCCAAGCGAATCCGTCGGCAGTGACCATTCTTCACATGGGCGGGGAGGGAGGGAGATCTGGTATCGGAATGCAACGAGCATCTGAAACTTTCGTTTGTGTTGGCGACTGATTGGTTGTTCGAATTTCTTTGACCAATGTGAACATCTTTGGCCAACCATTTTAGGTTGTTGTGCATTTCCGTGGTTGATTTTTCTTGTTTCATTTTTAAGGTTCTGGCATTTGGGGTTATTAGTATAAGACTACTAATTCCGACAGTCAAAAGAAATTCCCGCTTGATTCACATGTGGATGATGTACCGTGTACGCTTTTGTATTTGTTGCTGATCGGATGCGGATTACTTGGACTCAACTTGGCACTCAAATTTCATAAAGAAAATAATAGGAATTGGCAAATGCGTGGTGGAATTTCTTGGGATCACTCCACTAATTTGTGGGCTATCTATGCGCAAAGCCTGGAGGAAATCAACGACAGATCACATCCATGGTTCGTTCTCAACTCAAGATTTATATATCTTTCACGGTCATTTTCGAGCTATTGTCAACCCACACAGGGTGAACCTCGCTCTTGTATTGAAAGTTTGAGGCAGTTGACATGTTCCCATTTTAACTCCTCAAGTTAAAAGATTCGGACATGAGGAAGTCTTTAAACAGCTGTATTTGAGATCTTGTGTGGATCTCGGCATCCCTTGAATGTTGAATATAGAGAGGGTAGAGGCAGCTGTAAAATCTATAAAAGAGAATAGAGTGCGGATACTCACACGTTAAAATAAAAAATGAGGTCTGGCAGCCCGCTATATTAGTGGACAGGCACATACGGTCTCTGTTTAGTGGAATATCACCCCGTCTTGTAACCGACATCAAGGAAGTTAATGTCGCGCAAAAAGTGCAAATAAAATGGATGTTTGGTTTGACTTTTGGGTTGTGGCTTTTGGCTAACATGTTTTTACCTTAGTTTTAAGAATAATATATGGCTGCTGGCCGGTTGGCAATGTACTTGCGTGTGAAAGTGTCCTGCATGGGATATTAGAAAGAAGTTCGTGGGTTAAATATGAGAGGACTGTAGTGATTGTCATTAAAAAATAAATATGAGCTTTCAAGTGGATCTATGAGCATGGAACCGCCTCCATTATGATCGATTTGATCTTAACTTGGTGTTTGATTGATAGTGAGGGCATTGCTGCCCTTAAGCTTCCTGTGTTACTTAGGTAAGATGCAATCATAGTTTGAAACGTCGTACAATGTACCTTATTTCATGTCGTCGTTTTGATTAGATAATTTTCGTAAAAGTTATATGGTAATATTAGAATGTGCCATCGTAATCAATAGTAATTTTTTTCATAATAAGCAAGTTGTACGAAACTCTAGTATTGTAATGACCAAACACATTTTACATGGACTAAACATCCTCAAAATGGTACTTTGAGTAATCACACAAGTTGGTGACTACTTAGGGATTCTTTTTATTCAGTGACTGCTCTAGTCCATTCCAATTCCCTCCTCTATCTTAGAAGTTTGTCAAGAATTGTATCTTATCTGAACCCTCTCATCTCAACACTATACCCATCTTGTCCAATTTGATACAAGCTTGGTTTGTTTACAAACCACACTCCTGCTAGGTATCCTACTTAAGTACCATATATAAAGATCTGGTCATACAAGGTGGTGATCATGTAGGGTGGATTATTGACTTATAAATCATTCAATGAGATCTCCCCTGGCCGATATCCCACTGAGATAGATCTGAAAATTGTCTCTAATATTTCAAACCACGTAATATGCTCTCATGGCTTGGTGGTGATCAAGCTTGGTTGACAGCAAGAGAGAGTCGACGGTGGCCTAATCAGTGACAGCAATGCAGAGCGATTTGACAATGTCCGAAGTGGCGACAACAGCGATGATTATATCACGACTTACTAACATGCAAAAATATAGCTTTCTCTTGATTTTCTGTTAAATACCAAAGTAACCACACATTTTAATTAATAGATGCGAGATTTTCACAGAATCTTGTAATTTGAAAGGTCCTCCCCATGTATGCAAGTTGTTCTTATTTATAATATAGTTGGTATAAACCTATGATGACATAATATGTTATTAAAGTAAGGCCTAATTTTTGTCTCGCACTTCGGGAAAGTGACAGTATATATCCATCCGTATCCCACATGGTGTAATTTCATTCCCTATATTAATAGCAAAGGAAGTTCATGCTCACAAGTTAGTATCGATTTGTTGTAACCTAGATTAGAGGGAAATGCACAAACACGTTTGCCATTTTTTTTTCTTTTTACTTTCACGTTTGTTAAAGATAATTATGATATATATATTTAAATTCCTCATATCTCTCGGGGTTGCTTATCTATATCCCTTAATTGTGCATGTGATTGCTTGATTGGAATCGATATTATAATATCTTAGAAAGCCAATACTAATATACTATTCATTATAATACACATGAATATATAAATTACATAGAATTTTGCAATTCTCTCTTCAACATTGTTATTATGAGGATATTGAGAAAGTTTTGATTGCATTGGGGACATGACATTGTACATTTGGAGCACCCACTGCTTCTTATGTCATTCTCCTTTTCAATGACAACTAATATCCTTCTTTTAATGTCTATCTTTTATATAATTTGTGTCATTTGATAGTCATGTCAGTAGTTTATCATGCAGTCACATCATCCTCAATTCTCTCTTCAACATTATTGTAATTAATGTCTATCCTCAATATAATTTGCGTCATTTGATAGTCATGTCATTGGTCTACTACATGGTCACATTATCCTCTATTGTCCGTGCACGGGAGCCATGTTAGCCTTCGCTATTGTCCCAGTATAGCACCCACGTCAGCCTTTACTTATTTTGCCGCGTAGCCTACAAGCAATCACGTCAACATGTTGTCCAATAACTTGTCAGGGCGATTTTTCTACCATTTGTTGATCATACTACTGATATATTCAAACTAAAGTTAAATTATTCTACCCCATCTTGAGGAAATATTAGGTATAATTAGGATATTTCCCTCAAAAAATTATGCGCATATCTCTACCATTAGAATCTATATCATAATATCTTATTGCTTTAGAGTGTCATCTCATAAAATTTATAAATAAATTAAAATACTATTCATCATAATACATAGGAATATACAAAAATACATAGTTTACACAATTTTTTCCTCCACATGATATCAAGAAGGACAGTACACGAGAGTCACATTATAATTAGGGGTGATCAGGTTCAAGGTAGATAGGGTCCAAACCTGGACCCTGTATCCGACCCAATTTGCACTAGACCCTGTACTTGAACTACCATATTTTCACTGGAACCTATTTTGTAATCGTCCGACATCCTATACAGTTTTGAATTATACATTAATACTCGAGAACATTTTAGGGGGAGACTGAGGTCGACACCAAATTTTGGAATGGCTGAGCGAAGATTCACCAATTGACATATAATTAATGGAAACAAGCAATGCATTTGCACAAAAGAGCCTAATAAATTCAAGATCAAAAAAGATCAAAAATTCCTAACCTCAATAAAATTGGTGAACTTGGAATCTCTGTTGACCACCAACCAATGAACCTAGAAATCCATCAAACCAAGCACACAAGAGAAGAAAAAAATTACAGCCAAACAAAATGCCAATTCGACCCCGAGAAATGGGGAACGAGCAGAAAATCGAGCGAAAGGGGGGCTACCTCGTACTTGAGCTTGTGCTTCTCGGAGTCCTCGAGGGGGACATAGTACTTGGTGAGGCAGGTCTTGCCACATTGGTTCTACAACAGTATGAATTGGATCACAGGAATTTGGTGATTACAAATGACATCCGTCAAACGATGCAAGAGGGAGCCGGCGATGGACGGTGTGATAGTGAGCCGACGATGGATAGTGCGATGGAGAGCCAGTGATGGAGGGAAGCAAGCGAGGAAGAGGAACCACGAAGGAGGAGCGGCGAGAGGAAAAAATGACATGCGACCATGAGAATAAGAATAGAAATAAGGGAAAAAGTAGGATTTTAGAACCAGTTCCCGAACCAATTCAAACGGGTTCCAAATTTTGGGAACCGGTTTCAACGGGAACCGGTTCCCAATCCTGTTTTCCTGGTGGGTCAATCCAGTTCTCGGGTATATCCAGCCCGATTGCACATCCTTAATTATAATCGGTTGAAGAGAGGAAATAAGAAGGCTAGCATGTGGAGGTTGAAGATACCAAAATGAGAGGACAGTCCATTTTTGTACAGCACCAACAGCCACGTGCGGAGGCGGATTTGGGAGATCGGCCCTGAGGCCGACACTACCGAGGAGTGCGCTGAGGTCAAGGCCCGCTCACCGGCACTTCTAAAACCACCGCCACCTCGTCAAGCCCTGCGGCAATCACCTCTGGCGCATGCAGGTACATGGCATATAACACGCCCATAAACACGCGCTCGTTCCAATTTCTTGGTTGTATGTATGCGGGAAAGAATTGTCGAGCACGTTTTTTTTCTTACAGACTTTAATTTGAGGACGAATCGAGCCGCGGGCACACCTAGTGATACCGGACACTGCATGCACGTACGTACATGGGTAATTATGATAGCGTGGTAGCCAGTTGCTATCGAGCCTCTAACATTTGAAAGAGAAGATCCGTGGCCCGACAATCTCTCGGGTGAAAGAATTGAGCCCCATCGTCCCCCGACTCAAACCAGACACGCTCTAGCTTCAAGCCTTCCATCCCCCCACGTCCCACCAAAACGTGAAAATTGGAGTCGTGCTCTGAACATGAGCCCATCACTACAGCCTTATGAGAAATTCTAGACTTCCTTTTGGCATTATTTCGGCGAAGCGATTGCCTCGACCTCGGGACTTAAGATTTTGTCGATAGCCCGTATCATTTTGCTGCAACAGCTAGCGAGGAGGGACGGATGAACATGCTTATGGAGGGAACACGTACAGATCTCACTTTCATCAAGTTTAAAACTTTGGTATATCATTTGTGAACTCATCCGAGAGTTGCTTGCGTCCCTGTCATAAGCCAACATATCGATTGTGTTCTGAAAACGAGAAAACACATTCACTCTCATGCACCAATTGGATCTTGCCTTCTTTCCTCCCCGCGGATCCAGGTTTGCTTTCGCAGATTACCTTGATCTTGTCTTTGATTGTATTCTATAATAGTTCTCTATATGTAGAGGTGTCAAAATAGGTCTTAAATTCATATATGACTCATTTAAATCATAAATGGATTATATAGAAGTCACTTGCATTTTGAAAAGATTAGTTAAATGGATTTAAAAATTAAAAGTTTAAGATAAATGGGTCTTAAATAGCTTAAACTTAGAATTAGAGGCGTCAAAATGGGAGTTTACCCATTTAAAAAGGAATAGATTATATATGGGTCGCTTACATTTTGAAGAGACTAGTTATATGAGTTTAAAAATTAAAAATTTAAGATAAATGGGTCTTAAATTGGTTGGACTTAAAACCCATTTCCAAGACAAGTCTCACGCTCTCTCTCTTTCCCTCTTTAATTTTTATCTTTCTTTTTTCTTTTCTTTTTTTTTTCTTTTTTCTTTGTTTTTCTTTTCTTTCTTCTTCCTCCTTCCTTATCCGATGACCGACACGGCGACGACCGGCAACTAACCAGGCGAGACTTGAGTTTGCCGATCCGGCAAGGCAGAGGCCTCATTGACGCGAGCTTGAGTCTCGCCAGATCTAGCGAACTTGAGCCTTACCGACATCTGTGAGACTTAAGCTCACTGATCTGGCAAGGCTGAAACAACTAGCAAACCTCAAGCTCGCTAACATTAGGCGAGCTCAATCTTACCTATGGGAGGCTCACCAGCATCGAACAAGCTCGATCTTGCCTATTGCCCGTTGTCGATCATCATCATAGCCGATGGCCGACCGAAGAATAAAAAAATAAAAAGGAAAACATAAAATTTAAAATTTAAAAATTATATGTAAAAAAAGTAATAAAAAATTGAAATTTTGATTTTAAAAATTAAAAAATAATTAAAATTTCAATTATAAAAATTATAAAATTGTCCATTAAATTTATATTGCAAGAAAGTGTTTTAGCAATAACATTTTTTCTATTGCATCATGCAATACAAAAAAATGATTTTTCACATATAAGCAAATATTATTTTCGTGTCAATTATTAGCTTATCAAACTTTTTCTTATCGAGAATTCTTCAAAATTATTTCAATTTAAAGGTTTTTCGCATTTTTATTTTATTTACTAATTTTTTATTGTTTATTTACTTTTTAAAATTTGATGTGAAGTTTTTATTCAAGTAACATATATTTGAAGAGCTTAAAGCAAATTAAATGGTTGCGTGTGGATTAACCTAAATTGAGTTCATTATTAATATGGGTTGAGTTGGGTATAAATCGGGTTGAGTATAGGTCATCAAATTTATATTGCATGAAAATGGATCAAAACATATTAATTTGATCAATATGAGTTGGACCATTTTCGACCCAACCCGCTCATTTGAAGGTCCTCTCTATATGTAATTTTGCATAAGCATTAAAACAAAGTTGTTGGACTAATTTTCAAATTGAAACCACAAGGCCTTTTTGCTGCATCAACAAGAATATTGCATTGGCTTGTTATTGAAGTGGCCACCCTTCCAGAATTCCGCTTAGAAGATAGAAAGTTTCAAATTCTGTTTTATACTTGCTTTTCTCCTTAGGTTCATGGATATGTTGTCTGAATAGTCCCGTCTTGAATAATTTAGCTTTGATGTGGTGCCACTGTCCGATAATTTATATGCCCGCGCCGTACTTGTATGAGAAAAAATTCGTTGGCCAGATCAAGCCTCTTGTTCAACAGTTGAGAGATGAACTTCATACTCAACCCCACGACATGATTTGCTGGAGAAAAGTATTTCTAGCTATTCCAAAATATCGATCCCGAATAAAAGAGTAGAACCCCAATTATCAAAACTTGACCCGGATAGACATATAAGTGTTAAAATTTTACAAATGTACACTTAAATACCAAAATCGAAGAAAAAAAGAACACTTAAGTATCAATGGCGAGAATTTCTAGCCAAAACCAAAACTTTAAATGATATGGCATTTCTTTAAAAAAAAAAAATTATCCACGTGGCGCTAACACGACTACCAAATTTAATGGCCCTTGCTGATTTCCCTTTTAAAAAAAAAATAGCCTTTTTAATTTACTTTAATTAATATTTATATTAAAAATCAAATTTGAGGGTAAAACGACACCATTTTGGGACAAGGATTGTTAAGTAAACATTATGGCAAGCCATGTAGACAGTTTTATTAATAAATTAACGCCACGTTAAATTTCCGGCAAGCCTCCCCGGAATTGGTATTTAAGTATCCTATTTAAAAAAAAAAATAGCACTTAAAGTATACTTTTTGGAAGTTTTAGCACTTATGTGTTTGTTCGTGCTAAGTTTTGGCACTAGGAGTGTTTTTCTTCGTTCTTAACCGTTGGCCGTTTACAGTATTTTCATATGACAATCAATCACATTCATTACGAAGATGAGAACCATCTACATATCACTGTTGGTTGTGTAGAAAGGTGATGAATACAAGGAGAGGAGAGACACATAAGTTGCAAAATTCACAAATCATGGGAAGCATATATCTTTTGCTTTGGAATATCTTTTTTCTTTGGACTTGGTCAAGTGTTATTCATGCTTGCTAGCTGGGCAGAAGACCCAGACAATGACTATTTCAAGACGCATCTTACTAAATTATCAGATTACCGGTGGTTTGTTGAAGACGGAATGAAGATGCAGGTTAGTAATAGTGTCACCGAATTATAACAGACTTGGGTTTAGATTGAACTGATAAAAAAAACTTATGCTGCATATTTGAAAGATGGAGATGTTCTTATAATAATCTAGAGGCACAGGTGACAATGGCTCGCCAACCGCTCGTCAATGGCACGCCAACTGCTAGCTTGATGACTAAGGTAAAGTTAGAGTTTCAAATATATTTTTGGAATTATAAAGTTGAGTAAGGGCAAAGTTGAAAGAAAAAAAGTCTATTGCATTTTGGATATACGGCATTCCAAAATACCGCGGAATTGTCTTGGGTTAAAAGCATTTAGAGAGTTTTGGGCAAATGCAAACCCAAAAATTTTGCCAAATAGTGATTTTGAAACCTAGAGACCTTTGCAAATGATGAATTGAATGCACTCTTGATATGGGTTTAAAATGTTTTTTTTTCCTATTTTTCACATGGGTTGGAAATGGATTAATTATCAACCATTTAAGACACATTAAGTTATTAGGCAACCTATTTATACAGTGACTCATCAAATATGGGTTCTAGACCCATTTTCGCACCTCTACTTATCTATCTACTCAAATGTCGAAGCCATCAAAGTCTTATAAAGTGAATCATCAAATATGGGTTCTAGACCCATTTTCGCACCTCTACTAATCTGTCTACTCAAATGCCCAAGCCATCAAAGTCTATCGGTCACTTGATAATCTTACTAAAAGTTATGCTTTCCATGTATCGCAAGTATTCACAGATTTCCCTTTTCAACGCCAACTCAATTGCACATTTTCTTTTTGGCCATCAACAAACTCAATTACACATTAGCTTGAGGGACCCTTTAACTTCTTTGAAAGTATGTGCCATACAAAAATCTATCTTGACCACACTGACGTTTTCTTGGTTAGTCATTCAACACCAACTCAATTGCACATTTTCTTTTCGGCCATCAACAAACTCAATTACACATTATCGTGAGGGACCCTTTAACTTCATTGAAAGTATGTGCCATACAAAAATCTATCTTGACCACACTGATGTTTTCTTGGTCAGTCGGACGGGCAAGTGTCGTGTCATATTTGTAAATCAATCTCAAACTTAATACCGTGGGGGCTTCCATATCAAGTTATAAGGTTGGTCGCTTTTTTTCCATATGAAAAAAGTTTATTAGGACGAGGGAAATCACCCCACGCAGTTTTGGAAAATGGGTTGTTTGTGTATAGAAGCTGACAATTCTGTTGTGTACATTTATTAAGTCTTGTTCCAGGTAATTACATACATTTGACCAAACACAAAGAAAAACATGAATAAGGATCGATCTCTCCTTTTTGCTCTGTGTTTTCTAACCCACGCACCTCCCTTTTTCCCCTCTTCTACACCTTCCAACCGGCTGTCGTTGTGCGACTAGATCAGCCTAGTGTTGTAACGAAACGTACTTTGCTCTTTAGAGCTTCTATGCGGTTCCAGCGTCTTCATAGGTCTTGGTACCTCAGTCCCACAGTCTTTGACTGGAAGATGTTAGACATAAAATTCATGATGCGGAAGCCAAGATCGATTATAGACAAACCTTCGGCCATTGTTTGTAATCACGTTCGTCTGAAAAACCTGAAATCAAAGAAAATCGGGCACACGCTACTAACCCAATTCACTCCCGTACTAATGGTGTATTCTGAATGAGAGAGTTTGTGTTAGACATTGTCATCACCCGTCAGAAATAAACGTATGTTCCTATTTATACACCGTCTTCCATCAAGACGGTTACCAAATGGGCGGTTGTCACGAAATGGTACGAAACGTGGAAACTCTTCATGTTGAATAGTCGCAACTTTTAGAGAAGTTTGGGTCCAAAATGTGGGATCACACAAAAATAAATAACATTCTCCCACTTGATCCCATCACTTTCATCATACGGATTATCCAACTAATTCCACAAAAACTTTATGCTTAAAGAAAAGAAACAAAACACATGGATCATGGCGACATGTCCTCTAAGAGTAAGTAATATCTTCCATGTATCACAATGCATCTTATTTCTTTAATGTCAGCCTATATGTGACAACATATCTTAATGAATAAACCCCATGTTTATTCCAGAATCAAGGATAAATGTTATTCTCATAAACAACAAAATGTGTACACCAAAATTGAGAATCAACATTACAACTGAATAAGAGTTTCATACAACAAAAATCGTTCATACAACGACAAATCACATGATGGGACCTATTCCCATACTAGTTACATGATCCTTATACTTCATTAGTGGCATGCCTTTAGTTAAAGGATCGGCTATCATCAATTCAATGCTAACGTGTTCAATGACCACTTTATTCTCCTTAACACATTCCCTTATGGCTAAATACTTAATGTCAATATGCTTACTTCGACTGCCACTTTTGGCATTTTTAGCCATAAAAACCGCAGCTGAATTGTCACAATATATTCTTAATGGCCTAGAAATAGAATCAACAATTCTAAGCCCAACAATGAAACTCTTCAACCATACACCATGCGAGGTAGCCTCAAAACAAGAAACGAACTCAGCCTCCATAGTGGAAGTAGCAGTCAAAGTCTGCTTGGCGCTTCTCCATGACACGGCTCCGCCAGCTAATATAAAAATGTATCCAGATGTTGATTTTCATGAATCAACGCAGCCCGCGAAGTCCGCATCCGAATAACCAATCACTTCCAATTTGTCAGTCCGTCTATACATAAGCATGTAGTCTTTGGTACCTTGAAGGTATCTCATGACTTTCTTTGCAGCTCTCCAGTGGTCTAAACCTGGATTACTCTGATATCTTCCCAACATTCCCACAGCAAAAGCGATATCAAGTCGAGTGCAAACCTGAGCATACATCAAACTTCCGATAGCAGAAGCATATGGGATGTTGTACATTTGTTCCCTTTCTAAATCGTTCTTCGGGCATTGGTTCAAATTGAACTTGTCACCCTTCACAATGGGTGCTATACTTGGTGAACAATCTTTCATCCGGAATCTCTCTAGGACCTTATTGATATAGGTTTCTTGAGATAGTCCTAAAATTCCTCGAGGTCTATCTCTATGGATCTTAATGCCAATGACATAAGATGCCTCACCCATATCCTTCATGTCAAAACTCTTAGAGAGAAATTGTTTCACTTCATGTAGCAACCCCTTATCATTGGTTGCAAGTAGAATATCATCTACATATAGCACAAGGAAACAAATTTTGCTCCCACTGACCTTCTGGTATATACATTGATCCATGACATTCTCTACAAAACCGAATGAAGAAATGACATCATGTAACCTTAAGTACCATTGGCGGGAGGCTTGTTTCAAGCCATATATAGATTTCTTAAGTTTGCACACCAAATGCTCACCTTTACTAGAGGGGAATCCTTCAGGTTGTTTCATGTAAACCTCCTCCTCTAGTTCTCCATTGAGGAACGCCGTTTTCACATCCATCTGATGTAATTCCATATCAAAATGGGCAACCAATGCCAAAACAATACGAAGAGAATCTTTCTTAGATACAGGAGAAAAGGTCTCCGTGTAATCGATTCCTTCTTTTTGAGTGAATCCTTTGGCAACATGTCTAGCTTTATATCTTTCAATGTTACCTAATGAATCCTTCTTAGTTTTGAAGACCCATTTACAACCAATGGCCTTCACACCATCAGGTAACTCAACCAAGTCCCAGACTTCGTTAGATGTCATAGAACTCATTTCTTCCTTCATGGCATTGTACCACAAATTGGATTTATCACTGTCCATGGCTTGTGAAAATGTTTCAGGATCATTCTCAGCTCCAATATTGTAGTCAGACTCTTGTAAATACACAATATAATCACTAGGAATAGTCGATTTCCTTATTCTAGCAGATTTTCTCAATGTTGCATCAACATTCTCTTGAGGAGCATGTTGCTCAACTGGTTGTTCAATAGTTTCTGGTAATTGCTGAACAATTGGATCTACTAGATCAGTATCGACAGGTTGTGGAACTTCAACGATTGGTTGTTCAATAGCCGGCTGAACTGAAGGGGCATTATGAGCAACAACCAACCTTAAACTTGAAGTGGAAGGTTGAATATATGTATGATCTTTCTTAGGATCAAGGTCCTTCGATTGATCGCTCCCACTAATCAAGTCATTTTCAAGAAATTTAGCGTTTCTTGATTCCATAATCTTAGTGGTATGAGATGGACAATAAAACCTGTATCCGTTAGACCTTTTGGCATATCCAATGAAATACCCACTTATGGTCCTTGGGTCCAACTTCTTTTCTTGTGGATTATAAACTCTCACTTCAGACGGGCATCCCCAAACGCGCACATGATGTAAACTCGGTTTCCAACCCTTAAATAACTCAAAAGGTGTCTTTGGGACAGCCTTGGTCGGAACTCGGTTTAATATGTACACTGCCATCTTAAGTGCTTCAGTCCACAAGGATTTAGAAAGTTTGGAGCTACTAAGCATACTACGCACCATGTCCAACAAGGTTCGGTTTCTTCTTTCCGCTACGCCGTTTTGGTCCGGAGAACCAGGCATAATATATTGGGCAACTATCCCATGCTCTTGAAGAAACTTTGCAAATGGACCAGGTGCTTGTCCATCTTCAGTGTATCTACCATAGAATTCTCCACCTCTATCTGATCTCACGATCTTAATTTGCTTACCGCATTGTTTCTCTACTTCCGCCTTAAATACCTTAAAGGCATCTAATGCTTCATACTTATTATGAATCAAATAGAGATACATGTAACGTGAGTAATCATCTATGAAAGAGATGAAGTATTTCTGACCACATGAGTCCATATCTGGACTACAAATATCCGTATGTATGATTTGTAATATTTATGTACTCCTCTTGGCACCTTTCTTCGACTTGTTGGTCTGCTTTCCCTTTATGCAATCCACACAAGTATCACAATCAGTAAAATCTAAAGTACTGAGTACTCCATCATTTACTAATCGCTTAATTCTTTCTATAAAGATATGTCCCAATCTCCGATGCCACAACATAGAGGAATGTTCTTTCACAACACATCGTTTTAAACCAGCTTTATCATGAACATGCATCGCATCATAATAGGCATTGTCTTGTAAATTAATTCGAAAAAGACCATCAGACAAAGTACCACTCGCAACAATTTCAGATTTAAATGATAAACAGAAGTTTGAATCTGAAAAGTTAAAAGAGTATCCCAAAGGTACAAGTCTTGAAATTGAAATTAAGTTTCTAGAAAAACTAGGAACATAAAAGGTCCTTTCCAAATTTAAAACAAAGCCACTATTGAGAACTAGTCTGCATGTCCCAATAGCTTCCACATGCGAACGCATTTTGTTTCCTGAATAGATGCTTTGTTCACTTCCCATTGGCTTCCTGTGATTTTGAAAACCCTGCAAGGAATTCGAAATGTGGATTGTAGATCCAGAATCAATCCACCAAGTGTTGTGATTTACATCAGTCATATTAGATTCATAACAAACACAAGAGATTGGATTACCTTTCTTCTCAAGCCAGGCCTTAAATTTGACACAATCCTTCTTCATATGTCCCTTCTGTTTACAAAAGAAACATTTGGATTCTTTCTTAATGTCGGCTTGGGGAGGTATTTTACCTTTTCCCTTATGCTTGCCATGGCCCTTATTCTTTCCTTGTGTTGCCAAATGAGCACTTTCTCCCAATTCCATAATCAATCTTTCCTCCTCTTGAACACACATGGTCATGAGTTCATTAATTAACCATTTATTCTTATGTGTGTTGTAAGAGATCTTGAAAGGTGCATACTGTTGTGGGAGAGTGTTCAGAATATAATATACAAGAAAGGAATCAGATATCTCAACCTCAAGGTTCTAAAGTTGAGCTGCTATGTTCCTCATTTGCATGATGTGCTCACGCACACCTCTAATACTAGTGAGCTTCAATGATGAAAACTTCATAATTAGGGTCATGGCATGCACCTTCTTAGAACTCTCAAATTGCGCATCAATGGCCTCCAATAAGGCCTTATCATTGCTATGCTAAGCAACCGAACCACAAATACTAGGAGATATCTTAGCTCTTATAAACATGGCACAAACGCGGTTGGACCACTCCCATTGGTTATAAAGAGCTATCTCAGCTGGAGTGCTCGAATCAGTAGGAGCAGGTGGTTCGACTTTCCTTATAGCATAGTCAATGTCCATCCACCCCAATTGAAGAAGAACTAACTCCTTCCAAACTTTATAGTTCTCACCATTCAGTATGGGAACATCAAACTTAAATTCAGAGAAATTCACAGGTTGCGAAACTGCATATCAAATAATCATGCTTATGTCACAAATTTGAGGCAAATATACATAAATCATGTTTTACCAATGTAAACACGTCACAATATGAATCACATAACATAAAAACTACATGTGGGCTAAGTTTTTTAATTTAAATAGATTCATAATTACATCATGAAGAAACTACCATATTATATATATTTTCTTAATCCATGTGGGTAAATTAAGAAAAATAATATGATATTTCATCCTAATTAATCATATTAATACAATGAAAATTCCTGTGAGATAAAATTCATCATATTAATATAATTAATTACAATTAATGTCTATTTTTAAATATGATCCGGAAGCTCTTAATATATAATTTAATTAATTAAAGATGATGTGGCTACTCTCTAATTAATTAAATATATGAATCATTGGACATTTAATTTCATGCATAAAATATTCATAAAAATGCATGAAATGACATAATAATTAATAAATGTACCAAGGGCAGAACAGTAAATAAATTGGCCAAGGGCAGAATTGCAAAAAATCGAAAAATTTGGGGCAAAATCGAAAAAAGAGCCGTGGGCGGGAGACGACAGGCGCGTGCCAAGCACGCGCCAGAATCCGCGCGGGCGCATGCCCCGCACACGCGCGGTTCAATGCGAAGGCGCGTGCGTTGGCAACTAACGCGGAGCGTGGCGCGTGGATTCCACGCGCATGGGCTCCACGCGCCTTCTTCCTCGCAAACAAAAGCCACTTCCATCGGTTTTTCACCATTTTCAGCCGCGATTTCACCACCGTTTCTTCTCCGGCAGCCCATCTAAGACTGAAATAAATGATGGGTTTTGAAAAGCATGCCGGCACGACCACATGGGTTCAAGTTTCGGCGAAAATGACCAAGAAATTGGCCTCAAACCAAACGAAAAACTCCAAAAACGCAAATCTTCAACCACCATGACTTCCACCACCTGATTAGCCTCCGGTGAATACCCATATACCGGAAAAACTCATGGCTAATGATCCTCATGGCGGTGCGACCGTATGGGTCCGAAATCAAGAGGTGGGTCGCCAGATTTTACCCGGAATTTGCGAGTTTCTCTCTTGGCCTCAAAATTCGAAGTTACTGTTCATGTTCAAAAGTGCCCGAAAATACACCAAAAAATCAGAGAAAAACAAGGCAGAGGCAAACATGCTCTGATACCAAATGTTAGACATAAAATTCATGATGCGGAAGCCAGGATCGATTATAGACAAACCTCCAGCCATTGTTTGTAATCACGTTCGTCTGAAAAACCTGAAATCAAAGAAAATCGGGCACACGCTACTAACCCAATTCACTCTCGTACTGATGGTGTATTCTGAATGAGAGAGTTTCTGTTAGACCTTGTCATCACCCGTCAGAAATGAACGTACGTTCCTACTTATACACCGTCTTCCATCAAGACGGTTACCAAATGGGCGGTTGTCACGAAATGGTACGAAACGTGGAAACTCTTCATGTTGAATAGTCGCAACTTTTAGAGAAGTGTGGGTCCAAAATGGGGGATCACACAAAAATAAATAACAGAAGAAGCACCGCGCTTACTCAGTTTTGTCAACACGTAGCCGACGGCTACTTTAGCTCCAAGTGTAGAGTGGCCACGAGTCAGGCAAATAATGCCCCCGAGAAGAAGAAAACCATTGGCGAGTGCTTTCTTAGATGGTTTTCTCAATAGTTTCTTCTTTTTAGTGACCGTTCAACACGAACTAAAGGTGCTGCAACCCCTGATGAAGAGTTAGGGCCGCTTGACGTTTGTAGTTCACGAGGTACCTAGGAGTGAGAGAAAAGCACATATCAGCCACCATGTAGAAAATTTCGGAGGAGAGTTTGCCTGCAGATATAACAAGAAAATATGGAAAGGATTGAGCAGCGTAAGCTCATTTCTTGGAACTAAGTGTTAGGACTAGAATTAGCACCTAGAGGGGGGTGAATAGGTGACTAAAGCGATTTTAACAATATAATCCGAATGAGAGATTAATGAATTAAAAAAAAAAACAATCGCTGCAAATGAAAGTAATGAAAGATAAAAGGATTAGGGATAGAGAATCAAGACTCCAGATTTATAGTGGTTCGGCTTAGACCAAGCCTACGTCCACTCTCCCGCACGAACAGCCCTTTTAGCTGGATTTCACTAAGAATCAAAAAAGTGTTTACAATCTCAAACCCTTGAATCCATAGTGTAGAAACTCTACTACACTTCCTCAAGGTCTCACCACACTATGGTCTCTCTTTTGATTACATGTATTGCTCGAAGAATAAGATCAAAAATAACAAGGAGATTCAGACTTTGAAATTCTTCTATCTGACACTCTTCAACAACTTGAGTGTCTCTCTTATATGCTTCTTCATGCCTTCATTACCGTTGGCACCTTCCAAAGAAATTCTTCCAATCAACCCGTTGGACAGAATCAATTTAGAGAGATCTCGAGCTCTTTAAGGTAAGTGTAGATAGCCCATCAAACCTGCTCGCCCATACAATCAGGATCTTGGTTTCCATAAGTAGAACTTTCCAATATAAGTTGTGAATCTTAGAGAATCTATATCAATTCAGATACGAATATAAAATCTTGTGGTGCTGAATCCAGTCGAAAGATATTCCATAGCCGTTGGAGTAAAAACCATATTAGATAGAATCAGAATAGAAGTTTTTAACTTGACGGTCTGGAAACTGTCCATGAGAGTAGACTTTGAAACTTGAGTCTTGTTATCGTCAGACTTTGATCTTCAGACTTTGCCAGTAGAGTCTGCGAGTCTTCAGACTAGACTGATGAAAATGTTTTGTCAACTTCAAAATATCTGAAGAGAATTTATCCAACAATCTCCCCCTTTTTGATGGTGACAAAACTTTCCTGCAGATTTGAATACTATTGCCCTGCAATACAACATTTAAGCTAGCAATGATATCTCATAAAATATTAAAGTAAGGATAGTATAAGTTGTCATGTACAGATGTCATGTACACAGACTTATCCTGTACACAGATCTGCATCCACAGAAAACACATTAGTCATGTGCAGATATCAATTATCTTTATCTAATTTAACAGCTTAAAGTAATGCAGTAATAAGCAAGCATTCAAAAACTCAAGATAAAGTCAAAATGTCAATCACAAATATCAAACATAACAAAATATTAATCCAAAAAGATGTTTAAAAATGAAGGTTTGGGTTTGGAATGAGAATAGAGTGAAAATCTGTGAAAATCTGCCTGCAAAGTCTTCTCCCTCTTTTTGTTAAGATTAAAAAGTGAGAAAATCAAGGAGCACAAGGAATGCGAACAAGTTGAAAGTCCTCCATAGACTTGACAATTCCTTCCAGCTTCCTCAAATCCTCCTGTAGTTGAGTGAGAGCAGTGCCTTTTGCAGTGGCCTGAACCTGACGTTGAACATCTTTAAGCTGATCATGCAAGGAGATGAACATAGCATGATTCTCATTCTGAAGAGTCTGAAATTCACACTCCATAGCATATATTTGGCCTTTGAGCTCCAAAATGATGTCAAGCAACCTTCTGAAATCTCCTGAATTGTCAGTTTGTGTGCTTACATCAACTCGGTCTGATGGTGGAGTTAAGCCAGTGGAGTGAATATCAGCAGGGAGATCAATGTTTGGAGATGATGCCTCTCCCTTAGGAAAATGAGCAGCAAGAACATCTTATGTAGCAGGAGGTGATCTACTTGCACTGGTAAATGTCAAGAGAAGAGGAGTACTTTCTCTTTGGACATCTCCCCCTGTTTCAATGTCTTCTAGAGGGGAGAAGTACTATTCTTTCTGAGGAGTTTCCTCAGTGGCAAAATGTTGTTGTTCCTCCCTTTCTGCTGGAGAATCTACTTGATCTGCTTTGGGTTGTGAGTCTGCTAGTTGATGCTAGGAGTCTATCTTTGTTGTTTCTTCTTCTTCTGTTTCCTCTTCTTTTTCTTCTTTTTCCTCTTCTTCTTCCTACAAGGATTCCTTTTCCTGGTTCCCTTTCTCAGTTTCCTCTGCAACTTGTTGTTCTGGTACAGCTGATACAGGAGCAGGATACTAAGAGACAAGGGCAGAGATAGGCATATCATCCTCATCATCTTCGTCCTCCAAGATGATTGCCCGACTCTTCTTGATAGGACCAGTCACAGGTTCCTTTCCTTTTCTCTTAGCAGCAGAAGAGTCTGGTCTAGTCTTAACAGGGGTTTTCTCCTTGAACTGCTCCAGCTTCTTGCTGAGTTCTTTCAGACGCATCTTTCTAATCATCCTCAATCCGATGACTATTTGATCAATAGTCTTCACAGAGAGAATGTGGGGAGGCTAAATGTTCAAATGTCTAAAAAGACGAGTGATGAGAGCAGCATAAGGGAGTTTTCCTTTGTCCTTCGCCATAGACTTGTACATGTGAAACATGATAGTATGGGGCAAAGAGAAGTTAAGACCGATCTTGATTACATACATCAATTTGGCTTCTGAGATAGACACATCTGTCTTTGAAGTTGATTTCGGTCTGAGACAGTTGATCACTATCTTGTGAAGCAAAGTGTTTGTAGCATTTATCCTTGAGTAGGAGAGACGACCTTCTGCGATTCTGTCTCTCGCAAGTTCCAGAGTTGCATGACTCACAAACACAGAGATTGATTGGAAAGCTCATCTTTCCACATCAATTACATCCGCCAGAGTGTCTGTGTCAACCACATACTCTCTATCTCTCACACTGAAAGAAAAGCTATTGGCATCAAGAAAACTGAGGTTGGAATAAAAATAGGCTGTTAATTCGGAATAAGCCACCTCGCACTCAGTACAGAACTTATGAAGTTGAAGTTTCTCAAATTTCTCCCTCAGATTAATGCTCAATAGATCTAGAAAATCAAAATCCACAGTTCGTGGATTCATCACCCCAAGCTTCAGCAGGTTCTCATACACTTTCTTGTGTTCCTCTGATCGAAATAATTCATCCCTCTTTCCTCGAAGATTTGCAGCCACACCCATCCGAGGCTTAAAATGTATAAACATTTTCTCATCATCATCTTTTCCCTCAAGCTGATTTACACCACCAAATCGAGGGTCACTTGGAAAGTTCGCAAAAGTTTTTGCTGCCGTTCCAACAGGAACAACGCCCGATCGCTCCATCATAGTGAGAGAGTGTGTCTCATTTTATAGCATTTTTCTTTCAAAAATTCATCAATGAAAGTCATTGCAGAACCTCCTTCCTTCAACGCAGAATAGAGCCTATAAACAAATGCAGGCTTAAGGGATCTTACAGGTTCAACATCTTCAATGATTTCCTCTGCATGTTGAGGATGACGAACATGGGATCTAGTCGAGGAGCTGGGCTGTTGAGATTGTTGGTGTGCCTGTTCTCTTGGAAAGTCACTTTCTTCTGTGAGATCAAAATGCGTAGGCCCCTCACCAGAGCCCTATGGTCCCCTATTCGCTATTCTTGAGGATTTCCTTTGGAAAGACATTGTCGCTTTCTTGGATGGAACTTTCACACTTGTGTCGCAAGAAAGTCAAAAACTTGAGAAGTAGAACTTAAGGAGAGAAATCTCAGAGAGTGAAAAGCTTGTGAACTAGGGTTTCTGGGTAAAGTAAAAAGAGAAGGAGAAGGAATATAAAAGGTAATCGAATCGTGGTAACTGAAGCGTCGCAAAAAAAATCCTTTTAAAAAAATAACTGCCTTAAACAAATCGATAACCACCATTTTTAAGATTAACTGCCTTAATAAACACGATTATATATAAACAGACAATCTTACCTTTTCAAGATATCAGTTTAAGTGAATAAATGAGCTGTAATTGTAACAACTTACAGTCGTGTCGATTGGTATTCCAAGTCTACATCTTTGAGTCTGATACTTTGTCAGACTTAGATTCTGAGCCTGAGCTTCAGCAGTCTTCAAGAGATAAAATGTTGAGTCTTGAGCGAATAGACTCAAATAAACTTTTCTCAAGTGACTTTGTGAAGATGTCTGCCAGTTGATTCTTTGAGTCAATAAATTGTATCAAGACTTCTTTGTTCTGAACATGATCTCTTATAAAATGATGTCGAATCTCAATATGTTTTGCTCTTGAATGTAGGATGGGATTCTTTGTAAGATTGATTGCGCTGGTATTGTCACATTTGATCTATGTGCAAAAGTCTTCAATACTAAAGTCTCGTAGTTGTTGTTTTATCCATAGTATTTGAGAACAGCAACTTCCAAGGGCTACGTATTCTGCTTCAGCTGTTAAAAGAGCCACAGTACTTTGCTTTCTTGAAAACCAAGATACTACCCTGTTTCCAAGTAATTGACAAGTACCTGAAGTGTTTTTTCTTTCAACTCTACAACCTGCAAGATCTGCGTCTGAATAACCAAGAAGAGTAAAGTCTCCTTCTTTGGGATACCATAGACCAATCTTAGCAATAGTAGCAACATATTTTTTGATATGTTTAGCAGCACTTAAATGAGATTCCTTAGGATCTGATTGAAACCTAGCACATATGCAAACGCTAAATAATATGTCAGGTCTAGATGCAGTAAGATAAAGAAGTGAACCAATGATACTCCTGTATAATTTTTGGTCGATTTTCTTCCCTGCTTCATCTTTGTCTATCTTCAAGGAACTTGACATAGGTATGTCAGTCTTTTTGCAATTCTCCAGACCGAATTTTTTAACAAGTTCTTTTGCATATTTTTCTTGATGAATAAAGATTCCTTCTTTTAGTTGTTTCACTTGTAGACCAAGGAAAAAGGATAGTTCACCCATCATGCTCATCTTGAATTCATCCTACATAGACTTAAGAAAATTTCTTGCACAAAGTCTCATTAGATGATCCGAATATAATGTCATCAACATAAATATGAACAAGTAGAAAGCTTTTGCCTTCCTTTTTAATAAACAAAGTAGTGTCTACATTTCCTTTAGAGAAACCACTTTGAATTAAAAAAATTACTTAGCCTTTCATACCAAGCTCGAGGAGCTTGTTTTAATCCATATAAAGCTTTCTTCAGTCTGAATACTGAGTCTGGTTTCTTTGAGTCTTCAAATCCAAGAGGTTGTTCCACATAGACTTCTTCTTGAATAAATCCATTCAGGAATGCGCTTTTGACATCCATTTGAAATAACCTGAAATTCTTATAACAAGCAAAAGCAAGTAGTAATCCGATTGCTTCTAACCTTGCTACTGGAGCATAAGTCTCATCATAGTCTATCCATTCTTCTTGCGTGTATCCTTTAGCCACGAGTCTTGCTTTGTTTCTTGTTACTTTGCCTTTTTCATTGACTTTGTTCCTGAAAACCCATTTAGCTCTAATAACATATTTACTTTTTGGTTTATGAGTCAATTCCCATACGTCGTTAATACTGAATTGTCTGAGCTCTTCTTGCATTGCTTCAACCCAGCTTTCATCAGCTAAGGCTTCTTCAATGTTTTTGGGTTCTATTTCAGAAATAAGTGCAACAGCACTAGACTCTTCTCGCCTTTTGGATCTTGTTCGAATTCCCTCATTAATGTTTCCAATAATGAGTTCTTCAGGATGACTAGACTTGTGCTTCCAGTTACTGGACAGTCTGATAGATTGTTGATCTTTTTCTTGAGTTGATTCTTCATCAGTAACTTGTTGTACTGATTCTGAATTTTTAACTGCTTCATGGGAGGTAGATCTAGCAGAGTCTGGAACATATTCTGATTCTTCAGTCTGAATTGGCTGAATTTGTGGAGAGTCTTGAAATTTGACGTTCATTGATTCTTCCACAGTCCGAGTCTTCTTGTTGAATACTCTATAGGCTTGCTTGCAGTTGAGTAACCAAGAAAGAATTATTCATCTAATTTTTCTTCAAACTTACCAACTCGATCATTTGCATTATTCATAATAAAGCATTTACAACCAAATACTTGAAAATAAGAAACAATTGGTTTATTTCCTTTAAAAATTTCATAAGGAGTTTTCTCAAGAATTGGCCTTAAAAACACTCTGTTTATAATATAGCAAGCAGTTGAAACAACTTCAGCCCAAAACCTTGAAACAATATTACTTTCAATTAAAAGAGTTCTTGCCATTTCTTGTAAAGACATATTCTTCCTTTCCACAACCACATTCTGTTCTGGTGTGTATGGAGAGGAGAATTTGTGCTGAAAACCATATTCATCACAGAATTTAGTTAAGTCTTGATTTTCAAACTCACCTCCATGGTCTATACGAATGCTTGAGATAGTGTGACATTTCTCATTATGCACCTTCTTAGCAAACTTTGAAAAGAGAGAGAAAGTCTCAGACTTACTTGAAAGAAAGTAGACCCAAGTAAATCGTGAATAATCATCCACTATTACTAGGCATAACCCTTTTCCACCAATGCTTTGCGTTCTAGTAGGTCCAAATAAATCCATATGCAAAAGCTGCAATACACGATTAGTGGAAACTTTACTTATTGGTTTGCAAGAGTTTCTAACATGTTTACCTAGTACGCATGGTGTCCATAGATCATACTTTAAGTAATTGAGAATAGGCAATCCTCGAACAAGTTTCTTGGAAGAGATCTTTGTGATTTACTTCATATTGGTATGGCCTAGCTTTCTGTGCCATAGATTAGCTTCATCTTGTACCGATATTAAGCACTGTGATCTTTCATGATTCACATTCAGAAGATAGATATTTCCATGTCTTCGTTCAGTAAAAGATTGAGTAAAGTCTTTACTGATTCCAGAATACGTTTCTTCTTGGAAATTGATCTTGAAACCAGTATCACACAACTGGCTTATGCTAAGCAAGTTATAATTTAATCCTTCAACTAATGACACATTCTTGATTGACAGACTTCCAATCTTTACTGTTCCTCGACCAGTAATTCTTCCTTTGTTGTTACCACCAAAAGAAACTCTTCCTCCATCTATCTGGACAAGTTTTATGAAGCAACTTGAGTCTCCCATCATATGTCTTGAGCAGCCACTATCTAGATACCATTTAATCTTCCTTTTGATAGTGACATGCAATTAAAACAAATTCAAGCTTTCTTTGGTACCCATATCATCTTGGGTCCAGAAGAGTTAGAGCAATAAACAGTCTTTGCCCAATTCTTTTTAACAGGTCTCCAAACCGAAGGACATTCTTTCTCAAAATGTTCTGAGCTTTTACACTTGGAACATTTCAAAGCATTTCTGCCAACAGGTTTTACAAAGACTTTCTAGAAATGATTTTTATAAACAATTCCGGTTGGTCTCTGTTTGATTCTTTCCTTCACCTTTGGGAAATCAATCAGTGGAATAGTTTCAGAAGTCATACCAAGACCTAACTTATCAAAGTAGGGTCTTTGTATCGAAAGAGTCTTATCCAACTTTTTATAACCATTTGAAAATCTTTTTGATATATTAGTAATATCATTTTTCAAAAGATTATTTTCTTTGGAAATAGAGTCTGAGTTTTCTTTCACAATAGCAAAGTTCTTTTTCAACTTTTCAAACTTTTCTTTCCAAAGTTTTTCATGTTGCTTCAATGTAGAATTCTCCTTTTTTTTAATTCGGAGATCCTCTTAAGAGAAGTTTTTAGACTAAGACAAAGTTCATCAATAAATTTAGAAACCTTGAAATGAATTTTTAGATTACTAACCTCGAGTTCACTGTCTGAGTCTGTATCTATATCAAGGTCTGAGTTTGAATCAGATTTTGCCATCAAACAGATATTGGCATAATCATCATCACTCTCTTCACATTCAGTATCACTCCAAGTCTCTGCTTTGAGTGCCTTCCTGTATTTCTCAGTCTTTCCTTTTCTTTTCTTTAACAGAGGACAGTTGGGTCTAATGTGTCCCTTTTTTCTTGCATTCAAAGCAAGTTACTTCTTTGTTAGAATCATCTTCCTCTGTTGATTTGTTTTGAAACCTTTGTGAGCTTTGTTTCTTCCAATTGAATTTCCTTCCTTTTTCTGTTCAGCTTTCTGAATCTCTTTATCATGAGTGCCAGTTCTTCATCATCTAGATCTTCTTCAGAGTCTGTAACATCAGAATAATCATTAGACTTTAAGGCAATAGATTTCTTACCTTTTGAATCTTCCTCTTCGTTGGTGTGCTCTACTTCGTAAGATTGAAGAGTTCCAACCAATTCGTCTATAGAGAGTGGAGCAATCCTCTGTGTCTCTCTTATTGAGGTTTTTATGTAATTCCAATCTTTAGAGAGTCCTCGTAGGAGTTTGTTGACCTTCATATGTCCTGAGATTGGATGTCCCTAATATTCAAGACCATTCACAATTTCAGTAAAGCGAATAAACATGTCAGTTATTGATTCTCCTGATCTCATCTTAAAGACTTCATATTGTCCCAAAAGAATATTGATCCTTGTTTCTTTCACTCGATCAGTCCCTTCGTAGATAATGTGAAGCCTATCCCAGACTTCTTTTGCTGTATCACAAGAAGATATTATGTTATACTCAGTAGGGGATAAAGCACAATATAAGGAGTAAATGGCTTTAGCGTCAAGAGTCTGTCTCTTGGTTATTTCTTCTTGAGTCATTTGAATAGGACCAGCAACTTCTTTTCCTCTCTCTGATTCTTATGCAGCAGCAAGAATGATTCCTTTATCTACCACTTCCCATTCCAAAGAATCTTTCGATCTTAGGAATGCTTTCATCTTGTTTTTCTATATGCTATAGTCTTTTCCATCAAAGTATGGAGGTCTGGTATTGCTTTGACCTTCAACCAACCCTGTAGGCAACATACTAGCCATAAATCTTTTACTCAGAAGTAAAGAAACTTCTTATAAACGAGTACACAAGCTATGATACCAATTGTTATGACTAGAATTAGCACCTAGAGGGGGGTGAATAGGTGACTAAAGCGATTTTAACAATTTAATCCGAATGAGAGATTAATGAATTAAAAAAAACAATCGCTGCAAATGAAAGTAATGAAAGATAAAAGGATTAGGGATAAAGAATCAATACTCCAGATTTATAGTGGTTCGGCTTAGACCAAGCCTACGTCCACTCTCCAGCACGGACAGCCCTTCTGGCTGGATTTCCCTAAGAATCAAAAAAAGTGTTTACAATCTCACGCCCTTGAATCCACAGTGTAGAAACTTTACTACACTTCATCAAGGTCTCACCACACTATGGTCTCTCTTTTGATTACATGTATTGCTCGAAGAATAAGATCACAAAATAACAAGGAGATTCAGACTTTGAAATTCTTCTATCTGACACTCTTCAACAACTTGAGTGTCTCTCTTATATACTTCTTCATGCATTCATTACCGTTGGCACCTTCCAAAGAAGTTCTTCTAATTAACCCGTTGGACAGAATCAATTTAGAGAGATCTCAAGCTCTTTAAGGTAAGTGTAGATAGCCCATCAATCATGCTCGCCCATACAATCAGGATCTTGGTTTCCATAAGTAGAACTTTCCAATATAAGTTGTGAATCTTAGAGAATCTATATCAATTCAGATACGAATATAAAATCTTGTGGTGCTGAATCCAGTCGAAAGATATTCCATAGCCGTTGGAGTAAAAACCATATTAGATAGAATCAGAATAGAAGTTTTTAACTTGACGGTCTGGAAACTGTCCATGAGAGTAGACTTTGAAACTTGACTCTTGTTATCGTCAGACTTTGATCTTCAGACTTTGCCAGTAGAGTCTGCAAGTCTTCAGACTAGACTGATGAAAATGTTTTGTCAACTTCAAAATATCTGAAGAGAATTTATCCAACACTAAGGAGGTCAATGAATTTAGTGACCACCGCAAAATCAGAAGTACCCCTACTTCTGTTATCTGAGCAGTTAATCAGATTAAGGGGAAACTAAAAACGACCTTGAAAAACTAAAGCACTAGCAAATTAATCTCTTTTTCAGACCTTCTGGATGAAAGTGACAGCACTGAGAGATAAACCATGTTGCATGTGACTCGATGAATATTTGCGTAATGCACTGTCCATCTTGCACACGTAACTCCATATGCCCTTTGCAAAAGCCAGCTTTGCCATTTCCACATTTAAACCGGCATCTTCTTGATGGAACATTCTAATTTCAGAAGCATTCCTGCCAGGTACTGCAAAGTAGGGGGGAAAGCGATTCATGAAGTAAAAGCCCATAAGCCTGCTCATACGAGACGGTCAACACGCAATGCACGTTTGCCTCAATTTCTAAACATTAAAAGGTGCCTATGGGCTTTCCAACAGAAAAATTATTATCTACTTAAATTAATTTTTTAAATATTTAAAAGTATCTACACGACTCCAAATGACTTTAAATGTCAATATCTAATCTGGTAAGGATTTTGGGTAGACAATATCATATAAGAGCGAAATTGCTTAAGGCTAAAAGCAAAATTTAAACCAAAAGCCCCTCATGAATTTCTCGCTAAGAATAAACAATTATTTTAGTTTTAATGGAGTTATAATTTTTTTAAAAATATTTAAGATTTTCAACAAAAAATGGAAGACTAATTTCCAAATTTAAAAGTTAATAAGAGGCAGAAAGTTCAGTGCGGAAGCCACACAAAAGGTTTGAGTTGATGTCCCGGTCAACGAAGCTTCAAACAAAGTCTAGTGTCAAGGAGAAGAGTCGCTAAAACAAGAAGTTTGAGAACATACTTTTCCTGATTCTCCATCCTGATCTAAAGTACTTAACACGGACATACTTCCTCTGCTGTGGTGCCGAGGGATGTTGACATTCCTGGTAATAGTCAAAGAAGATAAAGGAAAGGCCTTGATCATCACATACAAAGTCTTCTCATTAATAGTAAGCTCAACATAAGAAGGTCATAGATACCTACCTGATCATGTGTATAATTCTTAAAATCTCAATTAATCTAGCATATTGCGGGGTAAAGCGTGTGAACTATCTCTATGAGTACCAAAATATTAGACCACGACTTGATATAGTCACATAACTTTCCTAGCCAGTCCCTATCTACCAATTTGGGGTATCAACTCTCCTCGAGGCTCTAGGTGCACATCCTCAAACCAGTCCCTATCTACCACAAACCACCAATTTGAAAGATCTTTTGGACCTGTTTTAGCACCCAGAGTTGAGACATCACACTTAAGAGTCTAAAGTGAATCTCATTTTAAATAAGAGGTTGAAGTATTGTCATTTTCTCGAATAAGGACATAAAATGGAACTTGTTTCAAATAAAAATATAAAATAACTACATCAATTTCAAATAAGAACATAATCTTCTAGTTAGTCAAGAGTATTTTCTTCTTTTATCTTTTTTGAATTTTTTCCCTTTTTTCTTTATTTTTTCCTCTCTTTTTTTTTATTTTCTCTTCTCCTTCGCCAATGGCCGAGACTGGCTACCGGAGATGCCTGAAGAGGGCTGGGTCAGGGTCACCTTTGCCCTCACCAGGAATCAGTCTCGTTTGTCATTGCGAGGATAAGAGAGAAAAGTAGACAAGAACGACAATAAAATTAAAATGAACAAACACCCACAAATCTTGTATCGGCACCTGTTCTCATAAAAAGGGCAAGATGACACAATCACTTTTTACTCCACCCCAAAAGAAAAGGAAAAGAAATTATGTAAGATGATGTTGTATCCATAGTTCATCGTAATCTAATCAAATACTATTGACGAAAATAAATGTAAATGATCAAATACAAGCTTTTACACGTTTTATCTACACCTTATGGGGCGCATTGGAGCATCTGTATTGTTTCTATTCCTTCTCTTCTATCATACAAGTAAAACCACAGACATAGGATTTGAATTCTGGTGTGCTTATGAAATCTATGTTTCCTCAATCTGCAGGCTATGACAATATGCCTTGTTTCTTCAAACAACTGTTGACGGTAATGGAACCCACCTCTGATACTCTGTGAGAGCCCACAATGGGTATATGTTCCTGTAATTGGGATAGTGTAACATGCAGTTCTTGTTGAAAACCCCAGTGATTTCCTACAATGCAAAGTTCATGCCTAGATCATATTGTTTCGTTATAAGGCGATTCTTACCTAACCAGTTCTCTCTCTCAATCAGTTATCATTTATTTGCACTAGTTACTAACAATGTTTTGAGGAGTTGAACCAATTGTTTGTAAGATAATATGCGTGGACTGTTGGATGCAAATTATGCAATACCTATATCACCATAACTAGAACAAAAACATGTATAATTGAAAAGAAAGATTAAGGCACATGTTTTGGGATCCATCGTTCTTGAAGCGGAAGCAGAAACACAATGTTCCACGCGCAAGTCATTCTCCTCTATTGCCCTCCGTATCACTGGCTCAATGAGACGGCCCCCTCACCCCTTAGCGTTAGGTTAACGCCACTTATGTGAGAATACGTGTGAAAAATTAAGGTTAGAGGAGAGACTTAGTGCTATTTATAGAGTTTCTAGCTAGGCTCCCTCATTACGGGCCAAACTCAACTTGGCCCACACTAGCCAGCCATATTAGACTAATTAAGAAATCTTTTATCTCACCTTAGACCAACCCCATAAAACGGTAACCATTAAATGGTAAATTACAATATCAATTAATGTAGTCCACATTAGGAAAACTTTTACATTCTCCCACTTGAATTATATTAATTGAAATCATATTGTATGTGCGCACATTAGTCTAGAAATAATTCTTAATAGTCAATCCTATCCCATAAAGTCTCAAACACCGAATCATGGCAATAACTGCATGTATACACACAGAGCCTTTCATGGTCACGAATGTTCTCAACTCCATTGATATGGATTCAATATGGTAGTGTGTTAAATGGACAACATCTCTCATAAAGAGATCCCATTTGTCAGTCACCATTCTCTTACCTTAAGCGTCACAAAAACTTGTGAGACTAGAGAATGTCATAATGGTTCCATGAACCAACATATGTCATATCCTTACGGTTAACCTTTCTTTATGTATAACAAGACATATGGACAAGACTAATAACCGTATGCCCCTAGCCTTCACTCAAGGTTTAAGCAATACCTTAAGACTTTTAACAATATATGTATATTCAACATAATAACAAACCATTCAAAAACATTTTATTGAATGCAAAAGTTGACATATATATATATATATATATCAAAATGTTACTAAATTCTAACAAATACAGATGTAAACTTTATTCAAAGAAAAATAAAACAGCTCCCACTAAATAACAGGATCCCAAGATGCTCCTAAGCCCATGCTAATGACATGTCGCTCAAATGCACACAGGCGTAGGCCTTTAGTTAGTGGATCTACAACCATATCATCTGTAGGAATATGATCTACTGCAACGTCACCATTCTACACTGATTCCTTTACAGTCAAAAACTTGACCTCCATGTGTTTAAACCCCTTGAGACTTCTGTTGTTATTAATAAACAACACTGCAGAGTTATTGTCACAATGCAACTATATGGGCTTATCCACAAAATCATAAACTGATAACTCCCTAATGAGGTTTCGGAGCCAAATAACTTGAGTAGCAGTTGTAAAGCATGCTACAAACTTCGCTTGCATGGTAGAAGAAGATATGGACTTCTGTTTCTCGCTCTTCCATGATACTGCACCTCCTGCCAACATAAATATGTATCCAGTCGTTAACTTCTTATCATCTTGACAGCCAGCAAAATCTGCATCTGAATACCCTACTAGCTACAAATCTGGAACATGTCTGTAAATCAGCATATAATCTCTTGTTCTCTTTAAGTACCTTAAAACCTTCTTGGCAGCAACCCAGTGATCATGTCCTGGATTTGATTGATATCTGCCTAGAAGCCCTGATGCAAAAGCAATATCTGGCCTAGTGCAAACTTGAGCATAAATAATACTTCCAAGTGTACTAGCATAAGGTACATTCTTCATTTGAACTTTCTCAAAATCTGAATTAGGGCATTGTGAAAGACTCAATTTATCACCCTTAATAACAGGAGCAATTCCTGGTTTACAATACTGCATATTGAATCTTTCTAAAATGCGATCAATATATGCCCTCTAAGACAAACCCAATGAACGGCGAGAGCGATCCCTATGGATCTCATCGCCGAGAACAAAAGACGTCTCACCAAGGTCTTTCATGTCAAAAAATTTCGATATCCGCTTTGTCTCATGCAATAAACCAATGTCAGTACTAACAAGCAAGATATCATCCACATAAAGCATGAGAAAAATATATTTCCTCCCACTGACCTTGGTGTATATACACTGATCTACTTTGTTCTCAATAAATCCGAATGAAGTGACAATGCTATGAAACTTCAAATACTATTGTCTAGAAGCTTGTTTAAGGCCATAAATAGACATTTTCAATCTACAAACAAGCTTACTTGAGTCATCTGCTACAAAACCTTCAGGCTGCACCATATAAACCTCCTCATTAAGGTCTCCATTTAAAAAAGCAATCTTAACATCCATCTGGTGTAACTCCATATCAAAATGAGCTACCAATGCCAATATCACTCTAAAGGAATCTTTAGAAGAAACTGGAGAAAATGTTGCTTCATAATCAATTCCTTCTCTTTGAGTGAAACCCTTAGCTACCAATCTAGCTTTAAATTTTTCAATCTTCCCTTTGGAATCCCTTTTAGTCTTGTATACCCATTTGTAGCCAATAGGTTTACAACCTTCAAGCAATTCAACAAACTCCCAAACACCATTGTGTTTCATAGATTGCATCTCATCATTCATCGCATCTAGCCACAAATCTGATTGAGGACATGAGATGGCATCCGTATAAGTCGCCGGATCGACAACACAACCAATATCATAATCATGCTCTCCTAGGTAGACTAGATAATCTGGTGGTATAGCCGAACGTCTTTCCCTAGTTGATCTTCTAAGTGGAGCTACTTCATCCTCATTCTGAATCTGAGGAGCTTGTGGAATTTCTTCATGAACTGTCTCAACAGTAGGATCCTGGGCCACAACAGGCTCAATTTGTGGCGCAGGAGGCTCCATAATTGTCTGCACAAGATGAGACAATGATCCAGTAATCCCCACCATACTATCATCTTCAATAGTTCGTGAGCAACTACCATTTTCAACTACGTCAAATTCCAGAAATTTTGCAATCAGAGACTCCACAATTCTTGTACCTCCATTAGGGTTATAAAACCGATACCCCTTTGAATGATCTGGGTAAGATACAATGGTAACATCGAGTAGTTTTGGAATCCAACTTACTCATTGTCGGATTGTATAACTTCACCTCTGCAGGACATCCCCAAACTCTAAAGTGATTCAAGCTAGGCTTACATCCAGTCCATAATTCCAAGGGAGTCAATGGAACCGATTTAGTAGGAACACGATTTAGAATATAAAGGGTTGTTTTCAAAGCTTCACCCCATAGAAAATCAGGTAAATTGGTCCTACTAATCATACTTCTCATCATGTCCATAAGAGTGTGATTCCGCCTTTCAGCGACACCATTTTGTTCAAGACTTCGGGCATAGTAAACTGACCTATTATCCTAGAATCCTCTAAGTATTTAGCAAATGGCCCTTTGAGATGTCCAGCATCACCGTGCCTACCAAAATACTCACCACCACGATCAGATCTGACAATCTTTATAACTTTTCCCAATTGTTTCTCCACTTCAGTCCGAAAAATCTTGAATTTGTCAAGAGACTCGAACTTTTCTTTGATCAAGTACAAGTATCCATATCGGGAAAAGTCGTCAATAAATGTGAATAACCTCCAACAAGCCAGAACTTCGTACGGTGGATTTCTTCTTTATCTTAGTCATCTTACCTCTACAACAGTCCACACAAATCTCTAGATCACTTTTAAGAGTAGGCAAGATATCAACCTTTATAAGCCTTTCTATTCTTTCTTTAGAGATGTGACCAATACGTTTATGCCACAATGCATAAGACTGTTCCTTAGGTAGAGGCCTTTTGGAAACAACCTTTTTAGCTGAATAAGCAATGTACATGTCATTGGGAGATAAGTTCAATCGATACAATCATTTGGATAAATTGCAACACCCAATCTTATTTGAATCATAAATTATGGAAATATTATTACTCTTTATCTCAAAAGAGTATCCACACATGTCCAAACAAAACACGGAAACTAAATTCCGCCTAAAAGAAGGTACATAAAAGGTGTTTCTCAACATCATCCTAAAACCAGAATCTAAAATCAAAATAACATCTCCCACGAACTCGACGTCAACTCTAATGTTGTTTCCCACAGTGAGCTTTAATTCATCATGATTTGGCGTCCTTTGGTTTATGAACCCCTGTATGGTAAACGCAACATGATTAGTTACACCACTATCTAGCCACCAAGAATTGGTTGGAGTTTTAGATAGATTGAATCCACAAACAAACGCCAAAGAATCATTACATTTAGGCTCATTCTTAGTTCTCTTGGACAACCAAGCCTTAAACTTATTGCAACGTTTCTTCACGTGTCCTCTCTCTCTACAAAAGTAGCAAAGAACACCATCCTTCTTGGTGAATATTTTCTTAGGACCCAGAGTGTTAGAAGGACCTGCACCTTCAGAATTTCCTTTGTTGTTGGAAGGACCAGCAGCTTCAGAATTGCCTTTGTGGGTATAGTTCTTCAACTTTTTACCTTTGTCACTAGTAGAACTAGAAGCATAAAGAGCAATGTGCCCTTTATCTTTCTTCAATTTCTCTTCCTCTGCCACCAACCATGCAATCAGGTCATTAACAGACCAGGTTTCATCTTGGGAACTATAATTAGTCTTGATAATCCCAAAATCAGAAGGAAGAGTATTTAGAGCTTGATGAACGATGCAAGCAGTAAGAATTTCAACATTAAGAGCCTGAAGCTTTGTCTGCAAATCAACCATCCTCAGAACATAATCTCTAACTCCACCAGAATCATCATATTTCATAGTAAAAAGTGTTTGCAGATGTGTCCCTATTTCAGCATTAGGCGACACACGGTTTCTAGCCATCAAAGCTTCCATCATTTGCCTAGCATTGCAGTCTGCAAGCAAACCATTTTTCAAGTGTTCCTGAATGAAACGCTTCATGGACAGCAAGCAAATTCTATTACTCTTTTCCCATGCAGCAAAATTTGCTTTCTAAGCCTCTGTACTCTCAGCAGTCAGATCTTCCGGCCGATCAGCAGTAAGAGCCATATGAACATCTGTCATCTCCATAGCAAACAGAAAATCCTCTCTCCATCTCTTAAAATTCGAACAAGCAAGAACCTCAATAGTGACGGAGTTACCATTTACAGAAAATGTGATTGTTAAAACAAGCAATGTATATAATAAGTATCATGTGAGCATTGTGTAACTTGACGCACAAGTACACATCCAAAGAGTTCCATGCAAAATCATATAATCACCTTGGGGCAAAATATATGACAAGCGGTTATGAGAATATATTCCAATCTTCGTGAATTCATCACCTTTGGGCATATGAACCACTAAGATCAGTTACTCCTCCACCACATCATCATGTATCCCTCCATGAACTAATACATAATCACCCCTTTTGGGAGTATGACTACACATTAGACTAGGAGACATCTCAATCATTATACGAAACCGAAATTTCTCAAACCCAATTAAGTGTGCTACTTTGGCAGTCACAACTCAATTGAATTATTGAAACTCTCTCATACCAAGGATATAAAATTTACATCTCACATAAATCATACATATGTGATTTTAACTTTAGTGACAGGGGCAATAAATCACTAAAATCACATATCATGCTAATAACATTGCTTCATCCATTAATAAAAAAATAAAATATTGTATATTATTAATGAATAACACTCATAAAGTTCATGTGATAACATACCAGTAACCCAGCACCTGTATTTCCAAAATCACAGAAAAATAAAGAAAAAATACTCAAAAAATACACTAAAAAGCGCGTATTTAGGGTTTCGTATGTATTTTCACATCCATAAAATCATCAAAAATGTAAAATAAATATACTATCACGTAGGGAATAACCATACGAGTCCAACGCCGCCGGCCACGCATGGATCGGAGCCTCCACGCGCCGCCTGAGTGCGCGACGCGTGGAGCCCACGCGCGAGCATCAATGGCCGGTCACAACCGATCCGACCGGTTGACCGGGTCAAGTCAGGTCCTAGATTGGGTCGAGTCGTGTCGGGTCGGTCGCCATTCAAGTCAGGTCAGATCCCAAAGCTGACGTTAGCATGACATCATCGGGTCGGCGCCAATCAGATCGAATCCCAGTCAGGGTCGTTGACGTCAGCTCCCACGTGCGCCGCACGCGCGAGCAGCGCCCCGCGCGTGGGAGCGCGTGAGGGCATGTGGCCACACGTGGGCGCACGGCTTCGACGCTCGGCGACGCGTGGCTACGCGTGGGGGCACGTGGGACCTCCCCCGGCGACGCACCGCCCACGGTTTTGCTCGCCTCGTCGAGCCTAATCTGAATATGTGATTTAATTTTATTTTTAGGGATAAATGTTCCAGAAGTCCTAAAACTTGTCACGAAAATGCATTTCAGTTCTAAAACTTGCAAAACATGCATTCAAGTCCTACAACTTGTCAAAATGTTTCAAACGAGTCCTAAAATCGATGCCGTCTAATTTCTTAACGGAAAAAGCTGACGTGGCCCCCGCGTGGCTTTTTTTAATCGTTTCTCTCTCCTCCGTTGCAAATAGTTTTAAAAAAAAAAGCCACGCAAGCATAACGATGTTGTCTCCTTCTTTCTTCTTCACCACGACGTCGTCTCCCCCTCCGTCTACTCCTCCTCTTCACAGTCGTGTTCCCCCTCCCCCCTCTGTCTCTACTTCTTCTTTCTCTATTCCGAGTGTCCCCTAAGCCCAAATCGATTTCGTCCGAACCCTAAGCCCCAATCAATTTCGTTCAAACCCTAAACCCCAAATCGAATTCATCCAAACCCTAATCCCCAAATCGATCTTGTCCGAACCCTAAACCCCAAATCGAATTCGTTTAAACCCTAAGCCCCAAATCAATCTCGTCCGAACCCTAAACCCCAAATCAAATTCGTTCGAACCCTAAGCCCTAAATCAATCTCATCCGAACCCTAAACCCCAAATCGAATTCGTCCGAACCCTCAGCCCCAAATCGATCTCGTCTGAACCCTAAACCCCAAATCGAATTCGTCCAAACCCTAAGCCCCAAATCAAATTTGACGATCTGCAGTTATCTTGCGATTTGGGTCCTCATCGACCTCAATTTCGACGCTCGTCGTGAGTTCGTGTTCTTTCCTTCCTTTGACGATTGTGCGTTCATGCGAAGATCTCGCTTGCGGGAGTCTCGACATCTCAGCGGTGAAGCGATTGGCGTCGAGGACGACGACAGGGTCAACGACGATGATGGCGACTCCTCCTCACGCAGGTATTGCTCTCTGCATTATAGTATTTTGTTGTTCTCCATTCTCCAATACTAGTGACAAATTAGAACATTGATGCAGAAGTAAGTTATAGTTGTCTATTCATCCAGTGCATATGAAAAGAGAGATGTTTTTTGGAGATTGAAAACATCTCCTAAATCTCTCAAGTAAACACATTGTATTATGCAGAAGTTACTAATATGAAGACGTTATGAAGGAATCATAATATAGCTAATATACTTCTATTAGGTTCCTTTAATCGAAGCCCAGAAAAATGAGGGCGGCAACATCTGAATCAAGTGGCCTAACTCCTAATGAGGTCAACTCAGAGCCAACATGTTATTGTGGTCTTCAATCGCCAATTCTTATGGCAAAGACAAGGAAAAATGCAAGAAGAAGGTTCCATGGATGTGCTAAGTTTGATAGTCCAAGTCGCTACAATTTCTTCATGTGGGTGGATCCAAAGATACCAGATCATGTGAGGGACATGATAGTTGACCTCCTTGAAAGAAATCAAGCATTGTCTGAATCAAGCTAATCGATGGGTGACGAAGTTGATGTGAGCTCATTGCTAGCTGAAATGAAGACTCAAAAGGCGAAAAATAGACGTTTAAAGGAGGAGCTCACACGAGTAAAGAAAGGAAAGATGCTATATCAATCAGCACTCATTCTATGCATGTCTTATATTGTTGTATTGGTTATATGTAATGTGAAAGTTGGTGGGAAATTTCTAAGCCTTCCATAGTACCTTCTTTCTAAGTTTGTAAATTGGAACACTAGTTGTGAATAATTGAGATGGGAATGAAATCTGATGTGAGTTTGTAGTTTGCAAGACCGGTTGCTTGCCATGTGAGAAATTACTTTCGCATTGCAAAATGTTGCTTGATTTGTGTGCTTGTCAATAGCACTACATGAGCTATTGCCACCAGAATAAATTTGGAACTTTGAAAAATGGTGACAATTCCCTTATTATGCAATCGAGATTGTTAATTGGTGATTTCTTCATGATTTTAATAACGAGCTTGCCTCAAATGGAATGTGTCAAAAATCAAGTGAAATCAAAGTAGTCGGCTACAATACCTAAGTTACCTAATCAAATCTTCCATGAATCATCTAATGCAGGCCATAGAGACCACGTAGAGCAAAACCCCATCATCTATAATGAAAAATTAGCAATAAAAGGTGGTGGTATCGGTTACCATTAATGCCCCCGAGGAACTCGAGAAAAATGTATGGGAAAGAGGATGACAAAAGTATTGGAAGAGTGAAAATTCTGCATGGCCAATTTCAGTAATTACCTATTAACAATCCTGAAGAGCAACCACTTCGTGCATTATCCAAACCAAAACCAAGCATCCCACATAACTCATTGAAACACGATTCATTGACAAAGCAAAATGCTTACATTTTCAATGCACAAAAGGTTTTGTTCAATAAAATGCCTGCACTTTCAGTGCACAAAAGGTTCTATGCACAAACGTTACATGTCTCATACAAAAAAACCAGCTAATAATTGATATAAATTCACCTAACAACACCAATTTCAGCAAACATATCAATCAAATATGATGGTCTCCGGTGGTCCAGTAGGTTTAGCCTTCACTTGATTCAGAACTCTGGCGCTTTTCCTTATATATGGTCTCGCAGCAATAGGCTTTGGAGGAGTTGTTGTAGCCTGAGATGACTGAGCCTAAGGTTGTGATAGTGGCTTTGGCTTTGGCTTCATCGCAACATGCTTTCGAGGAGGTAATGTTGCACGAGATGATTGAGATTGGGAACTTGCTTGGGGTTATGATGGTACTTTTCGCTTTAAGCCAAGATGCTTCTGAGCTATTGTAGCCTGAGATTACTAAGCTTGGGAATTGGCCTGAGGTTGCGATAGTGGCTTTGGCTTCAACGCAACATGCTTTCGAGGAGGTAATGTTGCACGAGATGATTGAGGTTGGGAACTTACCTGGAGTTGTGATGGTGCCTTTTGTTTTAAACCAAGATGCTTCTGAGCTATTGTAGCTTGAGATGACTGAGCTTGGGAACTGGCCTGAGGTTGCGATAGTGCCGTTGGCTCCATTGCAACGTGCTTTGGAGGAGCTACTGTTGCATTATATGACTGATGTTGGGAAGTGGCCTTGGGTTGTAATAGTGGCTTCGGCGTCACCGCAATTTGTTTTCGAGGAGCTGCTGATACATGATATGACTGAGGTTGTGCACTGACTTGGGAATGCACCTTTGCTGTTGACATAGCTCTTGCACCAGTTGTATTAGGCTACATAAGAATGAGTATCTTTTTAGCTTAAGGAGATAAGCAATTGCTATTATAAAATTTTAAAAATATTACTTACCTTGCGAATATGAAGGTTTGTCATAGGATTTGCGTCAAAACCCAACCCTACCATTTTCATCATCTCGGCTTGTGATTCTCTCTGTATCATGTAATTTTCAATGGCAGGTCTTTTAAACTGAAATAATAAAAAATTCATTTAACATGAGAACGTAGTCACAATACATGTATACTTGGGGATTGAGGTATTACTCACCGGAATTTTTTCAAGTCTATGCTTAGCCATTATATTGGCCGATGCACTGTCTTCCCCTTGATCCGAACGAACTTCACCAAAAGCATTTGCCTCACCACTACATCTTCTAACATCAGCACTAACATGAGCAGAAGCAGTGGCACTACATTCTCTTACATTTGCACAAGCACTACATTCTCTTACATCTGCACTAGCCTGAGCAGAAGCATTAACATGCCCACTATTGTCTCCTATTGAATTGGCATTTGTAGAAGCATTGGCATGGCTTTCGGATCCTCCTTCAATTACGCTTGACGTTACTTTAGCTTTAGCCTGAATATATATTCATAATTACTAAATTGGAACATTGATATATAAAACTTACAATAATTGTTAGATAACAACTTACTTGTCTTTTTCTAAGCCTTGGACCAGTGGAATTAGCCTGAGATTGAGCATGAGCTTCAGCTGTACTTGCATTGGCATGAGCGCTAAATGTACATACATTGACCCGAGCATTAGATGTACATACATTGGCCCGAGCATTGGATGTACATACATTGGCCCCAGCATTGGCCTGAGAAGCACATATTAAGCATTGATTAACAACATGTTAAAGTGACATGCCCAGCATTAAGAAGATCAGTTAGTTGAGAAAATACCTTTTTTAAAGGACACCCCTTGCAGTTATGTCCAATTTGTTTGCAAGCAGAACAAGTCATTTGCTTACCCTCTTTAGTCATTCTATCACCTCTTACAAGATCAATCGGTTGCTTTCTTCTACTCATTTTTGGCCTACCAGGCATGTTCTTCATTGGTGGGGGTTGAGGAGCTTATTTATTGGCTTTTTTCCAAAAATTTTGTCCTCTCACTGTAGGCATCATGAATTGATAAGCACTTAAATACTTTGCCTTATTGAAGCACTCAACTAGATAGTCAGTCGGATCATTTCTCTTATGGTATATTGCACAAATGGCATGGCAACATGGAATTCCACTAAGTTCCCAAGCTCTACAAGAACAAGTTTTTAAATTCAAATCAACAACATATTTGTCACCACCTTCTGTAATCTCATATCCTTCATTTCCATTCCATATCAAATGGCAATACCTACTAGCAGTTATATTCTCATGTAACTTACGCATAATCCTTGGACCATAATTTCTAGTCCACCTAGCACATCCATCCCTCTGAGTATGCATTCTATTCATAACCATGATTCTAATATCCTCCAGCATACTCACAATGGCCTTGCACCTAGCTTCCACACACCTGCCATTGAAAGTTTCACTCAAATTATTATCAACGACATCACATTTAATGTCGGTGTCAAAGAAGGCTTTGCACCAATGTTTTGGCTCAATACGGGATAAATCATCATGACATTCCCGAGTCAGTTCCTTCAACCTTTGTCTATGCATCTCGAAATCTGACATATTATTGCTCTTGACACATCTCCAAAATTGCCTCAGCAACTGTTTTCTTTTGTATTTTTTACCCCAATTGGAATAAATGTGCTTTGCACAAATCTTATGCTCTGCATTTGGCAATAGTTCAACTACAGATTGGACGAGACCCTGACAATTACCCAAAAAAAGAAAATATATATGAAAACAGAAAGAAAAGTATTGTAATGTCACAATCAATTTACAAATGAAAACAGAAAGAAAAGCATACATTTTGTTGATCACTTATCAAAGCCCATCCGTCACCATTACACATATCGAGGTCTGACTTCAACAATTCGATAAACCAAGTCCATGTGTCCTTATTCTCGATTCTGACCATTGCCCATGCCATTGGATACATCTTATTGTTGCCATCCCTTCCGACGGCACATAACAACTCACCTTTGATCAAACCCCTCAAAAAACATCCATCTAATCCAATGATCTTCCTACATCCAGCCAAAAAGTTTTTCTTGCAAGCATCAAAGCAAATGTAAGCCCTATCAAATAATGGTAGAGAATTTGGAAATGGCCTTTCAACTTTCAATTTAAAATTGCTTGAAATGCTTGCAGTGTAAAGCTCTCTCAAGTAGTCGTACATCTGTGCATATTCCTTCTTGTAATTGCCTTGCAGTTCCTTCAATACTTTCAGTTTTGTTCTCCTACACTGACTGAAAGTGACATTTACTCCAAGTTGTTATCTAATTAATTTCTTTAACTCAGGTGCTTTGATTTTAGGCATTGCAGAAATGAGAATCATGAAGTGCTTAGCTAAATAAGTGCTAGACACTCTCTTATTCTCGAAAGTGATACTACATATATGCTGATTTATAAACTTTCTCAAATGAAATGGCCTAGTTTTGCTATCAAGAACACCATAAATCATCAAGTTACAATTTTTCTGGGCACACCTGGCTCTTACAAAGCTTTTTGTGTTCTTAGTGTATTTGATTGCTCTTTACTCAGCCACGGAATACTTCAAAATTTCATTTTTGAACTTAGTTACATCCTCAAATGTCATGCCAACAATAAATTCTGGATTTGTACCACTTTGATCATATGATGAGAACCTACTTCTTCTCGTTGAAATGACATCAACCTCTCTGTCACCCTCATCATTTAAAATTGATTGAAGACTGTCTTCCTCATCTGAATCAGCACACTCTGTTTTGTACCTAGAATCATCTAACGATTGAGCCTCATCCACAATCGGTGATTGGGAAGTACCAGTTGCCTCACTATAATTTAAAACTTGGAGCCTATGTCTTGCTGAAAATTCCATTAATTTTTTCCTTGCATTAACCAATTCAAAGTCGTCGTCATCACTCGACTGTTCCATATCCACCAAATTATGTGCATCATCATCATCTTCCTCATCTAGATCCCTATTGGCAACTTCAACCCGATTCCCGTCATCATCAGTATTCCCAATCACATTAGACATACCTCCAGTTTTCATCTTAACACCCCCCATCTTAGCTCCTGCCTTTTCATCATCAACATGTTCAACATATAGCTTAATATTTTTAGAGCACGGATGATGATAAATAAATCCATCACATCAGAGTTATCTCAAAAATACCTAGAGTTATTCCGTCTACAAGAGTCTTACTTCCAGGAACTCTGTAAAAGAGTTTCTCTATTTTACACACACCCAAAGCCTCAATAGCTTCAATTATATTAGACAGTGAACTCTTACTTAAACTTATTTCAGCAACATCAGCCCTTCCACCTATGTATTCCAATGGTCGGCCAACTTTAAATTTACCTCCATAGCGAACAGTGACATAAACTTTGTTCTCGGCCATTAGACCTACAAGGGAACAGAAACAAAAAGCAAAGCACTTTCAATCATCAAATTATTGAAGCAATGTTCAAGTTCTAAATTGAAGATATTTTTATAAAAGACTAACAATCAATACAGAAACAACAAATTAGCATAATCCACTTTACAACCACAATGCAACTACATGATCAATAGTGAGAGCAATGTTATAATTTATCGCAAGAATTAGAAAATGCAAAACAACCATAATGCATAGAGTAAAACGCCGCTATAATGTAGATAGTAAAATGCCTTTGTAAAACAAAACAAACAAACAAAAATTGTAATATTACTATGACATACCCAAATGTTGTAATGTAGAGAGCGATACCTGCATGAGGAGTCACCATCGCCGTCCCCGATGCCGCTCGCTCCACCGCTGAGACACCGATATGCCCACAAGACATGTCTTTACACGAACTCGCCATCATCAAAGAAGAGAACATAAAGTTGATGTGTGTCAAACTCGAGCTATCTGAACTCCAAATAATGAAGAAATGAAGACGCCAACTGACGTTGTTTTGCATAATGCAGAGATTAAAGCACCTTTGCAAAACAAAACAAAAAAATCGTAGCATTACCATGAGATACCCAAATGCTATAATGCAGAGAGCGATACCTGCGTGAGGAGGAATCGCCATCGTCGTTGTTGATCCTATCATCGTCCCCGACGCTAATCGCTTCCCCGCTGAGATTTCCAGACTCCCTCGGAGTGGTCTTCACACGAACTCGCAATCGTCAAAGGAAGGAAAGAACACGAACTCACGACGAGCGTCGAACTCGAGGTCAATGAGGACCCAAATCGCAAGAGAACTGCAGATCATCAAATTTGGGGCTTAGGGTTCGGACGAATTCGATTTTGGGCTTAGGGTTCGGAGGACTTCGATTTGGGGCTTAAGGTTCAGACGACTTCGATTTGGGGCTTAAGGTTCGGACAAAATCGATTTGGGGCTTAAGGGACATTTGGAAAGCAAAAGAATACGTAGAGACGGAGAGGGGAGGGAGAACACGACGGTGAAGAAGACGTACAGACGAAGGGGGAGACAATGTCGTGGTGAAGAAGAAAGGAGGAGACGACGTCGTGGAGTAGACGGGAGGGGAGACGACATCGTGGTGAAGAAGAAAGGAGGAGACGACGTCGTTCTGCTTGCGTGGCTTCTTTTTTTTTTAAACTATTCACAACGGAGGAGAGAGAAACGATTAAAAAAAGCCACGCGGGGGCCATGTTAGCTTTTTTCCTTAAGAAATTAAACGGCGTCGATTTTAGGACTCGTTTGAAACATTTTGACAAGTTGTAGGACTTAAATGCACTTTTTGCAAATTTTAAAACTGAAATGCATTTTCGTGACAAGTTTTAGGACTTGCGGAACACTTATCCCTTATTTTTACTGTACTTAAAAATATCGAAAATCACAAAATTAGGGCAAAATACTATGCGTTCGAGTTCTAGGGTTATGGAGGCTCTGATACCACATGTTGGATGCAAATTATACAATCCCTATATCACCATAACCAGAACAAAAACATGCATAATTGAGAAGAAAGATTAACGCACATGTTTTGGGATCCATCGTTCTTGAAGCAAAAGCAGAAACACAATGTTCCACGCGCAAGTCCTTCTCCTCTATTGCCCTCCATATCACTAGCTCAATGAGACGGTCCTCTCACCCCTTAGAGTTAGGTTAACGCCCCTTATGTGAGGATATGTGTGAAAAATTAAGGTTAAATGAGAGACTTAGCGCTATTTATAGAGTTTCCAGCAAGGCTCCCTCATTACGGGCCAGGCTCAACTCGGCCCACACTAGCCAACCCCATATTAAACTAATTAAGAAACCTTCTATCTCACCTTAGACCAACCCCGTAAAATGGTAACTGTTAAACGGTAAATTATAATATCAATTAATGTAGTCTACATTAGGAAAAATTTTACATGGACCATAACCATCTCTAGGTTTTCCTGGTTGTATGGATTAGTTTGCAGGAAATTATTTCCAAGGATATTGGTGGCGTACACTCTTTAGTTCCTGAGATTTTGACCCCGTATGAAATCAACTTACTGAAAGGTACAAACCTGTTGAGGGTAATCACCCTCTTCCATTTGTGAATTGATAAGCAGCTTTGCGGCCCGGTGCAGGGGAGTTGGATCCCTCTCCGCCTGATAGTAGATGAAGTTCCAAAGTCAGAAACTTCACATTGAATATTGACTTTTTACCATCACCAAAGTATGGTTAATGCAATCAAGACCCAAACGACAATATCATCCACTGACCTGCCCCGCATGAATCAGACCCATCATAGCCCAAGCGGTTTGCACCAGATTTGATCTGTTTCCTTCAAGTGGTACATATTCCGACATCGACCGATTTGGCAATTAGAAAATTCAAGATTTCCGTGTTGCCAGAAAAGTGCAACTAAATCAGCGAAAGCCAAACATGCCGAGGAAGGTCCCTCTAGAAATCACCTTCTTCGGGCAAGAAAGATAGCTCTCTCCCCACCCGCCATCCTGCAACTGTGTTCGTAGAAGAAAAGCGACTCCTTTGCGCATAGCTGCACATTTGCTATATGTCTTGCCAGCAGCTGCTAGTCCTCCGAGCGCAAACCATGAGCCATATGTAAAACAAACTCCCAGCACCCATACCTGTAAGAATTGCTCAGTTAGTCAGCTGTTTCTTTAATTTATCTGAATTCTTCAGCAATACCCACTGGAAGAGGAACATACCACGAGCCATCTGGCTTTTGTACATTCTCCAGATACTGCACGGAAATTGATATGAAATCTGCAATCTCCTTCTTCCTGTGCCCCGGATACAACTTCTGGAACAAAACTTAAGCTTGGATAGCTGAGGACGTGCATTCAACATATTCGTGCTCGATGACAATGTCCTCAAAGAACTCTGTCGGATTTGGGAGCTGCAAGTGACAAACGATGAGGAAGAAGTCCCGCTATAGTAATTTATGAACAAACAAACATGTCTTAGTCCGTGAGGACCACCAATGAATTCCAATAAATTTATCAAGTACTTGTTTACTAGAACAATCATAGAAGAAAGGTTGGCCTGGCGAATTCCACTCACCAAGTGCCGCACGGGTTATTTCCACGATTAAGGAACTATCGACCCGTGGCACATGCATTCCATCCCATTGGAAGGGGAAACTGACCCATAATATGAGTTGAGTACGACAACAAAACAATGAGATGAAAGAACCAATCCACAACCATTGAGGGATCGTATCGTATCATAGGCAATCCTCGATATTCACAAGAGTATTCGAAAATTATTGAACTCTCCCAATTACGACGACGAAGAATTTCAGTTCGTAGTGATTGCATTTGTATATTAACTATTGGTTTTGGAAATAAATTATATCTGTTAGATTGAGATCCTCTAAATTCAGCATACATAAATTTGGGCTCTTAAGAATTGGATACTGTCAGCTGCTGAGCAAATAGACAATTCGGATCGATTGTCTCTATTTTCTTTTATTTTTTCCTTTTCCTTTTCCCCTCTCTTTTATCCTATTTGCTCTCTTCCCATTTTGCTTCTACCCCAACGAACTGGTCAAAACTCTTCTGATCCTATTGAAGATGGAACAGAATCAGACTTGACCTGCAACCTCCGGTGTATGGGGAGGCCGCGAGAGACTTGTAAGAATCACTGTCACACATGATATCATTAATTAATGATTTAATAATTTTTTGAATACTATAAAAAAAAAACATTGGTCGTAAGAAAGTGCAACTCTTATGAGAAGGTGTAATTTTTATTAGATTGTGTAATACTTATGAAAAAGCGCGACTCTTATGAAGATACAATATGCTTTGATGGAAGGCACCTATTGATAATTTATATAAATAAATAAATAAATAAAAAGTCTAATCCTCTCTCCACCCAAGACAACGAAAGTTGATTCTGCATTCGTCTAGGAGAGTGAATGTAGACTTAATATAAGCTAAATCACTTAATGTGTTTACAATATCTATTATCTCTTCATTCGTTTTATTATCTCTTAATAGAATTACTTGCATTTGCTATTGTTAAACTGATTCTGCATCTACCAGAGTTTAATATGAAGTATTCCTCGAATAATTGTCAAAAGCATTTAAAACAAATTATCCATTTAATTTGTATTGTTAGCCTCAACACATATTTATACAAATTAAATATAGAAAAAAATGGGAATTCCTAACCATTATCGTTCAACATAAACAACTGTTTTGTTGTAAAATAATGTGTAAGCTAATGGACCGTGCAATTCAATATTAAACACAATGAGATGAAATTGCAGAGAACTCAATAAGGGACAATGAGGACATTCGAAATAAAGGCAGTTCAGTCTAAGTGTTGCTATCTAGAGACTCAACATGAAGGAAATTCACTATGAATTGCGAGAATTACAAAATTATAATCACTTAATTTGAATTGGTTCAAAGCATCTTTTCTGTCTCCTACTAATGTTAGACCTCCTTTGATTCTGATATTTTTTCAGGAAAACTATAGATATTACTTTTAAAAAAGTCTCGTACCTTTTCTCATCTCGCAACATGTTACAAACGATTCACGAATATGCCGTAGACTTACCCACTTCACGACTAGTCTATCATGAATTTCAGCACTTTTTAACGGCCAAAGATAGTTGAGCGACGACCCAACAAAAATTGCTTTTTCCTTTTTCAGGTATGACTTGGAGAAATCAAAGTACTAATACAATTTTCTTTCCTAATTCCGCCTCGAGGTGTCGGCTTGATTAAGAAACAAACTTGTGATGGGAGTTTAATTTCGTCACCACTAGATGTAACCGAACTTCTGATCGAGAGGCCATGGACTTGCGGGCTATCGATCCTCTCAAATTCATGCGAAACTATGCCTTTCCGGACCGCAATCGCTCGGAGAAATCGATGCAAAGGATTAATTGTCAATGACTTGGTATGACATCCGAAGCCCCTTCCACTTCTGACTATCGATATCAACCCGACCAGCTCGCGGGATGCCAATTTAGACCGTAGGCTCTAAGAAAACTATGTAAAGTCTTTGGCAGTCTCAGATTAGTCTCAAAACAAACTCACAAAGTGTTATCTCACAATATCTCATAAAGAGTTCACTCAGAAAACTCATAAAGGAGAAATCCCAACACTCTTATTTGCTTTAAATAGGTGAAAAAGCAAATTTATACCTCGCGTGTTTGACGTCGGTCCAAGACCCGAACAATGGGCACTTCCCCCTGAACTTAAGTACGTGTTTGAGATGAGGAAATGCGTATGGTGGTGGTGTGAAAGGACAAGGACCCACATTGGATGTCCAAAGAAAGATGAAATAATCCATAATTTCTAATTGACCGACAACTCAATGAATTGTATTTCTTAGTGAAGATAGATTTAACTAAATTGTCAATAGGCTTAAATTTTGGTTTTCCTCTTGGATTTTGGTATTATGAAGGTAGCGCACTTCTACGGCACTTCGATATAATAGCCGATGATGGTTAATCAATGGCAACTCAATGTGCATTGGTATCCTGGATTATATAAGGAATCTCACGGATCTTCGTGATTATCAAGTACGTATTGCCATCACGGTTAGGCCCACAAGGAGACCATGGGTGAAAAGCATGTTTGCATCGATTGGCAATGATTGGAGATTTGGGTCAAAATTTGTCGGTGCAAAGGAACATCGGACTTGGATTGAGGGGAATTGGCCCAACGTGGTAGAGACTCACATGTGAGGGGGAAAATGTTGAGTGCTCAAGTGAGTTGTATGAAAATAAAGTAGTCCCATATTAGACGTCCAAAGTTAAAAGAAGCAATTGATAATACCCAGTTAAGGAGGACCTTTCTTATTTATGAAGCCCGTCTAATGAAATGCCATAAGAGGAACTCAATCACTAAATTGATTCATTAAAATAAATAAATACACCCTCATCTATGTATACACATGTTAATGGATCTAAAAGCAGTCATAATAGAATCTTATATAGATAAAATGGGCTATATCCACGTATGATAAATAAAAGAACTATTTTGCCTCGTGTATCATTAAGAGGATGAGAGAAAAGAGTAGGTCATTAAAGAACGACAATAAAATTAAAATGAATAAATATCTGTGAATCTTGCATCGGTACCTATTCTAATTAAAAGGGCAAAATGACATAAACAATTTCTACTCGATACAAGAAGAAAAGGAATAGAAAAAAATGTGTAAGCGCTCCAATGCTTTCAGCCACTTTGTATTTGACCATTTCCATTTATTTCAACACCAAATTAGATTACATAAAAATAAATTATGGATACACGGTTATCTTTGTAATAATGAGCTGTTACACTACTTAAGCCCATTATTATGTTAGCCTTAGCAAATATATTATTTAAGGACTTCTTCTTTCCTTCTTCGTTAATAACAAACGAGAAGGACCAAGAACATTATAAGGAAATAACAGTGAACATACATGAGGAGAAGAAAGAAAGGAAAAACCTAACCAAGGGAACTTGATTGCCTTTGTCACAGCGTTAAATTTGACCATAGTTAGACACCAAGTATTAGATCAGTCCATGGAATGAATCATTAACATTTGACTTGTTTGAGATTAATCAATGGAATAGACTATTAATGATTAACTTGTTATTGTGAGTTGATATTATTGATTGATCTTATATGTATAAAGTTTCATTGGAAAGATTTTATCCACTTTTGATATTTTACTTATATCTTATACCGGATCTTGGATTGTGAGTTATGATATCAATTTATAATAATTTGCATATAAAAAATGTACTACTTTTTGGGCTATGATTACTCATTTTTTTCATCTTACTTGCTTTTCAGGTTCTTCAACTAATCATAAGTAAGTAAAATGAGAGCATTTACATTATCGGGATGATTTTGGATATTATATCGCAGATGAACTCTTGAGTTTAGTTGTTAGATTGACATATACCTATTCTTTTGATGGTTTATAGAAACTCTAATATTGTAATCAGATGACACTTTATCGCACATATGGATGTATATTTCGATAATAGGTTGATAGTAATTATGCTTAAGGTAGTATCTTTTGAGTGAAAGGATGGCCATGTCATTGCCCTTGTACTTGTAGAATTGGGGGTGTGACAATCCTCTATTCTATGACCGCAAGTCCTTCGGATCTACATATATCATACAAGTAAAACCACAGACATAGGATTTGAATTCTGGTGTGCTATGAAATCTATGTTTTCTCAATTTGCAAACTGTGATGGTATGCCTTGTTCCTTCAAAGGGCTGTTGACGGTGAGGGAACCCGCCTACAATACTCTGCGAGAGCCCACAATGGGTAAATGTTCCTGTAATTGGGATAGTGCAACATGCAGTTCTTGTTGAAAACCCCAGTGATTTCCTGCAATGCAAAGTTCATGCTTAGATCATGTTGTTTGGTTGTAAGGCAATTCTTACCGAAATCAGTTCTCCCTCTCATTCAGTTTTCTTTTATTTGCACTAGTTCCTGACGATGTTTTGAGGAGTTGAACCAATTGTTTGTAAGTTAAAAAAATATGCGTGGACCATAATCATCTCTAGATTTTCCTAGTTGTATGGATTAGTTCGCAGGAAATTCTTTCCCAGGATATTGGTGGCATGCACTCTCTTATTTCCTGAGATTTTAACCATGTATGAAATCAACTTTCTGAAAGGTACAAACCTGTTGAGGGTAATCACCGTCTTCCATTTGAGAATTGATTAGCAGCTTTGCAGCATGGTGCAGGGGAGTCGGATCCCTCTCTGCCTGATAGTAGATGAACCAAAGTCAGAAACTTCACATTGAATATTGATTTTTTACTATCACCAAAGAATGTTTAATGCCATGGAGACCAAAACGACACTATCATCAACTGACCTGCCCCGCGTGAATCAGACCCATCATAGCCCAAGCGGTTTGCACCAGATTTGATCTGTTTCCTTCAAGCGGTACATATTCCTACATCAACCCATTTGGCAAACAGAAAATTCAAGATTTCCGTGTTGCCAGAAAAGCGTGCAACTAAAACAGCTAAAGCCAAACATGCGGTGGAAGGTTCCTCTAGAAACTACCTTCTTTGGGCAAGAAAGGTAGCTCTCTCCCCACCCGCCATCCTGCACCTGTGTTCGTAGAAGAAAAGCGACTCCTTCGCGCATAGCTGCGGAATTGCTATATGTCTTGCCAGCAGCCGCTAGTCCTCCAAGCGCAAACCATGAGCCATATGTAAAACAAACTCCCCAGCACCCATACCTGTAAGAATTGCTCAGTTAGTCAGCTGTTTCTTTAATTTATCTGAATTCTTCAGCAATGCACACTGGAAGAGGAACAGACCACGAGCCATCTGGCTTTTGTACATTCTCCAGATACTTTACGGAATTTGATATAAAATCTGCAATCTCCTTCTTCCTGTGCCCAGGATACAACTTCCTAAACAAAACTAAAGCTTGGATAGCTGAGGACGTGCATTCAACATATTCATGCTCGATGACAATGTCCTCAAAGAACTCTGTCGGATTTAGGAGCTGCAAGTGACAAATGATGAGGAAGAAGTCCCGCTATAGTAATTTATGAACAAACAAACATGTCTTAGTCCGTGAGGACCACCAAGGAATTCCAAAAAATTTATCAAGTACTTACTTCTAGCCAAGCTGGAGCTCCTGCAGGCTCCCATGCCGGCAATCCGCCATTTTTACTCTGGAACAAGTGGCATTCATGGACGATGTGATGATATTGTAAATATAATCAAACTCAACGAAAGAATTAAGTGGCAACGTGATTTTGGGATGCATACAGCAAACAAAGCTTAGCCAATATTTCTTGTTTGATCAAAGATTTTCTCAAGTCTTTCTCAAGAAAGAAAGACAATGGGTATACTCACTTGTAGAGAAAGCAAAATGTTGACAGCGTCATACAATTTCTCTGGCTCCATCTTCTCACCAACAATTTCAGGTGGCATCGTTGAGAAAAGCAAGCAACACTGAATAAAAAGGGAAAAATTCAGTGAGAAACTGAGCAATTTAGGATTGGATTGAACCTGCAGATACAGTGAAGACATTCATTGGAGTATTACCTTCAGACCTTCTGCAGTGCAATCAGAGACTTGCCAACCGTGATCTTGATCCGAAAATGTCCAGGATCCTTTAGTAATATGACGGTGCATGCTTTTGAAATCACCAGAAGGATTGTCCTTGACCTGGAATATAATGAACAGATCGATGCACTTCAGTTTATCCGAGGAAACAAAAGAAACTAGGAAGATGTTTGGAGATAAGCGATGCTCGCAACAATCAAAGATCAAACCTGAGATTTTTTTATGAAGTCGTGTCCTCTAGCTAATACCGGTGCTATCTCCTCAGTCATATTACTGGCAAGCAAAGCTTGGATGGCAAAGCCCGTGTCCCACTCTTGGCTACCAAAACTCTGCATATGAATGAGCCAACCACCAAACTAAGCTTCCCTCTAGACGGTCCCAATTTACTAAATTAATCTTCTCCTAATTATAAGAATGCTTCCACTTTTCAAATATGCAGCATAAGCACCTATCATTTCGAATTAAGCCCAATTCTGCCATAGTTCAGTGACACTACTACTAACCTGCATCTTCATTCCATCTTCGGCAACCCAAAGGTAATCCGGTATCCTAGCAAGATGCTTCTTGAAATAGTCACTGTCTGGGTCTTCTACCCAGCAAGCAAGCATGCATAAAACCTGTCCGAGTCCAAAGCAAAAGACAAATTCTCAGTAATGTTTTCCCACGATGCGAGAATTTTACACTTAATGTGTCTTTCTCCTCAAATTTATGTATTCATTACCTTTTCTACACATCCGATTGTGATATATCGACTGTTCTCATCTTCATAGTGAATGTGTTTCATCGTCACCTGAAGAGCCTTTTCTCTAAGTTTATTAAAGGGCCAACGGTTGAGAAGAGGCTCTGTAAATATGTAAAGACTATCCCAGATCAGATCCTGTACTAAGGGATGGGGATAGTAGAGATCCTCCTGCAACAACAATTCGAGTCATTTTGTTAAAAGTCTTCTGACTCGTAATCCATCTGATTCTAGAACGATATCTTGGACCAGTTATGGATACTTGCCTTGGCACAAAGATGGCAGACTTTTCTCCAGGAAATCGTGTCGTACGGTTGAGTATGAAGTTCTTCTCTCAACTGTTGAACAAGCGGTGTGATGGGGCCGACGAATCTTTTCCCATACAAGTACGACATGGGCATGTAAACCATCCGACAGTAGCACCACATCTTTGCTACATCATTCAAAACAGGACATTCAGACAACATATCCATATAACTGAGGAGAAACGTAGTCACACGAAACAGAAGTTGAAACTTTCTATATTTCAAGGGGAATTCTGGAAGGGTGGCCATTTCAATAACAAGCCAATGCCATATTCTTGTTCGTTCAGCAAAAACGCCGCATTTTTCAATTTGAAAATAGTCCAAAATTATATATGCTAGACTACTATAGAATACCATCAAGGACAAGATCAAGAAAATCTGCAAAAACAAACCTGGGTGCATGGGCAGGAATGAAGGCAAGATCCAGAACTCAGGGGGCATTGGGTTGGTTCCAGACCAATCAAAAAGGCCGAAAATCTACATAGCATGTGACAAGACAACACACATGCACAAGCACAATGTCACATATCCAATTCACCCAAACACCTGCGCAGAACAATCTGGAGCACAAATTTTTGTCAATTACTGAAGGAAGAGTGAGACAGTACCGAGAGCCAAGTCTTGCCCCAGGAGGGTATATAGGTGACCCCACCACGGTCAAGAATCCACTTCCTGGCCCGAGTACAAGCATTATCCTGGCCACCATCAGGCCCTTCCCCGAGAATGCGCATGCATATGTAGCTCAGGGCCGTGCAGAACATGGTGCTGTGACCTTCAATGTGGAAGCCCCACCCACCATCTCCATTCTGCAACAAAATTAATGCAAAACAACAGTTTCAAGACTAAGTCTTTCAAAGTTCCTCAGCTATTTTCTCCATCTGGGTGTCTTTCTTTTTGCGAAAAAAAGAGTAACCTGATGGTTGTAGAGGTAGCGGAGAATTTCTTTGCGGTGCTCGGCAGGGAAGACAGCGTTGAGGTGGCCGGTGATGTAGACACACATGACTAGGGGAGGAAGGAAGTAAAGAGGCCCCGCAATCTCGGCAGGCCAGTGGCCATCACTGGCCTGCAGTGCGGAGAAGAAGTGGACAGTCCTCCTCAGGGCGGTGGACGCTTTGTCGTACGTCATCTCCTCGCCGTCCTCCATCCTCACCGGCGAGATCGTCTGCTTGAACTGCTTCTCCCTCAGAAACTGCCCAGAAATCAGGCACCATGGATCAGCTGTAGATTGCCCATTACTTCGTATTGCCACACATTAACAATTTTTAAACTTAATGACAAGCAACAACAGTAAAATTCCAATTGGCGTATGAGAGTTACTGTCTTTCTCATTTTCAGAACACAATTAAAATTCTGAATTATGACAGGGATTCAAACAACTCTCCTATTAGTTTACAAATGATATACCAAGGTTCTAAAGTGATTTGTGTACGTGGAAGACATAATTCCATTCCTCCATAAGAGTGTTTATGATATGATTTATGATTTTGTAAACAGCTTTCGGTAAAAACCGTGTCCCTCGTCGTTAGTAGGGGCAACAGAGGATATAGACTAGTTATCTACAAACCCCAAGTCTCGAGATCGATACGATTGCTCAGCCCGACTAATGCATGAGATCTAGCATTCCTTCTTAGAATATGGTGACAAGCTCATATTAAGAACACAACTAAGAATTTTCACGTTTTGGTGGACTTGGGGGATTGAGCTAGAGCGAAATTTTTGGAAAGGAAAGAAGAGCCCTGAGGAGAGGGCGTGTGGCCATGGATCTTCTCCTTCAAAGTAGAGGCCCAACAGCACCTGGATAGCACGCTATCTCCGTCACTGAGACTAAATACAAAATTAGCTAACGTAATTGGGAATTGATTCTACCTATCCATGTCAAGTTTGATATGTATGCCCGTGTACAAGCCTCCTAGTAAGCCTGTTGCTACATGAGAACAAGTAGGCATGTATGTGTGTTCAGGTACATGGTGTATATTATGTATGGGTGAGCAATTTTAGGTTCTGTATAGATTCTATATAGAATCTGAAATATATTTGCTGAAACAGGTTCCTCAATTTTTGAAAATCGGATCCTACCCCGCATACGTTAGAACTTGGAACTTATCTTGCTATAGGTTCCAAGATCAGTTCCATGGTCTACTCAGATTCCATCTATATTATCAATTGAACCATTATAATGAATTAAAACCCTTAATGACCATCACTTTATGTTACAATTTACTGACCATAAAGACAAGAAAAATATAAACATTAATAAAGTAAAAACCTCAGCCATAAAATGGAAACTCAAATTTATACTTTCATATTATACACTTATCATCGAATAGTATGGGATGTTGTAAGATCGCACAAAGACATGAATCAAGAAAAACATTAAAACTTATTTTAAGTTCTAGGTTACAGGTTACAGGTTCCAAGTTTCGTATTCCTCCAAGTAAGAACTCGGAACTTATTCGTCGAAATAGGTTCCTCATTTTTTGATACTTGGAATCTACCCTGCATACCTTGGAACCCAAAACCTACAAGTTCCCATCGGTTTGATTCTCAGTTCCAGATTTTACCCTAGAACTATGCTAAATCCTAATGTTATGTACCTGCATGCGCCAGAGGAGGTCGCCACAGGGCTTGACTTGGTGGCGGTGGTCGTAGAAGTGCTGGTAGGTGGACTCAACCTCGGCACGCTCCTCAGCGTTGCCAGCCTCAGGGTCAAACTCCCAAGTCTGCCTCCCCACGTAGTTGTTGGTGCTGTACAAGTAGGGGCCATCCTCTCCTTCTGCTATCTTCAGCCTCCACATGCTGAGGTCTTCTCTTTTTCTCTCTTCGTTCAGCTGATTATATCGGGACTTTCCTGTACTGTCCTTCCTGATGATCATGCAAACGAACAAGTAAAACAACCCGCACAAGAAAATGGTGAATCAGTTGCCAGTTGCCACAAACCAAAACTCATCGATGAACAAGGTCCCTATATATCCATGAACTATGCTTGTTCTCTAAGGTTATGTCACCATGTGCATGCATATCGCATTATAGATATCAAAATATATCCCGCAGCGATCTTGGTTTAGCATGGCTAAAGCATGAACTTATCACACAGACAGAGAGAGAGAGACACCTCTTTTGACTGTGAGGGATATGTGAGAGTTGATGAGAAAAGAATCGAGCTCTCTCTCCAAAACCAAGTGTTGCTGTGGTCTTTAGGAGAAGAAAGGGACCTCTATTTATACCCACGTTTTGGGTCGCCAGCTTCTTCCTACTTTATTTATCTCATTTAAAATAGTACTTAGGGTTTGCCAAACAAAAGTAAAATAATGCTAGATATATCATCCTATCATCGCTAATAAGAGCCATGGCTTTTTCCATCCTCTGATTGGGTAGCAATACCGGAACGGGCATACAAACTTGACCATGAATAGCTTTCATCAACTCAATCCTGCGGAGCTTCCATATCAAGTTGTAATATCATTGGTCACCGTCCAGAGTATGATATAAATGTATTTGTATTATAACACATTCGTAGAAATGAAAAACGTATAGTACATAACACGTTTATTTGGCCACACATTATGTAGAATCGCATCACCATAGAAGCATCGTTTGCTTCACGGGAAATGGGATCTAAGTTCAAAAGAATGTAATTACAGCCTTTTGAAAGTACATCCTACAAAAAAAGAATAAGGTTCCTGAGAATTCAAATCCAATTAAAATGCGGCATCAAATTACTCTCATAGTCTTGCTATTATGATTTCGATTCCGTGGCTTCCTAATTGTGATATGTATACTTCTTGTAATAAATGATGAAAGATGTTCGTGCACTCCCCCATATAATTCGAGTCATGGGTGATCCAAGCAACAAATTAATGCTGACCTACGGGCATGAGCTCCTTTCCTCTGTTACTGATATAGGTGATTGAGATTACATGATTGTGGATACGAATAAGTAAATACCGTCAATTTTCTCAAAAGTATGTGACAAAAATTTTGGCTTTACTTTGATAATACTCGAAAATTCTGTTATCATGTAAATATACCGACCATATTATGAATGAGAAAACTTACAAACAAAAAAAAAAAGACCTTTTGAATTCCAATATTTTGTGAAAAAACTCACATTTGCCTGCCATCCAAAAATAAATAAAAGAAAACTACATTTTTGTGCGTTGATAGGTCATGACGCTACCATAACTTTGATTTATAAATGACAATTGAATTGGCATTTTGTTGATTACTAAATGAAAGATGTTAACTAAATTGAAAATCGAAGTAATTTTTCCATAGTACATTAAGGCATGTGCTCTATACATGCATACTACATTATACTTTAAAAGATCGAGTATCTTCTAAAAGTTTAGTGAAGGTGTGAAAGGGGACAGGATTTTATTAAAAGTCATGTATATATGCTTAATAAATGTAAGAACAATATTCATCACAAATTTAAATATTTTGTTAAATTATAACCAGAATATTACTCTTGAAAAAAGTTGACTTTTTGTTATGAAAATCTATTATGCTATGTTTGGTCGTCCGGATTTCTAATCGAGATAGGATTTGATAGGATAGAATATGAAATCCTGGAATTTTTTTATATCCAGTTCATTGTTTGGTGAATCGTAATATTAAAATCGGATATATTCACATCATATCATGTACATTTTTTTTATATAAACGGCATATCATTGTAAATGAACCTAAATGTTCATAAATGGAGATTGTGAAAATCTCTCGTAACACTATTCCTTATTTTATTTTTATTTTATTTTTCCTCATTTTATATTATTTTCTTTATTATTTTTTCCCCTTTCATCATTCTTTAATAAAATTTTATCAAATAGTAAACTGTACTAACATACCTAAAATACAAAAATACCTAAAATATGTAATAAATATAAATATTTAATTTATAGATTGAATGTTTATTTTAAGATAGAATTAAAGTTGAATATATAAATTAAAATAAGATTAATTAAAAATTAATTTTTATTTTTTTATTTTTAATTTCTTAAATTAGAATTCAAATATTATTAATATTGAAATATAATTTCAATTTTGTTAATTTAATAAGTTTTTTATTTAAGAAAAATAAATTTCTTATTATGGACATTAGAAATCATATCCACATTTATCCCACCTCCCTCGTGGAATAATTTTATCATGTCTATATCCTATTTATATCCGACTTTATCCTGTCTTAAGCGAGTACCAAATATAGGATATGATAAATTATATCATATCCCGAATTTTATCCCGACTGTCAAACGCAACCTTAATGTGGTTCACATAACAAATTAAAATAATTGAAAATTCTGATTGATGTGAGGATTCGATAGAGTAGCTAACTGTACTTTTCTATGTCAACATCAGGAGACTAATCAGTGCCCCTTTTGTGCATTATTTTCCTGTGTACACATCTGAGAGGTGGACAAAGGAAAGAAGGTCCTTAAAGGTGGGCGAGAAAAATCTGACCTCGGTATGGGAAGGTGTGCAATTAGTCCTCGTGGTTCCGTGGATATCTTGATTTACTTTACCGAATATTGTCCAAACTCAACTAAACATCAAATTTCGGATGCCCACATCACCCTTCGATGTGAATGGTGTGAAAGAAAAGAAGTCGAATGTCAAATATCCGGAGTTAAAAAGAAGCAATCGATGATGCCGCATTGGCCTATGAGTCGATAAGTCAAGCGTTGTTTTTCTTCTTCCCTCTAGGATCTCCTTCCCTCCGCAAGCGTCACGCACTTGGCACTCTTTCAACGCTACTCAGCACATTAGATCTCCGGTCTTCTCGAAGTTGCTGACGAGACACGAAGAAATTTCGACTGAGAATCCTGGGTCCCTGCCTCGCCAGCCTCAAGGCACGGTCAAACAACGCCCCCTCCACCCACCCCAAGCTCCTCCAAACGTGGGGAAAATTCGTACAAGTGACCGTGGATCGTGAACGATACAATGCCTACATAACCCTTCTATTTCGTGCCTTCAGTTCTGGAGAACCTAGCTCGTGCCTCAATCATTATCACCCGCATTTCACGAGGCTCGTGAGGCACGAAGTGCGCATAAGAACCCGTTGGTTCATGGGGGTTTCGAGGTCCCGCACGTGAGACTTACGCCTGCCTTTGTGGAAAGACCCGGCAATACAATATTCATGTTTTGTCTCGACTTTTCAGTAAAGCACCTGGGCCATGTCTTTAAACTTAGCGATGTCGAGGACGACGAGGAAAGACGGGCTGCTGGTGCCGTATCAATATGGCTTTCCACACTCATAACTGAAGTAACTTTTGATGACGCATTGATACTAGAAATGTTTGGCATTGAATATTTGATTGGACCTTGGAGTCCCTGAAATGCTGGGCTCATCACTTTCCGACCCCCTCAGGCCGCTGCTATTGCGATGGATCATGCGCAATCATTGGAAAGACCAGCCCCGCAAGCATGTCGAGATTTAAGAATCTCGACGCACGTCACTTACGATGCTGGATTTGTGGGGACTTAACCTTAAAGTATTTAGCATTGTTTTCGATCTGTTTTCATTGAAAATCATTAACGTGGATGCTAGCGATCTTACGTTGTTTTGTGACGTAATGCATGAGAGCATAAGTGCCATGGAACTTACCGCCCTTTGGCAGCACGCTGTCCCGAACAACATGGCGGTCCGATGCTGATTTGACTTGACCAAGGTCCGGCGTACCGGCAATTGTGGAGCGGCAGACAAGATGATTATTATTTATAACCAATATATTGAGGAAAACTTCCGCACGGAACGAAGAATCATTCGAATCACAAGATCTTACTGAAACGTCGTATAAAAGATAATTGAATTATATTGCCTATATTGATACCTGCTCGTTGTTGATAATGTATGTGTCCCCATGCAGCTCCCGGTTGCAATCATGTCGATTTCGGGCTGTAAATAATGCCAGCATTACCGCCGTTGGCATGTGGTGAGGGTAATGGACCTTGTGGGAGGACTCGATTTGTGTGCCTTTCCGCCTCGCCTCTGTCCATTTCAGGGGATTTCCGATCAATTCATATCAGTAACTCTTCTCGTACTCGACCTTTCCAGAGTGGTCATATTGGGGTTTCTCAAAGGAAAGCCCTTCTTGGGGCTTACTCATTGAAACTAGAATGTGTGACACTCTTGCCTTGAGCAATTGATTGTTGGCGCTCTTCCTAGGTGACCATAGGGAACGATTGAGAATTTGAGAATGAGCATTCACACGGATCTCCAATTTGAGACCCTTAAAGAAATCGGTAGATCTTCTGTCCCCTTTTTACATACTTTGTGACTGCAACATAGGTACATTTTGGGATATCCTCATAGTCATTGAGTTCATCCCATAAGACCTTCAACTTGGTGTAATATTCCACTATCGGTAGTCCTCCTTGCCTATACCAACCTAATCTCGATTTTGGTCTTGTGGATGCGAGGTCTATTCCCTTAGGCGGAACTCTGCTTTAGCGGTTCAGCATTACCTTTGCTTCCTTTATATATATTATGCTTCCTTATAAACTATTGTCGAGATAATTGAAAATCCATGAAGTTACCATGCAATTCATGTTGTTGGATCTGACTTCTCTAGTGATCCAACAATAAACTCGAGTTTTCTTTTTGCTTGCAATGCGCATCTGGTCCCCTTTGACCATGTTGTCTAGTTATCCACACTCACGAGGATTGTCGAATGTGTTAAGATAATATGGTAAGATAGTGCAATTGCCGGTCAAATTATCTAGTGGGTTTTGATCTCTTCGCTCTAACCATGATAAAAATCACAATTGCCTTTTGTTATTTGTCGTTGCAAGGTATTGCCCAATAGAAGCGGCAAGCAGAATCTTCCCTATACTCCCCAATAACTATAAGAGAACCAGCAGGTGTTATACTAACTTTTAAAAAAACTCTTCCACGATATCAGAGATATACCAAGTATTATTATTTTTAAATAAAATCACCTGTATTATTCTTCTTTGACGCCGTAAGCTAATTGGGTAAAAACCCGTGAGAGAGGCAGGCAAAGGCAAGAAGGTTGGTAAATATAGGCGGTAACTGCATCGGATTTTTGTTTTAAAGTGGAGGATTCGATTGAATAGGTAGCGCCAAGCGACTGCGTCAGCAGTGACCATTCTTCACATGGGCGGGGAGGGAGGGAGATCTGGTATCGCAATGCGACGAGCCTGTGAAGCTTTTGTTTGTGTTGGCGACTGATTGGTTGTTCGAATTTCTTTTACCAATGTGAACATCTTTGGTCAACCATTTTAGGTTGTTGTGATTCCGTGATTGATTTTTCTTGTTTCTTTTTCAAGGTTCTGGCATTTGGGGCTATTAGTATAAGACTACTAATTCCGACAGTCAAAAAAAATTCCCACTTGATTCACATGTGGATGATGTACCGTGTACGCTTTTGTATTTGTTGCTGATCGGATGCGGATTACTTGGACTCAACTTGGCACTCAAATTTCATGAAGAAAATAATAGGAATTGGCAAATGCGTGGTGGAATTTCTTGGGTTACTCCACTAATTTGTGGGCTATCTATGCGCAAAGCCTGGAGGAAATCAACGACAGATCACATCCATGGTTCGTTCTCAACTCAAGATTTATATATCTTTCACGGTCATTTTCGAGCTATTGTCAACCCACACAGGGTGAACCTCGCTCTTGTATTGAAAGTTTGAGGCAGTTGACATGTTCCCATTTTAACTCCTCAAGTTAAAAGATTCGGACATGAGGAAGTCTTTAAACAGCTGTATTTGAGATCTTGTGTGGATCTTGGCATCCCTTGAATGTTGAATATAGAGAGGGTAGAGGTCGGCAGCCCGCTATATTAGTGGACAGGCGCATACGATCTCTGTTTAGTGGAATATCACCTCGTCTTGTAACCGACACCAAGGAAGTTAATGTCGCGCAAAAAGTGCAAATGAAATGGGTGTTTGGTTTGACTTTTGGGTTGTGGCTTTTGGCTAACGATGTTCTTACTTTAGTTTTAAGAATAATATATGGCTGCCGACCGGTTGGTAATGTACTTGCGTGTGAAAGTGTCCTGCATGGGATATTAGAAAGAAGTTCGTGGGTTAAATATGAGAGGACCTGTAGTGATTGTCATTAAAAAATAAATATGAGCTTTCAAGTGGATCTATGAGCATGGAACCGCCTCCATTATGATCGATTTGATCTTAACTTGGTGTTTGATTGATAGTGAGGGCATTGCTGCCCTTTAGCTTCCTGTGTTACTTAGGTAAGAGGCAATCATAGTTCGAAACGTCGTACAATGTACCTTATTTCATGTCGTCGTTTTGATTAGATAATTTTCGTAAAAGTTATATGGTAATGTTAGAATGTGCCATCGTAATCAATAGTAATCGGGATAAGAATGCTTCAAGTGCCATAACTTGGCACAAAGCGACACTTAAGTGCCATAACTTACAAAAGGTACACTTAAGTGCCACATTCGAAAAAAAACGGATCACTTAAGTGCCACTCCGGCCAAAGTCCGGCCAAAATGCCGACATGGCATTTTTCCGACGAGGCGAGCCCAAAACGACACCGTTTTGCTTGCTGACGTGGCCAAATAATACAAAAACGGCGTCGTTTTGGGCTGACGTGGTAAAAAAAATTAATGAAAAATTAATTAAATTAAATTAAAAATTAAATTTAGTTAAAATATTTAAAATTAATAATTTTAAAATTAAATTTAGTTAAAATATTAAAAAATAATTATTTTAAAATTTAGTTAAAATATTAAAAAAATTATTTTAAAATTAAAAAAAAATTAAATTTTAAAAAAGAAAAAAAAAAAGGGGTTGTGGGGAGGCGGTGAGGGATTAGCCCTCTGCCACGCCGCCGGAAGGGCCGGGGGACGCGACCCGAGGGATCTAGGCGAGGGGCGCGCCTCCGGTAGGGGCCTGACCTCCGGTCGCCGGGCCCAAGGCGACCCTTGGTTCCCCTCTATGGGCCTTCATCCCCTCGGCCGGCCGACCCTCACCCCGCCGTCGCCGGTCCTTCCCGGCGATGGCGGGGCGGCGGCAGCGATGGCTGAGGGCTGATCCCTCAGCCGCCTCCCCCAAACCCCCTCCCCCTTTTTTAAATTTAAATAATTATTGTTTAATATTTTAACTAAATTTAATTTTAAAATTATTATTTTAAAATATTTTAACTAAATTTAATTTTTAATTTAATTTAATTAATTTTTATTTTTATTTTTATTTTTTTACCACATCAGCCCAAAACGACGCCGTTTTTGCATTATTTGGCCACATCATCGAGCAAAACGGCGTCGTTTTGGGCTCGCTTCGCCGGAAAAAAGCCACGTCAGCCTTTTGGCCGGATTGGCACTCAAGTGATCCCTTTTACTCCGATTTTGGCACTTAAGTGTACCTTTCGTAAGTTATGGCACTTAAGTGTCCCTTTGTGCCAAGTTATGGCACTTGAGGGGTCCGCACGTCAATTTTTTTCATAATAAGCAAGTTGTACGAAACTCTAGTATTGTAATGACCAAACACATTTTACATGGACTAAACATCCTCAAAATGGTACTTTGAGTAATCACACAAGTTGGTGACTACTTAGGGATTCTTTTTATTCAGTGAGTGCTCTAGTCCATTCCAATTCCCTCCTCTATCTTAGAAGTTTGTCAAGAACTGTATCTTATCTGAACCCTCTCATCTCGACACTATACCCATCTTGTCCAATTTGATACAAGCTTGGTTTGTTTACAAACCACACTCCTGCTAGGTATCCTACTTAAGTACCATATATAAAGATCTGGTCATACAAGGTGGTGATCATGTAGGGTGGAGTATTGACTTATAAATCATTCAATGAGATCTCCCCTGGCCGATATCCCACTGAGATAGATCTGAAAATTGTCTCTAATATTTCAAACCACGTAATATGTTCTCATGGCTTGGTGGTGATCAAGCTTGGTTGACAGCAAGAGAGAGTCGACGGTGGCCTAATCAGTGACAGCAATGCAGAGCGATTTGACAATGTCCGAAGTGGCGACAACAGCGATGATTATATCACGACTTATTAACATGCAAAAATATAGCTTTCTCTTGATTTTCTGTTAAATACCAAAGTAACCACACATTTTAATTAATAGATGCGAGATTTTCACAGAATCTTGTAATTTGAAAGGTCCTCCACATGTATGCAAGTTTTTCTTATTTATAATATAGTTGGTATAAACCAATGATGAGATAATTCTTATATGTTATTAAAGTAAGGCCTAATTTTTGTCTCGCACTTCGGGAAAGTGACAGTATATATCCATCCGTATCCCACATGGTGTCATTTCATTCCCTATATTAATAGCAAAGGAAGTTCATGCTCACAAGTTAGTATCGATTTGTTGTAACCTAGGTTAGAGGGAAATGCACAAACACGTTTGCTATTTTTTTTCTTTTTACTTTCACGTTTGTTAAAGATAATTATGATATATATATATATATATATATATATATATATATATATATATATATATATATATATATATATATATATATTTAAATTTCTCATATCTCTCAGGGTTGCGTATCTATATCCCTTAATTGTGCATGTGATTGCTTGATTAGAATCGATATTATAATATCTTAGAAAGCCAATACTAATGTACTATTCATTATAATACACAGGAATATATAAATTACGTAGAATTTTGCAATTCTCTCTTCAACATTGTTATTACGAGGATTTTGAGAAAGTTTTGATTGCATTGGGGACATGACATTGTACATTTGGAGCACCCACTGCTTCTTATGTCATTCTCCTTTTCAATGACAATTAATATCCTTCTTTTAATGTCTATCTTTTATATAATTGTGTCATTTGAGAGTCATGTCATAGTCTATCATGCAGTCACATCATCCTCAATTCTCTCTTCAATATTATTGTAATTAATGTCTATCCTCAATATAATTTGCGTCATTTGATAGTCATGTCAGTGGTCTACTACATGGTCACATTATCCTCTATTGTCCGTGCACGGGAGCCATGTTAGCCTTCGCTATTGTCCCACTATAGCACCCACGTCAGCCTTTACTTATTTTGCCGCGTAGCCTACAAGCAATCACGTCAACATGTTGTCCAATAACTTGGCAGGGGGATTTTTCTACCGTTTGTTGATCATACTACTGATGTATTCAAACTAAAGTTAAATTATTCTACCCCATCTTGAGGAAATATTAGGTATAATTAGGATATTTCCCTCAAAAAATTATGCGCATATCTCTATCAATTGCATATATTTCTAAATGATTAGAATCTATATCATAATATCTTATTGCTTTAGAGTGTCATCTCATAAAATTTATAAATAAATTAAAATACTATTCATCATAATACATAGAAATATACAAAAATACATAGTTTACACAATTTTGTCCTCCACATGATATCAGGAAGGACAGTACACGAGAGTCGCATTATAATTAGGGGTGATCAGGTTCAAGATAGATATGGTCCAAACCTAGACCCTGTATCCGACCCTATTTGCACTAGACCCTGTACTTGAACTACCATATTTTCACTGGAACCTATTTTGTAATCGTCCGACATCCTATACAACTTTGAATTATACATTAATACTCGAGAACATTTTATGGGGAGACTGAGGTCGACACCAAATTTTGGAATGGCTGAACGAAGATTCACCAATTGACAAATAATCAATGGAAAGAATCTATATAACAAGCAGTGCATTTGCACAAAAGAGCCTAACAAATTCAAGATCAAAAATTCCTAACCTCAATAAAATTGGTGAACTTGGAATCTCTGTTGACCACCAACCAATGAACCTAGAAATCCATCAAACCAAGCACACAAGAGAAGAAAAAAATTACAGCCAAACAAAATGCCAATTCGGCCTAGAGAAACGGGGAACGAGCAGAAAATCGAGCGAAAGGGGGGCTACCTCGTACTTGAGCTTGTGCTTCTCGGAGTCCTCGAGGGGGACATAGTACTTGGCGAGGCAGGTCTTGCCACATTGGTTCTACAACAGTATGAATTGGATCACAGGAATTTGGTGATTACAAATGCCGTCCGTCAAACGATGCAAGAGGGAGCCGGCGATGGACGGTGTGACAGTGAGCCGACGATGGATAGTGCGATGGAGAGCCAGTGACGGAGGGAAGCGAGCAAGGAAGAGGAACCATGAAGGAGGAGCGCCGAGAGGAAAAAATGATGTGCAACTACAAGAATAAGAATAGAAATAAGGGAAAAAGTAGGATTTTAGAACCAGTTCTCGAACCGATTCAAATGGGTTCCAAATTTTGGGAACCGGTTCCCAATCCTGTTTTCCTGGTGGGTCAATCCAGTTCTCGGGTATATCCGGCCCAATTGCACATCCTTAATTATAATCGGTTGAAGAGAGGAAATAAGAAGGCTAGCATGTGGAGGTTAAAGATACCAAAATGAGAGGACAGTCCATTTTTGTACAGCACCAACAGCCACGTGGGGAGGCGGATTTGAGAGATCAACCCTGAGGTCGACGCTACCGTGGAGTGCGCTGAGGTCAAGGCCCGTCACCGGCACTTCTAAAACCACCGCCACCTCGTCAAGCCCTGCGGCAATCTCCTCTGGCGCATGCAGGTACATGGCATATAACACGCCCATAAACACGCGCTCATTCCAATTTCTTGGTTGTATGTATGCGGGAAAGAATTGTCGAGCACGTTTTTTTTCTTACAGACTTTAATTTGAGGACGAATCGAGCCGCGGGCACACCTAGTGATACCGGACACTGAATGCACGTACGTACGTGGGTAATTATGATAGCGTGGTAGCTAGTTGCTATCGAGCCTCTGACATTTGAAAGAGAAGATCCGTGGCCCGACGATCTCTCGTGTGAAAGAATTGAGCCCCATCGTCCCCCGACTCAAACCAGACACGCTCTAGCTTCAAGCCTTCCATCCCCCCACGTCCCACCAAAACGTGAACATTGGAGTTGTGCTCTGAACTGTTGGAATGGTCTCAGTGCTACTATTTTCCGTCGTGTTTTCCTCTGTTTTACTCTGTTTTTTTTTTAAAAACAGTCAAGTTCATTTTGGTTATGCAGTTAGTGTTTTTGCTATTTTCTAGGAAGTTAATAGCATGTTTGTGTGCAGTTATGTATTGTACGTATGTGAGCATTTTCTGCTTTGTATTTAGTTGTGGTACTCAACAGTTTTTTCTTTTGCACAAGACGTATGAAGTGATATGCTCTGTTTTTTCATCCTTTCTCTCCCTCGATCAACGGAGATGTTTTCTGTTTTGATTGTTGTTTCACGAGTTATAACATTGGTATCAAAGCATTTGTGAGATCTTAAGGGACTGTGAAGTGAGGGTAAGTGAGTGAAGTTTGCTTCCAATCTGCAAAGAAAAAGCTGATGGAGGCAGGATCGAGTGGATTCTCTGCAATGGTTGCTCCAGTCTTTACTGGGGAAAATTATCAGGCTTGGGCTGTCAAGATGACAGCATTCTTGGAGGGTCATGATCTATGGGAGGCTGTGGAGAATGATTATGAGGTTGCTCCACTTCCAAATAATCCGACCTTAAATCAGATAAAGTACCATAAAGAGAGAATCACAATGAAGGCTAAGGCAAAGTCTTGCCTGTATGCTGCTGTTTCACCCACTATTTTCACAAGGATCATGAGATGTGATTCTGCAAAGGCAATTTGGGATTTCTTGAAGGATGAATACGAGGGAGATGAGAAGATAAGAGGCATGAAGGTGCTGAATCTCTTGAGGGAGTTTGAGAGACAGCAGATGAAGGATTCAGAGTTAGTGAAGGAGTACTCTGATAGGCTGGTTGGGATAGCTGAAAAAATCATAGTTTTAGGGACTGACTTGAAGGATGAAAGACTTGTTCAAAAGATCATGGTGTCTCTTCCAGAGAAGTTCGAAGCCACCATAGCTTCTCTGGAATATACAAGAGACTTAGCTAATATAAAACTTGCAGAATTGTTAAATGCTCTGCAAGAACAGGAGCACAGAAGACTGATGAGAAGAGAAGAGTTTGTAGAGGGTGCGCTACAAGCTAGAGTGAAGTCAAATGATTGAGGCAAAGGGAAGAAATGGATTCAGTCCAAAGAAAATGCTAGTGACTCCAAGTTTGTAGTAAAAGAAGGAAATTCTGGTGGGTCTAGCAAATGGAAGAAGAACAAAAAGCCTTGTCAATACTGTGGTGGAGCTAATCATCAGTTTTTTAGATGTTGGAGAAAGCCTGATGCTAGATGCAGAAGATGTCACAAGTTGGGTCACATGGAAGCAATCTGCAAAGAGAAAAATTATCAGCAAGCAAGAGAAGCACAGGTAGCAGTGAATGAAACTGAGGAAGAGCACTTGTTTGTAACTTCTTTTTCTAAATCTTCTGTTGAGAATGATGCATGGCTGGTGGATAGTGGTTGTACCAATCACATGACTGGCAATTTGAAGTTGTTTAGGAGTATAAACAAGTCAGTCAAGTCCAGAGTCAGAATTGGCAATGGACAGTATATCGAAGTGCAAGGGAAGGGTATAGTTGCTATTGAAGGAAATTAGGAGATGAAGCTAATCAGTGATGTTCTTTTTATGCCAAATATTGACCAGAATCTGTTAAGTGTTGGTCAATTAGTTGAGAGGGGCTATAAAGTGAAGTTCGAAGGGAATGAAAGTCTTATTAATAATGCAGATAGCAAAGAAGTGCTAAGAATCCCAATGAAGGACAAGAGTTTTATGTTCAAGCCACAAGAGATGCAACAAATGGCTTTAAAGTGCAAAGAAGAAAATGCAGAGCTATGGCATAAAAGACTTGGGCATGTTCACAGGAAGAGCTTGTCGTTTATGCAGAGAAATAGCTTGGCAGATGACTTGCCAAGTTTGGAGGAGGAATTTCCACAGTGCAAAACTTGTCTTCTTGGCAAGCAAGCCAGATTTCCTTTCAAATGAGGAGGCTGGAGAGCATGTGAAAAGTTGCAATTAGTTCACATAGATCTATGTGGACCTATGTCCGAGTCTTCTCTCAATGGTAGCGGGTATTTTATTACTTTCACTGATGATATGACTAGGATGAGTTGGATTTATTTTCTGCGAGCCAAGTCTGAAGTTGCTGATGTGTTTGTGAAGTTTAAGCCTTAGTTGAGAATCAGAGTGGGAAGAAAATTAAAATGCTCAAGTTTGATAATGGTTCTGAGTATACTGCTCACAAGTTTAAGTTAAATTGTGAGCAAGCAGGAATTGTGCAATAGTTCACTGCTCCCTATTCACCTCAACAGAATGGGGTCAGTGAGAGGAAAAATAAAAGCATTATGGAGATGGCTAGATGTATGATGCAAGAGAAGAAGTTACCTAAGAAGTTCTGGGCTGAGGTAGCTAATACTGCAATGTTTCTATTGAATAGATTGCCCACAAAGGCCTTAGAGAAGTCAACACCTTTTGAAGTCTGGCATGGTGTTAGACCTTCTGTGAAGAATTTGAAGGTTTTTGGGTGTTTGTGTTACACTCATATTCCTGAGGTCAAGAGGGACAAACTGGATAAGAAAGTAGAGCTTGGAATCTTTATTAGGTATAGTCTTCAATCAAAGGCTTACAGGATTTTCCATCCCATGACAAGGAAGGTGACTGTGAGCAAAGATGTTATTTTTCTAGAGGAAGATGAGTGGAATTGGATGGAAGGAAAGAGTGCAAGACAGCAGCAGTTCGAAAAACAACCTACAACAGATGTAGAGTTTGATGAAGTTATAGATGGATTGGAAGACAGTATGGATGATTTACCAGTGAGAGGCACAAGGTCACTTGTTGAAATCTATGAAAGAAGTAATGTGGCAATGCTCGAACCATCTAACTTTGTGGAAGCTAAGGAGGATCAGAGGTGGATTGCAGCAATGCAGGAGGAGATTGCAATGATCCAGAAAAACCACACATGGGAGTTTGTTGACAGACCATCTGATAAGAATGTGATTGGGTTAAGTGGGTATTTAGAACAAAACTTAATCCTGATGGTTCTGTCAATAAACACAAAGCTAGACTGGTGGTGAAAGGCTATACACAAATATGGGGAGTAGACTATTCTGAAACATTTGCTCCTGTTGCACGACTTGATACAATAAGGCTATTGTTAGCTATTGCAGCAGGGAAGGGATGGCCTATATTTCAGTTAGATGTCAAGTCTGCATTCCTGAATGGAGAGCTTGAGGAGGAGATTTTTGTTGAACAACCTGAAGGCTTCAGTATCAAAGGGCAAGAAGAGAGTGTATACATATTGAAGAAAGCTCTATATGGACTAAAGCAGGCTCCAAGAGCTTGGTATGGGAAGATAGATCAATATTTGCAGGATTTTGGCTTTGTAAAAAGCTTAAGTGAGTTCACTCTTTATGTCAAGAAGGTGAATCACAGTGTTGTAATCCTGTCACTTTATGTAGATGATCTATTAGTGACAGGGAATGATATGGAATTGATAGAGAAGGTGAAGCAAGATCTATTTGCAGTTTTTGAGATGTCAAACTTGGGAAAGTGGCTTATTTTTTGGGTCTGGAAGTCAAACAAGCTTCATATGAGATCTTCATCTGTCAAAAATATACATGAAGGAAATTCTAAAGAAGTTTCAGATGGAAGATTGTTGAAGTGTAAGCATTCTTATGGCTGCTAAAGAGAAGCTGCACAAGAATGATGGAACAGATGCAGTAGATGCTTCTATGTATAGAAGTTTGATTGGGTGTCTCATGTATCTTACAGCAACCAAACCAGATATTCTATTTGCTGTGAGTGTTTTATCCAGGTTTATGAATAGTCCTAGTCAATTACATTTGGTTGCAGCAAAAAAGGTCTTGAGATTTCTCAAAGGAACATTGTTCTTTGGTGTGAAGTTTAAGAAAGGTCAAAAGTTTAATTTGCAAGGATTTTCTGATAGTAACTGGGCCGGTTCAGTGGATGACATGAAAAGTACATTTGGGTATTGTTTCAGTCTTGGTTCTACTTGTTTCTCCTAGTGTTCCAAAAAGCAAGAGATTGTAGCTCAATCCACTTCAAAGGCTGAGTTTATAGCAGCTACTGCAGCTGCAAATCAAGCTTTGTGGCTGAAGAATATAATGAAGGATTTGTGGTTGAATTCTAGTGATTGCATTGAAGTTAATGTTGACAATCAGGCTACTCTAGCAATATCACAGAATCCAGTTTTTCATGGCAAAACCAAACATTTTAAAGTCAAATTTTTCTCTTTTTGTGTGAGGTGCAACAAAGTGGTGAAGTTAAGTTGGTCTATTGCAGATTTGAAGATATGTTCACAAAGCCACTTCAGGCTGGAAGATTTGAACTATTAAGAGAGAAAATAGGAGTTTGCAGCAGCAACTAATCCAAGGAGGAGTTTGTTGGAATTGTCTCAGTGCTGCTATTTTCCGTCGTGTTTTCCTCTGTTTTCCTCTGTTTTTTTTATAAAAAAAAACAGTCAAGTTCATTTTGGTTATGCAGTTAGTGTTTTTGCTATTTCCTAGGAAGTTAATAACACGTTTGTGTGCAGTTATGTGTTGTACGTATGTGAGCAGTTTCTGCTTTGTATTTAGTTGTGGTACTCGACAGTTTTTTCTTTTGCACAAGATGTATGAAGTGCTATGCTCTGTTATTTCATCATTTCTCTCCCTCGATCAATAGAGATGTTTTCTGTTTTGATTGTTGTTTCATGAGTTATAACATGAACATGAGCCCATCACTACAACCTTATGAGAAATTCTAGACTTCCTTTTGGCATTATTTTCGGCGAAGCGATTGCCTCGACCTCAGGACTTAAGATTTTTTCGATAGCCCGTATCATTTTGATGCAACAGCTAGCGAGGAGGGACGGATGAACATGCTTATGGAGGGAACACGTACAGATCTCACTTTCATCAAGTTTAAAACTTTGGTATATCATTTGTGAACTCATCCGAGAGTTGCTTGCGTCCCTGTCATAAGTCAACATATCGATTGTGTTCTGAAAACGAGAAAACACATTCACTCTCATGCACCAATTGGATCTTGCCTTCTTTCCTCCCCGTGGATCCAGGTTTGCTTTCGCAGATTACCTTGATCTTGTCTTTGATTGTATTCTATAATAGTTCTCTCTATGTAGAGGTGTCAAAATAGGTCTTAAATTCATATATGACTCATTTAAATCATAAATGTGTTATATAGAAGTCACTTGCATTTTGAAAAGATTAGTTAAATGGATTTAAAAATTAAAAGCTTAAGATAAATAGGTCTTAAATAGCTTAAACTTAGAATTAGAGGCGTCAAAATGGGAGTTTACCCATTTAAATAAGGAATAGATTATATATGGGTCACTTACATTTTGGAGAGACTGGTTATATGAGTTTTAAAATTAAAAACTTAAGATAAATGAGTCTTAAATTGGTTGGACTTAAAACCCATTTCCAAGACAAGTCTCACACTCTCTCTTTCCCTCTTTAATTTTTATCTTTCTTTTTTCTTTTCTTTTTTTCTTTTTTCTTTTTTCTTTCTTTTTCTTTTCTTTCTTCTTCCTCCTTCCTTATCCGATGGCCAACACGACGACGACCGGCAACTAGCCAGGCGAGGCTCGAGTTTGCCAATCTGGCGAGGCAAAGGCCTCGTTGACGTGAGCTCGAGTCTCGCCAAATCTAGTGAGCTTGAGCCTCACCGACATCTGGTGAGACTTAAGCTCACTGATCTGGCAAGGCCTCAACCTTGCCAACGACCGGTGAGCCTCAAGCTCGCTGACATTAGGCAAGCTCGATCTTACCTATGGGAGGCTCACCAGCATCGGGCAAGCTCGATCTTGCCTATGGTCCGTTGCCGGTTGTCATCATAGCCGATGGCCGACCGAAGAATAAAATAATAAAAAGGAAAACATAAAATAGAAAAATTAAAAATTATATTTAAAAAAGTAAAAAAAAAATTGAAATTTTGATTTTAAAAAAATAAAAATAATTATAAATTCAATTATAAAAATTATAAAAAAAGTTAATGGATGAAAGTGTTTTAGCAATAACATTTTTTTGTATTGCATCATGCAAAACAAAAAAATGATGTTTCACATATAAGCAAATATTATTTTCGTGTCAATTATTAGCTTATCAAACTTTTTCTTATCGATAATTCTTCAAAAAAATTTCACTTTAAAGGTTTTTCGCATTTTTTTTTATTTACTAATTTTTTTATTGTTTATTTACTTTTTAAAATTTGATGTGAAGTTTTTATTCCAGTAACATATATTTGAAGAGCTTAAAGCAAATTAAATGGTTGCGTGTGGATTAACCTAAATTGAGTTAATTATTAAATATGTGTTAGTAATATGGGTTGAGTTGAGTATAAATCGGGTCGGGTATAAGTTATCAAATTTATATTGCATTAAAATGGATCAAAACATATTAATTTGGTCAATATGAGTTGGACCATTTTCGACCCGACCCACCCATTTGAAGGTCCTCTCTATATGTAATTTTGCATAAGTATTAAAACAAAGTTGTTGGACTAATTTTCAAATTGAAACCACATGGCCTTTTTGCTGCATCAACAAGAATATCGCATTGGCTTGTTATTGAAGTGGCCACCCTTCCAGAATTCCGCTTAGAAGATAGAAAGTTTCAAATTCTGTTTTATACTTGCTTTTCTCCTTAGGTTCATGGATATGTTGTATGAATAGTCCCGTCTTGAATAATTTAGCTTTGATGTGGTGCCACTGTCGGATAATTTATATGCCCGCATCGTACTTGTACGAGAAAAAATTCGTTTGCCAGATCAAGCCTCTTGTTCAACAGTTGAGAGATGAACTTCATACTCAACCCCACGACATGATTTGCTGGAGAAAAGTATTTCTAGCTATTCCAAAATATCGATCCCGAATAAAAGAGTAGAACCCCAATTATCAAAACTTGACACGGATAGACATATAAGTGTTAAAATTTTAAAAATGTACACTTAAATACCAAAATCAAAGAAGAAAAAAACACTTAAGTATCAACGGCAAGAATTTCTAGCCAAAACCAAAACTTTAAATGATATGGCATTTCTTTTATAAAAAAAAAAATTATCCACGTGGCGCTAACATACCAAATTTGATGGCCCTTGCTGATTTCCCTTTTAAAAAGAAATAGCCTTTTTAATTTACTTTAATTATTATTTTTATTAAAAAATAAATTTGAGGGCAAAACGACACCATTTTGGGACAAGGATTGTTAAGTAAACATTCTGGCAAGCCATGTAGACAGTTTTATTAATAAATTAACGCCACGTTAAATTTCCGGCAAGCCTCACCAGAATTGATATTTAAGTATCCGATTTTCAAAAAAAAAAATAGCACTTAAAGTGTACTTTTTGGAAGTTTTAGCACTTATATATCTCTTCGTGCTAACTTTTGGTACTTGGAGTATTTTTCTTCCTTCCTTCTTAACCGTTGGCCGTTTACAGTATTTTCATATGACAATCAATCACATTCATTACGAAGATGAGAACTGTCTACATATCAATGTTGGTGTGTAGAAAGGTGATGAATACAAGGAGAAGAGAGACACATAAGTTGCAAAATTCACAAATCATGGGAAGCATATATCTTTTGCTTTGGACTTGGTCAGGTGTTATTCATGCTTGCTAGCTGGGCAGAAGACCTAGACAATGACTATTTCAAGACGCATCTTACTAGGATATCATATTACCGGTGGTTTGTTGAAGACGGAATGAAGATGCAGGTTAGTAATAGTGTCACCGAATTATAACAGACTTGGGTTTAGGTTGAACTGATAAAAAAACTTTTGCTGCATATTTGAAAGATGGAGATGTTCTTACAATAATCTAGAGGCACAGGTGACAATGGCACGCCAACCGCTTGTCAATGGCACGCCGGTGGCACACCAGCTACTCGCTTGATGACTAAGGTAAAATTAGAGTTTTCATATATATTTTTGGAATTATAAAGTTGAGTAAGGGCAAAGTTGAAAGAAAAAAAGTCTATTTGCATTTTGGATAAACGGCATTTCAAAATACCGCAGACTTGTCTTGGGCTAAAAGCATTTAGAGAGTTTTGGGCAAATGCAAACCCAAAAATTTTGCCAAATAGTGACTTTGAAGCCTAGAGACCTTTGCAAATGATGAACTGAATGCACTCTTGATATGGGTTAGAAATGTTTTTTTTTTCCTATTTTTCACATGGGTTGGAAATGGATTAATTATCAACCATTTAAGACACATTAAGTTATTAGGCAACCTATTCATACGGTGACTCATCAAATATGGGTTCTAGACCCATTTTCGCACCTCTACTTATCTATCTACTCAAATGTCTAATCCATCAAAGTCTTATAAAGTGAATCATCAAATATGGATTCTAGACCCATTTTCGCACCTCTACTAATCTGTCTTACTCAAATGCCCAAGCCATCAAAGTCTATCGGTCGCTTGTTAATCTTACTAAAAGTTATGCTTTGCATGTATCGCAAGTATTCACAAATCTCTCTTTTCAACGCCAACTCAATTGCACATTTTCTTTTTGGCCATCAACAAACTCAATTACACATTAGCGTGGGGGACCCTTTAACTTCATTGAAAGTATGTGCCATACAAAAATCTATCTTGACCACACTGATGTTTTCTTGGTCAGTCGGATGGACAAGTGTCGTGTCATATTTGTAAATCAATCTCAAACTTAATACCGTGGGGGCTTCCATATCAAGTTATAAGGTTGGTCCCTTTTTTTCCATATGAAAAAGTTTATTAGGACGAGGGAAATCACCCCACGCAGTTTTGGAAAATGGGTTGTTTGTGCATAGAAGCTGACAATTCTGTTGTGTACATTTATTAAGTCTTGTTCCAGGTAATTACATACATTTGACCAAACACAAAGAAAAACATAATTAAGGATCGATCTCTCCTTTTTGCTCTGTGTTTTCTAACCCACGCACCTCCCTTTTTCCCCTCTTCTACGCCTTCCAACCGGCTGTCGTTGTGCGACTAGATCAGCCTAGTGTTGTAACGAAACGTACTTTGCTCTTTAGAGCTTCTATGCGGTTCCAGCGTCTTCATAGGTCTTGGTACCTCAGTCCCGCTGTCTTTGACTGGAAGAAGCACCGCGCTTACTCAGTTTTGTCAACACGTAGCCGACGGCTACTTTAGCTCCAAGTGTAGAGTGGCCACGAGTCAGGCAAATAATGCCCCCGAGAAGAAGAAAACCATTGGCGAGTGCTTTCTTAGATGGTTTTCTCAATAGTTTCTTCTTTTCAGTGACCGTTTCAACACGAACTGAAGGTGCTGCAGCCCCTGATGAAGAGTTAGGGCCGCTTGACGTTTGTAGTTCACGAGGTACCTAGGAGTGAGAGAAAAGCACATATCAGCCACCTGCAGATATAATAAGAAAATAGGAAAAGGATTGAGCAGCGTAAGCTCATTTCTTGGAACTAAGGAGGTCAATGAATTTAGTGACCACCGCAAAATCAGAAGTACCCCTATTTCTGTTATATGAGCAATTAATCAGGTTATGGCGAAACTAAAAACGACCTTAAAAAACTAAAGCACTAGCAAATTAATCTCTGTCAGACCTTCTGGATGAAAGTGACAGCACTGAGAGATGAACCATGTTGCATGTGACTCGATGAATATTTGCGTAATGCACTGTCCATCTTGCACACGTAACTCCATATGCCCTTTGCAAAAGCCAGCTTTGCCATTTCCACATTTAAACCGGCATCTTCTTGATGGAACATTCTAATTTCAGACGCATTCCTGCCAGGTACTGCAAAGCAGGGGGGAAAGAGTTTCATGAAGTAAAAGCCCATAAGCCTGCTCATACGAGGCGGTCAACTCGCAATGAATGTTTGCCTCAATTTCTAAACATTAAAAGGTGCCTATGGGCTTTCCAACAGAAAATTTTGAAAAATTATTATCTACTTAAATTTTTTTTAAAATATTTAAAAGAATCTACACGACTCCAAATGACTTTAAATGTCAATATCTAATCTGGTAAGGATTTCGGGTAGACAATATCATATAAGAGCGAAATTGCTTAAGGCTAAAAGCAAATTTTAAACCAAAAGCCCCTCATGAATTTCTCGCTAAGAATAAAAAATTATTTTAGTTTTAATGGAGTTATGATTTTTTTAAAAATATTTAAGATTTTCAACAGAAAACGGAAGACTGATTTCCAAATTTAAAAGTTAATAAGAGGCAGAAAGTTCAGTGCGGAAGCCACACCAAACAATCAAACGCCCACAAAGGGTTTGAGTTGATGTCCCGGTCAACGAAGCTTCAAACAGAGTCTAGTATCAAGGAGAAGAAGAGTCGCTAAAACAAGAAGTTTGAGAACATACTTTTCCTGATTCTCCATCCTGATCTAAAGTACTTAACACGGACATACTTCCTCTGCTGTGGTGCCGAAGGATGTTGACATTCCTGGTAATAGTCGAAGAAGATAAATGAAAGGCCATTATCATCAAATACAAAGTCTTCTCATTAATAGTAAGTTCAACATAAGAAGGTCATAGATACCTACCTGATCACGTGTATAATTCTTAAAATCTCAATTAATCTAGCATATTGCGGGGTAAAGTGTGTGGACTATCTCTATGAGTACCCAAATATTAGACCACAACTTGATATAGTCACATAACTTTCCTAGCCAGCAGCAAGACAATTTGGGGTATCAACTCTCCTCGAGGCTCTAGGTGCACATCCTCAAACCAGTCCCTATCTACCTCAAACCACCAATTTGAAAGATCTTTTGGACCTGTTTTAGCACCCAGAGTTGAGACATCACACTTAATATTCACATCTCTAGAGCCTTTAACAATACCTGGGGATAATTGCAGCCTCATTATAAAAGCCGTGGAACTGATGTGACAGCACTCTTTGCACTTAGTATAACAAAATATAGAGCACGGTCTGGCGTTGAACCCATAACTCCTTGGTGAGGCCGAATAAAGATAAAGACAAGTAAGCCAGTGACAAGACACTCCTCTCTCCTCTCTCACACAAAGTCTTGAGTCCTTCTCAGAGAAGCCTCTACAGGAAGGAGCAGTCTTGTCCATATGAAACTTCAGAAAAGTCAAAAGCTTTCCTTGCTAGAATACCCCCTGTATTCTTTTGCAAAGCTCTTCTCAAGAAAACTCATTGTGAAATAAGATAATCAAGCTTGACATATGACTTGCTACCACAACCGCATGGACCAATAGGCTTACCAGCCTTTAACAAAAATATCCATCCAATCACATTATAGTTGCCTCCCTCTGCCTTGTTCTAGACCCAATCCTTACCAATGAGTCCCACATAACATTTATTTTAGGTGGTTTGTCACTGAATCAACATATGATAAGCACCATGGTCACAATCACAGAGAATCAAAATGCTAAACTCCTGATATTATCTTCAGCAAACCAAATTACAGTCTCAAGAAGATGAAGCAACAGAGTCAATAGTTATGAGGTCTTATGCCAATTATCTAATCATATGGCAACTCCAAGTCTCACCAAACAATCAAATCATCTTTCCTTAGCATAGAGATGAAACATTAATTTATTTCTGAAATGGAAATGTACCAATCATCCAATATAGGCAGTCATCTCATCAAAAATATACCCAAGACTGAACTCCTGAATAAACCTTGAGAAATTAGGAATAAATTTAGTATTACTCTGGTACAGAAATAAAGGGCAAGTGTATTTGGCATTAGTTTTAAGTTCTGACTGTTGGACCAAAAGCATCTGCCATATGATCTCCTAACCATACCGTCCTGTCACACAATACAACCAGCATGCAAGCATATGTGAGAGAGAGAGAGAGAGAGAGAGAGAATCTAGTTGTATGCAAGCAATGAATTTATAAGATCCATCATTCAAAAAAAGAAAGCTCATCAATTCAGAGTTACCAGAGCATAGAGATGTGTGAATTACCTTCGTAAAACAGTAGAAAGCTCCATCTGAGTCCTCCCAAAGCCTCCAGGCCAATACATATTCTCTGGCTGTCAACAATGGAAACTTTTTAATCGTTCGACCAATTTCAGTTCCATTATTTATATCCATATGCAACTGGATATGCTCAGTGACAGTTTTATCCCATTGCTGCCTGTAAAAATTATCCATGTAAAAGTCTCTCAGCAATTCAGGAGAGCAATTCTCAAATACTGACACACTGAGGTATTTCAGGGGGCCATCCTGTAAGCAACCAAAAAAAGAAAGGCAAGAGATAGCTCACAATCAGCTCATGAAATTCATGAAAGCAAAGATATTGTCACTAGACCTATAAAGAAGCAGACACACTTCCTGAGATTGACTCTGATGATGAGATTATTCAGTCAAAAGCGAAACAATATGATCAAGCACTACGAATTGTTATGATACATCCTAATGTATAACCACGTAATGGGGTACTCCTTGTTCTTTCACCCAATGTGGCACTCCTTTTTGTAGGTATCAATAGTTTCTTTGGCACTAGGTTTAAGGTTGCTTCAGCCATTTTGAATAGCTATGGTGTCCTTTTCTCTTCAAATTTACTAACTTTTTTCGCTCATTTTTCCAATTATATAGTTGCAACATATGAATTCCACATTTTCTTAGGTAGTACGCCAGGTTCTCACCTTGAAAGAGTCTCATGATAAAAGATGTAGCACCTCTCCATTTAGCAAAACCAAATTGACATGCCTTTTGTTTCTAAATGATGCAGGTTGAACTTTCACCAATAAGACCCATTAGGCCTAAATCCGGGTTGCCGGTCCTTAAAGATTCAGGATGCACAATTTAGCCGTGCATCGGACAACTAATGGAATGATTGCCTTCCCTTGTTTGATCAAGGAGTTGCTCACTAACGTAAGAAAGCATGACAGTTCACTGTCTTAATTCTCACAATTTTACACCAGGTGCTGCTCTCGAGCTCTTATAAAACCATTTCGGTGAACTAAAGAGCAAAGAGAATATGAAGACTCGGTGACAAAGAGTGTTTACAGCCCAATTCCATAGTGGTGAAGGAATGCTGACTGCAACGCCCTTAATCGTAACAACCATCTACCTCCAAGGTTCAAATGGAAGCCAAAGGTAAAGCATCAATGACATAACAACAGCGGTTGTGCTGATTTTAATGGCACAGCAAGCCACTTATGTTTCAGCACATGTACGGTACCGATAGCTGCTACATACTGCCGACATGAAGCAAGTACTGAGGGAATATGCGACGCCTAAGCATCATCTTACTGGTGTACAATTTCCTCCTTTCCTTTCCTAAGAAACATTTCTCTATATGCAAGCAGGAATGGATAATTCCACCACCGAAAGGAACAACATGCGAAATGCACAGGAGAGTATGACAGCAAAGCGGGAGAAACCTTGGGTCTACAGCACTTGGCGGAGTATGAGACCAGACTATTCCTTCTCTGGACAACATCCTCCCATCTCTCCTCATTGCAATTGCTCTCGTCCAAATTCCGAATCAGAAACCTCAAATCATCGTCCGACACGGTCTCCGAGAATCCGCTGCGGGAGCACAGAACTTCCAGTCAGATTCCTCCGGACGAAATTCAAAAGAAAACATCAAAAGAGTCGACGCCGGCACGAGGAGCGGGACCGCCGCAGCGAAGACGCGATCCCGCCCGAAATCATTCCAGGACGAGGGTCGAGATCGACAAAAAAACGAAATCAAACGGGACTAGCTCACCCGATTTGAGGAGACGCGGTGGCGGAAGAGGAGGAAGCGAAGGCGAGCGCACACCGGAAGAGGAAGCTAAAGAAGAGCCTCAGCCTCCGCCGGCAATGCCAGAGGAGCACGAGGAGCAGGGCGGCGGCGGTGGCCCACCCGCCCCCGCCGCCGCCGCCCGACCGCCAGAGTTCCTCCGCAGAGCGCCGCGAGAAGGCTCCCCACGACCCGGACCCGGGACCGACCGCCATCCCGCTCCCCACCCTAAGACCGGCGGCTCCGGATCGGGGCTTCCCGGGGGAGGAGGGCGGCGGCTTCTTCGCGTGGCTCCCGCCGCCGCGCGACGCTCATCGTCTCTCTCTCTCTCGGAACTCGCTCCGCGCGCCGCGCCCGAAAGAGGAAGGAGGGAAGTTCTTAGCTTGCGTTCTAGTCTTTCCTTTGCCTTTTGCGGGATCCGATGAATGGGAGGTGGTGGTTCGCTGGTTGTTATTATCGATGTCTGAACTAAACGATCGAGAGAGTCGCACCGGATTATCCCGACATCATGTGGCCGAGCGCGGCTCTCCCGATATTCAATTTCGCTTTCGCCCGTCACCGCCGCACAGCATTCCCGGGCTTTCTAGGATTTGCGTTCCCATCAGTTTCGATCATTCTAGAATTCCTCATATATAAATTAAAAAGACCTTAAGTGAAAATTGGAAAAATTCCAAATGACGATTCTAAAACACCCCCATTTTCTAAAATAAAATTCTAAAGTGAATCTTAATTTAAATAAAAGCATGAAGTATAGTCATTTCCTCAAATAAGAACTTAAAATCGAACTTATTTAGAGTAAAGATATGAAATGACTATAACAATTTTAAATAAGGACATGTTTTTCTAGTTGGTCAAGGGTATTTTCTTCTTTTACCTTTTTTGAATTTTTTTTCTTTTTTCTTTGTTTTTTTACTTTTTTTTTTCTTTTTTAACTCCTTCGCACTAGCTACCAGAGATGCTCGAAGAGGGTTCCCTCACTGGTCACAAGCAAGGGATGGTCTAGGCAAGGCGCCCACAACCAGCAAAGGCCTAGGCAAGGGTCACGCCCCTCTTTGCAACTAGCGATGGCTTGCAGACCTTCACCCGGCAACTGGTGAGGTCGCCGAGCCCTCATCGATGCTTGTCAGAAAAAGAAAAAGAGGAGAGAAAAGAGAAAAAAAAAAAGATTATTTAAAATAAAAATGGTCTTTTGACAAAAATAACCCTTTGACCAGTCGGGATATTTATTTAAGACTAATTTGGCAATTTGGGGTCATTATTTAACACAAGGTTCACTTCGTACCTTTATTTGAAAAAGATGATAGCACTTCTGCTTCTTACTTTAAATTTTCCCTTGAAAATTGTAGGAGTGATTGGCTCATCATCCGGTATGGTTATAAGATGAAATTGAAAACCAAACCAAAAGATCCGAGGACAAGACCAATCTGGTCTAATGGAATCAGTTATTTTTTTTTTTTTCATTTTATTATTTAAAGCATGACTAGGAATAAATCAAAGCTCAAGACAAATCATATGCTTCCATCTAGATATTTTATTATCCAATCATAGGCTCTTATTTCCTCACAAACGATAAACTGAACCCACGGGTCGTTTTGAAGAAATAAAAACAATAAAAAAATAAATAAAGTACATATAGTTAGTCCGGTCCAGTTATCCCTTGGAATCGTGAATCGAACCAACACTCTCAGAAATTAGACCGAACTGCTAGTTTAGTTTGGTCCGAGCAGTTTTTTATTCTAATCGTCCATTTTATATGCCGCTATTCATTTGTCCCAATACTTTGGGTAAAAATTACAATAAAATGCGCTTGAATACGACTCGTCATAATCGTGAATTGGTCCGTCAAGGTACCCTAAAGAGGCTAAAAGATAACGTCTCGCTGTTTCATGTGGGAAATTGATTGCTTGAGACTTACTTTATCCGTACTCTTTTTCCAAACATAATGTCCTAACGACATAACGAGTTTCGACCTTTCCATCCCCCAAGCTACTTGCGTCTGATGCCGCAAGCGAAGATTTCATGCCGACTTTTTCGAGGGCCTGCCGTCCGTCGGCGCCCGCGTTTAAAAGAGAACCCGATTCGTGAAAATGAATACGACGGCGAAGTTTCCTTTTGCCGTAGCTCGCCAGAAAGGGGAGGTTCGGTAGACAAGAACGAGCAGAAAATCCCCCCTTGGATTTGATCCGATCGTAGGGATGCGCGAGACAAAAATAACTCCGATCCCACCGGCCATCGTGTTCTTGCTCCTATCGAACAACATAGATAAGGATCCGAATGGACGTGGCGATAGGGTGGGCGGATAGGATAAGATAAGGCGAATTGTCAAACGATGTCCGAGAAAAAAGAATACTCATCATTTCTCTTAGACTACCGGCACCGTCGGCACAGGTATCACGCCTCGTCGTTCCGGTTGCCACCATCGCCGTCTGCTTGTCTAGGACTAGCGCCGACTTCTCGCCCCTATTAACGCTACCACACTCCACCTTCTCCACCGATAGCGTCGTCTCATTGCCGCCAAAACCACCACCAACAACACAGCTAGGCTTCTTAGGACGTGATGTATATTAGATCTGTTAAAATGGATCATGCACCATTTCTTAACCCATATCTAATAGGCTAGGTTGTTATAAGTTAGTAATATTTGGTAAATGGATCGTAAACCATTTCTTAACCCGCATCTAATAGGTTAAGTTGTTAGTTATATTTGGTAAATGGGTTATACATGGATTTAGACTCAACTCTAATGAATCATAAATGGGTTTAATATGAATGTTAAATAAGTTCGCGATTTACTAAGGCTCTATTCGTTTCGCGGAAAATAATTTCCGGGAAAATTTCGTTTCATAGAAAATGAATTCCTCGAGAAAAATGTTTTCCATAAAAAGAAAAAGAAAAAAAAAGTCTTTTAAATTAGGGGAAAATGTCTTCCACTTTTGAAATGTGGAAAACATTTTCCTCATTTGATCTCTATTATTTTACACATCTACAAATCCTCACTTCCTCATCCAATTTCTTATTCTTCTCTTCTTTCTTTATTCGAGTTATTTTTTATTTTTATTTTTCTTTTTTAATTTCCTTTTTTTTTTCTTTTCTTTGTTTCTCATCTTCTTCTTTCTTGGCTAGTCGTCGGCCGTTGTTAGGCAAACCTCGAGCTCGTCGATCTCAAGCTCACGCTCTGCGCTCTTGCTTATCATTTTCTTTATTTACCCTATCCTACAATTGTACATTACTCAAGCAAATGGCTCTGCATGCTTTGCTTCTTTTTTCTTTTGTTTATTATAACACAAAAGACGTAGGGGGAGAACAGGCCACTCAACTGGAAGATTCTCATTAGGATTGTACATGCTTTGCTTCTTTTCTCTTTTGCTTCTTTTTAAAATCCATACAAACATTTTTTTAGAGTAGATGAGCATTTGGTAACAATGAAGGAACAAAGATACGAAGCAAGTCTATCCGGATTTAAAGGCAAGTTCATATTTGCTAGATTTATAGGTCGGTAAGTGACGCATGCCTAAGCGGTGAAATCTTAGAAAATATTTTCCTTACCGAACACCAGAAAATATTGTTATTTTATTGGAAAATGACTTCCGATAAAATATTTTCCGAAAATGACCTATTTTCCGTGAAACACCATCATGATTTTCTCTTCACTCATTCGATCTCATGCTTGCTTACTCTGTACTTTCACCTTAATTTAGGTATGAATTTTCCTATATAATTAACATAAAACTATTTTAGCAATACGAATAGGATCAGATATAGATTATTAAATTTGTATTACATGTAAATGAATCAATTTGGATCAGATCATTATTCGGCTCAACCCATCCATTTGATATGTTTGACATATATTGATCAGATACACATGCGTTCAACTGCGCTGCGCATCGTTAATTAGCAGTGTCCGGGCAGCTCAGTTGCACTCTCAAGGTTTAAAAATGTGCACGCACAGTTCTGTTGCACTCTCAAGGCCACTTCTTTTGTTACAATCTCATGGTCATGGGCTCGCGAATTGGGCTGCCATCGATCAGCCAGTTCGGGCCAAGACCAAGAACGAGATAAGTTGGGCTCAGGGGTATGCATCGTGTAGCCCGATTAAAGCATAGGAAAAAGGGTCGTGATCGATTGGTTCCTCACTCAAGACTTCGCATTTGAAGAACCAAATTTGCATATGTTCTCTTCTGTAGAACCACGATCGATGGAGATTAGCGGAGTGTCCTGACGATTTTTAAGGTGCAATAGTAAGAAGAAGAAGAAGAAGAAGAGATTGTTGTGAAAAGTAACGAAATTGTTTGACAAAGAGAGTCGATTGCCTCGGTGAGAATTGCGGGACACAAAGGGAAGAGAAAGGGACTTGAGACGAATATAAGCTCTTGACCACACGAACCTTCTCTAGGTTCCACAATGATGACAAAGGGAGCTCCACTATGGCATTTACATTTGTTGGCCCACGACCTCGAGCAACAATCGCCAGGTTCACGGGACCTCTGGCCGGGGCCACATCTACCTAAATGTAGCCCACCAGCGAAGGTTTGGGGTTTTTTTTAGGACAAAAAAAAAAACCTAGCAAAAGTCATTTACAAGTGTTATTTTTTCCAAATAGTATTTAAATCAAAGTTGCTTCCTAATATATCTTTAAATTACGCTTTACCAATCACTACTTGCATCTTAAAAAAAAAAAAAAATTCTCACCTAAAGTCATTTGCCTTACCTCAAAATTTTCTCCCCAAAAGTCTTATAAAACGCAGCCAAATGGCACGATTGCCGTTTTTTTGCCTATTATCATCCTTCATTGACTTCGAACCGTAGTTTTAGGATTAAAAATAGAAAAGTAAGAAAAAGAATGAGTTTAGTGAGGAAATGCGAAATCGCCAAGAGCTTTCGGATAATGAAAAATGAGTTCCTCTCCCAAATTTTGTTTCCATGGAAACGAGGCTGATGTCCGCTTGCAACAAAGTGCACGCCACCCTAGCAGATAGTGAGTGGCCATCCTTTGTCACCAAAAAGTGGCTCTAAAAGATACTTAGGAGTCTGGAGGTCCCAATAAGGAAAAGAGCAGACATTTTGGGGACCACAATGCAATTAGCGCCCCCTCCCAAGAAAAACCCAAAAAAAATTAGGATTTCCGGAGGCGTGAACACACGTCCCCACCACCATCCCCTCCACCCCGGGCCCTCCGAGGTAGGATTGCTACGGACCGTCAAGTAGAGGAACGATTGACTGCTCTCAACATTCACTGATGATGTGACCTTTTACGACCCGTACGGAGGTTCTGCTTCGGAGCTTCGGAGATCGTTTTCCAAAACCTCTTTACTTCTCATACTAAGGTTTTTAGTAAAATACAGATTTTTTAATTCAAAGAGATTTTTCGATACGTAAGCAGTGTTTGATAAATTGTATTTTTAAAGTATATTGACAAATAATTTTGACTTAAATACTTTTTGGAAAATTTACACTTTAAAATGCATTTAAAAAAAAAAACTCAAAATTGGCAATGACTCGATGGTTAATTGGCAGTCGGTGAGACTAAATTTTGTAGTCCACAAGCCGGATCTAGCGTAGCTGGCCTTAGTTGAGGTCGCCCACTCTCGAAAGACATGGCTTGAGTTGCACGACCCTAGGCGAGACCGCCAAATTTGGCTCGTTGAATGCTCGCATACGACCTAAATCTTTGCCGATGATGTCACATAAGGTAAGAACAATTTTCGAAATTATGAAAGCTTGGCAAAGTCCAAGTTAAAAAGAAAAAAAAATGTATTTGCATTTCGGAAATGCTCAGAGCTCGAAAACACCTCCGAACTTGCATTGAGCCAAAGGCCTAGAGATGCAATTGCATCTCCCTTAAGCTCTCGAAAAAATTTGCCAAATGCCATTTACCCGAGGGGCAAATGGATATGTATCACATATGGAAACACCATACCACATACTTAGCACTGCATTACTAGGTCTCCAAAGAGTCATAAACTTATTATACGGCGGTCAATTCAATCATAAATCATCTTAAATATTTGCCAATTTAGTTTTTCCAACCAACTTTAGCTAGAATTGATAACATGGACTTTAACGACATGCATGGCATAGTTGATGCTAACATGAACAATTTTTATAATCTTTTAAAATAATTATATATATATATATTTTTTTTTTTATTTTTGTTATTTTTTCCCAAAGGACAAGCGGTCCCCATTGGCCACAAGTGAGGGCCGCGAGGCCCTTGCGCAACTTATGCGAGGGATGAGGGCTACGACAAGCCTCACCAAGTGTGCACGAGGGTGAGGACCACGAAGACCATCACTTCACTAGATTTGTGTGAGGCAAGGGCCATCGTGGCCCTCCCTACACCTAAATCTGGCTCAACCAAGGTCGAGAACCCTCATCTCGCATAAATCTAGCGAGAACCACGACGGCCAACGAGGGTTCTTGTGGCCTTTGCATGTACATTTGAGGAAGAACGGTGAAAGAAAAGGGTAAGAAAAAATTAAAAAAATAATAATAATTTAAAAAAATCAAAAAATTATAAAAAAAAAAATTGTGCACATCAACATTGGCTATAGAAGGATGGCTAGCGTCGATATCATTGATCTCTAGTCAAAATTGGCAAATCGCAAAAGATTTATGACTAAATTAATCAGATTAAAAAGTTTAAGACTATAAATTGACTGACGGAAAAGCCTCAATTAATGTCATGGCTAGAATAAGACAGCTTCAAAGACGAATAATGCTATGGGCAGCAAGCGGCAACTAAAGAAATAACAAGACTAACCGCAAGGGTGAATGAATAATTCGAAAAATATTTTCTTAAAAGTATTGTTTATATCATTTGAAACAGTTAGTCCATGAAAAATATTTTATATATTTTTATGGACGATGAAAAAAAATGTCACTTGCAAAAGATTATTTATAAGAAAAAACTAAAATAATATATATATAATGAAATAAACGAAGGCCCTGCCGTCGCCAAGGAACAGAAGGGGAAAAAAAGTTGCAAAGCCTGCTTCGCCTACGTGTGAGATGACGGGAGGTGAAACTATGAAAGGCTTGTAGTGATTGGCTGGGGAAGTTCAAATTCAGGAAGCACTCGGATTTGACACCAGAGGAGAGCAATCTTAAGGGGCGATTCCATTGGACGTGGAGCGACTGATGGGTTTTAAGGACGCCACGATATAACCGGGAAGGGAAAGACGCAGATTTTGATCAAAACAGAGGGGCTGAAAGCTCATTGGTCAGGGTCACCATCGATCTAAAAAGGATTTGGGATTTTGATGTGGCCGGGATCCTCCGCCTCTTATGTGACGTTCATACACAAGGTTTTCTGATTGCTGACGGTACTGGCTGGGGGGGCCTAATAAAATGGGAATCTATCTCGACTTGTCATACCGTTGATTGCGATTTAAAGGTTTATAAGACGAGTGCGGGACACCATTTCCATAACCTTAAGAGGATTTCGAGATCTGGTTTGTTGATAACCTGATAATCAAAACCTATCGATTATCTCTAAAGGAGGATAATATCGTTTCGATAATAAAAAGTTACTTAAATACTTTTATGTGCCCATCTGCGGAAACCAATTACAATAATCCATAATGGTCCCTACCTTCCACTATCTTTTCCTTGCTTCTCATAATTGATAGAACTCGGATGAAAAAAAAAAAAAAAGATTCGAGACCGAGATTAGATTCTTTAGTCGAAGAATTGGGTAAGCAAATAAGATGAAAAAAAGGGGTTCCCAATTAACTATCCCGGAATTTGACGAGTACTCAATAACTTTGCCCAGGGATATGCTTGTGATTTCAATTCAAATGCTTTAGCGAAGGGAAAAAAAAGAATGGGAAAATTTCAAATAAGGATCCGAAGTGAATCTATTTTCTCAAATAAAAACTCGAAGTGAACTTTATGTCATATAAGGACCTAAAGTGAACCAATTGTTTCAAATAAAGACTCGAAGTAAATTTTGTATCAAATAAGAACCTGAAGTGATCAAGTTAATATCTATTGAGGACCTTAGTTCACTAGCAAACATTTTCCGGCCATTAAAATAAGGGCAATTTTGTCATAAATTTGTGATTGGAAAAAAAATGAAAAATGAAAGATTAATTAAGTTTAGGTTATTCATTTAGATGTTTACGTTTTCTTCTTTCTTCTCCATCGCTGCTCCTCAACCAAATCACTACCCAGTCATCATCGCGACTCGATTCTCATCACTCCTCGCCTTGCTCGACCGGCGGAGAATTTGGGTCTCCGTAAACAAAGAAAGAAGCATATGGTTTTCTTTTTGTTTTTGAATACGTGGCTCAACCAGTGGAGAATTTGGGTCTTCAACTTTCCAGAGGATGGGTACATGAAATGGGGAGAACTTCGATATTTGACTTTGTAGAGATGGGTACAAGGAACGGGGAGACTGTAGAAAACCTAGGGTTTTTTTGTTGATGTTTTAGGATTTATTAATTTCCCTATATTTTTGTTGGACAAAATTGTCCAAACTCCGGTCATCAGAAATGTCACGTGCTTGATAACCGACGAATATTTGGCTGACTAGCAAGCTCATATCTTTATTTGGAATTGATTTAACCACTTCAAGTCATTATTTGAGACAATGGGTTCACTTTAGGTCTTTATCTAACACAAAGTTCATTTCGGGTTCTTATTTGAGAAAATCGGTTAACTTCAAATCCTTACTTGGAATTTTCCCAAAAAGAATGGGAAAATTCCAAATAAGGATCCGAAGTGAATCTATTTTCTCAAATAAAGACTCGAAGTGAACTTTGTGTCATATAAGGACACAAAGTGAACCCATTATTTCAAATAAAGACTCGAAGTGAGTTTTGTATCAAATAAGGACCTGAACTGATCAAGTTAATATCTATTGGAGGACCTTAGTTCACTAGCAGACATTTTCCGGCCATTAAAATAAGGGTAATTTTGTCAGAAATTTGTGATTGGAAAAAAAATGAAAAATGAAAGATTAATTAAGTTTAGGTTATTCATTTAGATGTTTACGTTTTATTCTTTCTTCTCCATCGCTGCTCCTCGACCAAATCACTACTCGGTCATTGTCGCGACTCGATTCTTGTCGCTCCTCGCCTTGCTCGATTGGCGGAGAATTTGGGTCTTGACTTTGTGGAGGATGGGTACAATGAATGGGGAGAATTTCGATCTTTGACTTTGTAGATGATGGGTACAAGGAACGGGGAGACTGTAGAAAACCTAGGGTTTTTTTGTTTATGTTTTAGGATTTGTTAATTTCCCTATATTTTTGTTGGACAAAATTGCCCAAACTCCGGTCATCAGAAATGTCACGTGCTTGATAACCGATGAATATTTGGCTGACTAACAAGCTCATATTCTTATTTGGAATTGATTCAACCACTTCGAGTCCTTATTTGAGACAATTGGTTCACTTTAGGTCATTATTTAACACAAAGTTCATTCCGGGTCCTTATTTGAGAAAATCAGTCGACTTCAAATCCTTACTTGGAATTTTCCCAAAAAGAAGAGAGTTTGTTGTTTGATGAGTCAATAACAGTGGCAAATGACACAATGATGCGAGGAGCACTAGTCTATTTCGATCCATATAGACAGTGCAAAAGTAAAACGTTGCAATCTCCTCTCTTACCTACCTTACTTTTCTTGGACTCCATCGCCCCCAAATTGACCATTCCCAACCCCCAATGGCCCCCTCTCCCGCCTCTCTATCTCTTGGCCTTTGACGAGTTTCCTCGTCCACCCCCTCTTCTCTTTCTCTTTCAGCCTTTCTTTAATTTATTTTTCTCCCCCGTTCAATAATGTGTGGACCTCGCGCCGTGTACCCATTGGTCCCTCGTCATCATCACTATTCCGCCATTATTTTTACGACGAAAATAAATCATTAAGCTCGAAAGGCAAAACCAAGTTGCAGGCCGACTATTTTCTTATTATTTTTGTTGTTTATTATTAAATTATTAATAGCCTATAGGTAGCAGCAACAGCGACTCGGGGGTGAATATTGCGGGAGGAGACGTAATTAGTGGGGCCAAAGCCCACTGGTACTTTCGGAATCAACGGGAATCATGTTAAATCTCGATTAAAAGCAAGTGTGCTGATCTCATATCCTTGTTCTCTCGACAAACCCGTCCATGACGTACGATCGTAGAATGAGGTCGCCGTGCCTTCATGTTCCTGCATAAAATAATAATAATAATAATGAGGTCGTAAGTAGAGAAAAGAAAAGAAAAAAACCATGTTTAACATATGAGGTTTTCGCTAAAAATAGATATTAATTGCATGGTTTTTTTAAATCATGTTATGTGTAATTAATGTACTGAGAATTAGATTAATCCATATGAAGTGTGCTTAACTAATATCTTAAAAGTATGGAGCTTAAAATTTTTTTGGACCTATCAATCATTTCAGAAGTTTAAAACTGTTAGAAGAAGGCATGATTCAAAATTTAAATATTCTAATACTTTTCCTCATGCGTTAGTCGTATTTTGCTCTAAGACTAAGCACGAAAGTATATAATCAAGAGGTGCATCAAGTACCTAGAGAGATTTGAACTTATGACATTGCATTCTTATGGGGTATATTTTTTGTGAGATTATTATCAACTGTTTTAAATGTTAATATGAGAAACGAGAGCACGATTTAATATTTTAATATTTTAATATTTTAATAAAAACCATGTTTACCATGGTTCTTTACATGTAATTTTTTTTTCGCCAATTGCAAAAGGACGGAATAGAAAGCAGTTCCCTTTTGAAAAAAAAAAATCACCATCCTCACATCTTCCCCATTGTCCTTGTCACTTTGAATACAGTAATATTGATATCAACACCTAATTTTTGCATGAGAGTCCTAGATTGCAACGCAAATCCAATTAGAAAATTACCATAACAATGCGGCGCCGCGACACTTAATATCAAAAGGGCATCTCCAATATAATTAAAATACTTAGCGGCGACGATTAGGCGCCAAATTTCTGCGATTCTCATGGTGAGCGCGAGGAAGGAAGTGATCTTCTTGTCCTCATATCGAAACATGGCATGGACGATGTGAAGGGCTGGCGATAGATTGTCAAATTTGGCATGCTCGGACCATTTCCATCAGGAACAGCACATCGGGTTTAGCTTTTGGAGATGGCGACTCTTAAGTTTGGTCATACTCTTCAAGTGGGCGATCAAGTTTGCTTTGTCTTCTTTTCATGATTACATTGTTTGCTTTTCTAAAATTTCATTTATTTATTTTCTCAAGTGGGTGATCGATATTATTTATTTATTTATTTAGGTTTTTTTTATTTTTTAAAACCATTTTCGTGTTGCATTAAGGCTAAGCATCGGATTAGGCAGAAGGGTCCATTATTGTTTGTCGGGTCCCTAATAGAGACATGATCATTACATGACAACAATAGTTACCGTCAGAATTGAATTTTTTTGAATGGCTTGTATGCGTTGGGTGGTCTTTTTCCTAGTCGTGATGAAGTTCATTTCGTGCGGTGGGGCTAGGAAATTTTTATGTGATAGCCCGACCTCGCCTTGTAGCACGATAGATCTTGTGAATTGATTCATAAGTAATCTTCTAGAAAAAAATAAAAAAATAAAAAATCCCATCTAAATCATCTACTCCAAAAGGCAACCGCCTTTCCTAGGAATCTTCAAGAGCTTGACCCATAAGAGTCGAATCGCGTTGTTACAAATGTTATTAAATCAAGACTATCTAGACGTATACCCTTATCTATTAATTTGAATATATCTACATACCCCAACTAAAATGGGGAAAAAAGAAAGACCATATATTTCATTTCACTCAATTGGTCCATGGAAACCCATTAAAAGCATTCGCCTCAGTCACTTTTATTTGCTAAATAAAGCAAATATCTACAACATTTTTTTGCTGCTTGATGATTTAGAGTGCTAACTCAATCGTGGCTAGACTTGCCAACTCACTTTAAGCCAAAATAAATACAATGTTTTATTTGCTTCGCGAAAAATCAATGATTTGAAAAAATATTTTTTTAATAAAAGTGTCTCGCGAGAAATGAATGATTCGAAATAATTAATCAAATAAAAATGTTCCCATCACCAATAACAACTTATATCTAAATAGTTTCGTGGATGGTTAATATAGTTTTCATTCATACATATTTGTAAGCAATACAAATAATAATATTTTGAATAATATTTTTCAAATCATTTATTCTCCGTAAAACAAACGGAGCCCTAAATGCAGATCTTGAGTCGAATCGTGCATGATAACTAATTTGTTGGGAATATATCGTGGCATAAAATCAACTTATTCCCACGAGCCAGAAAGCCGGTGAGTAATTGAAAGGGGTGTGAGGTGGGCTTGACTATTGGCGGAAATGTCTGCACTCTTTTCTTTAATGGATAAGCACGGAGGGATGGATAAGCATGGAGGGAAGAAAAAGGAGAAGATAGAAGTCAGTTCGTGGACTGAAATCCGCACGAGCTGCACATGCTTTTAAGTTTTAATGGGTGTCAAGTGCTTGTTGGAACAACCACGACATGAATAACAATCACAAGCTACAGGCCTACGACATCATTAGAGGAACCGAAAGTGTCACACGACATTGCGAGAACTTGATTTCTTTGAGCAAAAAACCGATCGGCGAAATTCAAAAGACCGTTCTTTCGTTAGGTTGTTTGGAAGTTTACACAGATTTTAAAAAATGTTGGCAAGAAGCCATTGCCATGAATTGATGAAGCAATAAAGTAAAAGGTGGAAAGAACGATGGACCACAGAACCGGTTAGTATAACTTTTTATTGAATTGCATCCCATAGTCTAGGAAATTTCATTTAAAAAAGAAGAAGAAGAAAATCTTGCATCGTGCATCATCTAAATTGGGTATTCCAAATCCCTCTTCTAAAATAATATTTTTAGGTCATGCCGCTCAGATAAAAAAAAAAAGATTTCAAGATAGGAGCCGAGATTCCCGGCGATACCGACATGGTAAAGAAATATCCAAGGAAATAAAAGTGGAATCATGGAGAAAACCCAAAAAACACATTGGGGAAATAAGGGAGCAGCCCCGGATTTGTAAGTTTCCCCATGCTGTCCCAATTATGACGGAGGCAATAATTATTCAATTAATCGATAATAATGGATTAGAAAAATTCAATAAACCCCACTAAATCAATGAGCCGTCGGCTCCGGATTCCAGTATCTGACGGGAAAGAGACAAAACAGCTGACGCAGCCCCCCCTTTTTTTTATGTATAAATTCTAAATTAATCGGAACTAATAGACAGCGCGTGCGGGAGCCACCTCCGGTGGAGCGCGACGGCGATTGATTGGCGCGCGCCGCAGCAGCCAAAAAGGAAGACCGGAGGGTGCTCGAGCTTGGCAGATGCACCCCCCCAAAATGGGATAAGAATCGAATTAATTCATTTTTTAATATCGCCCATGGGCAAAAAAAGAAAAAAAATTTGCATCGATGGTTTGGAAATGAATGTTATGACGTCATTAATCGAAGCTAATTATGATCTGGGCAATTATTAGGATTTTTTGTTGTTTTTGTTTTTATATCGTTTCTTGTTTTTTTCTAGCGCTATAATGGGCAATGGTAATGCCAACGTTACCTCCCAAGTGAATAAAATCAATCATCATCGACGACGCCGACGACGACGACGACATGGCTGCGTCCGCCTCTGCGTCGACGTGAATTCCTCAGCTTCCCTCTCGTCCCTTCGGCCTCGCGCGGTGGCGCCGTGAAGGAGGAGCACGAGGAGGCGACGGCGGCGGCGGTTGGCGGCCGCGGGCCCCGCGTCTTGTCTCAGGTGGGGAGTTGGATCTCGTCTGAACTCCACTTCGCCAGTGACGCCTTCGGGCCTTTGCTTTCCCACCGCGCCTCGCCGTCGATTCCGCTCGCGGTCGTGGGCTCGCGAGAGGCCGTCGTTGATCTTATCTTGTATGGGCGAAGCGATATTCTCTTCTCTTTGTCCTTCTTTCTTCGTTTTTGTCTTTTGGTGGGTCGTCTTCTTCGTCATCGCCGTGAACCAACTGCGAGCTCTGTGCCTGCGCGGGATTCGCCGCGAAGCGATGGATTGTCGGCACACGAAGCTGCCCAGTTGGTCGAGTTTTTTTGATTCCGTCGGGTTGGGATTCGCGCCTGCTCTTTTTCTCGCGATTTTGACTTGCGACCGCGGCTTCCCCGCCCGTCAATCGCTCGTCCTGAGTCGGGACTTATTTCCAGTTATGCTGTCTTGGCTTGCTATGCATGTTGAATTTGGTTTGACCGCCTAATGAATAGTTAGCGAAAAGCTCGATTCGTTCGAAGGTGATTGGGATTTGAATTTGGAGATTCAGTTGCTGTGGGATTCTAGGCAATGCTATCTCATTCAATTACACGAGATGGGCTGTCTTATAATGAATTCGTCAACCTTCTCTCGTGGTCAAAATTTCTTCTTTTTCTTCTTCTTCTTTTTTTCCTCTCCTATTCAGACAGCTTTAGTTAAGTGCTTGTCGAGGATTTATCTCGGCTTTCGCCAGAATTCGCTGGCAAAATGCGATTTTTATGGATTTTCTCGTTCTTGCTCGTGTAGCCGGTAGCTGCCCAGTTGCTCTATTTAGTTCTCCCTCTAGTTGGAGCTCGAACCGGACTGTGAAATAGATGTCGGCGCGGTTTCTACTTCTGCTCTTTTTGTTCAGACCGAAGAGAGGGCCGACTAGGAAAAATGCGGGTAGTGTGTGTCGATAGGGAGTAATCATCTCCTTCTTCCTGTCTACCAGAAACGAGATGTGAATAAATTCTTTGAATGCTCACCTTACAATACTTTCTGCTACACAAATCTGAAGCTTATGCGCAGTTTATCAATAGGCAATAGCTGCTTTTAAGATTCTTGGACTTGTATTTTAGTCTTACAAATATCTTTTCCTCCTCATTTTTCTTATGGCACGTTCTCGTACACAGCCTATCGGATGACTAGGGGTACCCATGCTTATTGTTTGTGCTGCTATAATTTTGAGTTAATTGTATGACGTCGATGCTATACTAGTGAAAGGAAGATTTCACAAAACTAATCAGCTGAGAACTGTTGGTTTGTTGTGAAGGTATCGTCTCGGAGGAGAGTGTCAGTAAACGCGCATAATTGCTGATGTCCTCTGATGAGAAGGACGAGTTGCTGATCTCTGTAGCAGATATTATGCAAATCCTCTTGCCTGAAAGAAGATTAGAAGCATCTTAAGTTGTCAAAAGACGACTCGTAGCTTTGATTGAGTGGAAAGGTGAAAGACGGAACTTTTCCTTCGATAGGTAGACTGTTCTTTTACCCTTTTAAAAAGCTCTTGTATTATTTCTATTTATGTAAATTCTATCACTGGAGTGAAGTTCAAGTTCTTACTGTTGTATTTTGTCCTTACTTTTTTTGATAGGTTACTGCTGTCCTCTATTCAGTTAATTCAGCAGATTTAGGACCATGAACGGACACAGAATAACGTTACCTCAAAGTGGGTCTACGAAGGGGATGAAAAATTCCCACTACACTGGGTTGTCCCTGGATCATAGATTTCTGAATGCTGAATCTGAAGGAATTTCCAAGGCCAGTGGATGGTCATCTTCATCCCCATCCCCATTAATCCAGGTGGAACCCCTCAGTTTGAATCTTTCGCGAGAATCTACCTTTCAATCTCACAAAACCTGTTCAGAATCAAGCCCGAGTAGTCCACTCTCTCTGGCTTCTCACGTCCAAACTCCAAAGAGCACATATTCACGATCTTCAGTGTTCTGTACTAGCTTATACCAGTCATCTTCTTCAACTTCTGAAGCCCACAAGCACCTGCGGAGTCTGCCATTTCTTCCGCATCCTCCAGCATACAACCAATCTGTTTCTGCTATTGACTCAAAATCTTCGTCTCTCTTCAGTGAGGACATCAGTAATTTGGATGATGAAAAACATACAGAGTCTCTCATGACGGACTTCTTGGGTTTTCCTGGAGATACTTCTGATGGTAGCTTCAATGGCATGGGCTGTGCAAGTGACGACTTAATGCTGACAGACCAATTAGAGCTACAGTATTTGTCTGATGACCTTGATCTAGCTATAACTGATAATTCAGACACTCCAAATCTTGATGTAAGTATACCAAGTATTGCTGCTAGTTTTTTCAATTCCTAATATGCAGATGTTAGTGAAATAATTGAATTTCTGTTTCGTTCCTTCCCTTTCTGACCCCTTATCTGTAGCCACTGCTGAATGATGGAAGACATTGCAGTTAGTTGCTGATAACTGAATTTGATTTGGTCATTTAAGTATCATTAGAAATAATTACAGCAATAGCATGGTTAGTTAGGTGTGAGAAGTGCACATTGTCCATTTGCCTGCTTTCACTGTCCACATGAACTGAATTGAAATAAATCAGTTGTTACTCTTGGAAGAGACTGTAGAGGTTTGTACAACTCTATGTTTTGTTTCCTTGTGTATGATCTTTTGCACAATCTGCTTACTGTGCCTAGTCACTAATGTTTTGTCTCCACAGGATATCTATGAAGCACATCTACCACCGTCAAAGCAAGAAACAGAATTGGTTTGCCAACAAAAGTGTCATTCCCCATTGCCAGCCATTGATTCTGTTTCTAGTCAGCCATCTTCTGGACCTGCCGCAGCACACAAGCCAAGAATGAGATGGACGCCAGAACTTCATGTGCGTTTTGTGGATGCTGTCAATAAGCTTGATGGGGCTGAAAGTGAGCAATCTATTCGTTTCATCTTTACTTGGTTATTGGGCTTCCACTCAATTATCCAGAGAAGAAATTTTTAGTCCTGATAAGAGCTTCTAGATTCTTTAAAACTCCATGTTGGTACGAAAAACTAAGACTCATAATCAGACTCTTACTAGTTTGCTCTGATTTTCAGAGGCTACCCCTAAGGGAGTATTGAAGCTTATGAATGTTGAAGGTTTGACGATCTACCATGTAAAAAGTCATTTGCAGGTATATTTTTCACAATTTCTACAGAAGCAAGTGTTTTAGTCCACTGCTAATATCTTATTTTACATAAATCTTCCATTTTTCTTGCAGAAATACCGCTTAGCCAAGTATATGCCAGAGAAAAAAGAAGGTAATGATTCATTTATGTTCATAGTTCTGATCATTCATAACTGTATTTTGCCCTCTTGCCCATGTTCCATCCATGCTGTCCTGCCAGTTATGTTAAATTTGCAATTCATATTTGCTGGCTGTATGGAACTGCTACTGAACAGAGTAATGCTATTATTGACTGCTGGTTTTCGTTCTAATTAGAAAACATGACTAGTAGTTTCTGTGCTTGACATGGAAAAGCCTACAAGTATGGCTATCAAAAACTCCCCACTAACCAAACTGCTTGCTGTGAGCCATCCAATGTATCCAATCCCAAATTCTCACTTCCGTGGCTAATTTACATTATCATGTCCTTTGTGGATATCATATTTGGGGCTTCCTTAGTTTTTGAAGAAACATTTTTACTAGTTTTTTAAGCAATGTAACAGAAGGTATGCCTTGGAGACAGAGGACTTGCTGCAGGAGATTGGTATGGGGTGTCCTTGGCTGAAACTGATAGGAGATGGAGAAGATGAGACGAGATTGATATGGCGAAAAGGGGAAAATACTGACACCATGAATACATGACTAAAGAGACAGAATTAAGTTCTGATGTCGGTTGATATGCCTATATGGGTTTGAACTGTCAAATGAGCACCGTTCAATCAGATTACCTGCATGTCTATCCATGTTTTCAAAAAAATGAGAAGAGTAACTCAATGTACTTGTTTCGGTTGCAATAACCTTAAATGATGCAGCAGAACCATCTAGCTTCCCAATTTGTCTGAGATCTTGTTTACTTTGAAATTTGAGGAGAGAGATGGATGAGTTGATCATTTAGCCTGAGAGTGATCAATATGCGTTATGAAACAAAATGTGGGATAGTTGTCTACTTATAATTGTCGGTGGCTACCAAAAGGGTCCTTGAGGCGATTATATATTTCTGTTAGCTGCATTATTGAGGAAGTTCTTTAAAAGATGGATTCACGATTATGCAAAATAAATTAGATGACTGCATAATTGGAAATTGTGCAGATCAGAAAAGATCTCCATTTTTAAAATGTGTCATATTGTCCCCACCTCATGATCTGCCATGTATTATTGTAAATGTATTTTGTGCAATCATCAACCATCTATCCACGAGGGTTGAATAGCATTTTCAGCTAATAGGTTATGCAAGAAATTACACATCGTATGCTTCACTTACACTTACTTAATGCAATTTAAAGTACAGGACTTCTTTGTTAGTGAGAGATTGAAGGTAGAGGATAGATGATCCAAATTTATTTTAATCTATCTATTACTTGTTTATTCATCTTCTTATCTGTATTTTTAATGACTTGTTTGCACTAGGGAATATAGACTGAGTTGACCATGTTAATGTCGCTTTTGTTGGCCAATAATTCCGTTCGCAAATCAAGGGGAGCTTGCATACTCTTTTGCACGTGTATTCTTCATCTTGGGCTTTCTCCTTGTGTTTTGAAGTACTGGCTAATTTATGCTGTTGAATGATGGGAAAGAATTTTGCTTTTCCTTGCCAATAAGAAACATAGACGAAGTTGTGTACTGGTTCCTCATGAACACTGAGCTTCCCATCTTTCGTTTTATCTGTTGCAGGCTTCTCTATTAATTTGCCAGTGGTTCTCTAGTAACTATAAGATAAAATCTTTCATGTTTTAAATCGTTATTCCTGATTTTGCTTTGCTAGAGAAAAAAGGTGGCAGCTCTGAGGAAAAGAAAGCTATGTCTTGTGGCAATGAAAGTGATGGAAGAAGGAAAGGGTCAGTACTCCCTCCCCCTCTCTCTCTTCCCCATGCACGCGCGCATATAAATTTATGTTCATCTCAATTTCTCCAATGTTGTCAAACCAAATTCAATACAGGAGCACACAGATTACAGAGGCCTTGCGCATGCAGATGGAAGTTCAGAAACAGTTGCATGAACAACTTGAGGTATTTCACCGTCTCAAATTTAGTCGCACATATTGAATATCCGTTGGTCCTTCAGTTGGAAAAGAGAAGTCCAACATATTGTAATATGGACTGAGATGCTATTGCTTTGCCATTTTCCTTGGATTTCAATTTCTTCTCTTCAAGATTATGAATTTCTATTGTAGTTTCATACGCTTTATGATGGATTGTAGGGGAATCCTTTGTTTTCTAGTTGAGACCCCATGGATCTTAGTCACTGCTTTTACAACATTTATGTAGGTGCAAAGAGCACTTCAGCTACGCATAGAAGAACACGCGAGATACTTGCAAAAGATTCTGGAGGAACAGCAGAGAGCTGGTGTTGTCCTGACATGCCCTCAAAAGATGTCTTCGTCAGAGGATGCATGCCCAGAAAGTGGGCTGCTGCCATCTTCTCCAACTGTCGCTGCTTCACCGCCTGGGCCAGCTGAATCCAAATACAATCCCAGAGTCCTATCAGTTAAGAGCAAGGCTAGTGAAAACAGCGGCACCGAATCACACGAGTGCCAGCAGAAGAGGATTCGGATAAAAGAAAAGGCTGAATCCACTTCAATTCCCGATGAAGCTGTTGTTGAGAATCCAAGTGAGGTGACTCGAGTTCAAAGTTGCTAGTCCACTCATTTGTTAGAGGCCTGTAAATTTTATTGATTTCTTGTAGACAAGTTGTCTAATGAATTTGCTTGAATGGACACTGCTTATTCTTCAGCAATTTAGACAGTTAAAATGTACACTTTGAAAATGTATTGCTGCCAAACTCTTTTCGCGACTCTTTCTTTATACATATACCAAGCAGTGAGTGGTTTGATCTAATCTACGATGTGCATAGCATTAGGGCAGGTGCTGCTATTTATACATTAGTACACTGAATAACATGATATGCTTGTCACATAAAGCAGTCACATGTGTGGAGTACTTTTCAAGTATTTTCTGTAGCCGATTTTAACCTCATAGTATAGGTGACTCCAATCACGAGCTGGAAAGGAACAAATCCTTGCAGGAATTAAGCAAGGGGCAACAAAGATGCAGGTCAAACCAGGAGTTGGAGTTTTATATCTCAATCACGTGAAAACAACCTAAAAGCAGGGAAAATGCTAATTGAGCATCCGAGTCAATTGCGGAAAAAAAAGCGGATCTCTAGTTAGATTATTTTTCCTTTTCCAATTCTCTAATTAAACCTTAAAAGGGGAAGGGTATATGACTGATATAGAAGATATAATTTGTCGAAAAAGGTACTTGAAAAGGGTTATATGAACCAGGATGATGTTGCTCATTCGTTAAGATATCACAAATTCCCTATAAATTGTTATTTATTAAAGTCACCTGCATTAGACATAACCCTAATCTTAGTCGGTTTGTGGCCGTTAATGGATTTCCAATAGCCGGGTCTTTGCACCCATACCCTCGGTTATCCAAAAAAAAAAAAAAGAGAAGAAAAAAGCATTTACTCATAGTATAGTCGCAATTGCATAGAATAGATAATATGTAGCTAATTTTAACTCTTTTTAACCAATGTAGTCAATCACTGGGATTTACCCCAGTGGCCACCCTTCCAACTTGGAAGGGGGAAATGGGGGGTTCGGATTCCCACTTTCTCAGGGAGGTTGGGGTGGGGACAAATTAAGTTTCAGGAGTGGGTTTTGACTCCCACGCCCTGCAAGGAGGCAGGGCAAAAGTCTGAGAGTGAGAGTTAAATATGAGTAGAGTAGGACTGACCCAAAAAAAAAAAAAAAAAAACCAATGTAGTCGGTTCATTAACTAAGTAGGCCTGACCAATTAATTAAAACCATCAGACAAATCAATCTCGAGTTGCAAGGAACAGACTCAAACATTGATGATTGCGCTGTACAAGTCAACACGATCATGACATGAACAATATTGATGTTAGTCCAAAATCTTTAATTTCGTGCCTTTTCAAGTCGTGTAATAAATTAAAAAAAAGAGAGTCATGTAATAAACTGTCACCCTATTTAAGGCATGTGATGCTGGACCCGAGTCTCATAGAAGAGACCAAAAAAAAATTGAAATTGAAAAAAAAAAGCCATATAAAATACAAAACCAAAATGCTTCATGATACGTATATATATGTATATGTATACGGGCTAATACCACAAAAAATCCTAAATTGATACACCAATCACAAATTTATCCAAATTAGAAATTAGTATATTTATGACAAATTATCGATCTATTAATTTCCATAAAATTTGATTAATATAATGAAAAACTACAAACTATTATACATGAGATGAATGGAAGATAAACCCTAAACTAGTATACTCGTCAACTGCTATATGTCATTTAACTTAATAATTTGACTGTAAAATTTAATAGAAATTAATTAAGAGTAAATTTGTTGCAAATGTATCAATTTAAGGTTTCTATATATATATAAATCTTTGGTCTCACTCGGTCGTAATCACATGTATTTTGTACTAATTTCTATATAAGGTGTTGTGCCATAAAAAAAAATTATAAGTTTCAGCCCATGGCCACCCAAAAATCAATTATTATTTTTTTATCCCAAGGGATTGCAAGAGCACCTTTTAGAAACATGCTTGCTCGGAAGTAGATTTAGCGGACCAATTCCATCACAATATCGAACTAGTTCCATCACAACCCTTGATTCTCACAGCATGAGATCAACGGTCGTGATCGACTGAATTAAAACATTATGCTTTTCAGGACAATTGAATCGGATTTACTTCTTTGGCGAAATAACCAAGATTTTTTTTTTTTTTAAGCTAACGCAAACAAAGAAAAACGACAAAAGGCTTTTTGAAATGCTGACACTGTTAAGGTCATGTTTGGTAACCTTATAAAAAATAACTATTTTTGTTCTTTTGTTCCTCGGAACACAAAAAGAACATAAATTTGTTTGCTAAAATCTTTGTTTTGTTTTTGGGGATAAATTTTAAACAGATTAAGAAGTAGAAAAAAATAACTTCTTGTTCCCGAAAATAATTTCGAGAATCCGTTCCTATTTTTTTCTTTTCTCTTCTCTTCTTCTCTTCCCCTTTCTTCTTCTTCCTTTTGGCCGGTCGCCAACCTTGGCTATGGTTGGCGATTAGCTAGACGAGGGGTGGTGACTTTGCCGGCGCTTGGTAACACCAAGCCTCGCCGTGGCTGGGTGAGACTGAGGCTCGCCAAGGCGAGCCTCCAATGAGCTCGTAAGACCTCGCCTTGGCCTAGCGAGGCTCCAACGAGCTCACTGGACCTTGCCTAACCTGTCGCCAGCCACCATTGTGGCTAGCGACCGGCTACAAAGAAGAAGGAGAGAGGAGAGAAAAAGAAAAGGAAAAAAGAGAAAAATATAATAAAAGTATCAAAAAATTAAAAAGAAATAAAAGAATTTAAGAAACCTACCAAATGCATTGCATTTCTATTCCGAGAACAGAAATTTTGGACAATTACTAAACGCGTTCTTTTACTTAGAAATTATTCTCAGTAAATGGAATCAGAAAAAACCATTTTTGATCAAAAATTATTTTCGGAAACAGAATCATTACCAAACGCGTCATAAGCTAACCGTATTGTGGAACATGGAAAAAAAGGGTCGCTTTTGTACCACTATTTTTTCTGAGGAAACCAGCTGACTTGTTTAACTGGTTTCCTTGAAAAGATCGGAACTGAAAACTCAGACCATGAAAGATTAAAAAAAAAAAATTACGAAACGGTTAAACGAGAGACATAAGTAAATTTCTTTTCAAAAAATGAAATTAACTTGAGTTTTAGTATGCAGATCGAACATGTTGTGTACTGTGTATCTTAACAGATAATAAAAATTTGAAAGTCAATATATATATTATATATATTGGATATTTAATTTTCTTTATTTATGAAATCTTAAATTCCATTTATTTTATTCATTTCACCGTCGTGTTTTTGCAGTTAATTACCACGCAGTTTTTCTTTCTCTTGAATAGTGTTTCTACCGCACTTTGCAAAAGCGGTGACCTTCTACAGCATTAGCCATCCCGGTTGCCCGTCACAGACTGACTAAAACGAACGGATCAAGATGCGCCGTCGCTCATCGAGAGAGTGACGGCGCTGTCACTCGAGCGAAGTACTATAGCAAAAGGCGCTCATCGCTGGTGTAAATTTACGAGCTCGCTCAGTCTCAGTGGTCTTCCTTCTTCTCTGCATGCTCTCTCCGGACATCGCTCTGGCTCTCGGCTAGTCCCCTTCGTCTGCTGCTCGGTTCCCCCGGAAGGCCCCCCTCGAGAAAGAAAAGGTACGAGTCTCCTCTTGATCGTTTTGGTTTTTGTCTCCTTTTGCCTTTCGCTGAATAGAAGGAATCCCCTGTTTCCCGTGAGCGCTCTGTTTCGGGAATGCAGAGCACCGGGGGTTCTCCTCTTTCGAGGGAAAAAGTTTTCATTTTGTCTCCTGGGTGGCGATCACCTGTGCCTGTGGGTTAATGGGTCTTGTCTTTCTCTGTCCTCCGGACACCGCCCGGCATGATTCGACTCCCCCTGATGATGCCGACGTCTTGCGACTTCTGTCTTGACCGCGGTCCACTTGGACCAGCGATGTTTTGAACCGGTGCCTGCGCGTGGCACTCTGTTCCCGTAAGCACTCTGTTTCGGGAATGCGGAGCACTCGGGGTTCTCCATCTTCGAGGGAAAAAGTTTTCATTTTTGTCTTCTGGGTAGCGAAGCGATCACTTGTGCCTGTGGGGTAATGGGGGTCGGTCTTTCTCGTCTTCCGGGTACCGCCCGGTATGATTCGACTCCCCTGATGATGTCGACGTCTTGCGACTTCTATCTTGACCGCGGTCCACTTCGACCAGCGAAGTTTGAAGCGGCGCCTGCGTTGCGGCCAGTTTTGGCTACTTTTTTCCGGAAAAACAGTAAATGACTGATGACGTCTTTTGATCTCTACCGTTGAACACGATGAGTTTGCCCGGTTCTTCTGTCATCAGCCGAATCGATGGGTGACGGACGACTCGGGCGTTTGTTTTTGGGTGGGGTTGGGGGGTGTTGTTGACAAACGATATATTTCGACTTAAAGATCAGCATTTCCTTGCAAAAAAATTTCCCGTAATTTTGAGAAAAATTTGGAGACCGAGGTGGGTGGGCCTCCACCAGGCAACAGTGCAATTCAGATCGCTGGCGAGCCTAGCGGGGCTGTTGGTGCGTCATAACGTCATGAAACAGTTGGATTCTACATTAATCAACGGGAACGGCTATGTCGTGTTTAATTTTTTGAAAAAAGTGACTTAGTGATAGAACAACCAGCTATCCCCATGAATAAAATGTCGCTGGGCTAGCTATCTCCTAGTTTCTTCTGCAAGCTAGCTGCTCCAAGAACAATCCAAGAATAACATCAACATACGACAGCTAACATTTTGCTCGTCCTCGGTCCTAGGTTTGCTAAAGCTAACTCCATCCCCATCTGTTGCACTGTTATATACTAATGCGCCCTCCATTTTCTTCTTTTATTCGTGTGTTGGTCAAGGAAATGCTCGTCACATCAAGCTCTTTGTTAGTATTTAATAAATGCATCTGTGTTTGTTAGTAGTTAATATATGACAGAATGTTATGTGCCATGTACACATTTCCTAAATCACATGACTTCATTGCAATTGATTGTCAGAGTTTATCCTTGTGATCTTTGCGTCAATGGCGGCTAGTGGGGCCTCCGCTAGCACTGAAGTTCACTGTACAATTCAGGATAGCAAGAAAGGTAAAGTTCAGTGCAATTACTGTGGTAAGGTAGTGAGTGGAAAGTCTCGTCTCAAGTATCACTTGGGAGGCATAAGGGGAGAAGTGAGTCCTTGCACAGAAGTTCCCGCAGATGTGAAGAAACTATTTCACAAGAAGTTACGTGAAAATAAGACTTTGAACAAGGAAGTCCTTAATCTGGCCACATCAAAAACTCCCTTGAAGAGAAAGAGGTGCCCTGGCACGAATAGCTGCACATCTAGCAAGAGTCAATCCACCGAAAGTGCCTCTTCATGGAAGAGTGAAGAGATGACCAGTGCACCAGAAGATGGTTCGGCAGACCTTTCTCTATTTTCTGAAGAAGCAGGTCTATGGGAGAGGACATTTAGCGAAGGAAAAGGGTACAGACCGTCAATGCAAGCCCGACTCATTGGCCGGTTCTTCTATGAAAATGGTATTGATTTTAATGCTGTCAATTCTCCAAGCTTCCAGGAAATGATGACTGCTACTGTTGGAAATGCGCATTGTGAGTACGATATCCCTAGTTACAGAGAGTTGAAAGGCCCAATCCTTCAGGAAGAAGTGAAAGAAATGAGACAATATCTCCAAACAGTCAGGCAATCGTGGGAGACAACGGGGTGCAGCATCCTGCTGGATGGATGGATTGATGAGAAAGGCAGGACCTTGGTCAACTTTTTGGCAGATTGCCCTCGAGGTGCTATTTATCTCTCGTCAACTGACATTTCTTCTTGTGTTGGTGATGTTGATGCCTTTCTGTCAATATTAAATGGAGTAATTGAGGAGGTTGGAGGCAACAACGTTATTCAGATCGTGGCGTGGTCAGCGGAAGATTGGCTGGAGAATGCAGGCGAGAAGTTCATAGAAAAATACAAGAGAGCTATGTGGGGTGTGAGTGCTTCTCACTGCATCGAACTCATGTTGGAAAAGATTGGGATGGTGAGTTCTGTCAAAGGTGTAATGGAGAAGGTCAAGACTGTGGTAGAGTTCATCCACACTCACGCACCTGGCTTGGAACTAACGGGCTCACAAACCCTTGGCCATGAGCTTCTCAAACCCCACAAGATAGTATCAGCTATCCCATATATGACATTGGAGAATATGGTATCAGGAAAGAAGAAATTGAGGGAGATGTTCCTGTCATCCGGATGGAGCACCTCACTTCTGGCTTCGAGCGAGGAGGGAAAGAGGGTAGTTGACTTGATAAGTAATCCCTCTTTCTGGTCTGGAGCCAGAATGGTCTTAAAGGCAACGGTGCCATTGTTGCGTGTCCTGCGTTTCATTCTTGGGAGTGATAAACCGCAAGCGGGGTTCTTATATGAAACCATGGATCAGGTGAAAGAAATGATTAGAAGTGAGTTTGAGAACAATGAGTCCAGGTACATGCCCTTCTGGAAAATAATTGATGGCATTTGGAATGCCCATCTACACAGCCCACTCCATGCCGCTGGATATTATTTGAACCCAAGTCTCTTTTATGCAAGTGACTTTTATGTCGACGCGGAAGTGGCCTTTGGCCTCCTGTGTTCCATTGTGCTGATGGTTCGTGATCTTGATGCTCAAGTCATAATCGCGTTACAAATTGACAAGTATCGACATGCCAAAGGTGCTTTTGCAGAGGGGAGTGCTGTTGACAAAAGGAACATTTCCCCCGGTAGGACAATTCCTCAACTTACTTGTGAGCTTTACTTGTTTTAATGATGCTGAACTCAAAGCGAGTAATAGTGACTTCGGGCCGTTTTGTTTGCAGTGGACTGGTGGTCCAGGTTTGGAGAAGAATGCCCCCAGCTGCAGAGGTTTGCTATCCGGGTCTTCAGTCAGACCTGCGACGGCTCTTCAAGATACGGGCTGAAAAGGGACAAGGCTGAGAAGCTTCTCACTGGTGGACGAAACCGCGCGGATCAAGAGCGGTTGCGTGACCTGACGTTCTTAAGTTACAATCTTCAACTGCAGCAATTTCATTCTAAGCTGGTTAGGAACAATGACTAGCTCCTGTGAAAATGTTGGAATGGATTTTGGGGTGGTGGACGGAATGCCTGGAAGCATGTGCTCAGATGAGTAGGTGCTTCTTTTTGGGAAGCAAGTTTGGAGCTTGAGGCAACTGATGGCCAGCGGACAAAGGGACATTGTTCCATAAATGAATTTTTTGAAAGGGATTAAGCTTGTTCAGTTATCAGACTTTTATCTCTCTCTTTGAGACTCTCTCTCTCTCTCTCTCTCTGTTCTATGAACAATGAATGCATGATTATTTCCAATTATGTGAAAAAGATTTCTGCAGGTTCTTCTGTGATCTGGTCTCTCGGCAATACTGGCGGTAGTCCTCGTGCTGAAAAGTGATGTCTATATCATGTACCGGGAAACTGTCCAGATAAATGTGACATGCGCATTGTCTTGTCAATTCTCATGAAAATTTTCTGTTTTGCTTAGGCTTCCTTAGTCTCATGGAAGATGAACTTTGTTGGAAAATATTTTATTTTAAAAAAATCATTTTTCCATGTATAGTTGAATTTTACAGATATTTTACATCATTTTACCGTGTTTGTTAGATAAACATTACAAAACACAAAATTTCCAGTTGACTTGTCTTCGGGAAATGGTTAAAATGTTTTCTTACGATTTATTTTCCGTGAGACCGACGAATCCTTAATTTCCTTTATGTGTTGGTATTTACACGTTTTGCTGAGAAAATGGTTAGGTCCGTTTTTTGTTCTCCTAACGCACGTTGAAATGTGTGATTGGTTATCTGATTTGTTTTTAGTTTTATTTTTGTGGATAATGAAGTTTGCCTCTTTGTAATATTTTTTGCCATCCAATCCTTCCATGTCATGCAATTCATATTCTTGACATGATAGCGTTGACGTGGTCAAAATTAGCATATGAGTGTTGAAGTGACATGTCATACGAGGAACGAGTTGAGCAAAAAAGTGACATGAGAGACAAGGAAAGAAGAGGGGCGGGGTAGTGCCATCTCAGCCGCCGGCCGGAAACGTCTTCCAGTCGTTACGCGAGGGCTGTCGGCCCTCCTTTCTCGTCAAAGTGGCCCATCGGAACTCCCAGTATGAACCGGTCAAGTAAAGTGGCGAGACCAGTGATGAAATTTGGTTGCCAAGGCCCGATAATTGTCACGAGAGACTGAATAAGGATTGAAGTTGAACGACCCTCTTCAAGGGCTCTCTCTCTCTCGAACTTTTGCTGCTATGGGCAATTTAACACATTGGCAATAACCATCCAATTACTATCAAGTCTCAATTGTGTTTTATTGGGTGCTTTGAGAGCATTCCGTGATCATCCACCCAATCGATCAGGAAGTATGGAGTTGTATGATCTTTGCTTATCAGAGTGCGCGCGCTTGTGTGAGGCCTGAAGTTAGGAATTATATGAACCAATTAGCTGATTCTTCTTTTGTCGACGTATGAACAGTGCGTCTGGTGGTTTGGAGAATTAAGAGGAAGGAAAAATCGTAAACCTAATTTTTCTAGGGCATAGAAAATAAAAATAAATAGAATAACTTCACAGCTTTGTAGGGTTCATTTGTTTAAAAGAAAACTATTTTTGAAATATTATTTTCCGACTTTTGGTATTCAGATAATGGAAAGTATTCAATCTTCGAAAAACATGTTCTATGGACCAATAAAATAACAATTTTTTTTTTTTTGGTCAGAATAAAATAACAAGTTTAGATATGGGCAAAATGACTTTTCTTCTTATAAAAAGGAAAATAGTATTTTAGATCCTAAACAAATGAAAATTAACCATTTTCATTCCCCAAATCTATTTTTTTTCCTTCAAATTGATTAATTTTTCGTTATTTAAACACCAGCAAATTTTCTAATTTCCTGGAAACAATTTTTCTTGCAACAAACGAACCTTCAGTATTGAGAAAATGTTTGATGATTTCAAAGCATTACTGATGTGGCGAGTATTTTACTCCTTTGCATCCACTTAAAATTTACGAGCGTCTCGAATACATTTAAAAAAAAAATCTGATGTGGAATTTCTTTGTGACATGGAATTGTTTCGTCCAGCTTCGTCTTCCTTGTTTGTCCAAAGCCAGCCAATCGACCTTGGGCCAGCTGCCACGGCCAGTGACGCCGCTGCCTCTCCAGATTTGGCCATCGACATCGCTCGTCCCGGTGATGCTGTCGAGGAGTCGTAGAAGATACTTCATTTTCTTTTTTCTGTTGCACGCCATCTCTTTTGTCTTTTTTGGGCCTTCTCTCATTCTGCACCGAGCTTACATACTAAATCAAATTAATTCGATGACTTTCTTAATATCGATCGTGCCAAGTATGTTTTCGCTACCAGCTGCAACTATTTTGACATGTCCTGTCAGGGGCAGTGGAGATTCCAAGTGTTACCATCGCTCTGGATTTGGGCAAGCAGCCCTCCCTAGTTTGCGCACGACCGGCAAAAGGTAGCTTGCTCGCGACGGCGAGAATCGCAACCTTGCCTATGCCAAGGCTGAGCGTCCCCTCCCCCTTTTCTCTCTCTCTCTCTAGGTTCTTAATTGTTTTTTTTTTTTTTTTTAATTTTCATTTTAAGGATATTGACGTTTTCTTTTTAAGGTGCCTATAATAGTTTCATTCGGAAAAACGGTGACAATTTTGCATGTTGACCAACCAACTACTAAGGGTGCGTTTGGTAACACTTCTGTTTAAAAATTATTCTAGAGAATATAAATAGAAAAAAATATTTCTATTCCGGGGAACAATTTTTGAATAAAAAAACGTATTTGGTAAACTTGTTCCGAGAATAAAAAATGAACAGAAACACGTTTGGTAAATTTGTATTTTTATTTTAATTTTAATTTTTTTCTTCTTTTGGCCAGTCACCGGCCTCGGCTATGGCCGGCAACCGGCCGACGAGGGCCGGCGGCCTCAGCTATGGCCGGCAACTGGTCGACGAGGGTTGACGACCTCACCTTGGTTGGGTGAGCTCAAGCTCGCCCAGCCTTGCCTCGAGTTGGGCGAGCTCGAGCTCGCCTAGCCATTGGCGAGGCTCGCCGGGCCACCGCCAGGCGACGCCGGCCAGGAGGTGGCCCGGTGAGGCCGAGCCTCGCCAGGGGCTGGCGACGCCCCGGCAAGGTCGCCGGCCCTCGACGGCCTTGCCGGCCCTCTTTGGCCGATCGCCAGCCATGGCTGAGGCCAGTGACCGGCCAAAGAAAAAAGAGAAAAGAAAAAAAAAAGAAGAAAGAGAGAGAAGAGAGAAAATGTGTTTTTAATTTTTGTTCCAGAAACAAGAAACAAGTTTTTCTTGTTTCTTATTTTTGTTCCAAAAGTGTTCCCGGGAACAAAAAAAATAGATTTGGAACAAAAACGCAAACAAACGCGTTTTTGTTTTTTTTTTGTTCCCTGTAACAAAAAAACACAAAATCTGTTTATAAACAAAAAAAAAAAGAACATTAAGGGTGCGTTTGGTAACACTTCTGTTTAAAAATTGTTCTAGGGAACATAAATAGAAAAAATTGTTTCTGTTCCGGGGAACAATTTTTGAACAAAAAAACGCGTTTGGTAAACTTGTTCCAGAAATAAAAAATGAACAGAAACACGTTTGGTAAATCTGTATTCTTTTTTTATTTATTTTAAATATTTATTTTATTTTTCTTATTTTTCTTTCTTTTTTCTTTTTTCTTTTTTTCTTCTTTTGGCCGGCGGCCTCGCCCAGCCACGGCGAGGCTCGCCGGCCCTCTTTGGCCGATCGCTGGCCATGGCCGAGGCCGGTGACCGGCCAAAGAAAAAAGAGAAAGAAAAAAAAAAAAGAGAAGAAAAAGAGAGGAGAGAGAAAATGTGTTTTTAATTTTTGTTCCAAAAACAAGAAACAAGTTTTTCTTGTTTATTGTTTCTGTTCCAAAAGTGTTCCCGGGAACAAAAAAATAGATTTGGAACAAAAACGCAAACAAACGCGTTTCTGTTCTCTTTTTGGTTCCAGGGAACAAAAAAACACAAAATTTGTTTAAAAACAGAAAAAAAAAGTAAAAACAAACAGGCCCTAACAAACCGGGCCTAAGTAACTGGGTGAGAACACGTTCTGGATACATAAAAATTCGACGTTACTCCTAAAGTTTCGGGAAACATGGTAGAATTACAAATTTGAACATCCATTATAAGTTGAAGGAATGGAGGAAGAAGAATAAGAATGTTTGACCTTTATATATCAAGTAGAAATGGGCCAACGGGTTTTTCTTGTTCTTTCTTTTTTCTTTTTGTCTCCTCGTTCCTTGTGATGTGCCATTTTTTATTTTATTTATTTTGTGTCCATGGCCGTTTGCAAGTCTTAACGGCGGTCATTGCTACAACTCGCAGTCATGTCACGATCTTCGCAATGGCAAGATCTGGCGCAGTGTCAACATTTTAGATCTGGACGCTCGGCCAACATTGGCATCGAGCCTCTAGATTTGGAGGTGATGGCCTTCCATGGCTGCCAAGTTTAACGTTGTGACCAGGATCTCGGCGGTCATGGAGGAGCGGCTGAGCTTGGAGCAGGTGAAGGTGGAGTAGATCTGGTGCAGCGTCAAAACCATGACCCAACTATTCAAGGGTGGCAAGTGGCTAGTCCGAGACTCCGAAGTCCATGGCCATTGGAAGAATTGAATATTTTCTTGTTAGCATTTCTCTATCAGTTGTCACTGTGGTAGTCACGTGATCCTTAATTGACAAATGGCCATTTGACCATAAATTAGAAATCAATTCAAGGATTATGACGTTATCTTTTAATATATACCTACGGTCTCATTTCTAGGTGTGCCCCCATTGTTGCCCTTAAACAAAATTTCACAACTCACACAACAAATGGTAAAAAGGTCAAAAGAAGAAGAAGAAGTTATATACAATTAAAAATATGTACATACTGATTTTCAACGGATAAGAAATAATTAGAAGATCCTTCTCTTTGCCCAATATATATAACCGACGTAACAATCTATTTATAAAAAGATAGCATTCTTATTTTAAGAGACAATTATTGAATCAATTCTAAACTTACTAAATAAATATTCAATTTTGCTAATTCAATCAGAATTTTTTTAATTTGCCAATTTAATCTTAACTCTCAGACTAGATAAAGATCATCATGATGAAAACATATGATCATGTAATATACGAAACAATGTTTGGTTAAATAAATTTCACATAATCTGATGCAGCTGAAGAGCCCGCGGTGATGGAGATCGTGTCCAAAGCATCTCTCACGTACGTACATGTGCTCGCGACGCATGTGGGCGCGAGGAGGATCTCGAACCGCGTGTGCGAAGGGGCGAGTCGCGAGAGCGGGTGCCCCGATTCGTAGGACGACACTCCATCGTCGCAGGTTCTTGTCCGGACACGATTCTTGATTAAGAAAGTCTCGACGCGGGAGGAAATTATTAAATGGAGATGGTGGGACAGAAAGGCCATGGATTTCTGCGGATGGGTTGAAGGAGGGAGAGAGAGAGAGAGAGAGAGAGGGAGAGAGGGAGTTGGGTCATCTCCTGCGTTTCAAAAAATTTCAAAAACAACACGGGAAATTCCGAAGTCCTGGAGCTTTGCGAATGTCCTGTAATGAGCAATAAAAATCCGGTCAATCCCCCCCACCTCCCCCCCCATGAAAATCTGAAAAAGGGCATCTCAGGAGACGTCGCTAAAGTCTGCCCGAGAAAAAGACATCCTATTTCCTACGACCCGCTGTCCATTTCGCCGTCTATGCGCAGGGTCGAGAGACCCCACACAATTTATCTTCGGTCTACATTTTTAGTTGGGGAGTGGTTGCAGAATCCCCGTGTTTTCAAAGTTCGCCCCTTTTTTAATCCCTCTCGAGTCCCCTCTTGCTAGCTTGGCCGGGCTGGTTGAAAGAAACCAGCTTTTGGGCGAGAGTCTATAGCTATTCTAACCTCGCAGGCGCCGCACAACTGGGACTTCTTGTCATTTTCTGGTGCCGCCCGACCAGCGAGCGCAGGGCTAATAAAGCTTGACTTGGATTTGAACTGGCTAGAGAGAGAGAGAGATAGAGAGAGAGAGAGGCTGCGCACCAGCTCGGTGGAACCAGGAGCATTTGAGCAGAAGGAAGCTGCTTTTCATGGTTTTTGGGTTGCGGCATCTTCTTCAATCTTTCGCGTCTTGTCAGAGAACTGAAGGTCTTCCTCCTCCTCCTTCTTCCTCGGTCCAGAGCATTTGCCTCAAAAAGGTCTCTCCTTTTTCTTTCTTTTTTTGCACGGAAAAATCCAGCAATAGTACCCCCTCTCGAACGAAAAGTTTTTGTCTTTAATCTTCCGAAAGGGGAACGACCCACCACCATGTGTTGGGTCGGGCTCATTTTTACGGCTCGAACCAGAACGTGTATTCGAGTAGAAGTGGGATGCTGATGCTGTTGCTGATAGCGACGGATCGAGAATGGTGGATGCTGATGGTTTTAGTCTGCCATGGACCTCCTACTTTGGATCGTTGTCTACTTCCTCCTCCTGTTCTATTTTCTCTCGTCTTGTGGTTCTACATTGGTGTCGACTGTCGTGTTGTCGCTAACTTTTAGCTTCAATTAACTTTGTTTCTTTTATCTTTCTTTTGCTTGCTTCGAGCTGTTGGGCTCACTTTGCTCTCCCGTGATTGGCCGGAGAGCTCGACTAAAGCAGAATCATTTCCTTTCTCTTCGCCTGATACCTTCTTCTTTTGTCTCCTGATTTGCTCAATAATTTAATGCCCGCCGAGTCATTGAACTTCCTTCTTTCAATTTCTGTGAGATCATTTTGGGGGTCGTTGCCTCGTGTCCGTTCTGCCCAGTCTTTGAGTGGGTAAAAAAAGTTCCCTTCTTTTTATACGTTCCACTTCTTTTAGGCACTCGACAGTCCCATTCTTTTCTTTCACTTCATGCATAGACTGTTCAGTGTGATCTTCATAAAAGTGAAAAATGGTCCCCTAAATTTGTGATTCTCCTGCATCAAGTCATTCCCCTTTGTACCTTCCTTTTGGGGTTCCTTTGTGAATGTTTGCGTTTTGGAGCAGAAATTTTGGAGTTACATTTTGAATGGTTGCTGTAAAAACTACTTTTTAGGTCGTGTTGAAAGTGATTGGTAGTTCTGCTGCATTCATGATGAGCTTGACTGATCTTATTGCTTGGTTCACAGGTGTCACAGTACCTTCCTCCCACAACTGCAATGTTATTTCTATAGAAGGTCTCTCTCCCACAAACTTATGATAGATTTCTTGCATTAAAATTGGGAAAAAAAGAATGCTAAAGTTTAGTTATTTGACTGTCCAAGCAGAATTGCAGGTTTCTTTTGGGTCGACGGTGATGCACAGCGATGATTTGTGAATGTGTTTGAAGGGACTTCTTATGTGCTCTATGAGATAGTGGCCAAACTCCCGGCTAACAGGATGTGTGACTCACCATCTCTCAGTCGTTTGCAAAATCAGTAATGGAGATATCTTATTTTCCTTTTCCCCTCTTCTTTATGGATGCTTCTAGTTGTCTTATGTTGCTGAGATCTATTTCTGGAATTTCTTTGATTACAGAAGCCATTCTCTCTCCGAATGCTCTTATTCTGGCACAGTTGGTTGGATCTCAGAAACTTCATCGGATAAACTCCATCTTCAGAGAGATGACGGTTCCTTATTAAATGTAAGATTTTTGTTTTGGTCGGAATGTGTCTTCCTTCTACTTTTTACAATTTGCAATTGCATTTGCAATCTTACTGCTGTGTTGATTCTGAAGGTGAGAGATTCTGATAACGAAACTGGAAGTCCTGGATTACCTACCAAAAGAAACGGTACCTGCCCTTACAGATTCCAACTTGAGCTGGATGTAAGTTCTTTTCTCACTGACATACGCATTCTACACAATCTGCTATATGCTCAAGGCTTTGAGCAGATATAGTAGGCCCCTTCCATTTCCCCTGCATTCTGGGTGGCTGTTGGTCAGAGTCAGTAACTTAGGCTGTTGCCATCTTGGCCAAATTTGGGATTTCTGATATCGGTTTGTGATTCATTTATGGTTATAAATTGTAAAATTATGTGCATCACTCTGCATGTACTTGAGATGCTAAATTTCGTTTGATTGGTTGAGTATAATTATCAGAGTTAAAATAAGGAGGCATCATCCTTTCTATGTAATAGGTGCATTATCTCAACATTACCCATAGCTTCCTCTATCTGACGTATCCCATGTGTAACTATGTTGGAGATGGACATTTTTATATTGGTTGCAGAGATCCTCATGTACCATATTCTTTGTTTAAATTGTAATTAGCAGCAGTTCTTTTGCAGTTTATATTTATCCTCTTTTTGATGGCAATATTTGAGTTAAATGAACGGTTGATTTCAGAACAACAAGAGCCTTTGAAATTACTTAATTTCTTTGTTTATTTCGGTTTTTGTTCGACTTTTCTTAGAATGCATATTTCAGGACAGATGATGGCCATCATGTTTGATGCATATGGCTGTTCTATTGACTTGAGATTCTCCATATCTCCTAGACAGAGGTGTCATGAGCATTCTAATGGTTAGTAATGGAATCTGGTTGCTGCAGGTACAGAAACTTCAAGAGCAGCTACGAGAAGAGATAGAACTGCATGCAGTTTTGGAACAAGCAATTGAGAGAAGTGCTGTAAAATTATCAAAACCTTCATGTCTTCCTCATCAGGTTAAGTGCCTATTCCATGTGTTCTTTGGGGAAATAATTTTGGAAATCTTGTGGATGAAAGTATGTATGCCATCAAACTCCTTCAAGTAACTTTCAGATGGAAACTTTTACCTATTTTGATCATTCCTTTGTATGTCAACTTCAAATACAGACTGGAGAAATGTTGGTTTTTACATTTCAAACACCTGTCTTGCTTAATTCTTCATGTTATGTGATATTACTCTCCATTTTGAGATCCATGTGTAATCTGTTAAGTTATGAGGGCTCATATATGGGAGGGAGTCCAACAACACGATCTACATACTTTTTTGCATTTTTCTATTAATTTATGATTCTGGAAAATGGTTTTTCTCTGTGTTCAAATCTGTTTGCCTATAAGGAACAGATGCATGAGACATGGAGTTTTAGACGATTCAACTATTACTAAGCCAAAGTCGAGGAACTATTTTTGTGTTGTTAACTAAAGATAAGGACTGCTGCCTTACCACAGAACCTTGCTTTACAAAGAAAAAATCTTCTTGGCCTGTGAAGAATCATGCTAAATATGATTGTCTGATTCCTGACAGCTTAAGCTTTTGGGAAGAATAGATGTCTCTCATGACATCAGAGCATGTGCTAAGAGTTTGAATCTTTACTTTTTCTGTTATTCTGACAATTTATCAATAATTTGTCTCCTCTTTTAACTGTTAGCAAATACTCTAGAAAATCCATTTATTGACGCTTATAGGTTTTTAGGGAAAACGGTGGTCTCACATGGCCAAGTGCAATTTTTTTATTGTTGTAGAGGGAGTAAACAAGGGCTCTTGATTGATCAAATCTTCCTTTCAATGGATGAAAGATGGTTTTCTTATTCAGTATAAGGATTGTAGAATTTCTCTTGTTTCATGAACAGGAACACGACATAGCCGATTGCTTTTTGTCAGTGGGCTTTGCTGATGTTTTAATTATCTTTCTCAGCCAGGCCTTGATATCGGTAAAATACTTCCTTATATACAGGCTCAGGAACTCCTTTCCAATATTGCGATGTTGGAACTCGCAGTATCCAAACTCGAACATGAGATAGTCTCTTTACATTTCCAATTAAGTCAAGAAAGAAATGAACGGAGGCTGGCTGAATACCGTTTGAGGCACTCTTCCTTGGAGGAGAAGTCTCTTTGTTCCTCTGGCATATTGCAAGAGCTGGTAATTCACATACTTTCAGTTAAATTGACTTGCTCCCAATTGTCACACATATATAAAATCCTTTTATTTTCCTTTTGGGGTTCTCTTCTTATTGTTGATTTTCATTAGCTTTGGTTTATTTGTTGATGTACGCATCCAATAGACAGCGCTTATGAAAGTTATCCTTGATAATAAAGTAAGTGCTGATTAAGAAGTGGAAAGGAAACTTTTTGTGGATTTGGGTGGTTGAGATCTTTGCAATGGGCATCTGAAGGTCACTTGTCTTCATAGAATGTCTAAATATATGCAGGTCATGTGTATTGAACCCAGACATTTATGTCAACACAGACATGACATCATTTGACAATGAGTTATATTTGAATTGCCATATGTCCCAACATCATAAAGCCTCCTAATTCTCTGTAAGATATTTAAAGACATGCATAAAGTATTGCTTCATGCATTATTTGATTGCATAAGTTTGTGTTGGTGGTATTTGACTTTGGATATATGACACTTCCTCGAATCAGGACGAGGATGGCTCCTCTGCACCTCTCTGCGATAACATATGTACCGGGTCTGATGCAAAATGTGGTCAAACTCAAGATAGTAGGAAGCTACCCAGGGAGTTGCCACCTAAGGGCCTCTGGGATTATCCCAACCTATTGTCTGAAGAGATGGTCAGATGTATGAAGAATATATTTATCTCACTGGCAGATTCTGCGTCTCCAAGCCAGTTCTCTACATCACAGGGTCATCTCTCACCTTTATCTCCACATGGCCATCTTTCCAACTCATCGTGGTGGTCGTCATCTGAACGCTCGGTCATTTCATCCTGGGTGCAAAGCCCCCAAGTTGATGTACAGAGTAACTTGGATGTGCTGGCCTCAGATAATGCTTGTGATCCATTCCGAGTACGCGGGAAGCTAAGTTGGGCAGATTTAGGAAATTATGGGCTGGCATCCGAAGTTTCTTGGATGTCTGTTGGGAAAAAGCAATTGGCATATGCCTCTGGAGCTTTGAGGAAGTTTAGGTTAGTCTTGATCTATTGTGATACCACTTTAACTGTCTTTAATTAAGATCCAGTTTACGGTCTTAATAGAAGGGGAACTTTTTTTGGCTCCTACAGTGGTTTATGTTTTTTGTCAGGTATCTGTCCTAATTTCTAATATAAATGGAGTATTGGTGTAGCCTGTTGGATATTATTTTTGGTTTTGATTATGTAGACAAAGTTTCTGCAAAGGAGATGTAGCCAGATAGGTAGAAGGCTCCAGAATGAACTTTAACCTAACAGATGGAAATTAATGTCATGTTGCATTGTGGAGGATCTGCATGGGCCTAATTGTGTGCTTTTGGCTGAAATTATGAGTGGTTTGCTCATTGTACTGTGATCAACAGCATGCTTTCTTTAGCTGCTGGTAGATAAAATAATCTTCACAGGTGATTGCCTCTTGCATTTATCATAAAGTTTGGCCACTGCGTACAAGAAAACTAGAAACAGTTCTCTTGATCTTTCAGTTTTTTACACGTTTGGAGCTTACTGATCATTGTAGCTCTGTAAATGTGAACAGGACACTTGTTGAGCAGCTTGCCAAGGTCAACCCAATCCACCTGAGCTGCCACGACAAACTTGCCTTCTGGATCAACTTATACAATGCCATGATCATGCATGTAGGTCATTGATTTCCATCAAACCAATGAATATTTTGCTTTATGTCGTATCCTCAGTTTGGCAGGTGTCTAGTGGCTATGCTACTATAGTTTGGACGGTGTTTTTTAAGTAGGATATTTGGGATGGTGACACCTGGTTCTTGGCCTGTTTTCTCATAGTTTTCTTCCTTTATTTCTCGTTAGTTATATGTACGCTCTTAAAGAACTTAGCATTATCAAGTACCTCTGAACTATGAAATTATGGATGGGCAAAAGCAATGCGAAACATATAACTTTTTGAACGAGAAAAAGTTCACATTCTATTCCAGCTACAAGAATTACTTAAAAGTATATAAACAAGAAAATAAGGAGGAAAGCATAATTTAGCCAATCACTTTTTAAGTCATAGGAATTCTAGCCCATGCATTGCACGGACATTGTTGCTAGTATAAAGAATGTACTGGCAAACAGATTTTAGGAATTTGTGAAGAAGACTTTTGTTTTCCACGTAAAGATATAAGAAAATGTTTAGACAAACAGCAAAATCCACATCCATTAAACATGCACACTCACCCTTCCATCCACATGTGCAAAGATGATTTTCTAACATTTTGACTTTAAGCAGGCTTACTTGGCTTATGGGGTTCCAAAAAGTGACATGAAGCTGTTCTCGTTAATGCAGAAGGTTAGTATCTATCCTTTGAAGATTTATTTTCTTCTCATGATCATTCAACTTGTGTGGAGGATCTCTTGTGAATATCATGATCAAGGAAATTGCTATTTCATTTTTGGGGACCAATATGTCGTGCCATAAGGGAGAACGCATTTTTACATGCCTTTCATGAACCATGATGTGTGTATTATGCTCGTTGGGCGATAACAGAAAGCTGTCTCATAAGAAGTCAAAATTTAATTCAAGAACCCTTTTAGGTGATACATGGTGAGTGATGGGAGCAGATGCTGACATAACTTTTGAGCCAATTTTCTGCCGACAGTATAGCTGGAAAGTGATTCCTACTGGCGGCTTTTAGGTTGTATGCATGTTTTCATTTTGAATATAAAAGAGAAAATAAGGTTAATAGCAATGTGAAATTTGATATTTCTGCCTACTTCAAGGATGAAGAATCAGATGAAAGGCACGACTAATGAAATTTTCGGCATTAGTTGGTGCTATCAGTAGTTTCATAACTACCAAGTTTATGGCGGAATAACCAAGTACAACAATATATGACAAAAAAAAATTAAGTAAAAAAATAATTCAGGTTACCTCCAATCACCAATTCTGTGTCCTAGTCATAAGTGGAAGCATTTATGCGGATTATTTGAATATCTACAACAGAACTAAACTCTGTCTTTCTTCTGGTTGTTCCAATTGTTAAGTCGATTACTTTTATCCCTGTACTCTTACTAGTTCATTATAATAGAGGGTTTTCTTTCATCTTTTAGTTCTTTCTTCCTAAATGGCCTGGAGGACCTGCAATTCTAGGCTTGTGTGAAGGTGATATGGTTGGTGTTAGTGCTTTGGATTGGATCGGACGGCAAAGTAGAATTAGTAGTGGAATCATATATTTGTCATCCCTTCCTAGTTATTTTGTAGTGGTGCTTGTAGACATTGTGAAATTTTGTGAGGTCACTACCAACTATTCTAAAAGCTTAAACTTTAGACGAAGGCGTAGTTTAATATTTAATTACTTTAACACTTCCCTCATGCTTAGTTTGGTTTTTTGCCTGGTACTAAGTGTGAAAATTTAATTGGAGAGGCAAATGGAGCCTGAAAAGATTTGAACTCAAAATCTCCAGCTCTAATACCATGTGAGATTTTGTGAGACTTCTATCAATTATTCTAAAAGTTTAAGCTGTTAGACGAAGGCGTGATTTAATATTTAATGACTCTAATAGACATTAAATAAGATAGTACAGTGATAGCACGCAAATTGGCGGCTGACAAGAAAATTATTCAGGGAAAAGTTGGAAGTTGGGAAAAGTGTGAAATGAGGTTAAATGCCTGTCCTGAATGTGATACCTAAGGGAGGTTTTGGCTCATCCAGGATGAATCTATTATTTTGACTGATAATATTAGTGCATTGTGTTTATATAGATGACCTATTCGTCTTTAGTGGATGATGGTTATCAATGTCTGGTGAGCCTCAGTCATGGTCATTTAACTTACATGATAGCACTGTGTGTAGATGTTTGCAGCAAAGCCAGGTCTACTTGGTCATCAAGTATTGGAAGTGCTAAAAAATGCTGCATGATGTTGAATAATGCTTGGGAAAAAATGAAAAAATTGTGGACTGATCATCTTTCCTGCAGGCAGCATATACTGTGGGAGGCCATTCTTTCAGTGCAGCAGTTATTGAGTATGGAATTTTGAAGATGAAACCACCTCTCCACAGGCCACAGATTGTACGGTCCTGCCTTAGATGTGACGTGTCATTGCTTATTGAAAGTTCTCGCCTTGCATGATTTTCTGACTGTCATTCCCATTGATAATATTTAGGCTTTGCTCCTCGCTCTTCACAAGCTAAAGGTATCTGAAGAGCAACGAAAGTTTGCTATTGATGTGTCTGAACCACTTGTAGCATTTGCTCTCAGCTGTGGAATGTACTCATCTCCTGCGGTAAGATCTCGTGTTCTTCCCTAGGTGATGTTTGACTTTGAAGAGAAAAAATTACCATACTTCAAATAAAAAAACAAATTCAGGTTCGGATCTACACTGCCAAGAATGTGAGGGATGATCTGCAGGAAGCACAACGAGATTTCATAAGAGCTTCAGTTGGGGTTAGCAGCAAAGGGAGATTATTGGTGCCAAAGATGCTACATTGCTTTGCCAAGGGATTCGTGGACGATGCTAACTTAGCTGTATGGATATCGCACTACCTCCCCCCCCATCAGGCGGCCTTTGTGGAGCGGTGCATGTCACAAAGGCGTCAAAGCCTTCTCGGTTCTCGCAATTGTGGAATTCTTCCCTTTGACTCCCGCTTCCGTTACCTATTCCTGCCGGTGAAAATTCATTTTGACAATGCTTGTTCATAGTTACTTTGGCTTAGCCTTGGCAAGATTGGTAAGGTCATAGCAACAATGCGTTCGGGGAGGCTCTGTATCATTTCGTCTTGCCATGGTAAATATCACAAGATGGCTGCAGCCCGTGCTGTTTTGGTCTTTGCTCTTTGATGATGTACATACTATTAGAAAAACTCTGACCGACAATTGTTAAACAAGACATTCAAACCATTTCTTCCGCTGATACTAGGAAACATAATGATAATGTTCATATTGGAATGGTAGAGAAGCCAATAAATGAGTAGTGAGGGTGAGACGATTGGGAGGTTTGCTCATTTGACCAATAATGGCGCCGCAGCTCCTGCTGTACGAGTCCTCGCTCAGAATAATGAACGAAGTCACTAATTGGTACGCTAGAAATGGTCACAGGTGTCTTTACATTTCGAAGGATGATATTGAAACCAACTGTTGACACTGCTTAGGCATTGATGCTTATCCTGCAATGTGAAAAATCATGCTTGTTATTTGGACTGTTCCCTGACACAAGCATTAGCCATAAACTCAAGTAAATGATTGCAAGATCTTTGAAAACTTCCCATTCAAGATTTTGTGTTATATGGTTGGTCATTTATTCCAAATAAATTTGACATATCCTCAGACAACTCAACGTTCCCTCTCTTCTGTCGTTTGAATTTTACGCACAAAAGAGAACGGGGAGGTTAGGTTAGTAATCTCAAAACCGGAAATGGTGATTCCAAACAGTAGGTGAGAAGCTTTGTTAATGTCGAAGTTGCACGGAGCTCTAGCACTTTTGCGCAACTAACTTGAAAAGCCATGAATGCATGGACTGAAAATTTGGTGATGAAGCACAGCATCTGGCATTGTCTTCCTTTTATCATTATTACACTGCAACTATCACTTTTTGGTACCACAAGAATACACTCAACCCACAAGCAGATTCAAATCCTCTTTTATATGTAATGCTAATAAGAATTCAACCTTCCTAAAGGATTTTGAGAAAATACAAAACAGTTTAGCTTTCTCCTCTTTTCTACACTCGTCTTCACAACTATTTAGTAGCATGGCACTTACAAATTAGGATTATTCTTTGGGAGCACATGGACACTAATGGACATTTAGGCCTCTATATATGTGACCAGAATCTCGAGACAAATTGACTGACTTCCCACAAAAACTTAGATGATTGTTCGCTGAGTACCAACCATTCGCATTTGCTGATCAAACTTCCAGCTTCAGACCTTCCAAGAAAATTTTCCAACTTAATGTAGGAGAAATGAGCAATGGCTTAAACATTCTTGGCCCAAAACTTCTGTATTACCGCATTCGGGAAGTTCACAAAACGTAAGTAGGAAAAGAAAGAGCGAGAATTTTCCGACTGGTATACTCTCAAGCATACTGTTCCACAGAGTAACTGGGAGAATAGTGGTGAATAAGTGGTGTGCCCACTGCCCGAGCAAACCTCGAGATTAAGATATTATCTGTGTGTTTGAATTGTAACGTTGGGACAAGAGGAAAGTTCTGTGAAGAGTACACACGGAGTACCCGTTTCTTGTGGAAAGAAAGTCCCATAGTTTGTGCTTCCACTTGCAAGTTAGAAAAACCCATACGGCTTGCCCAGCAAACTATCCCATGAGCAGGAGATTGGGAACTGGCCGAAACTTCAATCTGGGAAGTGAAAGATTAGACAGCAAGTACAGAACATTAAATTTTTGGAAGTACATAGTATTGACGAACAATCTTAATCTCAGGGAGAACCTCCATTATATACACTTAGATGTGCATGAGAAAATCTTGTCCTTACGAGAAAAAGCTCAAATCTTCGAATGCACTGTTACTTCTGTTCTCAGTAATTTTAGGGAGACCATGTGAAGAGTATGGAGCATACATCATTCTTCTAAACACAGTCACCACTATCAAAGGATTACTACAATGATCTCCCAACTCATAGAGACATCGTTCTAATTGCTTTCTCTAATACCGGAGTCAGCATGGTTCCCCTCTATTAAAAATCCAACTCCTAGTGATATTCAACATAGCTGGTATTTGACGAATGAAGTCCAACATAAGATTAAATTAACCTAACAGACGCATGTAGCAAAAGTTTGAGCTGTAAAGAGAAGCTAGACGGCAATTAGGGATCAGAACTTAACGAAAGATTCATTGGCGTCCTATTCTAACTATTGAATAGATGGCGTGATGGAAATCACGAAATAATAAGGGCTCTGCTTTCATTCAATGTGTATGAAGAACAGATGATGAGCGAGGTTTCACTGTAGTCTTACCGAGTTTGTGGTTAGATCATTGTCAAGGACCATAATCCTCATCTCCAATCAAATTACATATATCCGAGCACTCGACCAGACTGCACAGACGTCAAAAGCTAAATCAAACTCTATCCATCATGAAGAAGCATGCTAATATAGGAGAGGGAAAAATACAATGGAATGGTTAAGTGCTAATCCTGAGATGAGGTGGAGAGAGGGAATGAATAGTATATTACCAGTATTTCCTGCTACGAAAGCCTTGCTTGAAAACCACCATCGGTCTGCCCAAAAAGAAACAGAAAATTAAAGAAAAGAAAAACCCCTCTGGAGAAAACAGATTGAAGGGTCTTGTTCTCTCAAATGAAAAGAGAGGTGGTATGTCGCCGGTTAGTTGGTGGCAACGAGGTGTATGTATGATGCATATCATATGGCCAGTTCAGTACCACGAAAGAAAACTAGCAACCTGCGAATGTTGAGGGGGCCTTCTCCAGGAGAGCCATCGCCGCCGCGGATGCAGGTGGTGACGCACTTGGTGGTGCACGACTCTGCCTTTCTCGATTTGGGCCTCTGTATCCTGGGCTTCTTGCAGTCCTTGGGAGACTTGCACTCGCCCGACAGCATCTGAGGCACATTCGACAGCGTATCCGACTCTGATGGCTGCGGAACCACCTCAGCCACAGCCACGGCTGTAGGCCAAATTATGAGGGCTGCAGTCAAGAGCCAGCCGGTTGCTACCTGTCTGGCTTTCGTAGGGATGCGAATGTCGGCAATGCGCCTTGAGAACGGGGGTGCACGTACAAGAGCAGAAGCAGCAGGGGCAGAAGCCGGGCTACAAGGCTTGGAGCAATGAACTGATACTATCATTATCCTCTCTCCTCTGTCTCTGAGTTTGCGTCACGAAGACAAGGCCTGACAGTTTTCTCTGCCTTCTGCTTATCTCCCTCCACCACAAAACGCAAAGCTAACCAACTGTCCAGCAATCTCTCCCCCGTTCTGATATGATCTACGTGTCACCACACATGACCCAGGATGATCTGTCGGCTGTCATGACTTCTTGGGCTCTCTTGTCATGTCTTGTTCTCGTTCCCTCTTCGTGCAGTTTCACGTGGCAGTGCAGGTGGAGGGGTTATATGTAAAGCTTCTTCATGCTTGCCGCGTCAAAATAGACATGAAAGCGAACGCCTTCACGCACGCTTAATAAGTAATGACCACATTATTCTTGGCTTCCCCGGAGGAGACCTGAGCGATCCATCTAAAGCACGGAGCTTTCAAGTTTTAGCTTGTCAGACCTCGTATTATTAGCTGGAAATTCCCTTTCGGATATCCAATTCATTGAAAATGCACATTGTTCGAGTTTTGGCTTCAAGAGCCGTTGGACAAAACAGATCACCTCACTTCTAAACTCTTTGACAGCAAAAATCTGGCTCTAACTTAGGCTAAGAGGCCCTCATGACCATCATTGAAAACAGTGACGAATCTCACAAGGCTTAATGGGAAGTACTTCATAAAGACTACAGTGGTTCAGACAATTCCTTGCTGCGGCTGAGAGTTGGGAAGAGCCTCGAGAAACACGGTAGCATGTGCCAGATTGAACTGTGAAGTTGCTTGCTCAAGAATAGGCTGAGCTCAGATAAATGATAAGACCAGCAAACACATTGACCGCATTATCACAATTCCCTTGGGGCTGCAGCATTACAAGAATGAAAGGAAGAGACCAACTATTGTTCCCTGTATATCACAGTCAAACCATCACATGACACACCCATTTTATGGGAGTTACAGAAGATGCCCTGTTTAGGAACACAAATGATTTATGTACATCATATGGGAAATACACGAGGTAGAGCTACCCCTGAATGTCCTTGGTGTCCTGACAAAATGGTCATTTTATACCGAACTAACAATCACAATCAGCAAAAAAGTGTGCGAGGGTGCGTATAGCGCCCCCATGGTAGACATCACCACTCTTCATGCAAGAAGTCCAATTCCTTTTAAATTCCACGTGTAATTTCTGACAAGGATCTCATATAGTTGGCCAATTCGGCCTCTTCCCAGAATGTACTCTGTAAATTTAAGTACATACAGGCCACCAATATACATAGGGATTGTCAAAAGACACTAGCATGGGAAAAATGGGCAAGTAGAACAATTAGATATCATGACAGCATATATTCACAGGACAGTTAAGATCAATTTTACTGCCCCAGATTCACATGTCCAGTAGGGAGAGGAAATTTTTCAACTAGCTCAGGTATTCTTTTCTAGAACTGACAGGGCTGGCGTCAAGTAATTATTTGCTTTGTCGGGCAGGTGTGCCACCTACACAAAGGAGATTCAAGACATTGTCACTCCTGAGATACGTATACATATCTAGACTTGTGGAAACGAAAAGAAACAACCCGATGGTCTTTACCAGTTCATAGAGCTCCCTCCCTTGCTCTGCAACATATTCATGGCATACCTGAACAATCAAACAAAGTCACTAGTCTACACTACCCCAAATCACAATTGGTAGCAAAAAGAGAGTGTAACCCACATCAAAGCTCTTGTTTCTTGCTGTTGAGTCATGCAACGCTTTTACACATATATCAGCCACATCTGCACAGCTGATTCCCTGCGTTAGAAGAGAATCCTGATAAGATCTCAAATATCCCCTTGTCTATAACTTATCACAGCTTGTGTTTTCGCAAACAGAAAATAGATCAAATTCAATGACAACCCATGAAAACTTTTTTAAAATTATCTACTTGCAGGAAGATTGATAATCTTCACCTGCGAAATCCGGTTTCCTTGATCAAATACGAGAGCACGCTGACCGCCGGGTTCCTCCTGCAATAACCACTATGAATTTTACAAAAATGCCCATAAAACTTTTAATAACCACCTAGGTAAGAAAAAGGTGTATCTTGTACTTGGAAACTATCTGCAGAAAAAATCTATCAAGAAAAATTCCTTGAGAATAAAGCAGAAACATTTAGTGTAGCAGGATACAAGGGTCATCCTTAATCTCCAAAAGTCCATCTATGCACTACAGGAACAGAGGATCCACTGAATACATTCACTACCAAGTTCGAAAGGAAATCCAGTTTTGAGGGTTACCATTAGGGGACCAGGGCGAATAATTGTATAACCAAGCCCTGACCTCCTCAAAGAATCTTCTCCAGCCTAAAAATGAAACAGGAATCGTGAGTTAACAAGTTTGACAATAGAATTCCACATGGATGTAAGAAAATCTGAAAGGGCTAACCCTCTTGGCTTTCAGAACTTGCTCTCTTCTAGAAGGCTCAACTCCAAGTCCCGAACACGAAACTAACACAAAGTCTGTTTCTTGCCCAGTCTGCAGGTAAGTAAAAATCAAATGGTTAATAAACACCAAAAGACAGTGGGCTTCAGCAAAATAATCCACAAGCTTTATCTTTTGTCAGTTAGTTGAACGTTCCTCATTTTCATTGTGCTACAGAAATTGCCAAAGGCTTTGCTGCAGAACATCCTCACTCACAACTCCAGAAAGCAGCATAATAGCGGATAAATCTGGCATAATTGTATTGCTTTTTTTGAAAACTGCAATTTTCCAGACCCTCATCATCATCCTTTCTCTAACATAGCAAGTATTTCAAATTCACACAACCAAAAACTATTCGAATGATGTCAATGAGTATTCTAATGGTTATGTATGCAACAACCAGAAAACATGAGGAAAGAACTTACAGGCAAGGCCTTTATATATTCCAGAATAACCTTAAAGCTTCTCAAGTCCTGCGTAGCACCTGAACGTCCTTCCATGGGTCTCTGCAGCACAAAGTTAAGCCAAGTATTGGCAGCATTAAACCCTTGGCTCATGTCAGGAAAATTTAAAAAAGAGCGCTGTACCCAAACGAAAAAGCATTGACATTTGCAGCAAGGTGATGCCAATCGCATGAAATTGCCCACTGAGAGAGTGCATAAGTTTCATGCATGCAGAGATAGGGCGAACATGTGTGGCAACAAGCACCAGTCATCATTATAACAAATTGAAAACTCTAGATGCAATGGTTTCTGCGTGCTCTGTCAGCAGATCTACTAGGGGTGCTGTGGTTGCTATGGAAAGATGAAATAAGAACTGCAATCTGACTGGACTTCCATGTTTTAACAAAAATATAGAAGAGGGCAAAAATACTAATGGACTTGTTTTTCACAAAAGTATTCTGTTTAGTGATTCTCAATCACATCACAGTCACTGTTTACTAAATAGAACCAACAGCATGTATTCTGATTAATTATTGGACGAGCTAATGAATTTTCACCACCAGAATTGACTGAGCACACTAGGATATCTGAGATGCAAACTTTGAACAACTGCCCAGCACTTCCAAACCATAGGAAAAACTTGTTAAGGGAATTAGCTTACGATGGTTTAGAGCGGTAGAGACAGGACAATAAAGATCTCACATGCACAGCCTCACAGAATATATAGCATAATGTAGGCTTCACCTACTAGATAGTAGGATGTTGAAATTAGTAATCCAACAACTACAGTCCAGAGTGGTCAAGACAAGGTAATGGTTGAAAGTGGAAGTGGAAGACTACTCTGTTCTATCAATCAGTAAGAGGATAGACCTTGGCTAAAAAGAAAAGTTCGTGGATACCTGTCTTCGGGGCTCAAATCGAATCGTTAATGTATGCACCAGGAAGGGGTCCAATGGAGGATCATCCGGTTTCACTGGACGGAAGGATGAAAATGGTACTCTCACCTGTCAGCTTATATATCAGTGAGGATGAAGGAAATAAGGCACAGAAAAGAGCAAACATTGTGGAAGCGCAAAGAAATCGATGGGAACAGACTTCATTATAAAAAGGAGTTGTGCATACCCTGCAAAATCCAATTTTGGTGCTGATTCTCGCAAAGTACAGCTTGCTCTGAGTTGTATCGGCTGAAGGACCTGCTTCAAGAATTAACACGTACGATCTTCCGTTGCCGCCGACAGAGAGGACTAGACCCTCGTACCCATCGAGAGTGCGATCCACAGGAAGCGAGAGCTTTTTCGACAGTTCGACATAGCCTCCTCTACTGAAAACATACCCTGAACCATAGAGCTAAGAGTCAGAGTCGGGAAGCATAAGTGAGAAATGCACCTTCTTTCACTGACAAGAGTTCAACGAACTCCAATTCACCTGAGAAAACGGCCTGCCCCGTCTCGGTGAATTCGAACTTGGCCTCCATGCCCGCGTCGTACTTTGTGGCGAGCACGTCCTGGAAGTAGGTCCCCCGGCGAACCTGCCATCCCTGGAGAGATTCGGGGGACTTGAACTTGGCGAGGAGGAGCTTGCTCTTGCTGCTCCGGCCCGCGCGGAGCTGGGCGAGCCGGTTGTTGTAGTCCTGGAGGGCCTTGGTGAGGTTGTAGACACCGCGGTAGTCGACCCTGAAGAGGTCGCCGGTGATGGCGGAGCGGGCGGTGGCGCAATAGATGATCTTCTGGCATCCCTGGACGGCGGCCTTGAGGGAGGAGGGGTCGCCGACGTCGCCGGCGACGACCTCGACGGAGCGGGGTAGGGCGTCGGGGGGGAGCTGGTCGGGCCTGCGGACGAGGGCCTTGACGGAGTAGCCGCGGAGCATGAGCTTGCGGACGAGGATGCGCCCGATGCGGCTGGTGGCGCCGACGACGAGGACGGTGGTGGACTGGGCGGCGGGGATGGCGAACTCGCGGAGGAGGAGGGCGGCGTCGTCGTCGCCGTCGGCGAGGGAGGTGCGGGAGATCTGCCCGAGGCCGGAGAACTTGCGCCAGACCTCGTCGAAGATCTGCCGCGACCGCCGGCCGAGTCCCACCGGGTCCACTATCGACACCTGCTGCTGCTGCTGTTGCTGCTGCTGCTGCTGCGGCTGCGGCTGCGGCTGCTGCGGCTGCTGAGATGGAGCCTCGCTTGCCTTCGTCTTCTTCATCGTGGCCTTCTTCCGGTCACTGCCGCGATCGCCGTCGCCGTCGCCGCCGCCGCCGCCGGAAGTGGAAGCGGAAGCTCTGGTGGTGGAGGCGGGGACGAACTTGACTCGGGCTCTGGCATTGCTGCGGGAGCCGGGCTTGGGGAGGGAAGCGATGCCGAGGAATTCCGACTTGAACCGGACGAAGCTGCTCGCGCCTGACATCGTCGTCGTCGCCGTCGTCGTCGTCGCGCGAACAGCAGATGACATGTAAGGAGGAGGAAAAAGGCGACGTGTCACGCTGCGGGAAACAAGTGAATCTGAGTGCGCGAAGGCCACAGAATATGAGTTTGGCTGGAAACCGAGTAGAATCGCGCCACGTGGACACACCCGCTCCTCTCTTCTTCTTCTTCTTCTTCTTCTTCTTGGGGATATTCCCTTCTTGTAATTTTATGGAAGGTGGGAAAAGCGTACTGCACATAATTTTGTGGATCATGATGACTCATCAATTTGCAACTATAAAATTAAAATGAAAAAAAAAAAGGAAATTGTAATTATACCCAATTTTTGTGACGCTCACAAGCGCCATAGTCACTATCTTTTGAAATACGAGTGGTTAAATTTATAAAATAATTAGTAATATTCGATGTGTGTGCAAACGAGCGCGCGCCATGGGCAGAGACAAGGAAGTAATGGCCGACCGATGAGCCGAAGATAGCCAAAAGCTCGGGGGTTCGTGGTATTACAGTTCAGCTCACGTTTGTCAAGTCACATTGATACACTCGTCTTGGCCGGGAGTCGAATGTCTGGATCTCATGTACGGATTCCGATATACACCATCGAATGAACCAGCACCCATCATCATCGGCCCTAATGGGCACCCATCGTCATCGACCCTAGTGGCTACGGTCGCCCTCAGGCTTACCGTCTCTCGAATCGCGGCTATGCGTGTCCTTTCACCTGTGATGGAAATTCAATCGGAATGCAGAGGCGAAACAATTGGTACCCCGACCTCGGTCATGCAGTGATGACCATTACCGCTTTCCCAAACCAATAAAAGAGACCAAAAGGGCACTTCTCAGCACAATAAATTTCCTCACGCTGGTATCACTTCACAAAACCAGCTGAACCAGCTCCCAGCTACTCTTATTATTTCAGGACTTGCTCCAACAAATCGAGCATCCCCACCGGCTGTAAATTCATCATTCGATATGCTTAGAGCATCAAAAAGAAGAAATGAAACGGCACGGGCACGACGAAAAGACAATGACATGCTTCTCTCCGGGCTACAAAATCAGTTTTGAGTCTCCTAAGTACTCTGGCTCTTCCATATGTGCGCGGGAAGCGCAAAAGAGAGAGGGACAGAGAGAAGTTTCTTAAATAGCAAAAGTTAGACTATACATCAACAACAATGAAAAGAATTGCTGTGGATTTGGCGACGCCCTTATTTTGCCACCCTATCTATTCCAAGACAGCCTACCAAAAAAGGGGGGCCAATATAAAAAGAGAGGAGGCAGTAAACCCACTTTCCTCCCCACTTCTTCTGTCAAAGTAAGAAGGGATCAGACCAACTATGGTACACTCACTGCCGCGCCACCGGCCTTCACGATAATATAACACTTCGAAGAGGACCGAATCAAAGAATTCGCCATGGTGACCCACGTTGGCACGCACATTGGCACTCTTCTAGCCATCACTTCTGGTCAAGGGTACCTCCGGAGGACGACACCATTTTGAGGAGGAGGAGGAGACTTCATCCTGGTAGATTCTAATAAAGAAAGATCTGTATAGCCTGCATGCGGGGCACTGTGACAGCATCAACACCACAGGCCCCCCCTCCAACCAGATACAGCCACCAATTTGCCTAAACTCCAAGCAAAATCCACTATACTTAAAGTTGCACGAACCCATTTTCCGCCTCCTTATCTGAAATTTTCCCAGAATAATTATTCACCTATGTACAGATAGGTCATCCTCCATTGTTGGCAACTTCTGCAGCTCTCTGTCTCATCATCTCCATCACAGCTGCCCTGCGCCGTGAATCTGACTGCTGCTGCAACCGCCTCAAATGTTCTCTTAAGTCTCTGGTTAAGACAAACACATACAATTATAATATATAAGAGCAAGAAATCACCAAACACAACAGTCTCCTCCTATGAAATAAAGAAACAAACTGCAGATTGCTTCAATCATATCTTCACAAGGATAGCCTTGGCATCTAACCTGCATCGTGGGACATGGCACACAGCTTCTTTGCAGGCTCGTGCATGCAGTTGCAGGAGATACCACATCTTCTTGCAAAGAACACAACCTCTAGAAGCACGTGTTTTGCATTGGATCCCATGGCGGAACAAACCTTTCACTTTGCGACAGTTCGGGTATTGACAAAGTGCTGAACGGCATTGTGATGCATGCACCAGTAGATCAAGCATTTTCCTAAGCTGCATTTCCACATAGACAGAAGCATGTGAAAAAAAGTCCTCTAAATCCAAAAGCACGAAAAAGTAATACCAATGATCCTAATAACAGAATGCACTGAACTCCATCCGATTAGGAGTTCAAATGGATTGATTATGTGGAACTTCTGCAAAACGACAATAAGAACGACAGGAAAGAGCACTCCAAATGTGCCCATAGGATTTAACAGACTGAAATATTCAATAAATGAAAAGCTGAAAAGCTGGTATGATACCTTTCTCAAATTTTGTTTTGATCCATAAAAATCAGTTTTTGTTTTGATCTATAAAAATCAAATAAAATGAGTATTCAACAGAGAAAATATTAACGACTTGATTGCTATGTGATTTAGCTCTCCCATCAGCCAAAACCCAACAGAAAAACCAATCTTATCAAACCAACCCAAAAACATTTGAAGCCAATCCAATCACATTCTTTTGCTCAAACTTATTGGCCCTCCTTCTCTTCTCTTTTGCACAATACTAAGATACAGCCAAAGTTGAGCATCTTGCAATCAAATTGTATGCGAAAGCAATCCTCCCAGTACATTCATTTCTGCAAGCACTTTACCAAAAAACGACTAATGCTCCAGTCTTCCACATTCAAACATTTTTATGTGCACAAGATATGTAACTTTCTACAAAGATAGAATGAAGCAAATTTAGAAAAAAAATAAAATGAAGCAATTTAGACAAATCTTTCTTGTCAATAACCTAATACCAACCAAACAAATGTCGACCAAAATTATAAATCAATACTACTTAAAAAGGCAGCTCAAAACTGCTCATATAAATGCATGGTCAAAAAGCAGGTACAAAAACAAAGATAAGAGGTGGAGAAAAGAAAAGAACCAACAACTTCTCCCACCCTTCAAAATAAAACAAAAAGAAACAGCAAAAAAAAGCTTCATCATTGTTAAAGTAATTAAATATAAAACCATGTCTTCATCTAATCTTAAGCTTTTAGAACAATTGGCAGTCGTCCGACAAAATCTCACATGATATCAGAGCTGGAGGTCCTAAGTTCAAATCTTTCCAGGCTCCATTTGCCTCCCCAATTAAATTTCCACATTTGCTGGACTAAGCGTGAGGAGGAGTGCTAAAGTAATTAAATGAAAAACCAAGCCTTAATCTAATAGCTTAAGCTTCTAGAATAATTGGCAATGGTCCACAAAATCTCACAATTATCATGGGACAATTGAGAAGTATTGAGCTCATTGAGATACCAAATTGTCCAGCCTCCTTCATGCTAAAATTTTTATAAATCAGATTTGGTCTAACCTCATGATGGTGGTTTTCGAAAAATGAAAAATAAGTGCCTTGTTTTCAAACAAGGGATGAGCAAGCCTTAATTTTCAAACAAGGGATGAGCAAGCCTTAATCCTTTTGCCCAAACAAAACCAGTGCTATTCTATTTAAAGGCAAACTAAATTTAATTCCATTCAAACCAAATTAAACTAAAGAATCCTCAAGATATCAGAATGTTTTTGAAAGACGCACCTGCAAAACTCTAAGTTGTCTGGCTTCCTTGTTTTGTGCATCACGATCAGCCATAGATGGGTGATTTGTCAATTTGTGGGGATGATCAATACCACCATCCTTTTGATAACAGGTATTGCATATATCATACTCTGGGCAAACCTCGCAACGCCAACCCTGACCAGCTTCAATGTCAAGGCTACATAGGTTACATGTTGTCACAAATGCCGGAGCAGTTGGATTATGAAGATGGTAAAGGACCATCATTGAAGAGTGTTTTGCACGCCTCAGGGTGTCATATTGATAGTGATTCCCTTGACATAAACTCAAGAAAGCCTGTCTGGTGTCAAAAAATTCACTTTCAAGTATCTCATCTTTATCTTTTGTATCTTCTGGTACATCAGAAATTTGAATCTGCAAGATTTAACATCTTTCAGCAGCATATCGTAACCATCCTTTTTTAAAGCAGTCATAGTGAATTACCATCACTGTAGATAACTCATTTGTTACAAATAACATACTTACCGGATACAGGGGATGTTTCTCTCTTTGATTGACAGGATGTCGCTCTCTCTCCTCGCGTTTCTGTTCTATTTCGTGGCACCTGCAAAGTAAAATTGTTAAAGCCCATGATTCTGAACAATGCACTACAGCAGAGGAATTTGACATGACTCTAAATTCCAAACAAGAACTAGATGACTTCCTACAAAATAAGGATGACTCAGAAACAACTATATAGATTCCCAAGCCAGAACTAGACTTCCTACAGCAAAAAAATCATAGGAAACCATAGACATTTCATTTTCCCTTGCTAAGCAGGATAAATAGAAGGATAAGAAAAGGAATGCCACAATTTCAGGTAACAAAATGATGCTTAAATCATGATAAAGGAGATACACATTGAAAGTCATCCAAGCAAAGCATCATCAAGGAATAGGGACAGCAGAAATCCTAAAAATCCGTGATGACTTCCACCTTCCACATTAATTAAAAACTGTCCCAAAACAAACTCTTAAAGACCATGAGCTTCTGTACTGTACACTAGTCAAAGATCGTTCAGTTTAACTCCACACACAGAAAAGGAGATGAGAAAGATTAACAAACAAATGCTGAAAACAAGAGTTGGCAACTGTTCAGGCCAGCAACAAATCGAGGAACTTACAAACTTAGAACAATCATAATTATCAGCTTATATTACAATAAACCAAAATTGTCGACAAGTCTCTTACATAATTTTTCTCTGTGTTTTACGATGCAGGATAACTCATATTGCAAAGGGTTCAAGTGTCCTACGGGCTATAATAGATAGTATGAATTTCAGCATCTGAAAAATATAAATTTCATTACTATGAATTCACCTGGCCTTTTTTATAGGTCAAAGAAAAAAGAATAAGGCGCATGAGAGAGAGAGATTTCACTGCCAATTTTTTTCCCAAAATTCAACTGAGAAAATGTATTCAGTGACAAGAAATACATCCGCGAGCAGCAGCATTCATAGTGCCAAGGTTGAATAGATATGAGGTTGTTAGCTAATTGAAACAAACACCAGAAGGCTAACATTCAGAGCAACCCAACGTGAATAAGAAAGAAATAGACCACAATAACATTGAAAGATGCCAATGAAGATCTTCAAATCTTACTTGTCACAAATCTGAAAGTTTTTGCACTGGCTGCAAACCCATCGGTTTCCCGAAACCATGAGAATGCAACAGTGGGTGCATGCATACTGCAGATGGACCATAATAAAATCTTCCTTCATAGGAGATATAGTTTCACCAAGCTGAGAAAATAATTTACTCATGTCAGAAAATGAAAATTCACAGAAAATAGAAGATAAGAGAAAATTTATGAACGGAAACAAGGGATGGAGGGGAAAAAAATTTACTTTGTGCATCAATAGCAAATCCTTCGATGCATTTCCAGAGAGATCAGACTGACCAGATGCTTTTAACGCTCTCTTAGTGATGGTCTTTTTAGTGGTTCCTTTCTTATTCTGCTTTCTGCCATCTTCCTCTTGTTGAAGCTGATAAATAAGATCTTCTGCAGCACCTGGCCAGTAGTCACCATCAAAATATGGAAGCCTAGCTGCAGTTACCTTTGCTTTGCATTCGCCAGAGCATACAAAGAAATGATCATACAGATTGGTAAGATCAACAACAATGCCCTCCTTTGCAGCTTTTCTTAACATTGCAAGGTACCTAAAATCCAAGATAAAAAGCATCCCCAATGGGGGGAAGAGTCAGTGAACAGAAGTGTTCAGGTTGCATCACACTGATGAAATAGTTTATAAAGTGCATCCTTGCAAGATGCCTCACCACTCCCGGAGTTTATCAGATTTTGGGGTTTTCTGTATCTCTGGATGACAGTATAGTATATAATCTTCGCCTTTTAATGGCGGGCATGCCCATATATAGCAGCTTGTAAAACCCCGCAACTTGCAATATTCAAGGTATCCGATCTGCACAGAGATAAATACTAAGATCCAATAACAGAACCCCAGACCAGGCATGTGGAAAAACATACAAGCTAAAAAATACAAACTGACCAAAATTTCATGATACACAAATGTTCGCAGAGCTTCTCCAGTCACTGCTTTAACCTCAGGCCTGAAGTATTTCACGGAATCCAGATACGAAAGATAGACACGACGTTGATTTGGGAATTGGCATTCAGATCCAAATTCTTGAACGTACATACCAAATAAGCATACCTCCACACCTTCAATCTTTTGAAACAAAAGAATGACCTTCAAGGATGAAAGCAATATTCCATCAGCAACTTGACAAATGTAAGCATTGCGATAAAACAGAGTCAAGTATGGCACCTCATAATTAGAGATACAAGCAACAAAACCTGTCACGCACCTTAGACTTGTAGGGGAACTCTAAAGGGTAATTTTCTTCCTGAAATATTTCGAGAAACCGAGGCTTTACTTCCAGCTTCTTGTCAACAGATGAAACAACTCTTACAACTAGTGATTCTGCTCCAGGAACCTGCAAAAACAATTCAAAATCAATAACCAAACTAAATTTGAGGCATGAAATATATCCAAGAAGAATTCTTCAAATAGACTTAAATCCCATGGTATCAGCACTAGAAAGGATGATTAGTCCACATGGAACGATATAGTCTTATGCTATCTGTAACTAATGGGGTCAAGATACTCATCTATACATTGCAAGGGAAGTCTATGCACATTGGACCTCCCCATATCCCACGAAGCAAGATCCACAAAAACTAAACAGCATTTTCACTAATGACGACCTATATCTGCGGAAGAGAGATGCTGGCGCGTTACTGTTCAAGCACACAGCACTTTGAACAATTATTCATCAGCTAATTATGTTTCTATTTGGTCAGTCCAACGTTACTCTTTCTAGAAAAAGATCTCACATAACTATCGCTTTATTTATGCAAACTCTGCAGGGATTACAATCACCTCATCATAACTTTTCCCGTGAACCTTTGCCCTCTCTTGTCTTTCCTGTCTGAGTCTCTTAGCTAGCCGCTGTTCTATGTGGTCACTAAGAAGCGTCTTCGGCAAATCTTTAGCCCCAAGAACAGCATTCTGTGGCAAGGGCTTTCGTTCGCCTCTTTCAACCTCAGCTATATAGCAGTTAGGGCAGGTATATTCAGCTTGGCCTCCATCATTTCTCCGACCATTAAACAAAGCGCATATTTGATGTTGCCATGCTTCACACTTGTCACATTGAACCCACTGCACCCATAGAGTAATAATGATCAAGAATGAAAATGAGAACATTAAGGATGATAACTATGTCAATAAAAATAATGAAATCAACGTCATGGCGAAAGAGAAGCACATCAACTCACCCATTCTTCGGTCTCCTCATCGTTTTTCTTCTTCTCCAGCCTTGCCTTCATTATAGAATTGCCATCAACAACAATGGTGTCCCCACGAGCCTCATTATAGCAGGGAATGCAAAAATAATGCCGGGTATCTCCAGACGCACCAGTATAATAAGGTGCATTTCTCTTAATACGAGCGCCGCATGGCGAGCAATATATTGGTGGTGGTTCAAAAGTAAGCTTTTCCACAGCACACAACTGGCATGAATTTTCACTCATTGAATGCTCCATTGCCTGGTTCCTCTCCGCCTTAGCTTTACTCTACAATGGAATGTAAACAGATACCATAAGCCAAAAGTTAAGAATCCTTAACCAGATACTGGAAACTACCTAGTAAAGGAAGTTGATTACATGTCTGAGTCATTGGACAAAAGCACAAACTATATAATACACACCCCCCCACCCCCCCAAAAAAAGAAAAAAGAGGAAAAAAAACCATGATGGAAGGCTCTAAAGATCCAGGATATAACAACTGAAAAGGATTACCACTATGATTAGCATTGCTTAGAACGATAATAAAGATTCACTTTTCAAATATCGGTTTGGCTGACATTCACCCAATCAACAAAAACAATACAGCGACTGAAACAAAAGAGAAACAACTTCCAAAGGCTTCCAGGCTCCTATTCTTCAAAGGATGAACTTCCACCTCCCCCCAATAGCACAGTATTCTTCTTCTGGGTTTTACTCACTCTCTGCATTGCGTTCGTTCTAGGATGTTTGACACAATTTGGCTACAGAAGTAACCTGAAAGATGCTAATATCCAAGCCACCTTTTACTAACTATGGTGTACACTGATATTCAAGAAGCAGATAGTCATTAAAACAGATTACACAAAGGCTGAGCTAAAATCCAGCTGAGGGAAAGAGAAAAGAAGCAGACCATTCAATTTGGGCTTTAAGCAATATTTGCTAGAAATGTGCTTATTTTCATTCGGCAGAAAGGAAGAAAACCAGAAGCCAATAAAGGACTGCAGAATGAGCAAAAAATATACCTGGCCAACCCATTGCCTTAAGCCTGTGATATGCTCTCTCACTTGCTCAGGGGTGAAGAGTTCAGTCAATGATACTCCTTTAATTTTTGGTTTCCCAGACTTGCTAACAACTTGCTCAGCAGGTTGGACAATTTCTTGATTCGGTTGAATACTCTCTTTCTCCAATGGTTCTTGCACGACAGTAGGTTCCTCACCAAGCATTTTATTTGAGACATCATCTGTTCCTTCCATTTTCATCTCACCAGTAGTCAGGTTTCTTTCCCTGGAATTGCCAGACGGATCCATCTTTGTATCTGCAGACTCAGCCTTAATAGAAATACCGCTCTCACCATGCAGCTGACCATGGTAAGAAGGGACTGACTGGGAAATCTTCTGCTCCTCAGCAATAGACACTGATTCAACTGAATTATCAAGGGAGGGAATAGGAGGCTGCAAAGGCGGTTCCACTTTGACACGTTTTATAGAAGGAAGTAGGTCTTCTGAACTTTCAGCAACGGATGGCTTCTTTGTCAATAACTTTGCTGGGTTCTCCATAATGTCAGAGGGTTTACAAGATCTGCTAAGGGAATTTGAAAAACCGGATGTAGAATCTGGACGAGGATATGCCTTCAATTGTGATTGCAAGTAATTTTTCACAGGAATGCACACAGGGCAACTTGGGTCCCTGCAATTTTTATTATGCGAAAGCAATACTTTTGTATGATGACAACGAGGATAAGGGCATTGAGCCAAGTTGCAGCTTTCAATGTGTTTGCACAATTTTTGAACAGTGATACAATTAATCTCCTGGCATTTCCCTTGAGGAGCTGCACATCGACGAGCATGGCGTATAAATAAAAGCCACCTCTGCTGGTTTCTGAATTGACGATCACGGTTTGTGCTTCCCGACCTACAGGTGGCAGTACTTAAAGTTGGGGCTTCTGTTTTACCCCTTGAAGGGGCATTTTGACCAGCAACAGATCCCTCTGAAGACAGATTGTTACACTGCGCTTCATCATGCTTAGAAATTCTCCTGTGGAAATCATCTTGTAAATGCTGCTCATTTAATTTATTCCCCAGGATTTCAGTCCCATCTTGCAATTGAGGATGCCACTGACCATGAAGAACTGAATCTGATTGTAGTCCGACGGGATGGCAGGTGAATTCGTTTTGGGCCTCAGCAACTAGCTGTTGTGATTGTAACAAATGCTGCACTTGCGGAGTATTTTGAGACAACATAGAGCAGCTGTTGTGCTGGTTAGTTTGAGAAGCAAAGAGCTGAACCTTAGATTGATTATCAGAAGGATTCTGCTGATACTGATTTTGAAACTCAGGCAAATGAATTCCATCTGATGCCTGTTCTTCTTTAGGCTCCTGCTTGAATTGATTTCCCGGATCAGATGTCACCTGAGGAAGACCAAATATCTCATTGTCCAACATACCTTGGTGCCGCTGATTTTGCTGCATGTGCTGGCGCTGCTGAGCAAATTGCTGTTGCGGTTGGTAATGAGCCTGTTGCTGAAATTGCTGTTGGTGCTGAGATTGGATAAAGTTCTCCCTTGAAGGAAGTGCAGGTTGAAAATTCATTTTTTCAACTGCATCAACTGACTGAGGCTTCAAGTGCGCAGCTTGCTGAGTGCTATGCAAATTTGGTGGATTAGCAACCAATGAAGCTTTTGTTTTGGAAAGAGACTGCAAGTTTAGTGTGCCCATGTTTTGAGAATTTGCCATTGGTCCAACAGAAGTTCCAGCGGCGTATAAATTTCCAGGGCCAGAAACATCAGTACTGTTTCCATACACATCACCTGTCAATAAGAAACTTTTCATTTAATATACGATCACAAATAATTCAGAGAGATAGCAACGACCAACATTATTCTGAAACATTTGTCCCAAGGCCTTAACTAATAACTAAGGCTATTTATATATAAAAATCATATAAAACGATCTATGGAGTACCCTGAACAGATGAACGTTGATATTGATCAAATTGGTGTTGCAAAGGTTTCGGAGAATTGATATAAGGTGACGCATTCAGAAAGCCCTCGGAGGTGCTAGGCCCATTGGACATCTGTAAATTGCTCCCAATCATTCCCAAGCCGCCATTTAGTGCTCCATTGGAAAAACCATAAGTTTTCTGCTGAATACCAGACCTAATCGCCCCACCTGTTTGGCTGCCAAGGGCATGCAATACCCGACTGTTCTGATTGCTTACATGCAGCTTTTGATGTGCATCCTGTGATACCATGGGAGAGTCAACAATGGACATCCTGCCACCATTACTGGTAGCCTCTACACTTCCATAAGAATGATTTCCACTATTATTATTAAATCCGGGAGTCGGAATCATCTGGCTGCTCATTCTTGGCACACCCATCTGTGACAGGTTGTTTCCTCCAGAACCAATGGGATAGTTCGCTTGAGCTTGCTGATACCCATTGGAAAGCAGACCTACACCATTACAAAGGGTAAAATTGTTGCCAAAATAATGCCAAAAGTTTCTAAAACCAAATTGCATGACATTGACATTTACCATCAGTTCGGTTAAAGGAACTGCTCTGCATGACACCACTTGACATAAGGTTTCCTGTGTTTGCATTTGTGGGCTGCATGCTGCTACTCCCACCCATACTACTCATTTGTGCATCCGCTGAAGATGTCGCCATCATGGTTGCACTCCCATTATGCGACAATCCCGGAGTTGGAATCATTGTTGGCATTGAATTAGGATTCACTTGATTTCGATTATTAATAGATGGACGCTTGATCAAACTATGCAACCGGGACTCCAATGTGCTCAAATTCAAATAATCCTCCTACATAGTAGTAATTTTAAGATAGCAAAAAGAATGTCATGTCATATTCACCAAAAAGAAAAAGGAAAAATGATAATCGTGAGGAAAAACGTGTGAAACCAGGCAAGAGAAATGAATAGATTATTGGATTTCGCAAATGTAACATGTAAAGCGCCATAAAAAATTCCAATAAAGGGTAATCACAAGCCACTTGTTGTACTTTTACAAAGAAGAAGAGGAGAGAAATGATGAGGAGGGGAAGACCTTGGAGGGGGCAGATTTGAAGAGACCCTCTTCCAGGCGTTTGACGATATCCTTCAGCTTCTGTATTTGAGATTCATTCATTTGCTGATGATGCCGCTGAGCTAAGAGAAGAAAGCTGAAAAGTATAGTACAAGGTCGATCAGCAAACAAGAACCGATGGAAGTTAAAGCACGAGAACAAGTGCTGTAGATTAGATTACATCTTTTCTTGCATATAGGTCCGAGCTCTGAGAAGATCCGCATCCATACCGAACCCAGCATGAGGGGCACCACCGCCAGCAGCTACCATATTCGGGACAACATTGCCATTTTGCGGAGACACACCGGGCAACTGAGTGCCCGATTGACTAGAAACATGCCCCGACATATCTGCCTGTACATTCATCGCGTCAATCCACAAAAGCCCTCACTCTTCCCGTAATCATTCAAATTCACAAAGGGTCTACGCATGCCCGAGCTGGCGCTACACGCATAAAAAAGCTCTATTCACAGTGAACAAACCACACCCAACACCGCCAGGCACCTGTCGAGACAGCCACGACGAGAGATTACAGAGGGCATCGACAAAACAAGCAAAAAGCAAACGACATTCCACATCATTCTCCCGGAAATTTTTCCGAGCACGGGGAATTGGGGGGAGAAAAGAAAATCCCACATCGAGATGCCGAAAAAGATCAAAGCTTTAGTAAAGGGGGACGGATTGACGGACCGGAGAACCGCCCGGTCGGAAACAGTAACCCTAAGGCACCCAAAGGACACCCCACCGCAGCGGGAAGGCGAAACCCTAGGGAGGGCGAAATCGGGAGGACGAACCTGAAGCGATGCGCGATTGGCGTCCGGAGGAGCAACGGTGCGGCGGCGGCGATCTCAATTCGGTGCTCAATCGGATTGATCGTGAACTCGACGATCGACGATCGACGGAGGAATTTGGGGGAAAGAAGAGAGAGAAAGAGAAGGGAGCGAGGAGAGAATGGGGGGTGTTGCTGATCTTCCCGACTCCCACCACGTGCGAGTTCTCACGCGCGAACGGGGCGAGCCGACTTATATATCCATATGCATCAAATACAAGCGAAGGAGAGAGAGAGAGAGAGAGAGAATGCGAGGGAGCTGGAGATATTATCATTAATTAAGCATGGTCATACATTAGCTTATAACTTTATGTACTTATCGTATGCTTCTTCACTCGGGAGGATTCTTTTCCTTTTTCGGGTCGGGTTGGATATCGACTCGAGATTGGTTGTCTACTGACAAAAAAAATTAATTGTGCGAACAATGAGACACGATGAAAGCATGCGGTGTTTCAAACGGTACTTTAATCGTATCTTCCGTAAAAAAAAAAAAGATGCAAAAATCATTTAGAAATGATATTTTTCCTTTTTCGAATCGGGTCAGGTCAGATATTAACTCAGGGTCAATTGTTTCAAGGCAAAAACATACTCAAGCGTACAATACGGCGTGACAAAAGCGCGCAGCATTTTGAATAGTACTTTAATTATATCTCCCATGCGAGAAATATGTAGAAATTATTTGCGACGGTTTAAAATCAGAAATGTTTATTTATGAGTATGCGTTTAGCTTTGTCCATTTAACGTTAGCCAGAGATTCGGATTTCAATTTTTTTTTAATATTATTAATTAAATATCCTATATATTGATGATAATTCGAGCTATGAACAAGATTCATGGAATACGATGTATTTATTGCAATCATCTTTTTTTTTTTTTTTAACATGTGGATCATGCATAGCGTTTAAGAGAGAAAGTCAAGGGCAAAAAAGGGGAAGAAAATTCCGTTTGTTAGATTGGGAAATTACTCTCACACTCCATGGTCGAATTTTGATCAAGTTATTCATCTTCATTTAAAAAAACACCATAAACGTTATCGCAATTTACTACTAATTTCCTCCAGCATTTCTTAAACTGGTTTTTAAATTCCCATTGCGGTAATAATGTCACTTTATGTAAGCTGCAGTGATTCTTGCGAAACGTGTCCCAGGGATTAATTAATATAAATTTGTGTCATTTGGCAATTGACGAACCTAAAGTTCAACCATTCGGGGAAGCTTAAGATAATGTACATTTGTTAATCAGAGTATTTGCAATGCTCATATATCATGAAAACGATTTTCTTTAATATTAAGAGTATCCTTAAAGATCACTTCACCTTCATTAGATTTAACAAAAAATTTCAACGCAGGATCGTAATATTTTGCAGATACCTTTCCATAGAAAAGAAATTACATAAAAGAATTCGAGCATCATGTTTGTATCGATATTGCTAGAAAAACAAAGTCTCGTTAATTCATCACCGCACTGAATTTCATATAGTTACAATACAAGACGTCTTATTGCTTATTCAGCTGAACATTGAGCATGTAGTAGTAGTGACACTCTCTAAGTAACTCTCGGTCTTCACTCCCTTTCAGCTGGATATTACTCGTTTAGCGTGCCCATGCTTTGAGAATTTGCCAATGGTCCAACACAAGTTCCAGCAGTGTATAGATTTCCACTATTATTACGAAATCCGGGAGCCGGAATCATCTGGCTGCTCATTCTCGGCGCACCCATCTGTGACAGGGTTGTTTCCTCCAGAACCAATGGGATAGTTCGCTGGAGCTTGCTGATACCCATTGGAAAGCAGACCTACACCATTACAAGGGGTAAAATTGTTGCCAAAATAATGCCAAAAGTTTCCAAAACCAAATTGCATGACATTGACATTTACCATCAGTTCGGTTAAAGGAACTGCTCTGCATGACACCACTTGACATAAGGTTTCCCGTGTTTGCATTCGTGGGCTGCAATGGACGCTTGATCAAACTATGCAACCGGGACTCCAATGTGCTCAAATTCAAATACTCCTCCTACATAGTAGTAATTTTAAGATAGCAAAAAGAATGTCATGTCATATTCACCAAAAAGAAAAAGGAAAAATGATAATCGTGAGGAAAAACATGTGAAACCAGGCAAGAGAAATGAATAGATTATTGGATTTCGCAAATGTAACATGTAAAGCGCCATAAAAAATTCCAATAAAGGGTAATCACAAGCCACTTATTGTACTTTTACTAAGAAGAAGAGGAGAGAAATGATGAGGAGGGGAAGACCTTGGAGAGGGCAGATTTGAAGAGACGCTCTTCCAGGCGATTGACGATATCCTTCAGCTTCTGTATTTGAGAGTCATTCATTTGCTGATGATGCCGCTGAGCTAAGAGAAGAAAGCTGAAAAGTATAGTACAAGGTCGATCAGCAAACAAGAACCGATGGAAGTTAAAGCACAAGAACAAGTGCTGTAGATTAGATTACATCTTTTCTTGCATATAGGTCCGATCTCTGAGAAGATCCGCATCCATTCCCATGTTTGCATTTGTGGGCTGCAATGGACGCTTGATCAAACTATGCAACCGGGACTCCAATGTGCTCAAATTCAAATACTCCTCCTACATAGTAGTAATTTTAAGATAGCAAAAAGAATGTCATGTCATATTCACCAAAAAGAAAAAGGAAAAATGATAATCGTGAGGAAAAACGTGTGAAACCAGGCAAGAGAAATGAATAGATTATTGGATTTCGCAAATGTAACATGTAAAGCACCATAAAAAATTCCAATAAAGGGTAATCACAAGCCACTTATTGTACTTTTACTAAGAAGAAGAGGAGAGAAATGATGAGGGGAAGACCTTGGAGGGGGCAGATTTGAAGAGACCCTCTTCCAGGCGATTGACGATATCCTTCAGCTTCTGTATTTGAGAGTCATTCATTTGCTGATGATGCCGCTGAGCTAAGAGAAGAAAGCTGAAAAGTATAGTACAAGGTCGATCAGCAAACAAGAACCGATGGAAGTTAAAGCACGAGAACAAGTGCTGTAGATTAGATTACATCTTATCTTGCATATAGGTCCGAGCTCTGAGAAGATCCGCATCCATACCGAACCCAGCATGAGGGGCACCACCGCCGGCAGCTACCATATTCGGGACAACATTGCCATTTTGCGGAGACACACCGGGCAACTGAGTGCCCGATTGACTAGAAACATGCCCCGACATATCTGCCTGTACATTCATCGCGTCAATCCACAAAAGCCCTCACTCTTCCCGTAATCATTCAAATTCACAAAGGGTCTACGCATGCCCGAGCTGGCGCTACACGCATAAAAAAGCTCTATTCACAGTGAACAAACCACACCCAACACCGCCAGGCACCTGTCGAGACAGCCACGACGAGAGATTACAGAGGGCATCGACAAAACAAGCAAAAAGCAAACGACGTTCCACATCATTCTCCCGGAAATTTTTCCGAGCACGGGGAATTGGGGGGAGAAAAGAAAATCCCACATCGAGATGCCGAAAAAGATCAAAGCTTTAGTAAAGGGGGAAGGATTGAAGGACCGGAGAACCGCCGGGTCGGAAACAGTAACCCTAAGGCACCCAAAGGACACCCCCCGGCAGGGAGACGGCGAAACCCTAGGGAGGGCGAAATCGGGAGGACGAACCTGAAGCGATGCGCGATTGGCGACCGGAGGAGCAACGGTGCGGCGGCGGCGATCTCAATTCGGTGCTCAATCGGATTGATCGTGAACTCGACGATCGACGATCAACGGAGGAATTTGGGGGAAAGAAGAGAGAGAAAGAGAAGGGAGCGAGGAGAGAATGGGGGGTGTTGCTGCTCTTCCCGACTCCCACCACGTGCGAGTTCTCACGCGCGAACGGGGCACTTTTCTGGTTACAGAGATAGCTTCTGGTTGAGACGGGTGCCGTAAGCCATGCTTACTATGTAATGAGCATTACACCCATCTTCACTCACCCTAAACGTGGGAGATTATTATACTTGCCTATTCGGTGATGGCCAGAACTTTCGTACCGACATGATGTCTACTTTCATCACCGTGAGACCTCCTAATTTTCTGTCTCTCTTTATCTTCCCATCAGAAAGGGAATATGGGAGTGACATTACAAGGTTTTCCATTTCAGAACAGATCTCTTGCCTATTTCTTCCCCCTTAAGCTTTTTAAGGACCTACTCAGGTCCAAGAGCCAATTATATATCCATAAGGATTAAGTATAAGCGACGGACAGAGAGAGAATGAGAGGGAGTTCGAGATATTATCATTAATTAACCATGGTCATAAATTAGATTAGAATGTTATGTACTTATCGTATGCTTCTTTGCTCGGGAGGATTCTTTTCCTTTTTCGGGTCGGGTTGGATATCGACTTGAGATTGATTGTCTCCAAACAAAAAAATTAATTTTGCGAAGCACAATGAAAGCATGCAGTGTTTTGAACGGTATTTTAATCATATATTTCATAGAAAAAAAATGCAAAATCATTTAGGAATGATTTTTTTCTTTTTTTCGGGTCAGGTCGGATATTGGCTTAGGGTCAAATTTTTCAAGGTAAAAGAAATATTCAAGTGTGCAATGAGGCGGGAAGAAAACGCAAGGCGTATTGAACGGTACTTTAATTATATCTCCCATGCGAGAAATATTTAGAAATTATTTGCGACGGTTTAAAATCAGAAATGTTTCTTTATGGGTATGCGTTTAGCCTTTTCCGTTTAACGTTATCTAGAGACCCGGATTTGCATTTTTCTTGAAAATCATTAATTAAATATTCTCTATATATAAATGAAAATCCGAGTTATGAATAAGATTCATGGAATATAGTGTATTTAATGCAATCTTCTGTTTCTTCAACATGTGGATCATGCATAGCGTGTAAGAGAGAAAGTCAAGGGCCAAAACGGGGAGGAAAATCCCGTTTGTTAGATTGGGAAATTACTCTCACACTACATGATCGAATTTTGATCAAATTATTCGTCTTCATTCACAAAATTCACGATGCACGTTATCGTAATTCACCACTAATTTCTTCGAGCATTTCTTAAACTAGTTTTTAAAGTCGTGTTTGGGAGAAAAATTCCCATTTGGGTAATAATTTCATGTTATGCAAGTTATTGTGATTTTTGCGAAACGTGTCGAGAGATTAATTACTTTAAATTTGTGTCATTTGGCAATTAACAAATCTATAATTCAGTTAATGGATAATGTACATTTGTTGATCAGACTATTTTCCAAACATTAAGAGTATCCTTAAAAATCACTTCACCTTTATTAGATATGACAATAAATTTCAATGCAGGATTGAAACATTTAGCAAATACCTTTTCATAGAAAAGAAATTATATAAAAGATTTCGAGTATCATGTTTGTAATGAATTAGTTTATATGCTAGAAAATCAAAGTCTCGTTAATTCATTACCGCACTGAATTTCATATAGTTATTATACAAGATATCTTATTGCTTATTCAGCTGGATATTGAGCGTGTAGTAGGGATCCTCTCTCAGATACTCTCAGTCTTTACTCCCTTTCGACCCCCCCCCCACCAAAAAAAAAAAAAAAGTCTTTACTCCCTGGCGAACCTTTTTTCTTTTTGACTCTTTTCATTTTCTGTGTGTATTGTCTAAAATTATTAACTTGACAACAATTGACATACCAAAATACAGTACACTGCAAACAAAATATAGCACATTAGTGATCTTGATACGAAATAAGCATATTAGGATTCACATTAATTATATGTGTAATACACATAGATTCCCACGTAATCAAATTTCACCATATGCACATGCTTTGTTAATGTTTAATATGAAATTAACAAAGTCTATTCCATACTTTATCGAAATATGAATTCTCACATCTTTCAAGTCGTATCCATACTTTATCGAAATATGAATTCTCACATCTTTCAAGTCGTATGCGTACTTCTAAACTTATAACTTGACGAGGTAATGACAAAGTACCGAGCGTTTTTTGACAAAAACGATAAAAGCATGAATTCATTACATATAAATTTTCTCTTTTCTGGATGTCATTAAAAGATTGAACCTGATACAGACGACGAACAAGGTAAAACCACCCAATCATTCACCGTTTTCATTGGCGAACAGCCCACCAGCTCCTGCTAATCTCGGGTTGCCCTTAGAGGCTCCATCGGTCTTTAGTTCAATTCAATCCGACAGCGAGGAGGAGAATTCCAGACAACTCACTTTTGTATTGATTCTTTTTACAGATTTAACAACTGCACAAGCTCGTGTTTCCTTTTATGAATTCAACACTGTTGGGTTAACGTTGTGCAGATTGGGCCTATAGCACGATAGAGGTACTAGAGATGTTTTGGAGGGGGCATGCATTCGTCCTGCTTTGGGTTTATCCATATGTACTTTCAATCTTCATAAACATGTCAAAAACATGAAGCACGTTAAAAACTAATGCCCCCTAATTATATGTGTGTGTGTATATATATATATATATATATATATATATATATATAGAGAGAGAGAGAGAGAGAGAGAGAGAGAGAGAGAGTGATCACGTGTGCAAGTAAAGGCAGCACAAAGGAATCAAAGTGGAGCATTGCAGGAAACTATCATCCGTCCCACTACACGCAGGATGTACACTTTCAATCACGTTTGGAGTGATTATGCTAATAACAGATCTCAGTGCCAACTACAAATCGAAAGGTTGCAGTTATGGTACATAGGAAGAATTGCCAAAGTCGATTGGAGAATGCAAAAGAGGGTTCCACCTGTCAAATATTATCCGACCCCCTCGTCCTATTCTTCCACGGAACTTATTGACGGGTGGGGTATTAAAATTTTTCGACAAGTTGGCCGGTGGTACAACGCCGGCGGCTGCCAACTTCTCAGGAACTAAAGGTTTTGTGAATAGCAGAATTGGCTCAAGAGGATCCTGCATTGTCAAGGAGCAAGATTATCTGATGGTCAAGTCTCCGATGGGTAGCAAGAAGAGAGTACACACATGTAAAAATAAATAATCATAAAAAAAGATATTTGCAAGACGAGATTGAGAGTGCACCATCTTATGCAGCCATGTATTGGGCACAGGTCGCCGTCTCGACTCTTGTCTGATGCTGCCCGGAGGAGCCGAAACAAAGTTGGAGTTCGAATAAGGTAGACTCTGTGTTGCTGAAGACCGTGATCGAGGACGAAAGTTAGCAATTTCATCAGAGTCCACAAACTCTTCCTCAGTCGAACCAAACTTGGAAGAGAGAGGTTGAAATCCAGGTAGAGCCAAGCTATCGTCCACTAGCTCCATTTCATGCTAAAAAGGAAAAGGTGCAAGATTCAGTATGAAGAATTGGAGGACAAAAGCTAAAGTACGGTCCGGAAATTCAAAGTCCTCAAGTGTATAACTCATGTCTATAACAGGAGTTGGTCAACTTCTATAAACATTATCTGAGCAACAATTGCTGCGTTGCTAGGTTCTGGAATAGAAGCGCAAGTTTCATAAAGAAATGTGACAAGCTATGACTCTGAAGATGGACTAAGGCAGATGGAAAGCAAGTCTTGTGTGATAAAAGTTTAACTTCACTCGAGCCATTCTTGCCAAAAGAGATCACTGGCGATGAAGAAAATTATGTTCTGGATCTAGCCTCAACAGATAGGAAAACAACTGGACCACAAACATAAAATAATAGCCTCTGCACCTTATATTTCATCTGAAGCCTCTGGAGGCTTACATCCGTCTCCATTGCTTCTCTTTTCCTCTCTTCCCTCTGTAAACATGAACCAAGAATGAACATTATGTACTCCTGAAGAGGCAAAACCTAAGACATATTTATACCAAATGAGGAAACAAAAGAAGTTTTACTCGCCTTAATTAAAGCCTCCATAATTATCTTTGCTTGTTCAAGGTTACGCCGGACCTGAGAGGAGTTGATTTCAAACAAAGAGAAAAAGCTTCTGGGTAAATGCATATACTTATACAAATACTCAGGCGCCTACACAGGTTCAGCGCATAACCTTTTTGAGCTATCAAGTTGCATAAATAAGAACAAATATTTCCTGAAAAGTTAACCTGGCTAATCTAATATTACTTGAGAGATATAGTTTACATGAGAATCCATGATCTAACAAAGACGAGAGAAAGTCAACCCTCAGGGGTCCCAAGTAGCACACCCTGGCCAGGATTCTCTGCCTCTCACCTAAGCACCGCCTGAGTTGCAGCTGTGACTACCATCACCTTCTTACATATTCTGGAGGGCATGTGTGCATGCATTTTCTTGTGCATATGAAGTATTGGCTCTCGTAGTTGATATACCCTATCTACAAGGTCCCCGATGTCACATTACATTGTCCAATTGAGCTAGATAGGGACTGGTTAAATTTTATTCATTGGTAATGGGTTGCACCTGTTTATCCTTTTTCTCACTGAACAACATCGATTTGCTTGAATGCAGTTTTTTTCAGCACATGTGGGAGCATTTTGACATTAGAGTTCTCCATATCAACATACATTTCACGTGTTCGACATTCACAATTAGAGAGGTGTCGTCCTTTATGCGGCAAGATTTCTGATAAGTATTTCCCAATCCAATGGTTTCAACTAGAAAAACAGATATCAGTTCATCACATAAACTCTCTCCATAACTCATGCTTTTAAGTATTTGAGTCAGTAATTTTTGCATAGAGAATTTCACATTTCCATCCTGTGTAATTCTGAGGAGAAAACTATTCTCCATGTTTCACTGGCACAATGCATAAATAATCTCAGAGAAAGCTAAGGTTGAAAAGGTCAACAAGTGGATCAATGCATATTGAACTTTGGATTTTAATTATTTCTTCATGCTGAAACAGGTTGTAACCCCTGTAGAATGAAAGGCTGTATGCTAGTGAATATCAGACATTCTTGTCAATTATATGTAGATTAACTCTCTAGGTTAAAAATTAGCTAGTATAAATAGAAATATTTAATGAAATTCATCTAATTATACCCCTTGATTTGCTTCTAATTCCTCACATGAATTCATGAGAAACAGTAATATCACAAGTCATGATACATTTACTATAAGCTCAATTTATATGTTGCTTATAGAAAAAACCAGAGGATAAGCATGCATCATAGTTTGACGCATGTAGAAGTTACTTGGGAGAATTCCAAGCATATAGAAAAAGAGTAAAATCCACGTACTTCAACCTATAGGCTCAAACCATTATGGTCCTTTAAGTCATAGATGATATGTATTAGGATCCTACAGCAAGAACAATATGAAACACAAACTAAACAAGATCTAATGTGAAGTTTCCATAAGAAAAAAATCATTTAGTTTGAGGAAAATCAGGTGTCATTTAAGTCGTCTTTTGCGGATTTTTTAAATTTGATGCAAATCCTTTATATTTCAAGAACGGCTTCTTCTCTATTCCTTTTTTCTGAAGAACGAGAATCAATAATGAGGCAGTATGGAAGGACCAACCACTATACCATAGAGAATTGGACCCCTTTGCATAACTAGAAGGAATAGAGCTATGGTTTACTGATGGATGCTTCAAGTCTATCAAAACCGAAGAATCATTTAAATGTTCTCTATTCAAAAAATGAGAGGATAACACCAATCTCGTGATTGCTGGACAGCAAATAGAACCATACTGGAGAATATCTATGCATATAGGATTTCTCAACCAGCTAAAAAAGCCGATGCCATAGAAGGGGGAAGTGGCAGCATTAGCTATACAGACCTGACGAAGCTTTTCAAATGACTGCACATTATTTTCTCTCCGTTGCATCTGAAAAGATCATCACATAATTTATGAGATCTATGGAAAGGCAGATCGTAATGATAATATTGAAGAAAGTAAGACATAAGTGCTGCAATTGACTACCCTTCTTGTGTGAAGTCTGTGGACTTTCTCCCTGGGTCTAAAGACATTGTAAGGATTGGTGTCATTAACTGGCGGGGGAGGCTGCATAAGAGGAAATTAGAAGAACAAAAATGACATAAGAAGCCAATAGGTATCAGAAATGTCATGGAAGACATTGAAGTGATGGGGTCATTTGCAAGCCATCCTTCGTCAGACGTCTATATGTAAGCTCATGAAGAGAAACTAACCTGGAGACGCCGCAATATAGGTTTTTGCCACCGTCCACGCTGGCCAAGCAAAAAAACAAAGCTTTAGCATCCTCGTTGCATACAGCCACAGAGGTGAAAGAGTCCAACCAGTTGAGTAAAAGATAACCACATGGCATAGATGAACGCTAGAGCACAAGGATATAATCATTTTTTCCACTTCAATCAGTAAGCACTACTTATCCTACTTTTAAATCTGATACATCCCATTGATAAGTATTAACTCTGACCTGCAATGAAAGACTACAGATTTGTGGAGGAATATTTGCTGCTTGATTGTAGACCACATATGTTTTCTTGCCTTAGAACCTTACCCTTTTAGGGATGGTTACTTAGTAAAAACAGATGATCTTTACAGTAGATTAGAAACATATATAAATTGACAAAAAAAAGTTGGCCTTCATACTAAAAACGTATATGAATTGGAAACCAGCTGACCTTTATCCTACTTCGACATCCTTTTAACAATCGCTCGGAATAAAAATCATTTCAAGAAAACTACTGGCAAAATCAATTTCAACACAAGACCCTACTTAACAAGTCACGCAATCACTCAGGAAAAGTTGAAAAATCACACTAGGGTAAGCTAAATACCCAGCTGACCTTTCCGCTAGAATGAAATATTAATTTGAAAACAACTTTATGCTATCCCAACACCATTCTAGGAATTAGTCAGCAGTAAAAAGCATTTTCAGACTACTCCTTGCAACATCATTTGCAACATCAGACACCATGAAGCAAATCAACATATTATACTAAGAGAAGCTCAACGCTCATCTTTCATCACGAAGCCATGGAAAGAAAATAAACATTTTGGGAGCCAGATGAGTATGCCCGTGGATTAGAAACAGAAAGAAAGCTAAAATGTTATGAACATATACAAAATAACAGCAACAAAAATAGGTACAAATAATAGTTAAAAGCAAAATATCTTCAGAATCTTTACCATAGAAAGAATCAAGCGTTACTGTTAGTAATAAACCATACTTATCCGAATCACATATTCTCAACATTTGGCCCACTTGATTTGTAGCTCCGCATCATGTATATTACTCAGTCATTAAAAATGAAGAAATCCACCCCACGACTCCACCACAGAAGATGAGTTTAGAAGACATCAAAGAACAATAATGAATGGTATCAGATTTTCCTTTAAGTGCACAAATAACAATCAAATGTTTTCAGAAGCATCTAATTCATACCTTCTCTTTCCAATAAAAATAAACAGACTGGAAAACTGAATATTTCATGAACTGAGCCTGGAAAGCCTGGCACAAAGAAAAATGAAGCTGTTAGGATGCAAAATATTCCTTCCACAGATACCAAGTCTACTGCACAAAGCAAAATGTCGGTAATCATCTTTATCATAAGAACCAAACCAAATAACTTGATCTGAAGAATGAATACTCATCATGGGCAAAAGGGGGTCCTAGGCCAAAAGGTCCACTCTGTTTTATAAATCCTTTTTCCCATTGTTACAACGAAAAACACAGAAATACAAACAACCACTAAAGCGGACACCAAAGAAATCACTTACCTGCTTAAGAAAACACTACTAATGACAGGGGGAGCTTTATAAAAATCAATATTAGCTTCATTTCAAACTAAAAGCTGCAGTATGCTCCCAATTTGATAATATGGATGAGCTTTCTCTTGTAGTTGAACAAATAGCTTAATCAAGCAAGTTTCTATGCCATGTCAATGCCTTTTTTTATTGGTATCTGAGACTGTCGAGAGTGCCCAAATATTCTCTGAAAATTACAGTTGTTATGCACTCTCTAAGGAGGGAATATTTAAAAAGCATCCAGTCCCGGCTATCTGTCAGACTGTCATCAGCATACAGATGAAATTCAAGTGTCTAGCAGCAGGTCCAGGAATTGAGCTCAGTTGCAACCATTAGGAGATTTTATCCTCCTCAATACAACCAATGGCATGCAAGAGTTTTTACTACGTGAAAAGTTTCTTCCTTTATCACCTGGATCAATTACTCCAATTTTCCACATTCAAAATAGGATCCCATCCTCAAGTCCATACCCTACTAAGATGGAAAACTTAAACATATTCTTGTAACTAAGGCTTTGAATAGCACCTCAAGCTTAGCTACTTGCTGAATAGTCACTCATTATGTATCTTATAATATTTAACTGAAGTGGTATCAAAAAGTAGTTATCTAGGAATAGTCAAGTACCAAACAACTGCAGATATATTCATTCTAAGGTAACCTTCAATTGTGGTGAAAGTGGAACTTTGTCATTTTGACCTATGACAAACAACATGTTAATCAGTTCCGGGAGTGAAACTTGATGCTGACAGTAGAATCTATTGGATCAACCACAATAAGTAAATAATCTGCTAAAGCATCTCTAACAAGTTATACCATAATACCATAATACCATTGCATTAAGTGATCAAGTGTAGTATATGAAAATTCGGGAGGTATTGACTGGACGGTAACAACTAATACAAAATTTCGAGTTAAAGGACATGCCACACATCCAATATGCAGAGAAAGTAAGAACTAGCTCGAGCATCATCAACTGGAATTATTATTTGCTTTTACCTCGCTAGCAGCATCAAGTTGCAAGAGCACGGGAATTGGTGAACCTAATGTAGCTGTTAAGACTCCAGCTCTTTCCCTAGCCTTATGATCCAATACCTCAAAGCGGAAGAGAAGAATTTCGAACCTTCAGTAGACATGAAACAATAATCACAATCACAAAAGAATGTTAGTGAATGAATCACGAACAAGATGGATAGATTGTCCGTGCATTAGCGTTAATGATGACTATATCACTTCCCCTATGTATATGGCCCACGGAAAATAGCATCCACCATTCAAAATGAACTACATTTAGACAGACTTTTCCGCAACCCAATGAAAGCAGTGGCAAAACGGCATGCGGCGTTACCTTTCCGGAGACAAAATCTTTTTTTCGTGGTTAAATTCGTGAAGCCAGTCCTCATCTTCATTGTCCAAGTCATACTCAACAAATTCTCCAATCTCAGCCCTAGCTGCATCAAATTATCCGAGTGCAACACGTTTATTACTGATCAAACAACTAAAACCACCGAAGAGAAATAAGAGAACGGAGAAGTTCTTTCATCTTGCAGACCTCCCCTTCCACGCAAATAGGACGTCGGTTGGCTGAAGGTGCGCGAGTAATCCCTTTCGTACGTATCGACAACCACATACTCAGGAGTAGGTATTTCAGAAGCGGCCTTCTTGCTGCTGGGGACCGGATTCACCTGATCGCATTGCAATGAAGGCGACGTCAGAGTCAATAACAACGACAGCAACCCAACAGTCAGGTCATAGGAAGGCATCCGGTCGCGCCGCGATCGACGATACCTCGTTGCTGGTGCTGACGTGGTTATCGAAGTCGATGTTAGAAGAGAGCCGCGACAGCTGGGAGCTGCGGGTGGCGGACGTCGTGGGCGTGTCCTCGTCCTCGAAATCCTTGACGGATTTCACGATGGGGAGCTTCTTGTGGATGTCGAGCGGCCGGGGCCGGAACGAGAGCCTGCTCATCTTCTCCTCCCCGACGCGAGCGCGCGCGCTTCAGCTCCGCGCCTCGGCCACGGCCAGCGGCCGATCAGCTCCGCCGAGTTGGCCGGCGAGTCCCCCCCGGCCTCGCCGATTGAGTTCAATCGGGAGATGCGGAGCAGCAATGGAGGTGAAGGGATCGCCTGGAATCGGAGCAGAGCGAGCCCTAGGAAGAAGACGAGGAAGATGAAGGAAGCGCCCGAATTTTTTTTTTCTTTTCTGTTTTTCGGGTCCTATATTATTGTCGATTTTCCTTTTTTATATTAAAAGAGCATACCTGAAAATTTATAATCCTACCGTGATTATTATACCTTTAGAATTTTTTTAAGATTTCTCGAACTTTAAAAAAATTCATTAATTACAGTTTCATATTATGTTTTCACAATTTTAATATTTCCACTAATAAAATGCAATACATTCCAATATTCAACCCTAAATTAGCCCGAATGGGAAAAATCTATCATTGCCGTTATCACGATTTTAGTGAAAAAAAAAGAGATGTCATAAAATCTTATTAAAGTAGATATAAAAATACATTTTATTTCCAATTAATGAGCATTTAAGTCTCGTTTTTTCATTCTTAATTTTTTGGGAAAGGATGGTGACAATTGACATCTGAAAGATAATTTTCTATAATAAAGAGCTTTTGACCAAATGCAAAACGGTGAATGGTGTTAAGCTCATACCAACACCCGGAAGCTTGTACTTACACATCTAAATTTTATCTATTTTTTTACTTCTAACAAATTTAATTGAAATTGTATTATATAAAATGTGTTTAATCTCAATAGAATTGCAAAAAAAAAAAAATCCAGCACATTCCTGTAAATGGAAGAAACGCCGCCCTATGGTTGTGTTCATCAGGAAGCTTGGTTTTTTGTTATGTGGACCGGTTCCATGTAATTTCGAAAAAAAAGTGATTAATTCTACTTTATGGGCAATAAAGTAAAAAGATAAAAGGAGTAGATCAAGTTTTCCAATTGGGGTTGGGTCTTGCCTTTCTCCATGCATTCATAGCATACTAATGGATTCAGGTCTATAACCATGAGTTCCAATGTACGAGATATTATAGTACTTACCAATGAGTCCTTATCTTCATATACCAGGCGCTCGCTAATGAGTATTGCATTTTCAAAATTGTAACATTCCCATGACAGATAAGCTACTAATACGTTTTTACCCATACCATTTGAAGGATTTTGTAGATTCATTGATCAGGACTTAACAGAAGAACTTCATAAGTTTCCAAAAATTGATCTCATATCTAGAAGGTTGCGGGGGGGTCTGCGTTCACTATGAAGCCTACGCCCGTCCATTCCTTTCAAGCTTGATCCCGCCCTTAGACTCCTTACGCTGTTTGACTAAACTCATTGGCTCCGCGCTCTATTCGGTCGGAACCCGGTTCGAGAACCTTCTCTCATTGATTCGCTTCACCAAGTCCTCGCTAGCAATTAGCTCAACTCTCAAACAATAATTTATTCCTTTTTGTATTTTTTTAAATTTGAATATTTTATAAGTTCTATTTTTTTTTAACAAAAGATAAACATGCAATAAAAGATAAATGTGCAATATATAGAAAAAGATAGCCAAGGACAAGTGTTCTTGTGATTGTTGATGTGTCAAAAGGTCTTTTACAATTACGTCTTTTTTGCTTTGTATAGCCTAATTTATAAATAATCGCTCTTTAACAATTATTGACTTTAATTTCAAATTACTTTTGGAGACTTTGGTACTACACCAATGACATCTTCATATTATCCATAGTATTGTCGGCATCGAGTTTTTGAAACTATTTCCATTCTTATCTTTTCACTTTCGAGCGGTTATTGATTCTAAATCTTCAATATCCCTGATAACCGACGGCCTTCTTACACACGCTCTCCTTTGGCTCTAGGCCCAATAAGCCAATTTTGTGATATTTTCATAAGATTTTCGCTCGGAGCAGTGACAAAAACACTTAAGTTTTCATAGGAAAATAATATTAAGACTAGCTTTGTCACTAAGACAAAGTACATGGATTAAAACTGAAGATTAGTAAAAGTATGAGGACCAAAAGTGCTTATTCTTTTTTTTTAATACATTAAGAAATGTAGCAATAGGACCAAAATCAAATTCGGGCTATGATGCGATGGGTTTCGGAATTTCCTCATTTAGCTGACCTCGTGGACCATCTTGGTCAGCTCCTCCACCATCTCCGGGGTGGTCAAGGGAGCTCATGGTGGAGCCAGGCTCCGACGAAGCAATCCTGCCACCGCCTCCGGCGTCGAACTTCCTGAACAACTGCTCCACCTCCCGTCGCTGACGGAGAAATGGGGTTCTTTCTTTCAGAAAAGGGATCGGAGACCCATAACCGAGATCGATTCAAGAGAGAGAGATAAATAATCGGAATGGAAATGCAGTATCGAGGCAAGAAATGGGTGCGGCCATTTGTTTCTTCTGGAGAATGGCCGACGGTTGATTCCTGGGCCCCCTTCGCACGCCGCCGTTGCTTGGTCGTATGTCGTGGCCGTCATACACCATCATCCAGTCACATGCCGCTGGAGCCCATCGGTCCGTACTCAGACAGTACTCCGTCCAGATCTCGACCTTCGTTTCCTCCCCCTCGAGGGCCAGTGTTGGGATTTTTAACGAATATAAATGTAATGGAAGTTCTAAAACCGGTCGCAAAAATGAAATGAGTCTTAGAACTTACAAATTATATAATTGAGTTCTGAAATTTGTCAAATCTATACAATCAGTCATTTTGTTAGCTTCATCCAATTTAGTTAATGAAAAATATTTATGTTACTTTTTTAAATGTTTTTCTCTCCTAAATAGCAATGGGTGACTAAATCTTGAAACATAGGAATGAAACAACGGCATTTTAATCTAAATATGATTTTCAATACAAATGTTATTTAAATTAAATTTAAAAATGAGCTAATTTTTTATTTAAAAAAAGAAAGAAAGAAGGAGAAACTAGGTGGAGAGGCCAAGCTCTTGTCGCCACCTCATTAGTGGCAACCCTCACTTGCACGTAGTGACCCTCGTTGACCCTTAGGCAATGGGCTAATCTCGGTTCTAATTTTCAAGAATCGGTCTTTAGTAGATTGTTCCTAGTTCCAATGTGGGAAATGTCCACTCGAACCATTCTCATCTCTAATGAGGCAGCAATGGGGACTCGATTAAATTAACTTGACAAATTTTGGGACTTGATCACGCTTTTACATCTTCGTGACAAGTTTCAATTTAGTAAATTTGATTTTTCTTTTTATTCAAATTTTTAACAAAAATACCCTCATTCTGATTTCTAGAAAAGTCACATATTTGGTTGTCAGCAAGCTTTTGATTAGCCAGCGAGCTAAGAGCCTTATTTTAAACTAATTTTAGCATTTTAGGTCCTTATTAGAAATAATATCTATTCTAGGCCATTTTTTTAGAAAATGACCTTATTTCATGCTCTTATTTAGAATCTTCCCGAAATCCTAGAAGGAGATTTCTTTTCTTTTTTGTTTATTAATTTCTGGAGTTTGTTTAGCCTTTTTCTTTAGCGAGTTATATGCATGGAGTTCGGCATTGGCCCTCTAAATTTATTTGCAAGTTAATGGGCAATATGAGTTAAATGGATCAACTCGTTTATGACCCATTCAAACGCTATTAATTCGTCCCCCCTACCTTTAAGGCAGCTTTAGGTTGAAAATGACCTGAGGAAAACGGGTAAGAAGAGTTGTAACTTTCACTCTAAGATAAAGTGGATATGCCAAACCACCTTTTGCGCTCGTGAAGTGACCCCATTTAATTATTTGAAAATTATTCAAAAAATCTTAAAATTAATTATCAATTCAATGATAAATATTGTAATTTGACTAATTTACTCTTAAATATGAATTTCATACGGGCCCCTTTAGTTCAGTTTTGGGAGAATATCTTTGAGAAAATGCAAATATCTTTGGGTTAAGGGAGTTTTCCGAAATGCAAATAGCGTTTGGTGAATTGTAATTTTAAATTGTATTGAGAAACAACTTTGGCTAAAATGTTGTTTTGTAAAAATTGCATCTGTAAAAGATTTTTACTAAATTATAAAATAAAATAAAAAGATTTTTGTAATTTATTTTTGAAGTCTAGCCACCGACTGGCCAGATCTAGTCGCCGGACCTCCGGATTTGGCTGTCGAATGACCGAATCTAGCCCTGGATGGCCTCGCCTGAGGTTGCCTAAGGTCGCGCGACGGTCACCTAGATCAAGCAACCCCAAAAGACGGTCGCCTAAGGTCACGTGACCTTAGGCGGCCGCCTGGGTTGCGTGATTCAGGCCATCAGTTGCTTGGGTTGTGCGACTCAGGCGTCACCTAAGGTCTAGCGATGGTCGTCGGCGCACGCAAACACTTGGCTGGCTATTGTCGACCTCCAATCGGCTTTTTTGTGCGGCAGTCTTTGGAGAAAATGAACAGTAACCGAAGCCAAAACTTGCATTCTGAAAATGTAACTTCCCAACGTACCTCGAGACCTACTTTGGACTAAAGACCCTTAGAGCCATTTGAAGATGTAATTGTATTTTCTTAAAATTGAGCAAAAACACAAACTAAACGCGTTTGCATAATCGGATCAATATCATGAATAACAATATCCGAGTTATCAAATCAACTCATCATCAAGAATTGAATTTGGCCAAAGGACTTTAGAGTCCCAAAGCCCATTACAAATGCCAAACCAAACAAGGCCACTGCTAATTTTGGCTAAAACTCATTGATGTGGATACCAATTGTAATATATGGCACCACCAGCATAGACGTAAACAAATTTTATGATTTTTTTTTCTCTTTTCTTTTTCTTTTTCTTTTTCTCTTGTTAACCTCCGCCAATTCATGGCCTCAGCTATGGTTGGCGGCTAAGGATCACAACACTCTCTCCTATGGGCGGTGAGGGTGTCATGGCTCTTGCCTTGGCCCTCATGAGCCGAGCCCTTGATGGCCTCGATTAAAAGTAGAAAGGAGAGAAAAGAAAATAAAAATGAAAAAAGTATGGGGAGAAAACGAAAATAAATTGCAAAAATTATGTACGTTAGCACCAACCATGTCACGTTGGATGCCAAGAATTTATGCCAGTGATATCCAGGGAAAATTGGCGGATGGATTTTGTTTATAAATTGTAGAAAGGATTATAATTAAATTGGCCAAATTGAAAGTTAATGACTAAATGGCACAAATATAATAAATTAATAACTTTTTTTTAATAAGTATCCCTTCAATTATTGATTATCCCCTCTCTTAGTCACATGTTTATTCACGTTATCACAAGAATTTGTGATTCTTGGGGTGGCGGCTACAAATATCCCGTGACCGCGTGAACCGAATTCGGAGCACCTCACTTCTTAAAGCAAAAGGTCTGGGCATCTAAGCCCTAAACTCCAGCGCCATTGTCGATCAAAACTAACCACACAACGAGGCTGTTAGGTATGGTTTCCATGCAGCAATTTCATTTGTGGAAAGAAAATATTCTAACTTTTCTCTAGTGCCTGTAATAAGGGCATAGATATAGCAATTTTTAAGAAGCCATCCCATCTAACTTTTAGATGCTCTAAGTACTGAGAAAATTACATGACCATTCTCTTATTTGAAAGATGTAACTTACATTACTAACATTAACTTGTTATATAACATATCTATCTACATATTGCCAAATCGGTAAGAATGCGTTGGGTAATTATTCTGTTCCCGAAAACAATTTTTGTTAAATTTTTTTTTTGTTCTGTTTAGGAACAATTTCATAGTTTTTTTAAAGGCGCTTGATAACTATTCAAATTTTTTATTTCCAAAATAGAAATGCATTTGATAGAACTCTTAAATATGTTTGTTTCTTTTAATTTTTCAATACTTTTATTATATTTTTCTCTTTTTTTTCTTTTTCCTTCTCTCTTCTTCTTCCTTCTTTTTGGCTAGTCGCTAGCCACGATGGTGGTCAACGACCGACTTGCTGAGGTATGGCGAGCTCACATGGCCACCACGAGCCTCGACCTCACCCAGGCAATGTGAGGTCGGCCTCTCCTAGCCTAGTGAGGCCCAGCCTTGCACCGACTGGCAAGGTCGAGCTTGATCTAGAGGTGGCTCCCTGAGGCCGAGCCTCATCGGTGGCTAGGCGAGCTCGATTTTGCCAAGTCTAGTTTAGGTCGACCTCTCTCAACCAAGGCGAGGCTTGGGCTGACAACCCTCATCGTGGCTCGACATTGTCGACTTTGACGAGATCACATGCCCTTGGTCATCTGGCTGATTGCCGGCCATGGCCGAGGCCGGTGACCTACCAAAAGGAAGAAGAAGAAGAAGAAAAGAAAAGAAAAAAAGAGGAGAAAAAAATAGACATGATTCTAGGAATTGTTCTCGGGAACAAGAAATAACTTTTTATACTTCTTGATTTTATTTCAAATCTAATTCCGAGAACAAAAAAAATGGATTTTTATTCCCAAGAACAAAAAATTTATCAAACGGATTTCTATTTTTTTTTGTTCTCGAGAATAAAAGAATAGAACTGGTTGTTCCTGGAAGTGTTATCAATAGGCGTAAGCTAGAGAGTTGTAAAGCCTTGGACCTGAGTGCGTCTATAAATTGCTTCATCTGCACTCTAGGATGTAAAACTTTGAAAGTACTCACTCTTGGGTGGGGAAGATAAAAATTTACCTGGCCCTCGAGGTATTTGTTTGACAAGTCAGTTCAAAGACATTGTGCAAAACACAAGTTACCCTAGCAAGAATACTTGTAAGTTCTAACCTGTCATATCATGCCTAGGAGGCTATTATATCTACCTATCTGACGGTAACCCTTTTCGAAGAAGAGACGGGGAGTCTATCCTCCCCTCTTGAGGCCCCTCTCACTCCCAAGTGAATCTTTATCTTCCTCACTTAGAAGGCAATATTCTCGATGTTTTACATCCATAATTCAGACATACATTACTAACATTAACCTGTTTTATAACATATCCATCTACATATTGACAAATTGATAAATTAGGGATGCATTTGGGAACTACATTCTCAAAGCCTCTTGGGCATGCAAAGCCCTTTGGGCCAAATACTTGGTGTTTGCAAATATTTTTTGACCTGCCTTTGCCAAATGCAAGGCTTCAAAAGGCTAAAAACCCAAGGCAGGTTAGGGGCTGTTGCCTTAGGCTTTCTCAGCATGCTGGCCTCCAAGGCTAGTGAAAAAATTCTCTCGAAATTGTCCTCGCTTTTATTTTTCCAGTTTTACCCCGGATAATTGTTCATCATCTTCATCTTCTTCCCTTTTCTTTGTTGAATGGGACTAACATCTCCGTGTGGTCGTTGACGAAGGGCAAGCAGTTCAACAAAGGGAAGTGGTGCGACAAAGGGCAGGTGGTTCGACTAGGATCCCGCAACCCTTTGACGAGGGTTACTGTGCGGAGGATGCGACACAACGAGAGTTGCGACGACCCAAATTTAGTCGCACGATCTAGGTCGCGGCAACCAGATCGCGCAGCCTCGGTGACCTCCGCACAGAGGTCGCGGCACAACGGGTTGCGTGACCATCCAGCGAGGGTCGTCGCCACCAAGATCTCGCAATCTGGGTACCTGCGACCCAGATCTTGTGATGTGACCTCCACGAGGAGGTCGCCGAGGCCGCTCGATCTAGTCGCGACAACCTAGATCTCGATCTAGGTTGCGGCGACCCTTGCTGCACCGCGTCCTTTGTGCAATGATCCTAGCCAGGTTGCCTGCCTTTTGCCGCACCACCTACCCCTCGCCGCATCGCCAACCCTTCGCCAACAACTGTTAACTCTTCGTTAGCAGTCGCCGACCAACTCTTTTTTTTTTTTCCTTTTTTTTAATAATAATTTTTTTTTACAAATTTAATTTATCCAAACACTATTTTATTTAAAGGTACTTCACAATGGACTTTTACAAATATAATTTACTAAAAACAATTTGCATTTTGAAAAACTTCTTTGACTCAAGCATCTTCGGATTTCCTCAAAAGCGAAAGCCCCAAAGGCGCCTTAGAACAAAAGAGTTGCATAGCCTCCCAAGAGAATATACACCTAATCATCGACTAACAAGCATGGATCATATCGATTCTCTTCTCGGTTCCACAGCAGCCATATCGACAGGACGACCTTCGGTCTTCAATTCAGATGAGCCGGCTCACGTGCACCGTCCGGACGGGCCGCGGGCGATCCGACCAGGGACGGCGAAGCACGTCGCACGCAAGCGAAGGATGTGCTGAAGTTTTGCCAAAGGGGGGAGTGGAACCCACGCGCATTTCCCCTCTCTACTTCTTCCGTCCAAGTCAAAAAAATCCACCCAGAGGTCTTCCGGTCAAACCTTTCCAGCTCCCCGCAAAGCCCCCTTTCCCCTTTTTTCTCTTTCCGGGGGCAACCGATTAGGGGGCATTCCATTCGGCGAAGACAAAGACACGAAAGCGCGTTGGGGGCGGGGAGGGGGTGGATCCCCACCTCGTCCTCGTCCTCGTCGTCATCGTCATCGCCATCATCACCAGAGACCAGACACAACCCTACACGGAAGGGCAAAAAAAAAAAAAAAAAACGCGGTTTTTATTTAAGGTAGCGGGGAACTCCACGGGGGGGTCTCCCTCTTTGACATGATCAAGATTAGATTTTTTCTGGCCGAGGGCGGCACCTCCTTTGACCTCCTCCACCCCTTTGACCAAAGCTTCGCTATTCAATCCGCCTCCCGGTTTCTCCTCCATCGACTGCGAAGACCACATCATCATCGTCCAGGAGAAGCAGCAGCAGCAGCAGCAGCAGCAGCGGGCGACGTGGGAGGCGTTGGGTTCCGTCGATCCATCTGGGTTTCGGGCGTTCGTTCTCGTGTTTGCTGATTCGATCGATCGATCAAATTCGTCGGTTGGGTTCGTCGGAGCGGGAGAGGGGGGTTGTTGGGTGGGCAGGAATTCGTGCGGCGGAAGATGGGCGGCCTGATGAGCAGGTTGTCCTCGTCCTCGCCCGACTCGGGCAAGGGCCGGATCAAGGCGAGCAGCGTGCAGGTGTCCCACGGGTTCCACCTGGTGGAGGGCAAGTCCGGGCACGACATGGAGGACTACCACGTCGCGGAGTACAAGAAGAGGAGGAACCACGTCCTCGGGCTGTTCGCCATCTTCGACGGCCACCTCGGCGATCGCGTCCCCTGCTACTTGAAGCAGCATCTCTTCGACAACATCCTTGAAGAGGTAAATTGTTAGACTACCCATCTGGTTACTTTTGTTTCAGTCGTCAGCTCTCGTTCGGTCGGTCGGTGTTTCGTGCCTGCAAAGTTAGCTTCTTGATAAGACTAGATGATAGTTTTAGGAGTTGGATTGGAGTTACATCCTGAATAAGCAAGATCTTTCCGTTGATGACAGCCGAGTTTCTGGACAGACCCTGCGACCGCCATAAAGAATGCGTATCGGTCCACGGACAATTTCATTCTTGAGAAGGCGATGCAGTTGGGCCCCGGCGGCTCAACTGCCGTGACTGCAATCGTGATCGATGGCAAAGATTTGTGGGTTGCCAACATCGGTGATTCCAGAGCAGTGGTCTGCGAGAGGGGCTCTGCCAATCAAATTACGGTCGATCACGAGCCGCACACCGAACGGAAAAGGATTGAGGAGCAGGGGGGGTTTGTTACTCTTCTTCCTGGTAAAACTCTGATCTTTCAGATTTTTTTATTATGCTAGTGCCTTCTTCGCGACTTCTGAGTCCCGGCAGGTCAACTTGTGGAATGCAGTCTGATGGTTTTCGTACTTAGAACAAGTGTTCTCTTCTAATTTCAGGAGATGTGCCTAGAGTTAATGGACAGCTTGCAGTTGCACGGGCTTTTGGGGATCAAAGCCTCAAAGCACATTTAACTTCGGAGCCTGACATAAGGCACGTACCAATTGATTCGACTATTGAGTTCGTCATATTGGCAAGTGATGGCTTGTGGAAGGTCGGTTCTCTCGGCATGAAATCTCTCTCTCTCTCTCTCTCATTATCATTGCGGCCTTTGGTAAATCAGGTTGCACATTTGTCCATGCCGTGGCATAGAGTTCACGTTGCCTGGGCTGCTGCTTATCATTTATAAGCTAGAGTCATTATTTATTTGCCTTTTTTTCTTCTAAGTTTGATGGTTTAGGTGGGGGTGACTGCTTTAGTGCATGACATCAGAAATTTAGATTGTAGGTGGTCGTGGCCCCCCTACCAAGATCTAAGAGGTTTTGAATTTGAGTTCTATCTTTCTACTCCCTCGTGTTGCTTATCTAGAAAAAGATAAAACAATGATGAATAGTGCACTTTAAATTAAACTGTTCACCAGTTCTCATCGCTGTAGGTTTTCCTAACCTAAATTTGTGTATGGCATTCATCAACTTAAAAATTGGAGATGCCGCAACAGAATTCCTTCTTAGGCCTGTCTTGTATGTGTAGCCTCATAACATCATCCCATTAAGCTTGTTTATACTGTCAAATTTATTGTTCCTGCTGTAATTCAAGGTGGCTTAAATAGGCAGCTTCCTGGCACTGAGTTTAACTGAGTCCTCTCATTCAAAGTGAGGAATCTTATCACGCAATCCTGATCCTCCTCTATTTATCATTGGTTCCACCCTGCCCCAGTTCGTCAAGAAAAATTCTGAGTGCTCCATCATTTCCTTAGAGAAATCATCTTGATATCTAGGCACGCCTAAGATAGCTGGAGAACATGAAATGGTATCGCAAATTGATAAGGCTAAGCAAGTCTACATCATCCACCCGGGTTAGTTTTTTTTTTTTAAAATTCTTTTGACTGTACCCTAGTAAAACTTTCTTTGAGAGTTGCCACTCAAGGTAATCCTAGTAGGTCAATGGTTTTTTCTTGTCATTTCAAGAATAGGGCATCTGACAAACCACCTTGGAGATGACCTGAACCTTCAATCCCGTGCTGGAATGCTCATCTGAAGAGTTGGCTTTGGTTGTCTTATTTGCAATGTTGCTCCGTTGGCAGGTGATCAGTAACCAAGAGGCAGTTGACTTGGTCAAACCAATAAAAGACCCTAAAGCAGCAGCAAAGCGATTAACAACCGAGGCACTGACAAGAGAGAGTAAAGATGACATATCTTGCATCGTCATCAAATTCGCTAATGCTGTTGAGAAGCATCGTGATAGAGCCATGCGGTCATTGTGAATATCTCCAGTTCTTAAAGAAGTTGAATGCTGATGTGAAAGGTAAAGTTATATATGCAGGTCCATGTGCTTTTAGCGTGCTGTACTTAGTAGTGGCCTCGGTTGTATAGGTGTTAGAGCAGATTGAATAATAGTGGTGCATTTCCTTCTTTATTACGAGCGCCTCAGCCTCCTGGAGCACCCGAGTAGTTTTAGGATGTGTGAGGTCTCATTATTCCACGGTATCGTCGTTTGTATAGTTACTCCTACCATAGTGATTGTTGTGAGGGGTATAAACTCTGGGGGATTTTGAATCTTGGGATGTCTTTTTACCCAATACCAAGTCTGGCTTGTCATTAAAATTCCTTTGCAGTAGCATTTGCACTGTCTTCTCCTTTTTCGATTCTGGGGTTCAGAAGTTGCTCAAAAAGGTTGTCTCCTCTCTACATTGTAATTTTGCATACAACATGTTGGCCAGAATCGATTAAAATGAAGGGGGTTCACCATTTTTTTGTCTGACCATGTCGCATCTTTAGTGTGCCTATCTCAAGTGACATGAATTCTTTGTGCCCCAGTGGCTGAGGAAACTGAAGATTAAATTCTTAATAAGATTACAGAATGCAGTTTAAACTAAGCGACTAACCTCAAGGAATTCATTTTTTTTTTTAATTTTTTCGGGCGGAAGAAGCAGTCCGCCTACAAATTAAAAGCACGACGAATTTGTTCTTGTATTCCTTCCTCGCCGAGATTAGAACCATCAAGAGTGGATGGGTTCGATTGTGTTCTAAAATTTTAGCTTCCGTAGCCAGTCTTCGGGACTATCTCCCAAACAAAGTAGGGAGAGACCAAAAACCGAAATACCAAGATCTAGTTGATAATTTTTCAATTGAAGAATTCTCCCGGAAACGTTGTTCTGACAATGCAAGACGCAAATTAAGCGGCAAGCAAGAGAATATTCATGCACATAATTTCATCTAGAAGTTGAGCGATCGAGTATTGAATAAAATTCATAAGCTGTAAAAGTACGAGTAAAAAGAAGAGACCACAACCCAAAACCCGGATCGATGCAAGCAGCAGCCTTAAGTAAATAGAATGGAGAGGAACAGAAAGAGGTCAGGATCCGGATTCCGTTTGATCCCTATTCCGCGTACCAAACGGGGCCGCAATGTTCTTAAGCTTATTCGACAGGGAGTATCGTCTCGTCATCGAATTGTGATCAAATAGTTGCTAATTGGGAATGTTGCACTGCATCTGTACATAGCATGTCGGAGAAACATTCATTGCCCTTATTTACTCCTCCGAATCAAAGGAAGGAAAGAATGTAACCGTCCAAAAAGAGATAGTTAGACACGGAAAGAATTAAGAAAGAATGGTGTTCTCTACACATTTGGCTCGGGAATGGCGAGTCGCCGTGCTGTTCACAACAAACGAGGACAGCTAAGTGTTTGAGGATTCTGTCGAAGACCTAGAGAGCTTGGGACGGGCTAAGCACGCAGCCAGAGCTCTTTCTAAGCTATATACAATTTCCGTGATCGTTGGGCGATCTTTGCCTTCCAAGCTCACGCAGTCTGCAGCTAAGTATCCTATGTACCTCACGGCTTCTATTTCAATAGGATTAGGGGGCAAGACCTTCCGGTCTAGGATCCTGTGAATCTCGTCTTGCAATATGTAGGGGATCACAAAGTCCACCACATTCCTCGGCGCGCCGTTCTCGTTGTTGTGAATAGCCCTGTACCCCGATAGTAGCTCGAGCAGGACGACTCCGAAGCTGTACACGTCGCTCTTGGACGTGAGAATTTGGAGCCGGTAGTACTCGGGATCCACGTAGCCAAGCGTGCCTGCAGCGTGGAGCGAGAGGTGGGACTCATCGTCTTCGGGGCCCATAAGAGAGAGCCCGAAATCAGAAACCTTAGCCGTCCAGCTTTTGTCGAGCAAAATGTTGGAAGACTTGATGTCCCGGTGGATGATGGGGGGAATTGCGTAGACATGAAGGTACTCGATGCCCCTAGCCGCGTCCAAGGCTGCTCGGAGACGCGCTGCCCACGAATTGAGCGGGGAGTCGGGGAACTTGTGGAGATGGTCGTGGAGAGTACCGTTGTGCACGTACTCATAGACCAAGATCAACTCGTTGCCATCTTCGCAGAATCCGGATAGCTTCACGAGATTCTTGTGGTTGAGGCGGGACAGAGACTCGAGCTCGTTGAGAAATGCCCTGTCTCTGTCTTCGTCCTGCCTCCTGATGCTTGGGCCGCCACCGCCTAAATGTGGCGATGCTGCTGGTGTCGATATTTCGGCTCGCTTGATGGCCACTTCTCGTCCGTCGTCCAGTGTGGCATGGTATACCGAGCCGAAGCTTCCCGTCCCGATCTTGACCTCTTCGGCGAATCCATTGGTAACGCGGGCGAGCACTTGCAAGGGGAATTCCTCCAGGTGGGAGTCCATGCTGACCAAATGGCTCAGCCGCTTCTCCAGTGGCCCAGGCTGTGGCGGCGGGTTCGTAGTTTGATCCGGGGGCGGGGTCTCTTCAATGCGGCCCGAATCGTGGACACGGCAGACCCTCCCCTGGCAGTATCTGAACAGCAAGAAACCGAAGACCGACAGCAAGGAAGCCGATCCCACGCATCCCACCACCAGGAATACCACCAGTTTCCCATGTAAACCCTCAGACTGAACGGTTGGTGGCGCCGGTGGTGGTGCCGGTGGTGGTGCCGGTGGTGATGCCGGTGGCAGTGCTGTTTTTGGTGCCGGTGCCGGTGGCGGCCCTGGCGGTTGACGATCATTAGCCAGATTTACGCACGGGCGACACACCGCATATCCTTGCCCGCACAAGTTCCCAGAACCCGACAAAAGGCAAGGACATTGGCTCCGGCACGGGCCGGGCAGCACGTTGTCAAACACCATGGAACCGGGCCTGGAGTCGAAGTGCTCATTGCCCCAACAGTACAAGGAATAGTTGAAGGTCAAGACTCCGCAAAAAACGCGGCGCTTGGCTTCGATGGCTACGAACTCTGTGTCTTCCAGGTGTTCCGGCAAGCTGAAATTGCCCTGCCCCCAGCACACGACCCTGCCGTTCTCCTTCAATGCGCAGCTCCTGTTCTCTCCCAGGGCCACCGAGACGAATACCACTTCCGGCTGATTGATCTGGGCTGCTCCCCAGCACTCCAGCTTGTTATCCATCGAGATGGCGCAGGCATGCCCAGACCCGGCCGCGACGGCTGTGAAGTTCCCGTTCGGCGTGTTACTCAGGTCATTGTCCCCTAAGCACATGACTTTCCCCGTGCTCATCAGGCCGCACGCATAATCCCCGCCCACCGCGACGCTGGACCAGTTGCTCGGGGCCGTGGCCCGATTAAACCCGCGCCACCGCCAGCACTCGAGCCGGCTAGTCCCATTGGCAAGACCACACACGTGAGCATCTCCGGAATCGAGCTCTGTCACCGGAGGAGGACCCTTGTAGATGCGCTTGTAGCCGTACTCGGTGCCATTGGCGGAGTATCTCCAGCAAACCAGGGCCGACGTGGTCGAAAAATAACTACCTCTCAAGCCGCATAGGAACCCGTCCCCGCCGACGATGCCCGTGAAGGAAGTATTGATCTCAGCAGGAATTCGAATTCCTGCCGGGAAGCTGGTACAGTTGAGAGACACGCTCTGGCCGGGAGTCTTTATAAGAGCACAGACCAACGTCCGGTTCGCGATTTCGGTGATCGACACGGTCGAGAGCGAGGCGACCGGAGAAGCGAACGGCGGCGCGAAGAACAAGAACAAGGACAAGGACGCGGTCAAGCTGAGCAGGGAGCGGAGTTTCCAGAGGAAGTGAGCCATGGGAAGTGGTGCTGGTGCGACAAGGTTGGTGGTAATCTCATGTTGGGGTGGTTCTACAGATGGGTTTAAACTTTGAGGCTCTCTGCTCGTCTAGCGAAGCGAACGTTTCTTATGCTCGAGTCTTTGGGGGGAAGGGGCGTGTCACGACAGTGAAAGAGGAAGGGGAAAACGCGGTTGGAAACGCGAAGGAGAGGAGAGAGCGAGAGGAGGGGAGGGGAGACCGAGTCGTCTCAGCGAAAATTATTTTACAAGTCGAGCGTGTGGGGTCAACCTTTTGGAAAAGTTCGGGCGAGCAGACCAGTCCAACTTCGCCCTTATTTTCAACGGAGAAACCCAACTGTTCTCTCCAAGAAGAGTGCTGAAGCTGATCGATCCGCCCTTTGAATTTGACCCGGTGTCCCGTCCAATCCAATTGAATCGAATCCGATCTAAATCTTTTAGCGAAACGATCAAGGTAATTACGCTTACCGGGTCTTGGAACTGCTCTCTGCATCGCTAGCCACACGTTCTCCTCGGTTGGAACCTTCCGTAATCATTTCTCTTTTTGGACTTTTCTTCTTCTTCTTCTTCTTCTTCTTCTTCTTCTTAGGATGATGACTTCATACGATGTGGAAACTTGCGGGTTTGACTCGAGACCTAACTCGAACTTGCTCTCCATTCCTTATCTTTGCTGATCAAGAAAATCGCCCCATGGCATCGAACAGAAGTTTTGCCTAGCTGTCCCCATAAATCGAGTAAAGGATTCGAACCCGATTCGGAGTAGAGCAGAGTAGAGCGCGTTGTCCGTTCATTTCAAGAATTTGAACCTGACTCCCTTCCATTAATAGAACCGTCTAGATATATTTGACAGAGGTTAAAAGGACGGAGGGAATAAGAAATTGTCACGCGGGTGCGCATGAAACTATATTACTGTCGAGATTGGCAATGCAGATGGACCGTCGTTATTCAATGCACACTCAAGAGGCTGCCATCCTAGAAATGAGCTCACACTGCTTTATTCTATGTCGAAACCCTGGCTCACGCGGACTCATTGACGATTGCTTTTTCTTTTTCTTTTCATCCTCGTTGTGTGATCGTAATGCATGGCAGGCGTGTGATGTACTTTCCCTTCCCGTTCGCACAAGGCTCGTTCACACAAACCTACCGCAGCAAAAAGTTATGCTCTCGTGGCACATTTTTCGCAGAATCGGATCGAGTGGAATCGAATCAGTAATTCCATGAAAACTTCAGTGGCACGAGAATGGACCTGAATTCCATCCAAAGTCCTGCTTACCAAACGTCGAAATAGCTTCATACATCTCGGCTTGCCATTGCCCATTGGGCTGAAAAATGCTATCATCTGGACATGTCATCACGGAGCGGGTGATCCCGTGTCTCAGCATCGTCATCTAAATTGAGCTACCCAGATTGGATCACGTTTGACATCATTTAAAGACTAAACCAAAATAGAAATCTCACAAAGGATTGACTAAACAGATACTTGTCTGAGACTTATCTCCAATTAAGTTAAGAGCACACGTTTATTCTACGCCATCTGCTATGTAATGAATTTCCAGTAACATTGACCGCTGCACCTCGGCCTCCAGGCCAGGTTCGACCAAGGATGCATACGCCCCTTATACTCGGCTCGGTGCATCTCCTAGCCCGAAATAAGTTGCGCTAGCGTCTCGAATCATCAGAAAGATCAACATGCGAAATGTAAACTACCATATGAGCATGTGATTTGGTAAGTAATCCAAAGATATGCTCCTCCCGAATTGGCTTTTCAAGTTTAGTCAGTTGACAAACTCTATCCCTGTCAAAGATGTCCCAGCATGAAGTTGAAGAGCTACATCGCCAACGACCTGCATAAACAAACAGAACAATCATTTAACTGGAAATCCGCAGGAAACATGTCATTATGAGGTAGCCGCAAGAAGTAGGATAAACAAAGCGATAAATGACAATACGGTGGGCCGGAGAGTGACATAAGATTTGGGTTGATGAACTTCCACTGTTATATTAACCTGCAAGACTAGATTGCGAAAGAACTGCTATCTCATTTGATCCATTCTGCCTCAGCTAAGTATAGCACCCTAGTCTTAGTTCCTGATTACAACAATTTCTTTGGTCATCCTGATGACTTCACATTAATGGTGCCATGGCAGGCTATTCGAGCTACTTAGTTGTCCAAACTTGAGAAAACTACTGCTTTCAGTCTGTTGGTTTCTGGAGATCGCCAATTGACTTTCATTCTGATTTGAGAACTAAAATGATTCAGAAGATGCATGACAGCAGTTTAAAAACAATTTTCAACTACAAACGAAGAATTCAGCTATCAAAGCTAGATATGCAAGGGTGATGATTTGGTTGTTCTCCGTACACTATGATGACCTTTTAAGCTTGACCATGAAATGACGGAACACTAACCCATCCATACCACAGCCTACAATTTTCACAAAAAATGAATAGGAGAAATATCAGATCTTTGTGACCGCTTAGAATAACCCAGAAGATTAATGTGGACAAAGAATTTCTTATATTTCTCCCCTCCCACTGAACTTTTTCATGCACACTTACCCCATGTTTGGGAACAAGGGTGAAGATAATTAGGAAGGAAGATGCTAGAAGATTAAAAATTTCCCTCCAAATGCATCTCAAAATTAAATTCCTTCCAATTTTCACCCAAATTGTCTTCTCCACCATTTTTGCTCTTTCTCTAAACAAAGACTTAGGAAAAAACAAAAGAGAGGAATGTAACCCTTGTGTGTGTGTGGATGGGTAGGGGAGGAACCTTTAAGAGTTGGGATAATAACACAAATAATCCCCACACTTTGACCTAATGTGCAATGTACTCCCTGAACTTTTAATTTGTTTAATGTGGTCCCTAGACTTCTAATACATGTTCAAGTTAGTCTTTGAACAATATGAAAATGTTCAAAGTTAATCTTTCATTAATTTAAGTTCAAGGACAACATTGAACATTTCCATATAATTCAGGGACCATATTAAATAAATTGAAAGTTCAGGGGACCCATTTTACATTGAGCTAAAGTTTAAGGATCACATTTCACATCATTTTCCCTTAAGAATTTAAAGAACTCCAGCATATTTTGTAGGGTCCACATACCTTAGCCATGGATCTATAAGAATGTTCGGTGACCCCAGCAACATGAGGAGTTAAAAGAACGTTTTTGTATTTCAAGATTTTATCATTCGGATCAAATGGCTCTGTCCAAGCCACATCGGTGCCCAAGCCTCCCAAGTGACCACACTCCAGGTGACGAGCAACAGCCTCATAATCCAGGAGACCCCCTCGAGCAATATTTATTAGAAGGGCTCCCTGCATCACCATTGGAAAATAGTAAAACATCTTAGCCGTGATGCTCTGCCTACTTGCGAGCCACAGAGATCTTATTTTCGCATCTTTTATTTCCAAAACCTTCAAAGAGAAAGATGTAGAAGATAAAAGGAATCGTATTATAGGTTCTCTCTTTGCAGCCAGTAATTTTTTTTCCCCATAAGATAATTATCTGTGAGCTTAGGAGCAAAAGTACACAAGTACAAGAAAAGGAACAATGACAAAGCTTGCATTTAAAGGATGAGTAAAGGACATGGCATGAGTCATGATTAAGCGCATCCATCATTCGTATGGAGGATGAGTCCAACCCAAGCAAATCACCGTACATTTTAAAATACATTTGCATAGTATTCAGGGATGCAACAAAGTGGAATCCATCCTGCCCGACCCAATTTGCAGGCAGACCACACGCATAAAACGCTTCAATAAGAGGTTACTCACAAAATATCTGTTTTAGAACCCCAGACAGATCAATGGCTAAGGTTACATGAAGGGCAGAGTATCACTACTACCATCACTGGTACCTGTAAAGCACAGAGAAGGATCTAGACTTCTCATTAAGGCTCCTGAAGAGGATGAATGGGGATCAGAGAACCAGTCACAAGAGTTAAGAAAAAACTGGCACGGCCAAAGAATAGAGCAGAACTTCGTATCTGTAGCAAAAATCATCATTTAGGGATACATAGAGCAGACCTTTCTCATTGAAGATAGAAATGAGTCATTGATGATGCCAGCCTGCCAGATAATCAAAATGAAATAATAAGAATCCAGAAAACATTTCCAAGTGAGAAAGTGAATAATAACAAAGGAACAAAAAGAAAAGAAAACGTTTCAGGGCAACATATGTCCAAAAAGGAGCATGGAAATGTATGGCTCAGGGAAAAAAGAAAAAAATGGCACATATGTCACCTTTCCTACTTTCCGACCAATCTGGATAAAGCAACCTAAGACGTTTTAATCAAAATGGACAAAGAACTCAGACAAATAGAAGTAACTAAGCCACAAACTACCCTGAATCTATGCTTTCAAAAGGTTCTTCATGTAGATGCAAAGACTACTACCTAATTAAATTTGACTTTTCCTTGTGCAGTCAGAATGTATTCTTGGAAAATCAGTTCTATAGGATAACAGATGTGATTTGGATAAACCAATGAAGCAAAGTACGATTGCATGGAGTCAAGTAACTCTTACTGTATCTTTGTTTAAATACAAGCAACAGACAACTATGTCTGCCTCACCAGCAAAGTTGCAAATGTCATTATGACTTCCCTTCACATCAACCAGATCGTCACTCATGCCATTTTGGTCAAGGCCTGCTGAGAATGTAGCCAATTATTGTAAGTCAGGAGAATGTAAAGAAATATTTCCTCATTTTGAATGACAACACATTTACCATTCAACTGGAGAGGAGCTTCTGAATTTAAGCACCAGCTCCTCCTCGTGGCAATTATTTTTACCCCAAAAGGTCTTAAGCGCTTAGCCAAGTCAATTCCAATATTTCCATACCCCAAGATCAATACCTACAATGGACAATATATTTTTCAATGTACTTTTCGATCCAAAGAGTAAAGGACACACAATGGACATTCATGAAACATGAAAGAGACCCAAAATTTATTCTTTGTTGTGTATACAAGAATTAAAACATAAAAGATACTCACGGTTTTTCCAAATAGAGTTTCACCAACTGGCTCCCCAAGTTTTCTCTGATTTACAGAAGCTTGTATCTCATTCTGCAAAGAACAAAACTGAAGCAATGAAGGACACTACAACTTGCAGATGACAAAAGGCGTGCGCGCGTGCACAGAAATGAACACTAGCAAGCAAAAGGCAGCCTATTTTAATATAACAAAAAGGCCCAGTCTCCTTATATAAATTATCACTAGCCATGGAATATGATTATTAGATGTAGAGTTTTTGCATCTAAGTGCCCAAAGATGGATATTCTATCTCATAATTTGCATCATGTAGCTTTGCATCCAAGAAACAATATTTGTTTGTACAAAACTTTTGCAATGTCATCCTGATAAGGGCATTTCTTTCTCCACAATCATTTTCTCAGTGAAGCATTCTCAGTTTCTTGATAGGAGTACTTGTAACAAAGATGGTGAGATGGAGATCCTCCTTTCAAGACTACCTTAGCTGATTATTTCATCTGCTCGCTCCAATGTCAAACTCAATTGAGTTCCTTCTTCAGCAACTATATTCTGTCAAGTACTCAAGACTTTCTTCCTTGTGAGAATTTCTCATAAGTACCCATCAAGTGGAAGAGATTTCTTTGTTGTTTTTAGGCCTCATTTGGTTCAACTCAAAATGGATTCCCCAACAAAGGGATTCCAGTTCCTACATATATCATGTTTGGGGAGAAATCAAGATATGGATTTGAATTCTGCATCGAATAGAATTTCCTCAAATAATGCAGAATTAGATTACCTAGCTATAGTTAGTATTGGAATTCCACTATTACATTTCTATAACCAAAAAACTATCAAAAACCCAACTCCACCACTGCCAGTCACTGGTCGCTGCCACTGTTCATAGGTTGCATTTGAAAGTAGCCACAATGATCACCGTATTCAGTGAGAAGTATTCTCCAACAAGGCCAAAATTTTTTGTCATACAAACAATGGAAAAGGAATCTTATTCTAATGAATGATATTCCTCAGAATGGGAATCCATTTGAGGATTCCCTATTTATGGAACCAAATGAGGCCTTAGTACTATGCTTGGAAATATTTGTTTTCACAAATCAACTCAGAGATCACCTTTTCAAATCGAATAACAATGGACTTTAATTGGCATCTTGACAAAGATTTAGGTCTCCTGTATGTTTATGTCCACAACAAACTTACCTCTATGCTATGCAGCTGTTTCTATGAGTTTGACATAATCAACTGTACCAAACTTTGTTAGTAGTTGACCATTTGACATGGGGCAACCAATGGCATTCGACAGACTACTGCTAATTTCATTCATTTCATTATCATTCATCCCCAATTGATGAAATCAATACACAAGTCATGTTTTAGAGCCTCGGTATTGGACTGTGTGAGCAAGACGACATGGGCATGAATTACCTATCAAAAGAAGGATAGACCTTTGTGAAACTTGAAGTGCAAATGAACCTTTCCATTCAGATGTAGGCTTGATGTAGGAAGTCTGCTATGTTTTGAAAGTTGGGGTATAATTTGAACGATTTTCCTGTTTCCCAGTATATTAATGAAGACATAAGCACCTATGCACTTCGATTTAGAAGAAATTACCTAGGCTTCAAACAGAATTTACTGGTGCTGATGATCAAATATTACTTAAAACTTCGACCAGAAAAGGATGAGAATGCAAAATGACGGGATTTATTCACATTTCAGAAAATGTTACAGCCGAAATGTTCAATCTGCCATTCCCTATACTTGAACAAAAAGAAGCACAACATACAACAAACCTAACCTGTGGACTTAGCACGTAAGATGAATCACATGAAGTACCCTGGCTACTTAAGATTTTTCTAGTGATCAAACGTACCTGCTTTCGGAGTAAACCCAGCATCAGATAAATCGCCATTTCTGCACATGATGCTGCATTTCCCGTGACGACACCTGGAATTCTGGCAACTTTTATTCCATTTTTGGTGGCGGCGTCAATATCAACACCTTCATGAAGATGTAAATATTGGGTGGTAAATTCCATTAAGATCCAACAAAACGAAGGAATAATACTGACAAATAAACCCAACTCCTCCAGCCCAACTTACACAAGCAAGCAGGGCAGAGAGAAGTGGGGGAGGGTGAGTGAGGAAGGGAGGGAGGGGGAGAGAGAGAGAGAGAGAGAGAGAGAGAGATTATCACCTTCCAGACCAACACCAAATTGGATAAGAAGCTTCATTTGTTTCGCTCGAGCTATGATATCCGAGTCAAACCGCTTGTTCTTTACCACGCACATACGGTAGTTTCCGATAACACGAGGCACATCATCAAGGGCCACCTCATCGACCTACGAAAATGGAAAACAGATGAATGAATGATCTCCAACGTGCAGCTAGAGAGAAAATTTGGAAACATGATTAACGAGGATACATCCGCATTTAAACAAATGACCAAACCGAATCTGCAAAGTCGGACTTGCTTTTTTATTCCCTAGTCTGTTATACATCCAAAGGCCAAGTGCTGGCGACGATGGGATCGTTACATCAAGTTTAAGTAGGACCCCATCAAGAGCAGATTGCTTCTCAATCCACCCAAGAAAAAATTCCATCACTTACTACAGTGTCCCAAAGTATACAATCCTACTATTTAGAACATTTACAATGATCGGAGGCAGAAATGGGATATCACTTCACTTCAGTGCAAAGGGCAGTTGAAATCCGGCAATTCCAATGGATGCGAAGCCAATCAAGTCCCGATTTTTCATTTTTTTCCGCTCAAAACACACGATCCGGCCAACTCCACCGACCGCTTCCCAACTGAAGACAGCGGAAAAGTAAACACCTTTTCATCGGATACCGCATGGGAATCGAACCTGGATAAATGGGTGTTCACTCAAGTACTCCCTGGTGTAATCTTGAGAGGCCGGGAAGTGAGGCCCGCAGAAGAGGACGCGGGTGACGCCTTGCTCGCCGGACTCCGTCTCCATTTCCCCCGCCCCTCCGCTTCCTTCGAATCCTGCGACGGAGAGCGAGAAAGAGAGAGAGAGAGAGAGAGAGAAGGAGGTGGGAGAAAGAGACCTTTGTTGTCTTTTTCCTCCTGAGTTCTTGCTGCAGACGGATTTAAACACTTATTATTGTATCGCCATATCGCATCGTATAGACTTTCCGCTTGGCCTGTCTGCCACCTCGCTCAAACAAGACAAAAAGGTCTGCACAGACCGCGTCACTAAGCACGAGAGACGGCTCTTCCTGTGCAAAATCATCGGGAACCGAACAAACGATGTTGAGATCTGTTTTGATATGTGATGTCAGCTCTAGATTATTAATTCGTAGGATATGATTTTTAAAGTTTAATCCTATAGTCTATGAATTTTTAACTTATCTGATGCGGTCTTTGAACTCTTATTACGTATTCGTCTCAAGCCTTGGACTATATGAAGTTATTAATATTATCCCTATAATGGAATAATAATACTAAATTTTTTCATTTGTTCAGAAATTTAGATATTACATTGAATAAATTAAAAGTTCAAGGACGACATTACATATTCGATTAGTATTTAGAGACGAGTTGAATAAATAAAAAACTTATAGATCATATTGGGCACAAAGTTCATGGACTATTTATATCATTATTCCAAAAGCATTCTATTTGTTGAAAAATCTCATAACTTATCACGATGTCGACGTTATCAAGTGCATATTCATGTGGTAGCGTAAAAAAATAAGACGTATTCAATCTCTCATCATCCTATGATTTACATTGAAACCTTGCTTCTCGAGTTCGAATTATTTCTTGACCGGAGCCCACCTCCTAGGATAATAATACTGGACGACCACATATACCTTCAAAATCACTTAACTTCGATGTATGAAAATTGCCCTAACAAACTCCATGTTAGTGTTATAGTCCGTGATTATCTTGTATTCGTGAACCCTTGTATGTGGAATTTGGGGTTACTGAGTAAAAAGTGAATGATGTAAAGGGAATAAATATAACTAGTCCGTGGAAGTAAGATTAGGATGGTTGATACTAAAAGTTATAGGATAGAAAAATTATATTACTTGAGAACTCTGAAAGCGAAATTGGCCTTCCATGCACAAACTGGTCGAGAGCTTATGTTGCTCTCGTGATGAAATCATGGTAAATTGAAATTAATTGTCGAATCTAAAGTGATATGATATCTCGCTAACTAAATGTTCGAGCTAAACTAGGAGTGATACGATTCTATATAAGGAAGTTATTTGCCATATTATTCTTGAGAACAATTATTGAAGGACGGTTGGCCTGGTGTTGCTTGCTCACCGGCCACTGCACAAGGTATTCCACTGCCAAGGAACTGACGGCTCCAGACATTAGCATCAGATTGTACAGCACAGGCGAAACATTATCGCATTGAACATGAACAAGAAGCTTAGGACTAGCCGACGACAACGCTGTTCAGACACCAGGGTTAGTTAAACAGGCCTCTCTTGTCCATTGTTGCCTATTGAACTTGTATAAATGGACGTACATGCAACATTTTCTAACCGAATGTAAAACGTAGTAGAAAAAGAGCAAGAAGGAACAATCTTCGCATCATAGGAATGTCTGACTTCCCTTCTTAGACTGTAAATGTACTAAAAAAGTGACTGGTGATACACTTAAGTGGCAAAAAGTCTCATAGCCAGACTGATGCAATATCAACTCAGACTCGACGGTCCGGTAAGCGATGAATTTGGAGACTTCGGGCTACCACCTCATTAAGTAGGTGTCTGATAATGCAAAAATCACCATACTGCGAAGAAAAACCGTGCAACAAGATCAAACAGAAGTGATGCGGTTTCCTTGTGATGGGCAACTCCGAGAACAAAACACAATCACCACACCTCACTTTCCACGGTTTATGTTACATATACTGCCTTGTCACTTGCGTTCAACAACTATTTACAACGTCAACCGATAAGTCAAAGAACCGAAACTTGGTCAGCTATTTCACCGTCATACGTGACATCTTCGGGGACCAGCACATCAAAATCGCTAACACTCCACTCTGCAGTTACCCCACTCCGGCTGACATAAATTTCTGAACCAACATTGATCGAGGACCATATACGCTTTGCTGGTTCTGTTCCCGGATCCTGTGGAGTGAAATAGTTAAAGAGGTGTCGCAGTGACAATCAATAATCAATAGGACAAAGGCCCTTTTGATGCCTGATTAATCGCAAGTGTCTATTAATAGTGGGAAAGAAAAAAAAAAACTCTCTTATGCACGATGTATATTAAGTAAAAAGGAAACCCAGTGTTATCGAATTGGAAGATGGAGATGTGTTCTATTTTTGTGTCTAACCCTTGTCCGGAAAAAGAAAAAAGGACAGCACAAGGTAGTATTGGATAGTCAAGATTGAAAACAGGAATGGGGCTTTTTCATTTGTGAAACAGCTTAAGATTAGTTAGTCAAGATTGGACATGCAAATATTCTGCTCCCTGTTTGTTTATGTTGTAGGCTGCACATGGTACAGCAGAGTGCAACCAGTAGATAGTATGAAAATCAGGCAAACTAAAAGCATGCCTATAGGAGCATAATGACCACTCAACATATTGACCCCTGAAAATGTGGTAAATTAACATGCTACATACAGCACAGAAATTATGTTAATCATGCAACGACAGGAGTGCAACCAACCTGGTAAAAGTATAGACGATGGGACAGAGCTCCGACATCAAGTTCCCACGTCCTAGAATCTCCAACCCATCCATCACCTTGCTTTTCAGGATAGCCATGGACTGCCCATTCAGAATGTGGCAGAAGTTGAACAAGTTCCTGTGCTTGTGGATTGCTATAAGGGTCACAGATATCATATGGTTTCTCCAAATGGTCGGCATTCCCAGGGCCACAATATAGATGATAAGCAGCATAGGGGAACCGAGACGTCTCGTTCCTATATATGATCTCGCCAGAAAAACTGACATGGTAAGGAGGACAAGAGACAAGGTTCTCCGGTCTGCACCAGCTTGTAGTTTCTGGATTAATTATCATCTCGCTGTATCTAGTCACATCTGTGAGTACATCGCCATCACACGGATCTCCACTATTCTTCCAACAGCTTCCTATATCGAGTAGATAGAATTGGCTATTAGGCCCTCCGCCACGTTTCACATTAAGAGTCAATCTTACTTTGAAGTTTGGAGATTCTGGCAACTAAAAAATCACAAATAAAAACATCACTTCCAGGAATCAGATCACATAACACAAATATTTTATACACCTAAAATCAATGATATGGTTATATAAATTGGGATCTCAATTACCCCCTAAAACATACAGATTCTGATTTAAAGAGCAGAAATTTGGTGCATATTGATTTTTCTGCTTTGACTATTTGATCTCTTTGTTTCCTTTTGCCCTTTATGTACTGCCAAATCCAACAAAATCAAGTGCTGGGGATGACATTGATATTTGATGCAACAATGACCTGCTTATTTGACATGAGTAATTAATGCATTGGCGTGAAGATATATGGAGAAAGTACCGGAACTATATGTTTGCAGACCAAAATGCGTATGCTGCTTAGCTCCACGAAAACCAAAAGAAAATCCACTTCTGGCCTAGTCCGAGGTCAAAACAATTCCAGATGGGGACAGAAAGGGGGGAAGCGAAAGAAAAAACAAACTATTGCTTAACTTCACAAGTCCCATTGCATTATGTTTATGGACAACTGTTGCCAAAGAGGACAATCCCAATTCAGTTAACTGCGCTTCACTAACTAGCCGAATGATATAAAAGAAAAAGAACATTCCATTCAGCCTATATGCTGAGTAGAATGGAGAAAGAAAAGGCCTCAGTCTCTCAATTGACCTATCTGCAAATTCTCTACCCTTGGTTAAACATCCATTGCACTTCTCCAAATACTCTATAGATTCAACAAAATGCAAAGAGAAAATTTAACAGTAATTAGAAGTACACAAACGAAACAAACCTTTCGCATGATTCCCTGACCCGGATAATGATAACCACCATTAAATCCGTTTGTAGCATCTGCCCGTAAGTACAACATAAGCCAAGGATACTTGGCATTCGTTCTCAATATATGAGAAAATATCCAACTTCCTGAGCTCATATTCTTCTGCCACGAGACCGAAAAGTACGAGTTGTTTCCAGTGCCTTTGCTCAAATCAGCATCGAGGTCATACGTCCCGTAAAAACCTCCAGTCAAAGAAGCCATTTCGCCATCAACCAATCTCGACTGATTATGGTAAACCAAGGGCTGATTCATGCAGCCGCTACCGAAACAGGGAAAGCTCCTGTCGGTCACTATTTTGCTGACTTTCTTCCCGTTCTCGGGACAGAGCGTGGTGTTCTTATCGAAATTACCATTCTTGAGCATGACCATCCAGAATTGCCACGGTTCCGCAGAATCATTCGCCTTGCAGAGAGAACCGAGGTACATCTCTTTCTCGGCAGCATACAGATCTGGATCTTCATACGGCTGAAAACCCTCCAGACCAAACGCATCGCCTGCCCTCAAATTGTTGTCCGATTCCCTCACCTTCTGATGGACCGCACATTCGCTCCCATCGTCAGACGGGGTTAAACTTAGACCTGACAGGCCAGTGAATCAAAACAAAACCAATCAATAACACAGAAGCATCATCATCAAGAGACATCAAACGTAAAACACTGAAAGCACACGCCTTTCCTGATCTAGAAGAGCTACTTTATGCACATGCAATATCATCCGCAGTCAGAATCATCTCAAAACGACAGAACCCGAATTCTCGCTCGGAAAAGACAACGAGGATGTTTTACAGATCGCGATTCGCGAGTCTAGGGTGAGGATCATCATATTCCATAGAATACACGAGAAGGGAAAGCGAAATGGGCGAACCGGGGAAGGGAGGGCAGAGCAAATCAGAGCAATCGGCGAGCCTGGGGCTGGGCATGGCGGGAGCCTCCGCCCCCACCTCGTTACAGAAGTTCCAAGCTTCGAAGCCGACTCTGACGTCGGGGCTCTTCATTCCAGGGTCTCCAATTGCCGACCGATACCCATACGAAGACGCGGCCGCCGGAGACAGTAGCAGAAGAAGAAGAAGAAGAAGAAGAAGAAGAAGAAGCGGCGGCGGCGGCGGCGGCGGCGAAGAGCCACCCATCGTCTTCGAAAATTCCTACTGGGGCTGAGGATGAGGAGGAGACAGGAAAGCTCGACGCTCCTGCCGCACGAGTGGCGACATGGAAGATGGAGAACGGCGCTGGAGTCGCTTGCTTTTTGTCCATGCCTGGATTTGACATCCCAACGACACCCACTCGCTTTCTACGGCGAGAGAGAGAATCATTTTGTAATTGCTTAGAAGCAAGCACCGGGCGTGCTCTTTTTATACGTCTAAGGACAATTATTGGAATAACTTTCCGTAAACGATATAGTGCGATACAGTGATGGAAGTGGATTTATCCAATGCGGAATTTGCGAATGGGGAACGCAACATCTGAATGCCACACTTGCATCTTGGAGTAACCGACAGTAGGAAACGAGGGTGAAGCTCCGCTGTCGAAAGTGATCGAGGAGGAATATAGAAGATTGGTTTTGAAAAAGATATCGTGCGTTATCATTGAAAAATTCTTCCATGGCATGTTCACTCCCAAATTTGAAACGGCATTTGTCTGATTAGTAGTAGAGATACAAATTATCTGTGGCTAAGCACATTAAGCTGATGAGAAAATAAGGACCATTCGGTGTGATAACAATCCTTGCATCAACTCAACTTGGGACTGAGGTAAAACTTGGGATCTCTGAAAAACCTCCTGATGATGTCTGCCTTCTCGGCTGAAAGGTCAGTTTTCTCCAAAATGTCTTCCTTTGATGCCTTAGCAATTGCCTCAATGGAACCAATAGCTTGATTAAGCTGAACATGGGAAAATCAGGAATTAGTCAAAATAAGGATGAAGAAAAATAAATATGATGCTGATCTTACAATTCCAAGTGCAACACCTACAATTAATTTCAGACAAAATAACCTGTCTCCGAACACTATGCGACAGTTAAGAGGAGGATAACGATAATATTACATCACAGTACAATCTATGTGGAGGAAGCTAATGAATTTCCTGAGAGAAATATGGTTTCTGATACAAGTCTTATCTCAAATTCCTTTCGAAGAGATCACCGCAGAGGGTAAAATCCCTTTTAAGTCCATGCAAGTTTTCACATGACTAAATAAAATCTGGAAGTGATTGCTATTACCTACATGGATAACTAATGGAAAGACAATATTTGCAGTACATGGTACTGTGTTGATCAAGGCCTTGCAATAATAGAGAAAATAGACTTTGCAACGTAAGCATGCACAAGATGCCATGGAAAGGATGCAGAAAGCAAAAATTCCTACAATGGTTCCATGTTTCCCCCTTTGGTTAGTTCAACATATTTTCAACCTGATAAGACAAGTTTTTTGCAGTGAAGGATAATTGGCAATTAACTGTAGTGCCACTATTGAAAGTCACGAGCAATGGGCATCCTTATATTCTTCCTAGAGCAGATCAGATTTTCCCAGGTCCCATAAGGAAACTCATTGTGGAAGGAACCGAAAGATGAGTCCTAGATGCTTTGAAAAGATTGGACAGCAAAGAATTCGAGTAGAGTAAGTTGCCGTGAACTTGGTAAAATTACCAAATTAGCATCATGATTGTCAATGCCAGGTATGGATGTGACGATTCCAAGAAAGAGATCCATCCTCTGCATCGACCGCATCCTCTTGAAGGTGATAAACAGGGGGATCATATTAAATGCAGCCAAGGACTAGCTTCCAGAAACCTTGAAGACATCTAAATAATCACCCAGCTTAGGTGAACTAACCTCGGCCTTCAATTTCCATACACCATGCTGCTGCTTGCTTACTGCAATTCACATGGCAATAAACTGTGGATATATGCTGCAGAGATTTATCAACTGTAGCCAGCGGGAATAAGGTGTACCCCCAAGGGAGAGAGCTATCTTGACAATCTTCTCAAAGCCCATCTCTATGTCAGGAACAGGAACGAATGTTGGCCTGCCAAGCTCCATTCCAAATCTGTGCCATAACCAAAGATTAGGAGATCTTTCCTATCATCCACCACCACAAGTGAGATGCTTATGAATGTAACACTTACTTGAAGTAAGAGTGGACAAAAGAATCGTTTTGCTCCTTTGTTTGGAGAGTGACGACGACATAAAAGTGCGCAAATCCCTCCTTCAGTTTCTGAATCCTAATCCAGATATGAAATCAAGCATCATATAGAGCAAGGAACTTGAAATAACTCAGCCGACCAACCTGCTGAACATATATGGAATGAGGTTGCACTCCCAAGTCGTAATAAAGACGAAAGCCACCGACAGACCCCCGCAGTTAAAAATAAAGTCCTGCAAAGAGTACACCCTAAAAAACTGAGTAGCAGCTCAGGGATAATTACGGATGCAGTGGCTGAATTACCGGGTCGATGGAGACGAAGTTAAGGCGGAAAGAATTCAAACTGAGGAAGTTGGAGATGAAATAGATAAAGGACTCGTCTTGTCCGTTCCTCCAAGTAGTTTTCATCAAGCAAACCCCTGCACCACCTGCAACCACATAAGGCTATGCTCATCTCAGGCTGTTCGCCAGGCGAATGCTTCCTGTGGCAATAGGAAGAATCACCAACCGAAATTTTTGCCCAGACACCATGTGAACATAATGTAGAAAAGGAATTCATCCGAGACTCATACTCTTTAACGAATATGAAGAATCACATCCCAGATTATCTCTAGCGTGGACTCTACAGAAAGCAGATATAGCTAGAGAAGATGTATAATCACTTGCCGATCAGCCCAAGCCGTCATCACGAGTTTCTGTAACTTCTCCCGACATTGCACGGTTGGAATAATAAGAGTAGACAAACTGCTTTGCGATCGATTAACACAATCTCATCATTTATCACTAGCTAGTATTCAAAGCATTGAAACTACCGAAACATCCAACTGTCAAGACATTAACAAGCAGAGTGTCGAACTAATATCTGGATCTCGAACGACGGAAGCTGAAATAGCCGACGAACATTTAGCCACAACAGCTCCGCCGTCCATTGCCGTGTCATCGGCGAGCTAAATCCGAGATTCCGACCGTAGCAATAAAATAGCCGGCAAAAGAAATCGGATACAGCATTTTGCATCGTAGCTTCTACCACGAAGAAACAGAATCGAGCCACTATTCCCTCTGCACGCCTCCTGTTTCTAAGATGATCAAAGCCGCATTTCTTTCGACCAGTCAGATCATCCGCCCTCCTCCGATACTCCGATCAGTCACTTTACTCAGTGGCCAAAGGTCTATACATGACTGAAACTGACGATGAATCCAAAACGACATCCCGGGATTTTTTTGGCAACAGCAGCTGATGTATTATGGCTTTGTGAGTGCACTTGACGATCGTTCTCGATCATCCGGGCGAGATCCGAAGCAGTGCGGTAGCGAAAAGCAGAGGAATCACCTGAACGCGACGCGGCGTTTGATGGGAAGAGAGGCGTCGGATGTCGTTCGCTGCGAGCGATGGTGTTCTCCATCTGCGAGAGAGCGAGAGTTCTCGTTCGATTTTGTGTTTGCATGAATGCCAAGGAGCGACGCGGTGTCTCCGCGATTCATAGAAGCAGCGGATGCGTTCGCGCGCGAATGGTGCTATTTTACACTCGAAATAATCTCACTACTTTTTAATCTTTTCTCCAAAAATTAAAATAAAAAATTAAAATAAAAAATCTAAGATATGCTAATTGTATAAAAAAAAAAATTAAACGGTCTCTTTCTACATACTTCTAGAAAAGAAAAAGAAGAAAAGAAGCTAAAAAGTCTTCGGATTATTTATTTAAAATGTGGATATTTCGCTTTGAAATCATTTAATTATAATACGTGCATTTATTGCAATAAAGTTTATAAATCCACCATTTGTTTTTCAAATCTCGACAACGTTATAACATGTCAGAGGAGTCGTATGATATGAAGTATTTTCAAGCGAGTAGCCTCGTTTGATGGGGCATACCATTAAAGCGCGATGCGGTGCAGTGACCTCCAAATAGACCTTACCATTGAAAGTATAAGCTCCGCAAAATTAGCACAACCTTGCTCTTAGTGTCTAACATCGATGCAGTGATCTTAGGACGACATAAAATTGTTTCCTTAAGATTGTTGTGCTGATGATTCATTTCGAAGATCGATTCTTGCATTTTATAGATACTCGATATTTGAAGTTATGAATCTACGCTTGCAACGTAGCTGGTCCATGGGGTGCTTTATTACAGATATGGAAGTGTTCAAAAATTGCCAGGCCTCTAAACCATTCAAGTCACGCCCATGACGCAAAGAATAGACTTGCCGGGGACCGAATGAAAGAGGATGATGGTCTTCTAGCACTTGAAAGATGAGGAGAGTTGCTGCCCCACATGGTGTTCCGACTGGAGAGCATTGCGGCGCAGAAAGCGCACTCTATCCCGAGATCTTAACTTCCACATTGGATCCTCGAATGCGAAGCGCATCTTAACATGAAACTCTCGTGCAGCAAACAGGATGGATCTCATATTCCTTTATTCTACCTATCTCCTATCAATGACAAAGCCATCTCAAAAAACACGAGCCTGAGGCTCTTGGATAGGTAGTCACACCTTCTCTTTCTGGAAAGACCAATGAAAACGGTAACTTCTGAATTGTTCGAAACAGGGAGAGATTAACTCTCATTTCCAAACTGCTTCTGGATGTTGTTGAACGATATGGTCGCAGATCCCCTTTGTTTGGCTTTCGGCTGAGATGGATGCTCCTTCCAGCCCGTCATATAAATTACCTATGAAACAAGCAAATAATTGAAGCCGATGAACAATGTGAACCGCAGATGACGAAAAGAAAGATGTCTAGCAACTGATGCAATAGATCCACATTCACAGAGGAAGGGAAACATTCTCATGATTAGCATCAAGTATATGTAATGTTCTCTTCCCAGTGCACTACACTTAACCTCAATGTAATAGGATTAAACGGCTCTTGAAGGAAATAAAGCATGATTCTTTTCACCTAGTAAAGTTCCCGTTTAAGAAACAAAACAAAGGAGACAAACCAAATATGAGAATCCACAGCCGGATGTGGATACTATGGCTACCTGGAAAGTTGCAGGGATGGTACCGTCTTCAGCAGCAAACATTGACTCATAGATTGCTGCAGTTGCCAGAGCTGTTTCCCTTTTCAAAATCTGATTTTATGAACAAACAAAGTTCTCATTAATTTTATCAAGTGCATAGGAGTCTGCTATTGTAATAAACCAAAGGAAACAATGAGCGAGGGAAGAACATTCACGACATTTAGGGGTAGTCTTACAGGAATCCTTTGTTGAAGAGCATTAGTCTCGCCCATTGCCCTGAGATGTTCTATCAGCTCAAAAGCTTTACCAGAAAACAGAGGAAAAAAAGAACATCAGAAATACCCTATAAATTGACACTAATTGTTGTAAATACAGAGCCAAGAAACACGGTACTATAAAAAGAAATTACATATATAAGCATGACAAGAGAAAAAGGAAGCACAGTACCTAACATTAATTAAACATCATTGTTGATTGAGTTATAAGCCCCAGGCAATGAAAAGATCAAATCGAAACTTAAATTCTTCAAGCCTTTAAAATTCACTGACTAGCATGTCATAAACGAAGAAGATGCAAAACAACTTCTGACCAGAAAGAACAGCTAAAGAGAGGATTCATCAGCAACTAAGTCAGTAGATTTTGCATCTAGGATGCTCATATGCAGCTTATGCAAACCAATAACCGACTTCGCATAACATCTTTCTTGCTTACTACTCCTGGCTTTTCTTCCTATTTCTATGTAACACATAATTCTCCTCTGATAGAAAGAAATACAACTACCACCTTGACTTGACGTCCTTATATAATGCATTCTCTCATGTGCTGATAAAACATGTAGGGCTACAAAAGACTTTGTGCAAGAGCATGAAGTAGGCCTGTTAAGGATTACTAGGGAGAATGGACAAATAGAGAGGCTATGCAAAATTTTCAACAACAGCTTTTTCTCAGATATCAATCATTGGCCCTAAAGATTTACCATCTCTCGTTATAATTTAAATCTCAAAAGTGAGTTATAAACTAGCAGCTGCAATGAAGTCAAAACAGAAATTTCGTAGTTGAGCTGTCATTTTCACGCTGATAGAGAACTTAAAAATAGCAAGCACAAGCATTGAAACAAGAGCTCACCACTTTTATATCTTACTACATATTCATCCACATCAACACCTGGAAGAGAGAAACCTGCTCTTGTCAACAAATTACCAGCATCTCGAACCTGAAACACACCAATTAATGGTTGCGAAGTAAGGAAAAACGTGATAACTATCAATTAAAGGATCATGAATCATCTCTTTAACCGAGATGTATATGGACCAAAAATTCACTGTAGTCAGAAATGGCAGTTACAGGGGACACAGGACTCAAGACTTTATTATCACAAGTACATATACCAAAAAGTCATTTATGCACAAGCCCATAAAGTGAAGCAGGCATGCAAGACTGCATCTGCCAAATTTATCTTACTGTCCATAAAGGAAAGTACAACTTCATGAATACAGGCAAAAGGCAAGAGAGATTTGAAGAATACTTGTGCTAGAGGAGATACTCTTGGACTGATGCCTCCTTCACGTTCCATTTGTGCTATGGTGCATGCAATTCTCAGTTCCCTTGTAACAAGAATAAGAAAACAAAAGAATCAATCAAAAATTTAATCCTTAAGGTAAAAATGAGATAAATATATATAAGAGAAAATTCGACAACTTTAAGGTTTCTCCGCCCAAAATTGCTGCTAGAAAGAGGCCATCAGGCTTCAATGCCAGTTTACACTGTCAAAAAATAATAAAATAATTGTCTGAGCTTCAAATGAACAGAGAGTTTCATGCATTACCATATATCAGCAAATAGATCTACATTAAAAAAAAAAAAAAAAAAATCTGGAGAAGAACTTTCTAAACAGCATAAAGAAACAAAAAATAAAAGACTGCTATCATCCTCATCATGAGCCTTCACTTTCTCCAATAATCTCACAATAATCATAAGTCCTAATCAGTGATGAAAAAACTTACTCTCACTCTCCTGGGAGAAACATAGAAATCTGAAGGAAATTAAGACCTGATTACAGAATATCAATCCATGTTGTGGAATTTCATATAAGAGGTGGAGACTCAGTAAGTCTATTTGTCTGAGTTAGTCGAGGGCAAGCTCTGATGCTGAAATGACGAAGTTTTTAAATCAAGACAACTTGGCAGAGGGCATTACACAGTTTGACCAACTTAAGCTCCAAGAAACTACTTTCTGGCCTGAAAATAGCAGTGGAAGTCACTTTGCTCCGTTTTGTTTAAGTAACTTCCCTTTATATATGCAATGCATGCTGAGACATCAATTCTATGGTGCCTCTTTTCTAATAGTACACAAAAGTCCACTTGCACAAGTAACCCAATTTGATGTTTCCTACACAGCAGAATTTTTTGGAAGGCCCATATGCTCGCTTTAATTCCTCTTTCCCTCTAATATACATAACCATATTGTTGCCAACGAGGAACTACAAGATCAGATTGCACTAATGACGACAAAGAACAAGCAGACCCATACCTGAATCATCGCTCCAGGAAGATCATTTGTCCAGTGTAGACCCAAACAACTGAGGACCAGATCTAGAGAACTTTATGTCCAAAAACAGACTGTTAGGAATTCAAATTATACTGCTCAGCCAAGTAAACAATGTAATAGAACTAATGTCCAGATCTACACCTTTCCTTCATAGGCAAAAACTCTTCGTCACCAACAACATGCAGCGTCTCAATGTTCTTATCAGGTTTATCTTGCTCCCGCTCTTTGCACTGTTGTATCATGTCAGATGACATATCCATCATAATGAGCTTTTGAATGGCACCTTATGTCAGAAAAGAAAAAATGTTCATCATGTTATATGTATAGCATAAACAGTATTTACTAAGTCTGCAACACATTGAAAATAGTTGCATCTCTATCAGATATGTGATGTTTGCTAGGTGAGGATGCTAACATAAACTAATAAGCTTCCTTAAAAATCAAAGTGATGCTCATAAAATCATTACGAAGCAGCATACTAGATTTTCATACATGCAAACATGCTTATCTCCAACATGCAAACTGTAATAGCAGTTAATTGATGAGGAAAAAGGATCCCTAGTATATAGCTGTATACAAGGTATACATAAAAGAAGAGTACTAAGATGTTAGTAAAGGTAGGATAAAGCGAATGTCAGCAAGGGTAAGATAAAACTAACTCCCGCAGAGATCCTTTCTGCTCCACCAAAAAAAAACGAGAAGCATTTGTATTAAAGGATTTGCTTCCCACGAAACAAAAATTTGCATACTGCATCCCTCATTCAAAAGTCCCCTTTCTCTGCCCAGACATAGATAACGGGGATCAAAACACTCCAAGACTGTGACATAATATATTTGAAGCTCACATTATGAACTGTTATTTCAGGCTCCATTTGTATGTCCATCTATTCATCAAGAACAAGGCCGCTACTGTGATCAGTCTATAGAAAGCAGAGGCATGTTGTTACTGTAAGACAACCACTTTGCTCAAACATTTGGAGAGGACCTCCGCAATCGGTTTGCATTCGATCCAAATAAAAGCACTACGCATAACCACCATTCAACTGTTATTTCCTTTAAAACTGCATGCAATCACAAGTGTCCTGGCTAATTGGCGGAGAGGGAAAAGGGAATTGAACCTAAAACCATTTCGTCTCAATAAGGGTTTTCTGTCGACCCGTAGGCCAAAACTTTGTCTACATGCACAACAGTAGAGCAATATAGATTATGAACATCAGTCCTGTTTGTTTTATATATTCTTCCAACCAAATTAATCATAGTGGGCTAAGAATGTTAATAAACTCAAGCTAACAGGATTCGACAAGGAACCCACAAAAACTTGCCGTTCCAATTTGCAAAGAAAAGGGCTCGTCCTAAACCATGGGATCTCATTCTCACGAGTTCATGTCCCCACATGACGATCTCATGCGTTCTTAAGCGCCAAAGCCGACCTTACGGTGAGCAAAGATTGAATTAGAAAGCATTGCGCCAGTATTAACAACTCACCCCGACCGCGTGACAAGCGCCTGACAGCTTCCAAGGAACCACCCAAGCATAATGCTGTCGGAAATGTTTTCTTACAGTCCTACAAGAGGCGATCACACTCACAACATAAGCACCATGATTGGGAAAACCAAACTAAAACGCAAACTGAAGAACGAATTCTCTCTCCCCCATATCTCTCTCTTTGCCCAAATCGGATCGCAAAAGAAAGTGGACGCAATCTAAATCAAGTACTGAGGAATCCGCTCCACGCGGCGCCCACCTCCAAGCGATCCAACAGATTCTCCGCGACGGAATCAACGAAACAATCGCTGGGACGCATCAACCACGCAGCTCGATCACGCTGCCACGCCGACCATTCCAACCAGAAAAGCAAAAAAGAAATTGTAACTGGGCAAGCAAAACGACGAACGGGAAACTATCGATTTTCTGATTGGGCTCGCATTACCTGCTTCCGCTTGAGGTCGCGATCGAAGATATTCACCCTCGAGCCGTCGCCGCCGTCGGTGGAGAAGCAGAGGCGGGCGCCCTCCGGCGCTTCGCTCGCTCCCCGCCCGAAGAGCGACGGCGACCAGGTGCGGCCGGCGCTCCCGCCGGAAAGGAGGGACAAGCTTCTCGCCGCTCTTCGCATTTTCCTCGACGAGGCGAATCGTACGGAGAGTCGCCGGCGAGGTTTGGATTGGATTTGCCAGCTCTGGTGCTTCGCAGTGAAACGCTGTAAGGCTCGCCGCTCGCCGGCCGAGCCTCGCAGACGCTTGTCCAAGAGCAAGGGACGATGGCAGAATCGTAAATAGCATCCATGTTTTAATTAAAAAAATTACTGAAAAAACATTTCCCAAAAGCGACCGCTTTACACCGGTTGAAATAATTAATTAATGAGAAATGTTTTCATTGTCATAATCAATTATGTTTTAATATATTCATGAATGGTAAAAAAATTTCGTTTATTCATTTTTGTGTACAATACAAGCAATTATTTAAAATATATATTTTTTTCAAAATCATTCATTTTTTATCAAACAGAAATTTGAAAATAAATTTGATTTAAAAATGAAACTAATTCACATAGGTGGACTCATTGTTGTGAAATATTCTATCACACCTTGATCCACAAGAACAATGACATGACAATGATGACATGGCCATCCTTTCATCGAAGGACACCACCTCATCATAACCAAGATTGGGTCCGGTATCAATATATATACATTCACACACACATATATATGACAAAAAAGACATTTGGTTACAATATCAGAGTATTTTTATAATCCGTCAAACCAAAACATATACATTTTGCTTAATCTTATCAACTATATACAAGTCATATCAAAAGTTCCTACCACAAAAGTCCTCCTCAAAACGAATGATCATCCCTACTTGCGGCTCACTGAATAACCTGAAAACACAAGTAGATGAGAGGAGTGAGTTATCACGGCTCAGTGAGTAACGCATTTCTTCTAAGCGGATCAAGAAATTACTATGCACATTTAAAACACAATTCTAACTCGCTTTAACATAATATATAATCATAACTCAAATACTGAAGATACCAATGGTCTAGTCTATTAGTCAATCAACATGTATCAATGGTCTATTTCATTAATTAATCTCATCAAACCACACATCAATGGTCTATTCCATCGACTAAACTCAAATAACATGTCAACAGTCCATTCCATTGACAAACTCATGCTCAAATGTCTAAGACAAGAGGACCAAGAGTCCTCCTTGGTAAGGTTTTCACTTATTATTAGCTAGTAGCTCAGCCCACAAAGATATTATAGACTAGTATGCGCATATCCACACACCCCTCAAGGTTCATAGAGACATTGAGCATCAACTATCAATCACAATATCCAGTAATCCAACATCAGAATGAAAGTCATATCACAACATTTGATATATAAATATTAATGTCTCAAGATTCTTTCATAATTTCACAAATCATTTTCAAACAACCACTCAAATCGAATTCGAAATATAATTCATTTCAAATAACAAAATAGCCATAATAGTTCAATCATGTTTTATGCAACAAATATGCTTTTTATCAACTCATAGAATATTTAATCCATCATGTTTCTCAAAACATGAGTTTAAAATATAAAGAAGAAATAATGTCACTCACTTGGAAAAAGCCAAAAATCAACTACGACGCTTACTCGAACCAACGTACTCGAATCCCCAACAATTAACGAAAAAACAATATCAAAGGTCGAGTAAAAAAGATATTTTTATAACGACTCGCCTATACTAAGCCTATTTGTCGATGAAATGACACCTATGTGCCACGAAAGCTAGCATTTAGCGGAAACCTACTATTTTCTGCTAGGCGCGGCCCATGCGCTAACTTTGTCGCACTATAACTTCCTCCACAAAATCTCATTTCAAGCCTTCTTATAGTCTTTAGAAAGCTCTCTTAACGTACTACAACAACCTTAACTTAGCCGCCCCAAAACAGCATCGAAAACGCCAAAAAATCAAGCTCAAAGCTACTATTCATTACAGTTCCAGAACGCGCTCTCAACTTTAAAATTTCGTTCCGGACAAATCGCAAGCTCAAATAACTATCTGTAAGATGCTATAATTTCACAACATCCCAAAGTACCATTTCTATACAAATATGCAGCTCAACGACTCAAAAATTAGGCTTCGCCACACAAATATCCAAGAAATCTGAATTTCGAGCCCTAATTGCAACGATTGCTTCTAGTAGATGATTAAAGGCTTTGATCACTTACCGGCGTTACAAAACAAACTTGAGTCAGCTTGATGAGGTGTCCGGATTGTGAGCGCACCAAATTTTTTTCTTTTTTTTTGCCTTTCTCTTCTTTCTCTCCTCTCCCTTGTTTCTCTATTTCCCTTGTTTTCATTTATGCTAAAGCCCTCCCTCTCTCCTCTCTTTAAAACAGCGGGAAACTTCAACTATTTTTCTTCAACTTCTTTTATTGACTTTTCAAACCCTTTATTTTCCTTTTTTTTAGCCCATACATTACATATTCAAAGTCCAAATGGATTTGAGCTCGATTTGTGTGCCAAAACCCTTTGCTCAAGCTTCCCTCGAATATAAAATCTTTATACTAGTTCCACTAATTTTAAATTAGTTGTACCTTATTTTCTATTATCTCAAACAAATAAATAAATAAATATATAAACAAACGTGATTTAATTTTTGTATGGAGTGATGATTGAACCCCATAGCATAAAACATGTGCGAAAATAATCATTTCAATTCACCGTAAAGCCATGTGGGAAATTAATGAGCAAGCATTGTAATCCAAGCAAAATCATCATTGTAAAATAGATCGTCGAGGATCCAAAGGAATAAAAAATGGAAAGAAAAAGACTTTAGATATTTGCTAAAAACAGTAACAAAAGGGAGCCATACTTTTATTCATTTTCCATTGTTTATTAAAGTCGTCCGGACCGTCCGGGCCCAAACCTTATCTAAACATCAGATTGACTAATTAAAAAGATTTCGCCAAAAACGATGGAAATAATTAATTAATTAAAAATGTTTCATTATTGATAGCCAATTATGTTTCAATAATTTCATGAATGATAAAAAAAATTCGTTTATTCATTTTTGTGTACAATACAAATAATCATTTCAATTTTTTTTTTCGAAATTATTCATTTTTTATCGGAAATTTGAAACTAAATTCAATTTAAAAATTGAAACTAATTCACATAGCTGGAATCATTGCTGTAAAGTCCAAAATGGACTGGAGCTCGATCTGCCTGCGAAAACCCTTTGCTCGAGCTTCACCTGAATACAAAATCTTTATACTCAAGCTCGATTTTGGCTGGGTTCCATTAATCTTGAGTTTAGTCGTACCCTATTTTATACTATCTCAAACAAAAAATAAATAAACAAACGTGATTTAATTTTTATATTGAGTGATGATCGGACATTGCGGCATAAAACATGCGTGAAAATAATCAATTCAATTCACCCCAAAGTCATGTGGAAAATTAATGAGCAAGCATTGTAATCTAAGCAAAATCATCATAAAATAGATCGTCGGAGATTCAAAGGAATCATTAAAAAAAAAAAAACCAGACATTTGCTAAAAGCAGTAACCAAAGGGAGCCATACTTTTATTCATTTTCCATCGTTTATTAAGTCGTGCGGACCGTGCGGGCCCAAACCTTATCTAAACATCAGATTGACTAATTAGTTCGCACGTTTCCTTGCATGAAACGCGCCAAATTGTAATTTTTCTAACTCTTGCAGGGACCGAGGGGAGGACCGCACAGGCAGCTGTTCCCCACGAACGCCGCCGAGGCGAACTTCTTCGCGCCGTCGGGGATTCTCCCGCACAGCCGGTTGTAGCTCACGTTCAGGCTGTCCAGGCCCGACACCGCCTCCGGCACCTTCCCGTACGCGAGGTTCCTCGATACGTCCAGCTGCCTCATGGTATTCGGGATCCTCAGCGCCCCCATGTCGAACCTCAGCCTGTTGCCCGCGGCCGCGAAGCCCACCAGGAAATCGGTCCGGTTCAGCAGCCCCGCTGGGCTGCCCGAGATTTGGTTCTTCGACAGGTCGATGTAATCGTAGAAGTAGGTCTCCTTCGGTTGCCAGTCCTCCATCCGCATCTTGATCCCGCAGCCGGCCAGCTTGAGCGAGTATATGATCGGCGAGGAGGTGACCCAGGACGGGATTTGGCCCAGTCTGAACCGGTTGTGCGACAGGTCGAGCGACTCGATCCCTTTGACGTACATTTGGGGGAACGGGCCGACGAGGCGGTTGCGGGAGAGGTCGAGGTTGAAGATCTTGGTGAGGTTGGCGAAGCTCTTGGGCACGACGCCGCGGAACTGGTTCGACGACAGGTCCAGCGTGTCGAGCGCCCTAAAGTTCCCTAGGAAGTCTGGGATTCGTCCCGTCAGAGCATTGTGGCCGAGCTCGAGATACTGGAGCGTTGGTGCTAGACTCGAGATGGTCGCCGGAATCTCGCCGGATAATTTGTTGTGCGACAGCCTGAGGATCCCGAGATTGGTTAGTGACCCGAGAGAGTCCGGCACAGGCCCGGTTAGCCGGTTCCCGGCCAGGCTCAGCAGGGTCAGGCTCTTGAGCTGCCGGATCCCATCGGGGATGGCTCCGGAGAGGGAGTTCCCCCCAAGTTTCAGCTGGGACAGCTGAGTCAGCTCGGAGATCGAGGCCGGGATCGGCCCGGCGAACTCGTTCCCCTCCAGGCTCAGCGCATAAAGCCCGGCCAGCTTCCCGATGGCCGACGGCAACCGGCCCGAGAGCCTGCTGTTCTCGATGTACACGGACCTGAGCTTGGGCAAGCGGAAGAGGAGGTCGGGGAAGGGGCCGGAGATGTTCCTGAGGTCCCGGAGGTTAAGGCCTTGGAGGTCCTGGAGCTTGGAGAGGGAAGGCGAGATGGTGCCGGAGAGGTAGGCGGCGGGGCGGTCCGGGTGGCCGGAGACCCAGAGGTCGGTGACCCGGCCGCCGGGGGGGCAAATGATGCCAATCCAGGCGCAGCAGTCGGTGCCGGGCTTCCACGAGGCGAGGATGCCGGAGGGGTCGGCGGTGACGGCGGACTTGAAGCCGAGGAGGCCGGCCTCGTCGTCGGGGTGGCAGGAGGCGGCGGAGGCGGGGTCGGGGCGTGGGAAGACGAGGAAGAGGAGGAGCAGCGGCAGGGGGAACGCGAGGGAAGGAAGCTTCATCCCTCTGGCGGGGTGGGGGCTTGAATTGAGATGAGAGGGAGATGAGGAGGAATGGGAAGTGGGTGGCGTTGCTCCTTTGCTTCTTTCTTTTATACTGTTCCGGACCCGTCCACCGAGAAGTGGCGAGTCCACAATGTCGTGCGTCTTTCGACTCTGCCATCTCGGTCAAAGGGAGGAGAACCCGACAAGCTGAGCAATTTGCCAACGGGCCCGGCGCACCAGCAGCCGTGGCCATGTGGAAAGTGGTGGGGAAAACGCGCATGCTGCGTCAAGGTATGTCGAGACTGCTATATAAAAGAAGCATATTATGGCTCTGTTCATTTCATTGGAAAATGATTTGAAAAAATATTTTTTTTTAAAAAGTAGATCACTTGTCTCATAATTGTAAATTATCACTAATAATTTATGCCTAAATATTTTTACAGACAGTGGAAACATGTTTTGTTCGTTCATTTTTTAGAATCGTATAAGCAACTGATTTATATCCAATTATAGATAAATAAAAGAGATTTTATGTGTATCTTGAATCTCTTAGAATCTTTTTTAATATAGAGGGATTCGACGTGATTTGGGCATGGATAAATAGATTTATTCTTCTCTCTTGCTTAAACTCCTTTCACTGTTTTACATCTGTTAATAGATACATAAAAGAATATTCATGTCATAGTGAATTGTTTTTCCCTTGGTTTTCCCTTGCCAACTTCTAAACAATTTCACAATTCAATTCCTTTAAATTCTTTCTTTTCTCTCTTAAATTTTATATTCCTTTGTTTTCCAAACTTGATCACTCCCACCGAACTAAGTGTTAATGTGTTGAATTTGTACATCACTTGTGGTGGATCTAGCATTAGTGTTCGCTCCTGCTTAGTGCCTACTGTGACTCTTTGGTGGGGGGGGGGGGGGGGGAAATGATCCAGCCCATGGTCCGATCCAACATGTGATGGGTCGTCTCGTGCTCTCGTGCTTGGCTGCGCCTTTACTTTTCAAATTGGAGGATCATTAGCATCCCAAAAGGCTTGGCCCAACACATGCCTCGTCTCGTACTAGGCTGATGCGATGTATCGGCCGGCCCACTAGCCCACTAATGAATGGGTCGCGCGGTGCATGTGCCGGCCCGACCCGGCCCATTTGACACTCCCGATTCCCTCGGTCGACTAAAGAGGTGGATTAGGACGTGTTTGATAACCATTATATTTCTATTTTTTTTTGCTTGGTAACTATCCAAAATTTTCATTCTCGAAATAGAAATGCGTTTTGTAAATTTTGTAAATTTTTTTAATTCTTTTATTATATTTTTCTTTTTCCTTTTCTCTTATTGTTCCTCATTCTTTGTGGCTGGTGATCAGTTGGATGAGGTCCGGCAAGCTCACTAAAGCCTCGCTAGGCTAGGGTGAGATCCGCCATGCTTGCCTAGCCACGACAATTTGTCTGAGCTTCAAATGAACAGAGAGTTTCATGCATTACCATATATCAGCAAATTGATCTACATTAAAAAAAAAACAAAAAAATCTGGAGAAGAACTTTCTAAACAGCATAAAGAAACAAAAAATAAAGGACGGCTATCGTCCTTATCATAAGCCTTCACTTTCTCCAATAATCTCACAATAATCATAAGTCCTAATCAGTGATGACAAAACTTCCCTTTATATATGCAATGCATGCTAAGACATCAATTCTATGGTGCCTCTTTTCTAATAGTACACAAAAATCCACTTGCACGAGTACCCAATTTGATGTTTCCTCCACAGCAGAATTTTTTGGAAGGCCCATATGCTCGCTTTAATTCCTCTTTCCTTCTAATATACATAACCATATTGTTGCCAACGAGGAACTACAAGATCAGATTGCACTAATGACGACAAAGAACAAGCAGACCCATACCTGAATCATCGCTCCAGGAAGATCATTTGTCCAGTGTAGACCCAAACAACTGAGGACCAGATCTAGAGAACTTTATGTCCAAAAACAGACTGTTAGGAATTCAAATTATACTGCTCAGCCAAGTAAACAATGTAATAGAACTAATGTCCAGATCTACACCTTTCCTTCATAGGCAAAAACTCTTCGTCACCAACAACATGCAGCGTCTCAATGTTCTTATCAGGTTTATCTTGCTCCCGCTCTTTGCACTGTTGTATCATGTCAGATGACATATCCATCATAATGAGCGTTTGAATGGCACCTTATGTCAGAAAAGAAAAAATGTTCATCATGTTATATGTATAGCATAAACAGTATTTACTAAGTCTGCAACACATTGAAAATAGTTGCATCTCTATCAGATATGTGATGTTTGCTAGGTGAGGATGCTAACATAAACTAATAAGCTTCCTTAAAAATCAAAGTGATGCTCATAAAATCATTACGAAGCAGCATGCTAGATTTTCATACATGCAAGCATGCTTATCTCCAATATGCAAACTGTAATAGCAGTTACTTGATGAGGAAAAAGGATCCCTAGTATATAGCTGTATACAAGGAATACATAAAAGAAGAGTACTAAGATGTTAGTAAAGGTAGGATAAAGCGAATGTCAGCAAGGGTAAGATAACTAACTCCTGCAGAGATCCTTTCTCCTCCACCAAAAAAAGAAGAAGCATTTGTATTAAAGGATTTGCTTCCCACGAAACAAAAAATTGCATACTGCGGGTGCGTTTGGAAATTGTTTTGGAAGGGGTTTTGGGGGCTAAAGACCTTTGGGCCAAAATGGGAGTGTTTGGGAACTACTTTGTAAGGGGCTTTGGAGGAATGCTGGCATTTGCAAAGCTAAAAGCCCAAGGCAGGTTCTAGGCTGCCTTGGGCTTTCAGCATTCTCGGAATGCCTCATCACTATTCACATGTGTACTGTTCATCTTCTTCTCCAGCGGTGCGGACAAGCTCGAGAGGCTGGCAATGGACTCGGCTGAGGTCGGCGAGGTCGCAGCGACCATCACCGGCCAGTCGCGCGACCCCGGCAAGTCGCAGCGACCGCTTGCGAGTCTCGGCGACCGCCCGCGAGTCGCGTCGCCATGACCTCAGGCGCGACCTAGATTTGGGTCGTCGGAGGTCGCGCGACCTTAGGCGTGACCTAGATCTGGGTCGCCGGAGGTCGCGCGACCTCGCGGTGACCGGCACGACCTAGATCTGGTCGCCGCGAGGTCGCGTGACCTCCGTCGACCAGATCTGGTTGCGGTGAGGTCGCATGACCGATCGGCGCGACCCAGATCTGGTCGCCGCGAGGTTGCGCGACCTCCGGCGACCAGATCTGGGTCGCGTTGATCGTTGCGAGGTCGCCTAACCCTAGGCGGCCCTCGACGGTCGTCTTCGGGTCTCGCCGGCGGCTGCTTGCCTCTCGTTGGCGGCCTCCTGCCTCTCGCCGGCGAACTCTTTTATTATTTTTTGATATATTTTTTTTTATTTTTTTATTAATCACCAAATCCTTTGTAAATGTAGTCTTTCCAAACACTATTTTTCTCGAAGTTACTTCAAAATGGACTTTCAAATTACAATTTACCAAACACCGTTTGCATTTTGGAAAATCCCTTTAACTGAAAGGTGTTTGCATTTTCTGAAAGGCTTTTTCCATAGGTCTTCCCAAACGCACCTGCAGCCCTCGTTCAAAAGTCCCCTTTCTCTGCCCAGGCATAGATAACGTGGATCAAAATACTCCAAGACCGTGACATATTATATTTGAAGCTCACATTATGAACTGCCATTTCAGGCTCCATTTGTATGTCCATCTATTCATCAAGAACAAGGCCGCTACTGTGATCAGTCTATAGAAAGCAGAGGCATGTTGTTACTGTAAGACAACCACTTTGCTCAAACATTTGGAGAGGACCTCCGCAATCGGTTTGCATTCGATCCAAATAAAAGCACCACGCATAACCACCATTCAACTGTTATTTCCTTTAAAACTGCATGCAATCACAAGTGTCCTGGCTAATTGGCGGAGGGGGAAAAGGGAATTTAAAAACCATTTCGTCTTGATAAGGTTTGTCTGTCGACCTGAAGGGCCAAAACTTTGTCTACACACACAACGGTAGAGCAACATAGATTATGAACATCAGCCCTGTTTGTTTCATATATTCTTCCAGCCAAATTAATCATAGTAGGCTAAGAATGTTAATAAACTCAAGCTAACAGGCTTCCACAAGGAACCCACAAAAACTTGCCGTTCCAATTTGCAAAGAAAGGGCTCGTCCTAAACCATGGGATCTCATCCTCACGAGTTCATGTCCCCACATGACGATCTCATGCGTTCTTAAGCGCCAAAGCCGACCTTATGGTGAACAAAGATTGAATTAGAAAGCATTGCGCCAGTATTAACAACTCACCCCGACCGCGTGACAAGCGCCTGACAGCTTCCAAGGAACCACCCAAGCATAATGCTGTCGGAAATGTTTTCTTACAGTCCTACAAGAGAAGATCGCACTCACAACATAAGCACCGTGATTGGGAAAACCAAACTAAAACGCAAACTGAAGAACGAATTCTCTCTCCCCCATATCTCTCTCTTTGCCCAAATCGGATCGCAAAAGAAAGTGGAAGCAATCTAAATCAAGTACTGAGGAATCCGCTCCACGGGGCGCCCACCTCCAAGCGATCCAACAGATTCTCCGCGATGGAATCAACGAAACAATCGCTGGGACGCATCAACCACGCAGCTCGATCACGCTGCCACGCCGAACATTCCAACCAGAAAAGCCAAAAAGAAATTGTAACTGAGCAGGCTCGGCGAACGAGAAACTATCGATTTTCTGACTGGGCTCGCATTACCTGCTTCCGCTTGAGGTCGCGGTCGAAGATCTTCACCCTCGAGCCGTCGCCGCCGTCGGTGGAGAAGCAGAAGAGGGCGCCCTCCGGCGCTTCGCTCGCTCCCCGCGCGAAGAGCGACGGCGACCAGGTGCGCCAGCGCCCCTGCCGGAAAGCAGAGACAAGCTTCTCGCCGCTCTTCGCATTTTCCTCGACGAGGTGAATCGTACGGAGACTCGCCGGCGAGGTTTGGATTGGCTTTGCGAACTATGGTGCTTCGCAGGGAAAGAGCTAAGTGAAACGCCGGAAGGCTCGCCGCTCGCCGGCCGAGCCTCGCAGACGCTTGTCCAAGAGCAAGGGAGGATGGCAGAATCGTAAATAGCATCAATGTTTTAATTAAAAAAATTATTGAAAAAACATTTCCCAAAAACGATCACTTATACTAATTGAAATAATTAATTAATGAGAAATGTTTTCATTGTCATAACCAATTATGTTTTAATATATTCATGAATGGTAACAAAATTTCGTTTATTCATTTTTATGTACAATACAAGCAATCATTTTAAAAATATATATTTTAAAAATCATTCATTTTTTATCAAATAGAAGTTTGAAAATAAATCTGATTTAAAAATAAAACTAATTCACATAGGTGGACTCATTGTTGTGAATTATTTTGTCATACCCCGATCCACAAAAACAATGATATGACATGACTGTCCTTTCATCGAAGGACGCAGCCTCAACATAATCAAGATTCGGCTCGATATCAATATATATACGTTCACACACACACATATATGACAAAAAAGACATTTGGTTACAATATCGGAGTATTTTTATAATCCACCGAACCAAAACATATACCTTCTGCAACGATTAATTGATAAAATTATCAACTATATACAAGTCATATCAAAAATTCCTACCACAAAAGTCCTCCCCAGAACGGACACTCACCCCTACTTGCGGCTTACTGAAGAACTTACAAAACAAGTAGATAAGAGGAGTGAGCTACCATGACTCAGTGAAAAATACATTTCTTTTTAGTGGATCGAGAAATCACTATGCACATTTAAAACACAATCCTAACTCACTTTAACATAATATATAATCATAACTCAAATATCGAAGATACCAATGGTCCAGTCTATTAGTCAATCTCATAAAACATGTATCAATAGTCTATTTCATTGATTAATCTCATCAAACCACACATCGATGGTCAATTCTATCAACTAAACTCAAATAACATATCAATGGTCCATTCCATTGACAAGCTCATGCTTAAATGTCTAGACAAGAGGACCAAGAGTCCTCCTTGGTAAGGTTTCCACCTATTATTAGCTGGTGGCTCGGCACACAAAGATATTCTAGACTAGTATGCGCATATCCACACACCCCTCAGGATTCACAAAGACATTGAGTATCAACCATCAATCACAATATCCAGTAATACAACATCAAAATGAAAGTCATATCACAACTCAAACATTTGATATATAAATATTAAAACGCTCTTCAAAATGTCTCATGATTCTTTTGTAATTTCACAAATCATTTTCAAGCAACCATTCAAATCAAATTCAAAATATAACTCATTTCAAATAACAAAATGGCAGTAATAGCTCGATCATGTTTTATGCAACAAAATATGTTTTTTATCAACTCATAGAATATATAATCCACCATGTTTCTCAAAACATGAGTTTAAAATACAAAGAAGAAATAGTGTCACTCACCTGGAAAAAAGGCCAAAAATGAACTACGACTCTTACTCAAACCAATTTACTCGAATCCCTAATAATTAATGAAAAAACAATATCAAAGGCCGAGTAAAAAAGATATTCTTATAACGACTCGTCTATATTAGGCCTATTTGTCGATGAAACGACACCTATGTGCCACGAAAGATCGCATTTAGTGGAAACCTATTGTTTTCTGCTAGGCGCGGCCCACGCGCTAACTTCGTCGCACTATAACTTCCTCCACAAAATCTCGTTTCAAGCCGTCTTATAGTCCTTAGAAAGCTCTCTTAACATACTACAACAGCCTTAACTTAGCCGCCCCAAAACAGCATCGAAAATGACAAAAAATCAGGCTCAAAGCTACTGTTCATTACAATTCCATAACACACCCCCAACTTTAAAATTCCGTTCCAAATGAATCACAAGCTCAAATAACGATCCATAAGATGATATAGCTTCACAACATCCCAAAGTACAATTTCTATAAAAATATGCAGCTCAATGACTCAAAAATCGGGCTTCGCCGCACAAATATCCAAGAAATCTGAATTTCGAGCCCTAATTACGATGACTGCTTCAAGTAGATGATTAAAGGCTTTGATCACTTAGCGACGTTACAAAACAAACTTGAATCAGCTTGATGAGGTGTCTGGATCGCGAACGCATCAAAATTTTTCTCTTTTTTTCCTTTATCTTCTTTCTCTCCTCTCCCCTGTTTCTTTATTTCCCTTGTTTTCATTTATGCTAAAGCCCTCCCTCTCTCCTCTCTCCTCCCTTTAAAACAGCCAAACTTCCGCTATTTTCTTCGGCTTCTTTTGTTGACTTTTCAAACCCTTTATTTTCCTCTTTTTTTTAGCCCATACATCACATATTCAAAGTCCAAAATGGATTTGAGCTCAATTTGTGTGCCAAAACCCTTTGCTCGAGCTTCACTCGAATATAAAATCTTTATACTAGTTCCACTAATTTTAAGTTAGTTGTACCTTATTTTCTACTATCTCAATCAAATAAATAAATATATAAATAAACGTGATTTAATTTTGTATCCAGTGATGATCAGACCCCATAACATAAAACATGTGCGAAAATAATCAATTCAATTCACCCTAAAGCCATGTTGGGAATTAATGAGCAAGCATTGTAATCCAAGCAAAATCATCATTGTAAAATAGATCGTCGGGGATCCAAAGGAATAAAAAATAAAAATAAAAAGACTTCAGATATTTGCTAAAAACAGTAACAAAAGGGAGCCATATTTTTATTCATTTTCCATCGCTTATTAAAAAGTCCACCAGACCGTGCGGGCCCAAACCTTATCTAAACATCGGATTGACTTATTATTTAAAAATATTTCGCCAAAACCGATGGAAGTAATAAATTAATTAAAAAATGTTTTCATTATCGATAGCCAATTATGTTTCAATATTTTCATGAATGTTAAAAAATTTCGTTTATTCATTTTTGTGTATAATATAAATAATTATTTCAAAAAAAATATTTTTGAAATTATTCATTTTTCATCGGAAATTTGAAACTAAATTCAGTTTAAAAATTGAAACTAATTCACATCGCTGGAATCATTGCTGTAAAGTCCAAAATGGACTGGAGCTCGATCTACGTGCCAAAACCCTTTGCTCGAGCTTCACCTGAATACAAAATCTTTATACTCAAGCTCGATTTTGGCTGGGTTCTATTAATCTTAAGTTAGTCGTACCCTATTTTATACTATCTCAAACAAATAATAAATAAACAAATGTGATTTAATTTTTATATTGAGTGATGATTGGACCCTACGGCGTAAAACATGTGTGAAAATAATCAATTCAATTCACCCCAAAGCCATGTGGGAAATTAATGTGGAACGGGTGGTTCAGTGGAGCCATGCATTTTTATCATGACCACAGACCTGGGCCACTATCCTGTCTTTTCCGGGATGTCAGAGCCTTTTAAGGTCCTGCTCAGGATCAATGAGCAAGCATTGTAATCCAAGCAAAATCATCATAAAATAGATCGTCAGAGATTCAAAGGAATCATTAAAAAAAAAAATCAGATATTTGCTAAAAGCAGTAACAAAAGGGAACCATACTTTTATTCATTTTCCATCGTTTATTAAAGTCGTCCGGACCGTGCGGGCCCAAACCTTATCTAAACATCAGATTGACTAATCAGTTCGCACGTTTCCTCGCATGAAACGCGCCAAATTGTAGTTCTTTTAACTCTTGCAGGGACCGAGGGGAGGACCGCACAGGCAGCTGTTCCCCACGAACGCCGCCGCGGCGAACTTCTTCGCGCCGTCGGGGATTCTCCCGCACAGCCGGTTGTAGCTCACGTTCAGGCTGTCCAGGCCCGACACCGCCTCCGGCACCTTCCCGTACGCGAGGTTCCTCGATACGTCCAACTGCCTCAGCGTCTTCGGGATCCTCAGCGCCCCCATGTCGAACCTCAGCCTGTTGCCCGCGGCCGCGAAGCCCACCAGGAAATCGGTCCGGTTCAGCAGCCCCGCCGGGCTGCCCGAGATTTGGTTCTTCGACAGGTCGATGTAATCGTAGAAGTAGGTCTCCTTCGGTTGCCAGTCCTCCATCCGCATCTTGATCCCGCAGCCGGCCAGCTTGAGCGAGTATATGATCGGCGAGGAGGTGACCCAGGACGGGATTTGGCCCAGTCTGAACAGGTTGTGCGACAGGTCGAGCGACTCGATCCCTTTGACGTACAGTTGGGGGAACGGGCCGACGAGGCGGTTGCGGGAGAGGTCGAGGTTGAAGATCTTGGTGAGGTTGGCGAAGCTCTTGGGCACGACGCCGCGGAACTGGTTCGACGACAGGTCCAGCGTGTCGAGCGCCCTAAAGTTCCCTAGGAAGTCTGGGATTCGTCCCGTCAGAGCATTGTGGCCGAGCTCGAGATACTGGAGCATTGGTGCTAGACTCGAGATGGTCGCCGGAATCTCGCCGGATAATTTGTTGTGCGACAGCCTGAGGATCCTGAGATTGGTTAGTGTCCCGAGAGAGTCCGGCGCAGGCCCGGTTAGCCGGTTCCCGGCCAGGCTCAGCAGGGTTAGGTTCTTGAGCAGCCGGATCCCACCGGGGATGGCTCCGGAGAGGGAGTTCCCCCCAAGTTTCAGCTGGGTCAGCTGAGTCAGCTCGGAGATCGAGCCCGGGATCGGCCCGGCGAACTCGTTCCCCTCCAGGCTCAGCGCCATAAGCCCGGCCAGCTTCCCGATTGCAGACGGCAACCGGCCCGAGAGCCTGTTGTTCTCGATGTACACGAACTTGAGCTTGGGCAAGCGGAAGAGGAGGTCGGGGAAGGGGCCGGAGATGTTCCTGAGGTCCCGGAGGTAAATGCCGTCGAGGTCCTGGAGCTTGAAGAGGGAAGGCGAGATGGTGCCGGACAGGTAGGCGGCGGGGCGGTCCGGGTGGCCGGAGACCCCGAGGCTGGTGACCCGGTCGCCGGAGAGGCACGTGATGCCATTCCAGGCGCAGCAGTCGGTGCCGGGCTTCCACGAGGCGAGGATGCCGGAGGGGTCGGCGGTGACGGCGGACTTGAAGCCGAGGAGGCCGGCCTCGTCGTCGGGGTGGCAGGAGGCGGCGGAGGCGGGGTCGGGGCGTGGGAAGACGAGGAAGAGGAGGAGCAGCGGCAGGGGGAACGCGAGGGGAGGAAGCTTCATCCCTCTGGCGGGGTGGGGGCTTGAATTGAGATGAGAGGGAGATGAGGAGGAATGGAAGTGGGTGGCGTTGCTTCTTTGCTTCTTCTTTTATAGTGTTCCGGACCCGTCCACCGAGAAGTGGCGTGTCCACAATGTCGGGCGGCTTTTGACTCTGCGCTCACGGTCAAAGGGAGGAGAAGCCGACATGCTGAGCAATTTGCCAACGGTTTATCTCCATACCCGGCGCACCAGCAGCCGTGGCCCGTGGCCATGTGGAAAGTGGTGGGGAAAACGCTTCCCGCTGAGCCCCCTTTCTCCTCGGTCCACAGAAACAAAAGGTTTGGTTTGGAATGGACTGGTCATGAGCTTGCCCCCCAGCGTTACTTTGCTTGGGACCTGGCTTTGGCCGACATATTTTGAAACACAAGGAATTTTTTATCTTGAATTAAAACATAAAAATATTTAGAATTCGGAAATGATTCAATGGAAAAAATGGTTAAGGGGTCATTATCAATATGATTTATCTCCGATTAGATGGTATCGATTAGTACCACACAAATGGGGAAATATATTCAATCAAACACGTATAGTGCAAAATAAAGATTTAAACAAAAGGCATTCCGACAAATTTTAGCGGATGGTGCCGCTACAGTTGGTGGCGAACTCGCTTTGGGTAAAAATGTATTAGTAGCTTATCTGCCATAGGAAGGTTACAATTTTGAAGATGCAGTACTCATTAGCAAGCGTCTGGTATACACTTTAGGGTACTAGCTAAAGCCTTACGTATGTCTGGTGGAGATCATATTCACTCTGGTACTGTAGTAGGTAAACTTGAAGGAGAAAGAGACATTACTTTGGGCTTTGTTGATTTACTATGTGATGATTTTATTGAAAAAGATCGAAGCCGCGGTATTTATTGCTTCGAACATAGGAGTTGCTAAGAGTAAAATTCGGGAAAAGGAGCCCATTGTATGGGAAATACTGCAAGAAGTTATGTAGGGGCATCCCGTATTGTTGAATAGAGCGCCTACTCTGCATAGATTAGGCATACAAGCATTTCAACCCATAACCAAGAGGAGGTTGCGGCACTCCGAAGGGAGATTCATGATTTAATAAAAGAAAAACTTCGGAAAGAATCTGAGAGAGGGGTGGGCAACTTCAGCCGGTGCTGGCGCCTGCCGCAGGACCTCTTAAGAGGGCAGTGGATTTGGAGCCTGCGGTAGTGCTCCTTCTCCTTGAGAGGGCAAAGGTAGGGAATCGAGCGCCTGCGACAGCGCCTCTTGCCCAGCGTTCAAAAACGGGGCAAGAGCTTCAAATAATTCAACAAACATAGGGTTACTTTTTTCTATCGAATCGAATGAGCACTGTGAACTATCTGCTTCAAAAAGATAGTTGGTTGAATGAGACTGGAAACCTTCTTTCTTCGATCGGAATACAAATAAGATTAAAAAGGCCATCATTGGGGCAAAGGATAAACCTCTCCTGACCGAGAAAAACAAGTTCCAGAGGCATCTTCCATTCATCTCGATTTGGGTTTTTCCGCACCATATTTGGATCTGCCTCTTCTTCGATCCGGAATTCCCAGCAAATCCTTGACTCCTCGAATACAATGGGATTTCACACCTGGCAAATCTTTCACTCTACCTCCTCTTATTAAGACCATAGAATGTTCCTGCAAATTATGACCTTCGCCCGGAATGTAAGCAAATATATCATGTCGATTGCTCAATCGTACTTTGGCTATCTTATGTAGAGCTGAATTAGGTTTTTTCGGTGTTCTCGTTGAAACACGCAGGCATACTCCTTGCTTCTGGGGACATTGATCCAAAGCTCGAGTATGGTCCGTGTGCCGTTTTTCTTCTCTACCATGACGAATCAATTGATTTAATGTAGGCATCGCTCTTTCCTTTGTCCTTACCCCCGATTTTTGCCCTATCACTAGTGATTACTCCCGATCCGAAGCACCCCTTTTCCATTCATAGAGAGATCCAATCGTCAAAATCAATAAAAAGGCCATCATGGACCAAGATCCAAACGAATCAATCTTGTTGGGAGGTACTGCCCAAGGAAAGAAAAAGGTGACTTCCAGATCAGGGATAATAAATAAAATTGAAACAAGATAAAATCGTATATCGAAACGACTTCTGGCATCACCGGAAGGATCGAAACCACATTTGTAGGCCGACAATTTTTCTGGGTAGGTCAAACTATTGGAAGCAAATGGAAAAGGAACACTGAGTAGGATCAAAGAAAGTAGCGGACTAATCACTAAATAGATACAAATAGGTGCAAATTCTGACATCATCACAGCCCACTTGCTTCTCTCGCTCCTTGCTCGCGGAGTGGCATACCGAAAAAAGAGAGTAGATTCCATAACATAACATAAGACTCATCTTACAACGAGAGTAAGACATTGCACAATGATCCGAACACTTTGTCGCATCTCTTCAATACGGATACAGTAACGATCATAGCGATCTCCTCTGGTACCTACTGGTACGTCAGGATCCAATTGGTCATGAACATCGTAAGGTGCTGCTCTTCGCGAATCCCAGCATACCCCTGGTTGGGATGGGTAGGCCCACCACTCCACTTTCACTTAGGCCGGGGCCAAGTCAGTGGGGGGACCCTGTCGGGCTCCTCTATGAATCAAATTGGGATTCATATCATGCTCTCAAGCCCACGGGGTCCTTGTACCCCGTTCATGTAACACATGAGATGTATAGGCATTTTGAAACCAACCGGTTGCATTCTTCCTTCAAATTCTGGAATATCTACCTTAATGTCATAATCTCGCTGGAAATTAAATCATAGTTTCTACGAGCATGACGATAGGGAGCAGCTTCATCACTCGATGCACGGCTTCTCGCACGATAGAAAGGGAGGAAGGATTCGTGGAGGTACGTCCAGATTACTATATAAAATAAGGTTAATACCTTAAAAAACCTCAAACTGGTATATCTATGAAAAATTTACCTCAAACTATTTTTTTTATCATCAAAAACTCCAAACTGGTACACATGTAGCAAATCTATCCTCTGTTAGCTTCCATTCGATTTTGCCGTTAACCTTGCTGACGTGGCAAATCATGTGAAAATTCATAAGTTTAATACCATTAAAAACCCCAAACTAGTATATTTATGACAAATTTACCCCAAACTGGTATATCTACAACAAATTTACTCTAAAGTAATTTTTTCGATCATAAAAAACCTAAATTGGTACACGTGCGGCACATTTACCCTCTTTCAATTTTCCCAAATTTGATCGAGTTATGATGTACAATCAATTTTATTTTCCGGATTACTCTAACGTTGCCTCCATATCATTAATACTTGTTTTTTTTTTTTTCTTTTTATTGGAATCATTATTAGAAAACTATTCAAAGACTACCAAATGTGCACTTCATTCTATATCAAATACTATCCAAAAAAAAAAAAAAAGCTTTACAGATCAATTATTAATGATATGGAGGCAATGTTAGAGTAATCCGGAAAATAAATTTAATTGGACGTCACAATTCGGTTAAATTTGGGAAAATTGAAAGAGGGTAAATGTGCCGCACGTGTACCACTTTAGGTTTTTTATGATAAAAAAAATTAATTTAGAGTAAATTTATCGTAAATATACCAGTTTTGGGTAAATTTGTCATAAATATACCAGTTTGAGGTTTTTAATGGTATTAAACTTATGAATTTCCACATGGCTTGCCACGTCAGCAACCACGTCAGTAGGGTTAACGGCAAAATCGAATGGAAGCTAACAGAGAGTAGATTTGTCACGTGTACCAGTTTATGGTTTTTTAGAGTATTAACCCTGTAAAATAAGCATGTCATGGCTCTGTCCATAATAATTTGAAAATATATTTTTAAAAGTAGATCACTTGTCTCATAATAGAAAATTATCGCTAATAATTTATGCCTAAATATTTTTACATACAGTAGAAGCATGTTTTGTTCGTTCATTTTTTAGAATCGTATAAGCAACTGATTTATATCCAATTATAGATAAATAAAAGGGATTTTATGTGCATCTTGAATCTCTTAGAATCTTTTTTAATATAGAGGGATTCGAGATGATTTGGGAATGGATAAATAGATTTATTCTTCTCTCTTGCTTAAACTCCTTTCACTGTTTTACATCTGTTAATAAATACATAAAAGAATATTCATGTCATAATGCATTGTTTTTCCCTTGGTTTTCCCTTGCCAACTTCTAAACAATTTCACAGTTCAATCCCTTCAAATTCTTTCTCTTCTTTTCTCTCGGAAATTTTATATTCCTTTGTTTTCCAAACTTGATCACTCCCACCGAACCAAGTGTTAATGTGTTGATTTTGTACGTCACTTGTAGTAGATCTAGCATTAGTGTGCTTGGGCTGCACCTTTACTTTTCAAATTGGAGGATCATTAGCATCCCAAAAGGCTTGGCCCAACACATGCCTCGTCTCGTACTAGGCCAATGTGATGTATCGGCTGGCCCACTAGCCCACTAACGAATGGGTCCGCGGTGCATGTGCTGGCCCGACCCGGCCCATTTGACACCCCCGATTTCCTCGATCGACCAAAGAGGTGGATTACGGTACGTTTGATAACCAATTTTTTTTTTCTAAAAATAATTTTTATTCATAAATGATTTTTTTTTTTTTTTTGTTCTCGGGAATAAGATCCGAGTTTTTAAAGACGCCCGGTAACTATCCAAAATTTTCACTCTTGAGATAGAAATGCGTTTTGTAAGACAATTAATTTTTTTTATTTCTTTTAATTTTTTTCTTTTTCATTTTCTCTTCTTCTTCCTCATTCTTTGTGGCCAGCAACCGGCTGGACAAGGTCTAGCAAGCTCGCTAAAGCCTTGCTAGGCCAGGGCAAGGTTTGGCGAGCTTGCCTAGCCACGACAAGCTTGCCCGAGCAAGGCCCAACTAGTGCAAAGCTAGGCCTTGCTAGGCCAGGGTGAGGTCGAGCTTCGTCGGTGGATTGGCGAGCCTTGCCTGGCCAACGGCAAGGCTCGACCTCCCCTAGATCTAGCATGGCCAAGGCTCGCCGTGGCCAAGTAAGTCTTTGGCAAGCTCATTGGACCTCACCCAGGCGGTCACCAGCCTTCACCATCGACAACAGTGGCTATTTACCAGTTGGGAGGAGGAAGAAGAAGAGAAAATGAGAAAAAAATAAAATAAAAAAATTGGACTTGATTTTTGAAATTGTTCTCGAAAACAATAAACTAATTTTTTCTATTTATTGATTCTCCTCTAAGCCTATTTTTGGAAACAAAAAAAGAAAGGATTTTTGTTTCTGATGATAAAAAAATTTACTTGGATTTCTGTTTTTTTTTTTTTTTGGAACAAAAAAACATAATCAATTGTTCCCGAAGTGTGACCAAATAGACCATTATTTTACCATTTCCTTTCCTCCTCCCTTCTCCATCCACCGACAGAAGTCAGCTTTAAATGGAGCAACTTGCTCTTGATGTTCGTGTTGCCGCCTAACCTCAAATTGATCCCTCATACTCGTCGGCTTGATTTCTAAAGCCCCATCTGTTCACAAAATATTAATGATTTGGAATTAATTGCTTGCGTAGCTAAATAAATGAATGAGCGAAATATTTTTTTATTAATTATAAAAATATTTATATATAAATTATCGTCGATATACAAATATTTATCATTAACTAGTTATTTAAAGTAATATAAGCAATCAACTTAAAAAGAATATATTTTTCAAATCATTTTATTTGTAGTGAAACCAAGGAAACCTAAATATCAAATAAGTCATCCGCATGGTAACATTTTTGTTCCTTCCGAATTCTGTTCTTTTGTTCTTCGGAACAAAAAAAGAACATAAACCATTTTGTAACGCCAACTTATTTTTTTATTCTCCAGAATAGAAAAGTAGCTAGGGAATATATTTGGAACAGAAATAAGAAACAAAAAAAAGTAGTTTCTTGTTTTCGGAAATAATTTCTATAAATAAACCAATTTTGTTTTTTGTTTTTCTTTTGTTCCTCTCTCTTGCTGCGGCCACCTCCAACAGCCTGGAGCCATCGCCGACCGCCGACCATCGATCGACACCGTCGGCCACCTTTGCCGCTTGTTGATTGTCGCCAACCGTCAGTGTCCTTTGACCACTAGCCGCCTCCGCTGCTAGCCACCACCGGGCACCACCGATTGTTGACATCGGCCACCGCCATCCTTTGACTGTCAACTGCCGGCCGCCGCCGCCACCGCCGCATGACCGCCAGCCGCCAATCGTTGCCGCTGACCGTCGCCGCACAACCCACCGCCCGTCGGGTAGTTTGTGGGTTGTGGGTGGCGATTGTGTGGCGGCAATGATGAGCAGCGGTGGCTGGCGATTAGCAATTGGAGGACAAAAATAAAAAAATGAATAAATACAAAAAATAAAATTGTACCAAACGCATTTTTATTCTTTTTCTATTTCAAGAATATAAATTTTGTGTAGTTACCGAACATCTTATTTTACATAGAAATTGTTCCCCGGAGCAGAAATAAAGAAAAACTATTTTTCTAAAGAAATTATTCCCTTGAATAGAAATGTTATTATTCGCACCCTAATTAGCTTTAGTTCGAGAGCTTTCGGTACCTTTTTGTTTCAATTAGTTCTTTGTACTTTTTTTTTTGGGTCAAATAGTTCTTTGTACTATGGTTCGCACTAACTTTCCTAATTTGTCGAACTTCCTGTGTTTTGTAATCTTTAGCGAAAGAGTTAAGGAAAAAATAATGGTAATCAATGCATTTTGATAGAAACCTGGCTTATTTTTGGATAAAAATGTCGATGTGATGCGTACGTGGCAACGATTCGGCATCTTGAAATTTTGTCGCATCTTCTCAAAAGTATTTATTCGAATAGAATAAAAAAATAATTGGAACTTTAATACAATTAGTGAAACCAAACTGTAGCAAATTCCCTAATCACAAAATGGAAGTCGACGATACTATTATTTCTTATGGGAGAGAGTAATTGGTGAATCAAGGCTTATAAAGAGCATGGTGTTAACGATGCCACCAATGCACATGTTAAGGTGCTGTCCGGTAATTATTTTATTTTCAAGAATAATTTTTATTCGGAAATATTTTTCTCTAATTTTATCTCTTGGACAAGTTTTTAAATAATTGAAGAAGTTTGATAATTGTCCAAAATTTATATATCAGGATGGAAATGTATATGATATGACCCTTAAATTATTTTGTGACTTAGAATTTCCTTTAATTTTTAAAAATAATTTTATTACATTTTTATTTATTTTTCTTCTTTTTGCTTTAGCCATGGCTAATGGCTGGCGACCTCACCAGAGCGTTGTCAGTTCCCAGCAAGGCTGAGCCTTGTCGACCCAAGTCTCGCCTTGCCACTAGCGAGGCTTGGCCTCTTTAGGGGGCTAGCAATGGGCGAAAGGAAGAAGAATAAGAAGAAAAAGAAAATAAAAAGAGAAAGTGGTATTGATTGTGGAGATCTTCTCAAGAACAAAGAAGTAATTTTTTTTTTTGCTTTTTGATTATGTTTAAAATCTATTTTATAGAACAAAATAGTTACCAAACGGATTTATATTCTTTTTTTATTCCCGGAACAAAAGAATAAAATCAGACAGTATTTGACTGGTTATCAAACATGGCCTAAATATACTCGAATATCTAATTTCGATATATTGATTATGGATATAAAAAAAAGAGTCAGTGTATTGGCAATATATTGATTTAGTTACCTAAAAAATGTCTTAGTGCACTTGTAAAGAAATAGAAAAACACGTGATAGTAACTATTATGTAAAGGGGGACTGTCATAGTTTCTTCATGAACTTATTAATATGAATATGATATTTTTTTTTTAAAATGAAGCGTGCACTCGGATGGATGGGCCATGAGAGATCCCACTGTCACGGTGTCACCCCGCACAATTAATCCCCTATGTTTCAAAACCCATAGATGAGAGGGTTATATTTATGGTTGCATTTGGCTATTTGGATTTCTCTTATTAACAAAATTGAATCTCTTGAAAGAAAAAAGGAATATGAATTCTACCGATTGTATCAAATGTCATTTTTCTCATCAATTCGAATAAAATTAAATGAGATCAAGAAAAGTAAAATTGCCACTGCTAACCTAAAAGGTGCCAAATTGATATACGTAATCACGAAAAAAGTTATGATTTATATTCAAAGAGTAAATACAAAATAAAAAAGAAAACAAATAGCTGAAAAAATAGTGACTATTGATTATAAAAAGTCGGAAAGATTTCTCAATCACTTGTATTTTTTGATAAATTTTTCGTCATCGCAAGGCTTCACAGTCCCAAATTTTTCTTGATACGTACTCTACATATTACTCATACAAAATGGGGTAAATTTTCGAAGTTTTGGATTTGACGTGCACCAACTCTAGAGCAAGGGAGAGCAAAATGAATATTTCCGTAATATATATCTTTTTTGGGGATAACTTAGGGCACAAGGGAAGCGGCGAGGCATGACGGTCCACGGACTGATATCATGTTATTGTCAGTAAGGCTCATTTTAATAATTTAGAAATAGAACGTGCATTAGGATCGTGGAATAAATTTTTCTAAAGAGGCTAAGCAAAGCCGATCGCGCCCTCGTAACCACCGAAAGCCGGAGGGAAGAAGAAGGAGCAAAAGAAAAAAGAAAATAAAATTAGGAAAAAAAGAAGAAGAAAACGACGAGAAATGACGGAGTAATTGGCGTCACTTTCTTTCTTCCGCTGCGTTTTACGGGGGCCAGATGGAAATTCAATCAGAATAAAACAGAATCGAATTCCTGCGCACGACGGAGAAGCGCACCACCAACAGAGCCGGAGGACACCGGACGGAGGAGGAGGAGCCGCAATTCGATCGGTCCCGCCACCGCCCGCCTCCCTTCGACCGATCCGGCGGGCGTGACCGTCGATCTGCACCCGCGCGCGCGCGTAGATCGGCGCCCGAGCGAGCGTCGATTTTTACCGGATCGGCGCGACGCCGATGGCCCTCAACATGAAGACCCTGACCCAGGCCCTCGCCAAGGCCGGCGCCGTGATCGAGAAGACCGTGCAGACGACGGTCCAGGAGGTCACCGGCCCCAAGGCCCTCCAGGACTACGACCTCATCGACCAGATCGGCTCCGCCGGCCCCGCCCTCGCCTGGAAGCTCTACTCCGCCAGGGCCTCCCGCGACGCCGGGCGCGCCCACCAGTACCCCCAGGTCTGCGTCTGGGTCCTCGACAAGCGCGTCCTCTCCGAGGCGCGCACGCGCGCCGGGCTGTCCAAGGCCGCGGAGGACGCCTTCTTGGATATAGTCCGGGCGGACGCGGCGCGGCTGGTGCGCCTCCGGCATCCCGGGGTGGTCCACGTGGTGCAGGCTCTGGACGAGAGCAAGAATGCCATGGCCATGGTCACCGAGCCCCTGTTCGCGTCCGTCGCCAATGCGCTGGGCAATTTGGAGAATGTTCCCAAGGTTCCTAAGGAGCTCAAGGGCATGGTTCGTGCTCTCGTCCTTCTCTCCTCATTTCTTATCAGTTGTCGGCAATAGCGTAAATGCTGTCGATCGTTGCATTGACGTACTTACTTCGACAATTAGAAGCGTTGTGAGATTTCTTGCTTCCTGCAACCATTGTTAGGTTTTAGTCGCATGACCTTATAGTTAATTTGTTTTTGGTGATCCTCAGTATTGATTAAGCTGATTGCGTAGTTTACATTGGTGTGGTTCAGATAGGACCTCTTTTTGATTACTAGTTTGATAGGAATCCATACAGAAATTGAGGTAGAAGGAGTGTAGCCTCCTGGTCAAACTTGGTTCAGGAGAGGGTAAGGCGAATAGTAGTTTGATAGGCATGTTTACAGAAATTGAGCTGGAAGGAGGAGCTTGTCTGGTGCACAAGCCTCCTGTTAATCTTGGTTCAGGAGAGGGTAAGGTGAATGCCTCGAGATGTACATGACGACTGTTTCCTTGGTTCAGATGGGAGGCAAAGTAGGCACTCACTATATTTACGAGACTTCACCAATGACATTTTGCACGTGCTTTTTTCATTTTAATGATATGCATAATGTCTTCTCTGGGTTGTGGCTATTATTATCTTCAATTTATTCTTTCAAGAAACTTCTGCTTTTGGATGGAGCATGCCTATTTAAGAAAGCATATTGATGTCCATAACCCTTTGTTTTTATTGGCTTGTCCTTTATAAGATCCAACGAGTACCAGCTAGGATCTATATAGGCCTGGATGTAAATTAGAGGATACTGGTGTCAAGAATTGCAAAATGAGGAGGGGCTTGGTGTTTCTTGTCTTTCTATTTATTCAGGATTGTCTTCTTTTAAGTCAAGTCAATTCGTGTCTGCTTTGCAGGAGATGGGGTTGTTGGAGGTGAAGCATGGCTTGCTACAAATAGCAGAATCACTGGACTTTCTCCATAACAATGCGCGTCTCATACATCGGTCGATATCACCAGAGGTTAATTCTTTGGACACCATTTCTTTTCCCTGAACTTGCGTTAGGGATCATTGGAAGAGAAGCATAATGTATTGTGGAGTTGTTTCTTTTATTTCTTGCATCATGTAACGTGACTATTTTTGTTATGCTTTATCTTTAAAACTGGAACTAATAGGATCTTTTAGCTGAGTGCTGTCTTCTTCTTTGCTTGGGTGCATGTTTATTTCTTGTCACCACAATTTAGTGACATGATAGTTGCCCCCTATATTAGATGTGAAGTTCTATATGAACGACTTTACCTTCACATATTTGTATAACTTTATGTTCCCCAAAATTCTTGTCACGCTGTCTTCATGTCATGCTTTCCAGGGGATTTGTACTTGCAAATGAATATTTCCCCTTTCGGAAGAAAAACTTTGTCTTTCCCTTTAATAGTTGATGTTTCTACACTTCTAAGTAAAATTTTCACTCTATAATCCAAGATTGGAGAAATGGTAGGTGGGTTATTGGACATGCATAAGTAATTAATCGGAATCTTTTTTTTGGCAGAACGTGCTTATTACATCAAGTGGAGCTTGGAAGCTTGGTGGATTTGGTCTTGCCATTTCCTCAGACCAGGCCTCGGGGGATTTATCTAGTCTGCAACCCTTCCATTATTCTGTATGTGGATAATTCAATAAGATGAAGAGTGAAGAAAACTTTGTTTTCATCTCTCTATTCTTTGAGACATGATTGCTGCACATTTCTTTTCTCATTTTGGATCTTACAATAGATGTTGGCCAAAGTTACTTATCTTTTTCCTTTATTCACGATGATTTTACTCAATCTTAACTGTTAGTTAGTGCCTGATTGTGTTTTTGTACTTTCTACCTACTCGATTCTTGTTCTCTTGCTACCCCAACCATTACGTAATGATGTAAAACTGTGGAGATAGACTAAAAATTCTCTTTTATGTGTCATGACATTATTGTGTGGCACAATTCTTGCATTTTGTTCAGTATGTTATTGCAGATATTAGTATGATGGTGGTTTGGTTACTTATGCCAGCTTTTGTAATGATCATGCAGGAATATGATGTTGAGGATTCTGTACTGCCCGTGCAGCCATCACTAAATTACACTGCTCCTGAACTGGTCCGGAGCAAGACAGCTTCAGCTGGGTCTGCTTCTGATATATTTAGTTTTGGATGCCTTGCTTACCACTTAATTGCTCACAAGCCTTTGTTCGACTGCCATAACAATGTCAAAATGGTACTTTTCTATCAAACGCTGAGCCTGTCCTTCTATCTATGTAATCCAAGTGTGCGCCCGTATAGGGGGATCAGTGGACACACATTTTTTTTATGGGATCTCTCTTTATTTATGGTGCTCCACTGATGCGTTTTGTTTTTGATGTGCCGTATGCAGTATATGAATACCCTGACATACTTATCAAAGGAAGCATTCTCAACCATTCCTCCTGAGTTAGTTCCTGACTTGCACAGAATGCTTTCAGCAAACGAATCTTTCAGGCCTACAGCACTTGATTTTACAGGTCCTTACTTGATATTGTTTTGTGGATTGATTATGTATTAGTGAAAAAGGGAAGATTTACGAATCTGTAGACATTTTAATGCATAATAAAGGCAAATAATTGATCTTCACTTTATTTGTACCATGGGCAGTTGGTATGGCTCAGATATTCTGTTTATTCTGTTTGCTATGTGAAGGGAATGGTAGTTTTTGAATTGATGGATAAATTATTGGGTTATTCCTTGTCCATCTTGAAGGTCCTCGTAACCCCAAGGAGAGATGTCCTATTAACCATGAGAACAGGTGTCCTCTCTTTAGTTTCTCTTCTCAGTAATTTATGTTCTTCCACAAGATGAGAGCAATTATAAAGTGAAATTCCTCGTAAGAAAAGCAGAATTAGTACTTATAGTTTGTTTATAGGGTGGGTTCTTGGAATTGATTGAAGAAGCATTTTGGCTTGAAATGGGGTGATTGGCCATGTGTACTTCTATTGAAGCTGGGGAAAAAAGCAGTGCGGTCAGAGGCATTACGCAGTTGTCAATTGCATGGGTTATTAGGAGACAAGCTTCTTTTAGATTTTACTTTGGAATTACTATTCTTTGCTTGCAAAAAAAATGACGAAGGATGTGTTTTTTGGTCAATTACAGCTTAGATGAACTTCATATCGTTTATTTGTAATGTTTGACAATGACATATGTTTCTCTTAATGTTCTAAGATTAAAATTCCTTTTTGGGCAGGTTCACCATTTTTTCGAGATGACACGAGGTTGAGAGCTCTTCGCTTCCTTGACCACATGCTTGTATGCATAGTTATACTATTTTGTTAACTCACTCTTAGCTGGACAATTGAATTAGAATAAGATTGATATACAAACCATGATGAATCTTGTGTTCTTGCAGGAAAGAGACAATATGCAGAAATCTGAATTTCTGAAAGCATTATCAGATATGTGGAAAGATTTTGATTCTCGGGTTTTGCGGTATAAGGTTTGATTTTTATTGGGTGTTAAAAAACATAATATACAACGTTGGCTGCTATCATTTTTTTGACTTCTATGTTTCTTTCTATGCATTTGTGGATTATCTCCCAGCTCATCAAGTAATTAATGTTATTTGAATGAGACAGTTCCCTGTATGTAATGTATATACCATCTCTTTTGAATAGAATAGCAATGAATCATGTTGTTCAACTTATGCAGTCCCAATACCTATTCTAAATATTGCTATTTATATGTAAATTGAGGATTTGTGTGTGTCTGCTTATCACATTTCCTGCTAGGAGGGATATATGATTTTATTAATTCTTCTTTAATAAAGCCCAAGAAGGATTTTGTTTGAGGTGTTGAATGTCATTTATTATTTTGAATCTTCTGAATGATGGGCAATTCAGTTCCTGTCTGCTGTGGCGACATTTCATTTTAAATGAAATTCTTTTGTCTTGTCAAAAAGAAAAAAAGTTGATATTTTGACTAATTTAGAACCTAGATGCTGTTATTTGATTAAAGAGAAACAGAGGTAAAACTAAGGTGGCTTATAGCCCTGGAGAAACTTCTTTTTGGTTTGATAGCGAACAAAGAGGGGAGAAAGGTTGGCTGGCGACAAACATCTCATTGTCAGCTGAGCTTGTTTTGTCAAATATACTTTATTCTGGTGAATGCTGTAAAGCATTCCAAATTCATCTAGCACTTTGGTTTTCAACTCTAGTTTTCTTTAATTTGGCTCTAGATTTGTACATCTTTTTTGTTGTTCTTTACTGAATAAAGTTTTTCCATTATGTCCGTGCAGGTTCTGCCGCCACTTTGTGCTGAACTTCGGAATCTGGTGATGCAACCGATGATACTACCCATGGTACTCACGATAGCAGAGTCTCAGGTACTTAGGCCTAAGTCTTTAATTTTAGGAACAAATGTTCTACAGAAGGATGTCCTCATGCTAGGTTTAGAGATTGGCTACTGTTTCTGTAATTTTTCTTGCATACATTGTAAAAGGAAAGCAGAAATGAGGATAAAAGTCTTTCTTTTCCTTCAAAAAGTGAAGATTTATGAACCAAAAAAATGATTTAGGGGGTGTTTGTTAACACTTCTTTTTTTTGTTTATAAACAAAATTTCTGTTTTTTTGTTCCGGGGAACAAAAAAAGAACAGAAACGCGTTTGTTTGCGTTTTTGTTCCAAATCTATTTTTTTTGTTCCCAGGAACACTTTTGGAACACTTTTGGAACAGAAACAAGAAATAAGAAAAACTTGTTTCTTGTTTCTAGAACAAAAATTAAGAACATATTTTCTCTCTCCTCTCTTTTTCTTCTCTTTTTTTTTCTTTTTTTTTCTTTTTTTTTCTTTCTTTTTTCTTTGGCTGGCCACCGGCCTCGGCCATGGCTGGCGACGCCGGCCCCTGGCGAGGCTCGGCCTCTCCTTGGCTGGGTGAGCTCGGGCTCGCCCAGATCCAGCGAGCCCGAGCTTGCCCAGCCTAGGCTCGGGCTCGCCCAATCCGGGCTCGCCCAGCCACCGGCAAGGCTCGGCCTCGCCGAATCTGGGCGAGCCCGAGCTCGCCCAGCCAAGGTGAGGCCGAGCCTCGCCCAACCACGCAAGCCTCGCCGAGGGCCGGCGAGCCTCGCCGTGGCTGGGCGAGGCCGCCGGCCCTCGTCGGCCAGTCGCCGGCCATGGTCGAGGCCAGCGACCGGCCAAAAGAAGAAAAAAAGAAAAAAGAAAAAAGAAAGAAAAAAAGAAAATAAAAATAAAAATATTACAAAATTAAAAGAAACAAAAAAAGAATACAAATTTACTAAACATGTTTCTGTTCATTTTTTATTCCCTGAACAAGTTTACCAAACGTGTTTTTTTGTTCAAAAATTGTTCCCCGGAACAGAAACACTTATTTCTATTTCTGTTCCCTGGAACAATTTTTAAACAAAAATGTTACCAAACGCACCTTTAATGAAGAATTTGACTTATGTGTTCCTTTGATGAATCTAGATATGATTTGTGTGAAACAATAATTAAGATGGGCGCACTTCACCTCAACCAAACAATTTAGGTCTTCATTCACAGTTTGAATCTACCAAAAACTATAATGGGTTAATTTCTTATAGCTATGAATGATATAGGCAAGCAGCTAGGTGCAATCATTCTTGTCTCTCTTACTTTGCGAGTAATGATTTTCGCTTATCTGGTACAATAAGTAGATTCCTTGGATCTTTTTTCATTTCGAATCTTCTGGAAATATTTCTCTGCACCTCAATCTTCTGAATAGAATGGATTACCATATTCTTTTCTTTTTTGGGAAAAGACTGTTTTAGTGAAAAGCCAATAGTTTTTTCAACACCAACTTAGAATGTTAATGCAATATGTTTCACATGCTATTCATGATCAGAAAATGTTGGTCTCTCTGTTTCTGCAATATATATATATATATATATTTAAATGTCTTAAGAAGATGAGAACCTTAGTTTTAGATGTTGCATCTTTTGATGTAAATTCATTTTGGGAGAATAAGTGCAGGATTGAGAACTAAACAGTTAAAAATAGAAAAATTCCTTGGAATGAGGCCTAGATTTTCTGAAGTTTTAAGCCTTCTATCTAGTGCAGAAGAGAAGAAGAAATTATTATGAACATTGGGTTGGCAAAGTGAAAATTTTCATTTCTCTCATTATTTTCCCGCATAATGAATTTTTTTGGAGAGGAGAGCAGTCAATGAATCAAAAGTAGAATGAGAGTTTTATGAGGACTAGAGACATTCTGAAAGTTGAACTTCTGTCCTCATGTCTTTTGCAGAGCCAAATACAAGAATTACCTTCTTTATATCTGACATTGGCCCAAAATCAGTAATGCATTTGTTATATACCCACTCTGAGGGATACTTTTAGTTAAAAATAACATAAAGTTTTGGGAATCTTGACTGGCTTGCTGGATTCTGGATTAATCTGTCGCTTTGTGCCTGATAGGACCAGCCTGAAGGAATAACCATAATTTCTCCATCTTGGCTATATTAAAGGATAGACTCAAAACCTCCTTTGGGTCTAGGATCATGATCCATGTACCTTGTCCCAGTCTCTGTATACTTATGTCTTTACTCGCCAGAATTCTGGACCCTGCGGATAACTTCACCATTGCTAGAATTTGCATTCCCTTGTATATTTGCTTCTGTTTGTTCATGGAAGGTTGAACAAGAATTTATGCTAAGTGTGATGCATGTGTGCGTGCGTGCATATATCCATTTGTCTGGTTGGATGTTGGCTTCTGCCAAAGTACATGTATTGAAAACTTTGATTTATTAGATAGCGTATGTCCTCATTCATTGTCAATTCCTTTTGTAGGATAAAAATGATTTTGAGTTATCTACGCTTCCAGCACTTGTTCCCGTTCTCAGTTCTGCTTCTGGCGAGACACTGCTACTACTCATGAAGTACGCAGACCTAATTATCAACAAGGTAATTGCATAAGTGTGATAGGGGAACTGAGATTTCTGTGACATATTTTACATTGAAGAGGAGCTTCTTGTGTTGGAGATGATAATAACTGTCATATCTGGATTAACCTCTGGTTTGTCAACTGGTTTGGTTGCCGCGAAAAGAGATTGGAGAAAACTGTATGATGTTTTTCCTTATCCAAATTAAGCGGCATTTTCTGGGTGGAGAAAATAGGAAGACATACATACATAAACATGATCCATTTCCCTTCAGTTTTGGATGAATGAGTTCTCTTGGTATAGGACTTGCACCTCCTTGGTTCTCTTTAATGAAGCTTTTACTTATCAAAAAAAAAAAAAGGGCAAAAATTTGGATGGCAGTCAGTTGCAGTCCATAAGGAAATAATTTACCCATATATCTCTTTAGTTTGCTTGCGTTCCTTTAATTTGTACTTCCCTTTCCACTTCAAGCGTCATCGGTTACCTAACCCAATGAATTACCATGAAATCAGGTCTTTAGCTTGCTTACACTTTTATTGGGATTTATGTGAAGGACTTCTTTTTGTTAAACATTGCTACTGTGAATTTGTATCTTTTTGTTAAACATTGCCGCTGTGAATTCGTAGCTGTAATTGGAATTTATTTTTAGTTTAAATGCTCCACTGTTGATTCATTTCATGAGGGTGTCTGTTACCTTCAAATTTAGTGTGATAATTGATTTTTTTTTTCTGCTAACAGTTGATATGAAATCAGTTGCTTGGGTCACTTATGCTATGACTAGATTTCTTTCAACTTTGGAATTGGGTGGGCCTTATACGTGCTAATATAATCATGCAAATTATAGCCTTTCCTTTCTTATGACCCAAAAAAAATATAAAATTATAGCCTTTCCGAGACGCTGGCTTTCCAGTCGCAACAGGATCAGTTAAATTAGTTGTTGACTATCAAATTACTACTTGCAGACTCATGAAAGATAGTTCTTAGGGATTGTGAGTTATGTTTTTTCAGTTGTATTTATAAATAATGTGCATCTATAAATTTTTCTAGGAACGTGAAATACCATTTGTCTGAATATTTGAAATCTCTCGTTGTGTGCTTTAATTTCTTCTATCATGTGTATGCCTTATATCCAGCGGTATTGATCGTGACATGGACCTGAATGTCATTGTAGACTAGTCAGGAGCAGTTAATATCTCATGTCCTGCCATTATTGGTTCGAGCTTATGATGATAGTGATGCCCGCATACAAGAGGAAGTCTTAAAAAAATCCGCATATCTTGCCAAGCAACTTGATTTTTCGGTAATTTCCTCTTTACTCTTAGCAACAGTGCTACTTGTGTTAAATTATTGTTAAAGCTTCTTTGCAATGTGGCGTGCACAAGCCTTGTCTGATATGAAATTGGGAATGAAAGACAAAGTGGCTGTTTGGACAATAAAAGTTGCTGCATCACATTTGGAAAAGTCTTAGGTAAAATATCTTAACACATATAAAAGGATGCTTCTTAGTAACTCCTTGTTTGTTATTTTAGCATTTTCTCTGCCATTTTCTTGCTGCTTCATCTCATTTTTTCCTAATAAGGTTACTCTTACCTATGACCTTCTGTCCTTGCATGATCCACTGATATTTGCTTAAACTATTGTTCAACTAGTTCACTCCTGTTTATGCTAGAAATCAGGACGCTTTATTTGCACATGGATTTCTATTGGACAGGCATATAAGAGTCTCATTAGGGCATAGTTGATTTGAGTCGCAGCAGTTTGATACTCGAGCTTGACTGGTCTCTATCGTGCACAGCTTGATACTCGTCTCTGGCTTGGTTTCACAAGCTCGATCAACTTGATTAAGTTTTCTATATGCTCAAACTTGTCCGGGCTTGACTGAAATAATTTTTATTTTTATTTTTATCAAAGCCCATTCTAAGCTCGAACTGAGTCTCGAGCTTGAACTAAAATTCTTAAAATATCATGTAAATTTTCAAAAATCATTTGCTGTTTGTAATACTTACAAATTAGACACATTAATTTCCATATAAAATTCAACTACTTGATTAGTCTTGCTACTCGAGTCAAGCCTTGTCAAGCTTGAGTTCAAAGAGAAGAATCGAGATGAGTTCAAGTAATATACAGGTCAGTCTGGAGTAGCTCATGAGTAAGTTGATTGGGTTACAATCCATCTCAATTTTCCTTCTACGAAAACTTCCCAAGGTTTTCATTTTTATGCTTTGGAGGTTGTCTGGAAAAAAGTTTTGACTATTGACAATCTTAGTAAATGAGGCTGCTGTTTGGTGCAAACCTATTATCTCTGTAAGATGGATTGCATTATGCCTACTTTTGGTACATTTAGAATTTGGGGCTAGGACAGTTTGATTTGAAAATAGAAAGAGAAGCATTAGACTTTGGATAGTATAGGTCCAGAGGAGTAAGAGATGTTTTGACGAAATGGTGGCACATAATTCTAAACATCGTTAAGCAGAACGTTGAATGGATTTTTCCTGATATTTCTATGTGGGCTTCAGGATGACCTAGTATGCTTCTACCAACTTTACTCAAGCGATCGGCTCATGTAGCTTCTTTCTTAGGAATATCAGAATCCAAAATTGCATGACAAGCCCTGGGGTCAAGCTAGACTGTAATTTTATGTCCTTTTCAAAACTGAAAGTTGAAAAGTCAGACGTTAAACTGATAACCTTCAGACTTAAGTTCCATGTGGCTCACTGCACAATCGGAAGTCCATTGACCTCTGTATTATGTGTCTAGTCAGGTGTGGGATTGATTGGAAAAACAAACAAATTCTATGTTTAGAACCCAGAAGGGTTCACTACAGCTCTTTGTGATGGATCTTGGCTGGCATGCTAACGTCTACAGATCTTTGGATTCGGTTCCATTATGGTGCTTCTTTGGTGTAGACATGTGCTATTTGATTGCAAGATTTTGCTGCTGAAGGCAATAGATGCTGGGTTTTAACAAACAACATCAACTAATAGAGGAATCTGTCATTGCTCAAGTTGACTCCTTTATTTTTTTGTCCTATATATGGAGCTTCATGAACAGTTTTTGATGATTTTTGTTGGCAGCATTAATGCTCTCCACTGTAAGTTCTAATTTCTTGCTATTTTATGCAGCTAGTCAAGCAAGCAATTTTGCCTCGAGTTCATGGCTTAGCGCTTAGAACCACTGTTGCTGCGGTATGTATGTCTAATATGCATCATTTACGAAAGTAAGTGGTCAGACTGATGTCATCGGGAAGTTGTCACCAAGATATTGTTTTCTTTGTTTGGACTCATCATATTTACTCTTTCGTCAACTTCATTCTCTTTGGAGTATCGAACAGAAAATTCATTAAAAGGGTACGGGGGGGCTGACTCAACAATTTTCCATGTGAATCAGAAATTCACGATTTCCTCATTCTTTTCACCTTGATCACCGTGTGTTTTTTTCTGTCTTTATTTAGGTTATCTCGACTTTGACGCATAGTAGGTTAGACATTTGTATTGTGTTTGTCTGCCTTGAGTATGAGGTCTTTCACTTTAAGTCGGGTGGAAAAATTTCATTAATTCTCGTCTTGTTGGCTTTTTCTCTTCTCGTCTTCATCTTCTTCACCCAGATTTTGATTGTTTCTACATCAATGCCTATGCTTCTGCCATGTCTGATGATAAATAATCCATCAATCTTGTTTACCATCAATCTTGTTTAATCATACATTTGCTTATACATTATTCTAATATGTTTTATGTGCTGGAGAGTTATCTTATGTGCATGAAGTCTGTGAATTCTCATCTTTTGCGTCTAGTTTGATGCTTGCTTTGTTTCTTTTGGAAGGTGAGAGTCAATGCTTTGCTATGCTTAGGGGATTTAATTCATAAGCTCGACAAGCAAGCTACCCTTGAAATTTTACAAACAATTCAACGTTGTACTGCCGTTGACCGTTCTGCTCCTACACTCATGTGTACTCTTGGAGTTGCGAACTCTATGCTTAAGCAGGTAGGAGTCTGCTTTGCACTCCTGTTCAAAATGCCTTTTTACAAGTACTTGTGTTTCTTGGTATTATTGTTGTTTTTATGATAAAGTAGAAAGTTCTCTTTCTTATAATGACTATTTCTCTGCTGCTTTTAGTATGGAGTAGAATTTGCTGCAGAGCATGTCCTTCCATTACTTGTGCCTCTTCTCACTGCACAACAATTGAATGTCCAACACTTCGCCAAGTATATGCTCTTTGTAAAGGATATATTAAGGTACAGCTTTAGTATCAGCATACTCCCTGCTCTTGCTTTCTTCTACGGATGTATTATCATTATGTTTATGCCATGTCACAGGAAGATAGAAGAAAAACGAGGAGTTTCGGTTGGCGATTCTGGTACTGAGGTCAAGTCATCTTCTGCGGCGGATGGCCTGCTGTCCCAATCCAACAGCAAAGCAAGCGGTACTGTCGCTTCTACCATGAAGAAGTCCTCTTCTTGGGATGAAGATTGGGGTCCAACAGCCAAGGGACTCATCACTGCAAATTCCCCAAGCATCTCTGTACCTCCAACTTCCAGCAGTCAACCTGTGCAATTGCTTTCTCTGCAAATGCCTTCCTCCATCCCATCTGCAGCATCTAGCCAGCAAACAATCACAACATGCATCCCAGTAGCTGATGTGGAATGGCCTCCACGGGCGTCATTGAGTGTTAAGCCCCATTCAAATGAGGCAGAGAAAAAAGTGGATGCAGGGGCATCATCTACTTTGAGTTTTGATGACATTGACCCTTTTGCTGACTGGCCCCCACGCCCTAGTGGCTCCCAAAATGTTTCCGGGTCTTCCAAAACTGGCACTGTGGCAACATCTTCGAATGGTTCTGCTGTCATGAGTACGTCTAACATGACGAATTTCCAGACTAGCAACTGGGCCTTCAGTCAAAATTCTGTTGAGCCATCGAGAACCAGTATAGGTAATTCTGCTTCAATTGGTGGTGGTCAAAATGGTGGTGTTAGTTCCCAGAATTCTTTAGGCTATCTAAAACAGAGTCAGGGAAATATGAGCTCCAGCTTTAATCTTGATAAGAAACCATCTGATATTGGGTCCATCTTTAGTTCCAACAAGAGTGAACAGACTGCTCCTAGACTTGCACCACCACCTTCAACTGCAGTTGGCAGAGGGAGAGGGAGAGGTTTGACGTCAACCTCTCGGTCAAACCCTCCTAAATCGGCCTCTGGACAGCCGCCCCTTTTAGATCTACTGTAATTTTGTAAGGTAGCTGTACAATGTTTGTATCACATAATATTGGAGTGAAGAGGTGAAAACTGGGGGTGAAGAGGCCTTGAAGAGTGGCCATTTTTACGGTGCTTGGAGAAGATCTTGACTTGGATAACGATAGTGGCCCTAAGTATTTTAGCCTCCACTACGGCAATGGCAACTGGGATGGTTGTGAATTCATGGTATTAGTCGCTTTTGAGTTTTGCGTATAGCTTGAAGCCAATTGTATGTACGGAACTTTTTTATTCTTGATGTTCTGTTCGATTCTTTGTTGAATTGATGATCTCAGGCATGTGCATTTTTTCAGGGTCCCGACTGTCTGGGGTAGTTTCATATTCATTTCATGATAGGATGAAGATTATTGTTCTGCACAAGCTATTTGTAGATTGATATAGCAATGATCAAAATGTCACAAGTTGAGCCCAACATTGTGAAGTTGAGTGGGTTTTGGTATGTGAAAGAGGCAGTGGACAGAGAAGCTGCCAATTGCTATTGGCCATTTGATATCTCTTTTATAGGATGCTTCTGTTTGATTAATGGACAGTTGAACCAAAAATAGGAGCGCAAATGGAGTGGATGGGGGCAATAAACCATTCAGAGTCACCTGAGAAAACAGATGTTTGAGAAATGGTTTACGGCCGAATTTGTCCGAATTCGATTGTTAATCCGACAAGTTCGTGAGTCAATGAACCGGCTCTTCCGCAGGCTGTTTTCTGACTCTCTAATTTGAGGTATCCACCTGGTAGTAAGTGACGCGTGGTATATAGTCACTTCTGTTAAGGGATTTTGTGAACTCGTCCATCAATAATTACAGTACAGTTTCTGGCTTATTAGAACCAGTGTGGATCCATGGAAAAAAAGGGGTTAATAACCAAAAAGGTTTTAATCCTGTGGATCCATGGAAAAAAGGGGTTAATAACCAAAAAGGTTTTAAGCCTATTATATGGATGATAATTTAGTCTTTGAACCTTTTAATTAGGCCAATTTAGTTTTAAATTTTTTGATAATTTATTAATGTATTTATTTTGGCTAATTTTGGTCGAAATTGCTAACGTGGCATTAACATGGATAATTTTTTTTCGATTATTTTTCTATTTTGCCCACATATTCCCATTGCATTTTCCTTTAAAAAATGTAAAAATGTCCACGTCAATGGTTGGTGTCCTTGTTAGCGACTCCAAACTGAAATTGGTCGGGTTATATTAGCAAATTGTTTATAGATTTATGACTAAATTAGTCAAATTGGGTATATGTTTGGGATCTTTTTGGGGAAATGCAGAGAAAACCTCTGAATTTTTTTAAATATTGGACTCTGTATGTCGATTCTTCAATTCATGTTATGATTAGAGATCCTATTCATGGTGGAGGATGTTAGGGTCTTTTCATTCAGTTCATTTATGTAGATTTACCATTGGTGACTAATTTACCTCATTGGTAAGTGGAAACTGTATTAAATCAATAGATGTAAGATCAGTTATTGAAAACTGACAATACAATCAAGAAGCACTAGATATGAAAGTTTTTTTTTTTAATTTTTTGGTTGGTCACTAGATATGAAAGTTAAGAGGCAAAAAGCGGTAGATAACAAAAGATTGATCTTCGACGCTTATTAGTACTTTAGTTTTGTTCTGACAAAAAATAAATAAATCTAGTTTTGTTAAAATTTAGGGACTAACTTAATGATTTGATTTTATGGAATGCAACCATATATCTAATTTTACCAAGAAAAAAGAGATACTTAATATGAAACGATACTTTTTATCATAAAAAATAAGTATTTTGGTAACACGTTTCTAACTCTAATCGGTAATTTAAAATGGATAATATAGATTTCCTAGACAAAGGAAATCTTCTCAGCGATGACTACGGGAGGGTTATTTTCGCGCATTGGCATTGGATCAGGCGGCCGCGTGAAATGACTCAGTACTTCTTCACTATCGAAACAAGAACACCTCTTGCACAGTGATGTTCCTTTCTGGAGCTCCTTTCTGAGGGAACAGTTAGTGTGGATTCAACATGGAGGTGATTGGATATAAGAGATGGCAGTCTCTTTTTTGCACTCTATTTTTATCCCAACGTAAAAGAAAAGTGAATGTTTGGAAGAACAAAATAAGTTGCCTTTTCCTTCTGGAAGAAATGCATTTCATATCTCCACTAAAGCCGTGTTACATGCAAAAGCAAACTTGAATTGTGCGGATCAAGTTGCACAATTGGCCGTGCTAACTTTGGGTGTGTTTTCTCGCTTTGTGATTGCGTCTTCGACCATTGGTAATACATTTATTGGTGAAACAATTGTTGATTATAAGACAAAAGGCATGGCTCCATTAATCTCAAAAACCAAATATGGGTATCGGGGCAAGTGTTGATTGTTTTTTCATGCACCGCATTTCATAATTTGCACATTATAGTATTTTGTCTCTAATGAAAATATCATGATTTTGGCCTAGAGAGTGTAAATATGACAACAAAACATATAAGTGACGAAGAAATTGTTAATGTCAGTGCCATCTTAGAACCCCAGCCAACAACACATGTCACTCACGTGGCTAACAAGTGCGATTTGGGTTCACACTCACAGTAGGAATGTGCGAAATGATGTGTGGAGTGTCCAGTGGTTAGTGGATTTGCGTTCAAATCCAATTCTCGTTGTCGAAGAATTGGACTTGCGCGGGTCTCATGCTTCCCAATTTAGTTTATTTTGATTCGCACACAGGTTGGTCTTGCCAATGTGCGCCCAAGCGTGTCTTTTGGGCTTTCAGTTTTTTGGTGAAAAGGAGGGTGGGAATACTAATACATGAATTATAGCATCAGAAGATTATCTTAAGCTGCGTCGTACTTCGAACGGATTTTGTGGGCCGAACGCGTACGAGAAATAACTCTTTCAGGGTCCTACCCAACTCTATAAAAGCTCTTCTCCGTGAGGCTGTTCAGTGTATAATTCAAGCCGCTCCACCTCATACATATCACTTCGCTCGCTCTCTCTTGCCCACCCTTCGCAACTTAGGGTGCGTTTGTTTGTGTTTCTATTCTTTTTTTTTTCCAGGGAACAAAAATAAAAAAAACTATTTCTATTCTAGGGAATAGTTTTTGAATAAAAGAACGCGTTTGGTAAACTTATTCCTGGAATAAAAAAAGAACAGAAACATGTTTGGTAAATTTGTGTTTTTTTTTTGTTTCTTTTAATTTTTTATGTTTTTTTTCATTTCTTTCTTTCTTTTTCTTTTTTTCTTCATTGTGGTTGGTCGTCGGCCTTGGCCATGGCCGGCGATCGGCTGACGAGGGCTGGCGGCCTCGCCGTGGTTGGGCGAGGCTCGGCCTTGCCTTGGCTGGGCGAGCTCGGGCTCGCCCAGATCCGGCGAGGCTGAGCTCGCCCAGCCATCGGCGAGGCTTGGCCTCGGCCTTGCCGAATTTGGGCGAGCCTGAGCTCGCCCAACCAAGGCGAGGCCGAGCGTCGCCGGCCGACATGAGGCTCGGTCTCGCCCAACCACGGCGAGGCCGAGCCTCGTCGGCCGGTCACCGGCCATGGCCGAGGCCGGCGACTGGCCAAAGAAAAAAGCAGAAGAAAAGAAGAAGAAAAAAATGAAAAGAAAAGAGAGGAGAGAGAAAAGTTGTTCTTTTTTTTTGGTTCTAGAAACAATAAACAACTTTTTTTTGTTTATTGTTTCTGTTCTTTTTTTGTTCCTGGGAACAAAAAAACAGATTTGGAACAAAAACGCAAACAAACGCGTTTCTGTTCTTTTTTTGTTCCCTGGAACAAAAAAACAGAAAATTTGTTCATAAACAGAAATGGGGAACACAAACAAACAGGCCCTTAGTAGCCAATTTAAGCTCATAAAATGGCACATTTGTGTCTCATTTGGGCACAACTCCTTTGTTCTTTTCTTCTCTTGGCTACTCTCCTCATGTCGTGCTTCGTTGTCATTGTTTCTGCTACTAACGATACAGATAGGCTTGCATTACTTGCATGCAAGGTAGGAATAACTAGTGACCCTTTTGGGTTGCTTAACTCATGGAACGACAGCACCAACATTTGCCGTTGGTACGGGGTTACATGTGGTCATCAACACCACAGAGTCACGGCATTGGACCTTAATTCCCAAGGACTCTCAAGACCCATCTCCCCTCACATTGGGAACCTTAGCTTCTTGAGAGAACTGAGGCTCCAAAATAATAGCTTCGGCCTTGAAATCCCTTCACAAATTGGCCAGCTGCTTTGGCTACAATTTTTGGATTTATCCAATAATTCACTGACAAGTGAGATTCCCAAGAATATATCTGGTTGCTTGAACCTTGCAGTTCTCGGCCTTGCGTTCAACCAATTGGTTGGAGGAATTCTAGTGGAGCTAGGCTCCTTGTTACATCTTCAATCGGTCAAATTTATTTCTAACCAAATAATTGGCAGCATCCCTTCATCCATAGGGAACTTATCATCTTTGGAGGAGATTTATTGTACTGAGAATGGTTTGGGTGGAATTATTCCCAAATCTCTAGGCCGGCTAACCAAACTAAAAGCTCTCTCCTTGGGAATCAATGGCCTTTCAGGTACCATCCCCCCTTCGTTCTTCAACTTGTCTTCGCTGGTTATAATTGATGTAGGTATGAACCGGATCTGCAGCAATCTTCCTGAAGATATAGGATTCACTCTCCCAAATATTCAAGTTTTGAACCTGTTCATAAACTAGTTCAATGGTTCGATTCCTTTGTCAATATCTAATGCCACAAATCTAGAAATGCTCCAACTTGGATTCAATGAGCTCTATGGAAAAGTCCCTTCATTGGCGAACCTCCATAACCTTCAAACAGTGACATTATTCTATAATTATCTCGGGAGTGGAGGGTCCGATGGAGATGATCTGAGCTTCCTTTGCTCCCTAACAAATGCCACTAACTTGAGGGTATTTTTGATGCGTAGAAATAGATTTAGTGGGACACTTCCTATATGTATCGGTAATTTCTCTGCTACTTTAACAATCCTGGGAGTATGCCAGAATATGATATCATGTGAGATCCCAAGAGAGATTCGAAATCTTGTCAATTTGCAGAGATTAGACATGGGAGACAACCTTCTTCCCGGTCCAATCCCGTCAGATTTAGGAAACCTTTCGAATCTTGCATTAGTTGTATTGTCAGGCAACAATCTATCTGGCATAATCCCATCCTCTTTGCAAAATCTCCAGAGTTTGATCATTTTATATCTTTCAAAAAATAACTTTGAAGGGCCGATTCCTTCATACCTAGAAAAGTATCAAAGCTTGGCATACTTAGATCTTTCGAGCAACAATCTTAGTGGTCCTATAATATTCGCCAAGACTACAAACCTCCTCTATTTGAATTTGTCTCAGAACCATTTGAGTGGAGTCATTCCGATAGAAATCGGAAACTTGAAACATTTGGCTGTTTTAGATGTTTCGGGAAATACTCTAAATGGTGAAATTCTGAGCAGTCTAGGCAATTGTGATGGACTAACAATATTAAGAAGGCAAGAAAACCTCTTCCATGGGTCCATTCCTCAACCCATTAGTTCATTAAGAAGCATTGAGGAATTAGATCTTTCCAATAGCAATTTCTATGGTGAAATTCCAAAGTTCTTAGAGGCATTTCAATTTTTGACAAAGCTGAATTTATCTTACAATCAATCAGAAGGCCGGCTACCAACTCAAGGAGTTTTTAGGAATGTGAGTGCGACTTTTGTCATTGGAAATGAAAATCTTTGTGGAGGAATGCTTGAATTTGGGCTTCCTAAGTGCATCTCTCGAAACTCCAAAAGTGGCGGAGTTGTCCATAAGTTGAAACTCACCATCGCCGTTGTTTTTGGTCTTCTTGGAATAACTCTTGTTGTCACTTTTCTATATCTATGTTGGTTGAAGCAGAAAAGAAACGAGCCGATTTCAAGTGGCTAAGACGTTTCATTGTTGAATCTGTCTTATGGAACTCTTCTAAAAGCGACAAATGGATTTTCTTCGACTAATCTGATTGGGATTGGAAGTTTTGTGTCCGTGTACAAGGGACTGCTCCAAGAGAATGGAAACGTCATTGCGGTGAAGGTGCTTAATTTAATGCGGCATGGCGCTCTCAAGAGCTTCAAAGTAGAATGCGAGGCTTTAAAGTGCATAAAACACCGAAATATTTTGAAAGTCCTGACAACGTGCTTAGGCATTGATTTTAAGGGAGATGAGTTTAAGGCTTTAGTTTACAAGTTCATGGTCAATGGTAGCCTAGAAGAGTGGCTCACCCAAATCCAACTCCAAATGATGCAGATGGGCGCTTGAAGAAATTGAGTCTCATCCAAAGGATAAACATTTCCATTGATGTTGCTTCAGCATTAGATTATGATCTAAAGCCAAGCAATGTACTTCTAGATTACGACATGGTTGGACATATTGGTGACTTTGGGTTGGCGAAGATTGTCCAGGAATCCGTGTCTGACACGAGAGCAAGTATGAGTTCCGCTGATTTAAGAGGAACAATTGGTTATGCTGCTCCGGATAAACATCTCTCTGTCACATGCTTTCCATCCCCAAAAGCTTTTACACCCTATGATACTTAACTTATCCTTCGAGAGACTAAAGCCTTTTGTTCTATCAGTTCTCAACAGAAATTATTTTGTGTATTCAAAAAGTTCTTTTATTTGACATTTCTTATGCCACGGCATGTGTAAACTGCAGAATATGCTAAAGGAAGCCAGGTTTCAAGAGAAGGTGATGTTTACAGTTACGGCATCCTCTTATTAGAGATGTTCACAGGATTACGTCCCACCAGCGACACATTCAGAGATAATTTGAATCTTCATAATTATGTCGTTGAATCTCTGTCCCAACAAGCCATGGAGATTACCGATCCTGTGCTGCTTCACGAAGAAGAGGGCCACAACGGTTTCCAGTATTCGCTTCACGAAAGAAACCGCATATTTCAGGAATGTTTGGAAATGGTATACCGTATTGGACTTGCTTGCTCCGTGGAGGAGCCTAGAAGGCGTATGAGCATAGACAAAGTTGCAACCCAGCTACACTTGATTAGGCAGAAACTTTTTGCAGCTTCTTTTCTTGGACGGATGAGACACGAATAGCTGACACCGAAAGGAAAAAAGTTGTTTGTTTCCTAGAATAAATCTTTCTAGTGCTATCTGAGTATGAAAAAGGAAAAAAATGAATGTCCGACTTTCCTAACTTCCTAGTAAATCTAAGAAAGGATTGTCCCCCACATTGCTATTTTAAAAGATTAGCCATCAATTCTCACTTTGTAACATTTTTGGGCAGAATAACATGTTTTGTTTCCCTTTAAGTTTCGTTTGTCCCCGCATTTTTATGTTTGACTCGTGAGAATTCTAATAAATCCACATATTTTCAGCCCTGCTATCACATAGGTAAGATTCTTCGTAGGATCAAATAAATAAACTAAGATACTACAAAAGAGAGATTCGAATGAATTTTTAATTTTCGATTTCAGAGCCATTCGCGAATGTCTAACCAGCCTATTTAAAAAAAGAAAAGAAAAAAAGAACCCCGAGCTTGGAAAGTTTTCAGCATTGGAATCACGGGGTTCATCGATCTTTTTTTTTTTTTGGGGTCAGAATCGTTCGATCATTTGTGTATTTGAACTTGTGATTCAACTTCCAATCTAGGGCCTGACAAGCACGATAACAATAATTCACCGTACTACAAATCGAACAGCGACGAAACTCATGAGATCGAGTCTCAGGGCGACTGCATCCCACATGTGAGCGCATCCTAAGCCCTTCCTCTAACATGCTTTAACCCAGTTCAAGCCACTCCTACAAAAACCTATTGACAGGGTGCAACTCCGGTGCAGGCACATTACCCTCGAAATCGCTAAGAAGAGCATAGGCTAGAGATTATAACTGTAAGTCTACATGCGAGTGCCAATTTCCAATATTACCATAATAGCAAGTAAAAATCAGTTCTAGCTGTCGAAGATTGGCTCATCTGGAACTCATCTGACTTGCTTTTCATTTGCTCAATTTGTTGCTTCATCTGCAATAATAGGAGTTGCACGAGCACCATTAGCCTTCATGGAGAAAGATGATGAGCTGCAAACTGAGGATGTTAACTCCTAGTGTCCAAGTGATTAAAATTAGACATCACCCTCATGGCAAAAGGTGAAATTAACAGATGAAGGCGGAAGCATAAATACCAAATCAAAACAACACCCTCCATTATAGGTATCAGTTATAGATATCAGGTATGCCATTTAAATCGAGATGCTCCATGGCGGTTTTCTGCTAGATTATTATTGAAATAGCACATGCTTCATTCAGGCCATGAGTTGGTAAGCTCTATTTTCTGGTGCTTATCTCTCAAGATGAGCGTTGTAGTGCATATCATCACTTATCCGCTCTAAACTTCAACAATCAGGTAAAATCATTTTAACAAGAGAAATGAAATCAACACATTGTGGAAATTAGATATGGACTACTTAGCTGCAGAAAATTCTGCAGCTAGCTTAGCTTTTGTTCTTTGTATTTCGTCTAGTTTTGCTTTCGCAGAATCCACACTAAAGATCAGTTCCTTGCTTGGTTCATTGTTCTATCAGATCAAGCATTTAAGTAACCACTCCGTTCAATGAATATAATTCTTTTGTTTTTAGTTTTTCGTCTGTAAGTACCGCGTTATCAGTAAGCAGGTGATTGGAAAGTTTGCCTCTTGTTGCAAAGGTATCAGCATTAGACATCAAAAGTAAACCGCAATGGAAGTTTTTGTAACACAACCTCACGATGCCCTCAGTACGGGGAGAATGGCTCCTAATTGTATCTGCTTACTGGCGCTTACATGTAGGTGATAAGTTTTCCTGGTGTAGATCCTGCCTTTAACTTGAAACATCAAGTAACGAAGACCAGATGAAGCAACAATTGGCCCAAGAACCCTAAGGACTAGACTAGTAATGTGGCTTTCATGATGGACACAGTTGAGTAATTGACTACCTCTGCTTTACTAGGTACATTGACAGTGCTCCAGCGAAAAATAAGGAAAGGTTGACAGAGACTCAGCAATTATTAAAGAGAATTGACGAACTTGTCTCAATGATATATTTGTCAAACTAAACTCATACCAATGGAAAGAAAAATGAAACCATTCTTGTTTTAAGTGTATCGCCAAATGATGATCTATGCTGAAGAAATAGGTGTCATGCTGTTATAAAGCACAATAGATCACAATTGATGTTGAAAATGCACATGTTGAGATCCGGGTTAGATGCCTTTTAATCTAGGGCATGTTGTCTCCCTAATGTAAACACTACTCGTTCCCCATTGATTTAAGAAATTATTTCACTCTCAAAAAGCATTGAAAAAAAATACAGTAATGAATTAAGGTCAAGATAAACTCCTGCATGCGGTTTTCGATTGATAATGAACATATTATTTGCGTCGTAATAAAAAGTATAGTACAAATTTTTTTATCAGCAACGCAAGAGAAAATTAATACGGTTTCTGGGGTCTTGGAACCAAAGTGGATAGTTGTAAGAGAGTGTTCTGTAGTTCAATTGATTCATCATTTCATGTCACGATTTGAGATCCTCTTACATGGTGGAGGATCTTAATTAGAGTATTTACATTGAAGAAAGTGCTCTGTAGTCCAAGTAATTCATCATTCCATGTAATGATCTGAGACCCCTCTTCAAGGTGGAGGTTTTTAACTAGAGTGGATACACGGTAAAAAGTGCTATGTAGTCCAATTGATTCTTCATTTAATGTCATGATCTGAGATCCTCTTCATGGTGGAGGATCTTGGGGTCTCTATATGAACCCGTTCACTTATATCGATTTATCATTGCTGACTAGTTTAATTCAATAGTTAGTGGGAAGTGTAGGGTCCCTCCAATGAACAATTCTACTTTTGGTGGGGAATTCGCAAGCTTCACCTTAGACCAGTAAAAGGGGAATGATTTCAACCATCAATTGAAGATGGCATCACACGATTGTCGTTCCACTTGTATATATTCACACTAGTGATTTCACTTTCAATCCAAGACTTCACATAGAGCAATTATTCATCACGCAAGAGATCAAAAGAAACTAAGCCGAGTCTCAAGATGATGGCACCCTGGATGTGAGTATATTTTAAGCACTTCCTCGTTATGCCTTGACCCTCAAACCATTACTCAAAAAACCTATGATACAGTGCACCACGAACGTGGGCACAGTGCACTTGGAGCCACTATGAAGAGTATAGGCTACAACTTTTGACATAACTACAAATTAGTACAACTTGTGATGATCGGCTTTGCGATCAACCAAATCATTCTCTCTATGAATTATCATACTCATAGAGGTGGGGGTGGCAATTCATTGGCAGACTAAACTTGAATAAGTAGAAGATTTACTAAAAAAAATCGTACACGACACGAAATTCTAAAGTGACACAAATTGACACAGTTTCACTAATATTTAATTGAAAAAAGCTCTTTGCAATCACCGGGAAATGACACAAATAGTTAAGACTAGATTCGATGTTCCACTAGATAAGGAAGCAAAGTCCCTAATCCACGGAAATGTGACTCGGGTTCAAATTTGCAGTGGGAACATGGAAAATTATGTGTGTGGAGTCACGGTCCTAGACCTTTATAAAATTTATGTAACAATAAAGTAGGACAAATTAGACATGGCAAAGTGGTATGAACGTGAGAAATAATGTATGTCTCGTCAAATGCGGAGTCTTTTCCTCAAAGAGCGGGGATGACTTGCTGGGAAAAGAGGTATAAATGCGTTCCAAAAGGAAGTCTTCAAGGTCTTCACAACTTCTGGAAAGTATAGAAGGAATTTTGAGATAGGTTCAAGGTATGCCAAAGGTACTTCAGTTGATTGATTCAATATCACATACAAAAAAAAGATTTATAATTAGAATTGTAATTTAAGAAAGAAAAAAAAAAAGGAATGAGAGACTGAATTTACGTCGTGCGGTGCACCGTCCTGAATGAGACAATTTTCCCCATGAAAGCACAAGATGGGGTAATTCACACGCTTAAATAAAGCATTGAGCATGTTAAAATGATTTTGCGATCACCAAAATCATTCTCTCTATAAATTATCATGCTCATAGAGGTGGGGGTGGCAATTCATTACCGAACTAAACTTAAATAAGTAGGAGATTATTTAGAAAAATCGTACACGATATGAAATAGCTAACTCTAAAACAACACAAATTGACAGTGCTCCAGGAAAAATAAGTAAAGGTCGACAGAGACTCAGCATCTTTTAAAAGGAATTGACAGACATATCTCGATGATATTTGTCAAACTAAATCAATGGAAAGAAAAATGAAACCATTATTGTTTGAAGCGTACGACCAAATGACGATCTATGCCGAAGAAATAGGTGTCATGTTGTTAAAAAAAGCACAATAGATCATGACATCATAAAAATAGAAACTCTAAAGAAGATCACAAGTCAGCAAGATATGCGGTCATTGGCCTATAGTTCAATCCTTGAAAAAGTTAAATACCCATGCCTCCAACTGCAGTCTTTTCCTTCAGTGAATGTGTCCTTGACCTTCAAATGATCTGCTTAGCAAAGCACTGCCATGATCTAAAAAGCATACTATTAACCATTTGGCTGCTAGGTAATGGCCAAGACAGAAAGTCATAAGAGAATTTAACGTGGTTAACAGACTCCATCCTAGAGGAGAACCATAGTATAATTAACTCTAAAGTTCCCATCATTAAGTTCAGCCTTTAGTTCACAAAATAGAAATACAAAATTCAGCATTAGAAATAAAGATTTTGAAAATTCATGCAAAACAAGTTAAAGACCTTTTATTTATATTCTCTTTTGTTTTGGTTTCTTTCAATTTTTTCCTTGATGCTAAACTTGATCTCGTGCACCTTTTTTCAGTTTAACAAATTATTGGGTCACAACAAAGCCAACTTGATGAGCCAAATTAACCTATAATGCGGGTTTGATATATAAAAAAAGGGAACGAGATTGCTCCTCTGAGCTCTAGAAGGCTCTCTGCCCCTAAACTCTCTATATGGCTCCATCGATATCAGAATGTCATCAAGCTTTGCTGATTGGATTTGGTCCGTGGGTCTACCGGGAAAACCAATGATGAATATCATATACTTTAAAGCTTTTATTACATCTTGTGGAGGCTCCATGTTAAGGTCTATCCGCACCGCTTAAATTCTAAGTTGCAATGGTTTTTATATGAATGTAGTGTCCCTACAATTAACAATTGTACTTTTTGATGTGAATTTTCAAACATCAAATTAGAGAAAAAGCCTTTTTTTTTAGTCATGACCACAAGCGATGGTTTGCATCAGAGATCAATTACAAAAGCTTGAAGTTTTGGGATTTAATTGGTCATGTAGCCAATCGCTTATATAATTGATGCTTTGTTTTGATGTCCAAGAGCTAATCAGTCCATTATGCAGAGGCCACCGTAACTTCACTTGTCGACATCACAAGCAAAAGAAATGGAATTAATTCTTCTACTTGAGAGGCCACCTATTTGCAGCGGGTAAGGCGAGATTTTGAATGAAATCCATGGTGTTAGTAACTAATTAGCCAAATCACTTGACATTTTCGGTTATTCTAATCAACATATGGTTTATAGTGTTAATCACGTGGAAAGAATAGGCAAAGGAGGAGTAATAGTTCATGCAGCCTTCTTCTTGAGGGGCTTAGTGACCTTGTTATAGTTGCAAAATATTCCGGCTCCAGAGCAACGCAAAGTACTTTGGCCTCCACTACGGTAATGGCAACTGGAATGAATGCGAGGTTGGTCTATTAGTTGCTTTTGAGTTCTGCATATAGCTTGAAGCCCATTGTATGTAGGAGTGAGCATGGTCCGGGTTGGGCCGGTCTACCCCCTAACCTTAGGACCAACTCGCACAGTGTTGGTTCTCAATTTTTGGGACCGAAGACTAACCCTATTGAGTTTGGGACCGAGGACCGGACCGACCCAATGGGTTCGGTCCGGATTGATTTCATTTTTTGTACTCCTTAAAAAAGCGATTGAGGACTGGACTAACCCAATAGGTTTAGTCTGGTTTCAAGGTCAACTCATGACTAACCAATAATTTTTTATTTCATTTTTTGTACTCATTAAAAGGGTAACATATGACCGTACCGACTCAATGGGTTCAATGATGAGCAATGTCAGCTAAGAAAAGCAAGTGGTGAGGGTCAAGTGGGCTGAGCGTCGAACAGAATGAGTATCAAATGTCGAGCAGAGAGCAACAAGCCAAGCGAGCATCGAGCGGTAAGCGGCACTAGTGACCCAAAGCGAGCGAAGAAGTTTTTTTCGATTTTAGCAAATTGAAGACTAAGAGGACAAATAAGACAGAAAAGAATGAATACTAGAGGAGGATGCCATAAGGTGTCTTTTTGGACGCCGTGAGTACTTCTCACAAAAACATTTTTCTCTTTCATAAATTATGACTATTGACGCCGTAAAAGACATTAAAAACCTAAGTTATTAAAGAACGATGTAAAATTACTTGAACTCCTCACTAAAGAGCTATTTAATGTTGTTGTCGCCGTTTATTTTAATGTTTTCTCTATATAAAAAAATTATAAATAATATATTAGATATATATAGTTAGGGTTGGTCTGGGTTGGATTGACCCGGAACTCTCAGGATCGAGGACCGACCTGTACAGTGCTGGTCCAGGAATTCTAAGACCAAGGACCGACCCAGTCTCCCTGGAAACCGGACCAGGACCGGCAGGGTTGGGCCGGTCCAGGGTTGACCCTAGGCCGATGCTCACTCCTAATTATATGTATGGATCTTTCTGATTCTTTGACATTGCGCTCGATTCCTTGTTGTATGGATCATCCCAGGTGCGTGCTTCTTTTGAGAGCCCAGGCTGACCACGGTAGTTTCATATTTTTCTGCACAATCTATTGGGAGATTGATATATTAAGGTTTTTAATGTCACTACGTTTAACCCACTGTGTGAAATTGAGTGGCTTAATGGTATGTGGAAGATGCAGCGCATAGAGAAGTTGCCAATTGCCATTTGATGGCTCTTTCGACAGAACTCATGCTTTGAATCTCCCGGGCGAAACTTCATTGGTTGCTTTTGATGGTGTTTCGCCAGAATTGAATAGATGAAGAAATACGTTTCAATTTATTCAAAAAGACATTTCACTGGAATTGAATTGACAATGAAATATCTTTCGAATATATATACGAATTAATGTGTGAATCAATAAATGTTTCATAAGGTCCTTTGTTGATTTTGGATAGGAAAGTAAATGATAAGGAATTTAAAAATACATAGAATGGAGGCAATTGTGGCCAGCCATTCCAATTGCAAGAAAGAAAATTACAGGAAAGTAAAAATAAAGATAAATTTATAAAGAGCATTGAGTTCCGTGATTGATCGACATATTTACAAAGATTATGATATGACCATTCATAACCCACAGTTGGCGGTTACAAACGGTAATTGAATTCAGAAAAATAATTTCCCAATCCTATCTTTAGAATAAATAACTTTTTAATTCTATATACGGTTACAAGAAGTTATAATGGAACTAATCTGCAAGAAGTTAAAAATTCGAAACTATCAACATTAACTTAGCTATGAATAAGGGTGTTGTAGCTTTTATGAGGTGCAAATACTTAATAATTGCAGCTTCTTCAAAACTAAATCGGCGTATAGAAACTTTCAAGAGGCTACCGCATCTAATTTTAAGGCGTTGCAACTTAAAAAATATATATAAATGACCACAAAAGTTAACAACACACTTCACAACATAGTCAAACACAATATAGTTTCGGTTTAACCACAATGACACCAAATGGGCTGTAGTAGGCCATTATCCAATCATGCTATGTTACAGAGAAGACGGGAATAATTTCAACCATCAATTATGCTATGTAACATAGAAGAAGGGAATGATTCCAACCATCAATTCAAGATGGAGTCACACAATTATTGTTCCATTAGTATACATTTCCACTTTCGATCCAAGGCTTCACGTAGAACAATAATTCATCACACTGGAGATCAAAGGAAAACTAAGCCGAGTCACAAGAGGATTGCACCCGGGACGTGAGCACATCCTAAGCACTTCCTCCATATGCTGTGACCCTCGAGCCAATCCTTCAAAAACCTATGACCCAACACACTCGAACGTGGGCACAGTGCACCTCAAATCACTATGAAGAGCATAGGCTACAACTTCTGTCATAACTACAAATTAATACAACTTATGAGGCTTTTGCCTAAGTCCTCCTCCTCCTCCTTTTGCAACTTACATAGAGCATTAAACATTTTAAAATGATTTTGCGATCACCAAAATCATTCTCTCCGTGAATTGTCACGCTCATAGAGGTGAGAGGTGGCAACGAGACTGAACTTGAATTAGTTAGAGGTTTATCGAGTAAAATCGCACACGACACGACACGACACCAGAGTGTTAATTCAAAGACGACACAAATTGACACACTTTTATTAATATTCAATTGAAAAAAGCTCTTTGCAGTCACCGGGAAAACGACAGAAGTAGTCAATGCTAGATTTGATGTTCCGCTTATTAATGACGTAAAGTCCCTTTTCCACGGAAATATGACTTGGGTTCAAATTCGCCGTGGGAACATGGAAAATAATTTGCGTGGAGTCACGGTACCGGACCTTCATAAAATTTGTGAACAAAAAGGTTGAACAAATTAGACATGGAAAAGTGGTATGAATATGGGAAATAATGCGTGTGTCGTCAATTACGGGGTCTTTTCCTCAAACAGTAGGGATGACTTGTTGGGAAAGAGGTATGAATGCATACCAGAAAGAAGCCTTTGGGGTCTACACGGCCTTTGGAAAGCATAGAAAGGATTTTGAGATAGGTTCAAGGTATGCCAAAGATATGACAGTTGATTGATTCGATATCACCCAAAAAGAAAAATATATTTATAATTAGAATTGCTATTAAAGAAAAGGAACGAAAGGAATGAGAGAAAATAATTCGCATCCTGTGGTGCCCCATCCTGAGCGAGACAATTTTCCCATGAAAGCGTGAGGCAGGGCAATTCAAGGGGCAGGGTGGGCTGGTGTATCACATACCCCCATTATAATTTGTTACACACTTGATTGTAATTTTTTTTTTTAAAAAAACATTTATATTATTAAGTGAATACAAACACATTAATTTAAATAATTAGAGTTAAGCTCAAGACATTGTGATTCTTTCAATAATTATAGAATATAAATAAATTTAAAAAATTATAGAAAATGTAATTCTCCTAATAAACAAGTATTGCCAATGGATGGCCAAGCATGTCTTTTGGGCTTTAGATTGGAAAAAAGGAGGGTGGAAATATTGTACATGAATTATAGCATTAAAAGACCACCTAAAGCCGCATCATACTTTCAAACGGATTTTATGAGTCGAATGTGTATAAAAAAGAACTCTTTCACACCACCGCCCTCAGTGGCGTAGCTGGCTAGGGCTCTCTTCCCCTCACGAAGGGGAGAAGTTCGAATCCCAGAGGCGGCGTTAGGGATTCTTACCTGGAATACTGTGGTGGTGGGTCCTGCAGTCGCTTCCCCAGGGTTTGCTCGCCGACTGTCGGCTTACGGGGTTCCCTGGGTTACCAAAAAAAAAAGGAAAAAAAAAAGGAACTCTTTCAGGGTCTAAATAGCTTCTATAAAAGGTTTTTCATGTGAGGCTGTTTCATATATGTAGCTCAAGTTGCTCAATCAATACATATCACTTCACTTATTCCTTCTTGCCCTCCCTCACCACTCAGTACCAATTTAAGCTCATCAAATGGGACACTCGCGTCTCATTTGTGCACAACTCCTTTGTTCTTGTCTTCTTGTGGCTGCCCTCCTCTTGTCGTGCATTGTTGTCATCATTTCTGCTACTAATGATACAGACAAGCTTGCACTGCTTGCATTCAAGGCGAGAATAACTAGTGACCCATTTGGGTCGCTTAACTCGTGGAATGACAGCACCGACTTCTGCTGGTGGTATGGAGTTAAGTGTGGTCGTCGACACCACAGAGTCATTGTACTGAACCTCGATTCCCAAAGAATCTCAGGATCCATCTCACCTCACATTGGGAACCTCAGCTTCTTGAGGGAGTTGAGGCTCCAAAACAATAGCTTTGGCCTTGAAATCCCTTCACAAATTGGCCGATTACGTCGGCTCCAATTCTTGAATTTATCCAATAATTCACTGACGGGCGAGATTCCCAGGAATATATCAGGTTGCTCAAACCTTGTAATTTTTTACCTCGAGTCCAACCGATTGGTTGGAGGAATTCCATTGGAGCTGGGCTCCTTGTCAAATCTTCAAAAGGTCGGTGTTGCTGTTAACCAATTAACTGATAGAATCCCTTCATCCATAGGCAACTTATCATCTCTGGAGTGGATTTATTGTGCGCGAAATGGTTTGAGTGGGAATATTCCTCAATCTCTAGGTCAACTAACCAATCTACAACGGCTCTTATTTGGAAGCAACAGGCTTTCAGGTACCATTTCGTCTTCGGTTTTCAACTTGTCTTCGCTGGTTCTAATGGACGTTGGTGCGAACCGGATCTGCGGCAATCTTCCGGAAGATATAGGAGCCACTCTCCCAAACCTTCAAATGTTTAGCATTATTCAAAACCAGTTCACTGGATCAATTCCTTCGTCGATATCCAATTTCACAAATCTAAGAATTCTCCAACTTTCATGCAATGAGTTCTTCGGGAAAGTTCCTTCGTTGGCGAATCTCCATAACCTTCAGAAGGTTACCTTGCACACTAATTATCTCGGGAGTGGAGGGTCCAATGCAGATGATATGAGCTTCCTTTGCTCACTAAGAAATACCCCGAACTTAGTGGCCTTGGTGGCGCATCACAATAGATTGGGCGGGACGCTTCCTGTATGCATTGGTAATCTTTCCACTAATTTAGAATTCCTGATACTATATCATAACTCGATATCGGGTGAGATCCCGAGTGGGGTTGGTAATCTTGTGAACTTGCGCAGATTACAAATAAATAACAACTTTCTTTCAGGTTCGATACCATCAGATTTAGGAAATCTTTCGAATCTTGCAGCATTGACCTTGTCAAGCAACAATCTATCTGGCATAATCCCATCCTCTTTGCAAAATCTGCAAAGTCTGATCTTTTTACTTCTTGCCGAAAATAACTTCGAAGGGCTGATTCCTTCATACCTAGAAAAGTATCAAAGCTTGGTAGCTCTAGATCTTTCCAGTAACTATCTTAGTGGTCCACCTATATTCCCCATGACTGGAAGCCTCCTCTATTTGAATTTGTCCTCGAACCATCTGACTAGAGTCCTTCCGATGGGAATTGGCAACTTGAAACATTTGGACACATTGGATGTCTCAGAAAATATTCTAGAAGGTGAAATCCCGAGCAGTATAGGCAATTGTGATGGACTAAGAGTACTACAATTGCGAGATAACCTCTTCCATGGATCCATTGCTCAACCAATTAGCTCATTAAGAAGCATCGAGGAGTTAGATCTTTCCAACAATAGTTTCTACGGTGAAATTCCAAAGTTCTTAGAGGCATTTCGGTTTTTGGAAAAGCTAGATTTATCTTACAATGATTTGGAAGGCCCGCTACCAACTCAAGGAGTTTTTAGGAATGCGAGTGCGACTTTCGTTGCCGGAAATGAAAAGCTTTGTGGAGGAATGCCTGAATTTGAGCTCCCTAAGTGCGTCTCTCAAAACTCCAAAAGTAGAGGACGAATCCAAAAGTTGAAACTCACCATCGTTATTGTTTTTGGTCTTCTCGGAGTACTTCTTATTGTTGCTTCCCTATCCCTATGTTGGTTGAAGCAGAAAAGGAGCAGGCCGATTTCAAGCTCCTTAGATAATTCATTATTGAATCTGTCTTATGGAACTCTTCTAAAAGCAACAGATGGTTTTTCTTCGACTAATCTGATTGGCATCGGAAGTTTTGGGTCCGTCTACAAGGGGTTCCTCCCGGAGAATGGAAATGTCATTGCAGTGAAGGTGCTTGCTTTAACACAACATGGCGCTCTCAAGAGCTTCAAAGCAGAATGCGAGGCTTTAAAGCGCATAAAACACCGAAATCTTCTAAAAGTCTTGACGGCATGCTCGGGCATTGATTATAAGGGTGATGAGTTTAAGGCTTTAGTTTACGAGTTCATGGTAAATGGCAGCCTAGAAGAGTGGCTACACCCAAATCTAGCTCCAAATGATGCAGATGGGCGCTCGAAGAAATTGAGTCTTGTCCAAAGGATAAACATTTCCATTGATGTTGCTTCGGCATTAGATTATCTTCATAATCAATGTGAAAGCCCAATAATTCATTGTGATCTAAAGCCAAGCAATGTCCTTCTAGACGCTGAATTGGTTGGACACGTTGGTGACTTTGGGTTGGCTAAGATTGTCCACAAATCAATGTCTGACACTAGAGCAAACACGAGTTCTGTTGGTTTAAGGGGAACAATTGGTTATGCAGCTCCAGGTAAACATCTCTCTCACACACTCTCCACCCCCAAAAGCTTTAACACCCTGTGATTATTAACTTATCCTCCGATGGACTAATGCCTTTTGTTTTATCAATTCTTAAATAAATTGTTTTGTGTATTAAAAAAGTTCTTGTATTTGATATTTTTTACGCCACGGCATGTGCAAACTGCAGAATATGCTACAGGAAGCCAGATTTCAAGAGAAGGTGATGTCTATAGTTACGGCATCTTCTTATTGGAGATGTTCACGGGATTAAGTCCCACTAGCGACATATTCAGAGATAATTTGAATCTTTATAATTACGTTGCTGAATCTCTACCCCAACAAGCTATGGAGATTACCGATCCCATGTTGCTACACGAGGGAGAGAGCCATAACAGTTCTCAGGATTTGCTTCACGAAAGATACCGCATATTTCAAGAGTGTTTGGAAACGATATACCATATTGGACTTGCTTGCTCTGTGGAGGAGCCTAGAAGGCGTATGAGCATCGACAAAGTTGCAACCCAGCTACACTTGATTAGGCAGAAACTTTTTGCAGCTTCTTTACCTAGTGGGATGAGACACGAAAAGCTGACACCGAAAGCAACAAGTTCTTAGTTTCCTAGAATGAATCTTTCTAGTGCTATTCGAGTATGAAAAAGGTAAAAAAATGAATGTCCGACTTTCCTAACTTCCTAGTAAATCTAAGAAAAGATTGTCAACCGCATTCCTATTTAAAAGATTAGCCATCGATTCTCACCCTGTAACATTTTTGGGCAGACTAACATTTTTTGATTCCCATTAAATTTTGTTTGTCCCCACATTTTTATGTGTGACTCGTGAGAATTCTAATAAACCCACATATTTTCAGCCCTGCTATCACATGGGTAAGATTCTCCGCGGGATCAAATAAATAAACTACGATACTACAAAATAGAGATTCAAATGAATATCTTACTTTTTGATTTTAGAGCGATTCGCGAATGTTGAACCAGCCTATTCAAAAAAAGAACAGAAAAAAAAGAACCCCGAACTTGGAAAGTTTTCAGCATTGGAATCACGGGGTTCATCGTTCGATCATTTGTACATTTGAACTTGTGATTCAACTTCCAATCTAGGGCGTGACAAGCACGATAACAATAATTCACCGTACTCCAAATCAAACAGCGATGAAACTCATGAGATCGAGTCTCAGGGCGACTGCATCCCACATGTGAGCACATCCTAAGCCCTTCCTCTAACATGCTTCAACCCAGTTCAAGCCACTCTTACAAAAACCTATTGACCGGGTGCAACTCCGATGCAGGCACATTACACTCGAAATCGCTAAGAAGAGCATAGGCTAGAGCTCATAACTGTAAATTTACATGCGAGTGCCATTTTCCAATATCATCATAATAGCAAGTAAAAATCAGTTCTAGCTCTCGAAGATTGGCTAGGATCAATAGTTGTCGTCCCTTAGCTTTGTCATGATGCAAGCCGTAACCATCTTGAAGGCAATGTCCCAATTCACGAAGTGCGTCGATATGGCCAAGGGAGGCAAGTCGGAGCGCATAGGGCCACTCTGGCCACAAGATCATTGCGATTCCTCGGTTGGCCGCTGCCGTTGAATTGGATTAGGGCCAGTGAGAACAACGAGGGAGCGTGAGGTTGTATAGCGGCCTTTGCCATCAAGGACAGCCAGCACGCTCTTTTTCTCAAGCAATAGAATCGGATCTACAACGAAGGTTTAAGAAAGAAAGAGTGCCGGACACCTGGAATGCCAAAACTTAGCACGGAATGACATTTAAGTGCCTGTCGCGACCCAATTTTTCGGGTTTTGCCACCTAAAACTAGGTTGATGGACTACTAAGCCTTTAAGTTTAGCTCGGGCTCTCCCAAGCCCATACCAAATCGCGACTTAGGTATTTTGACATGCAAAAGTTTATTATCTAGGAGTCGCCACTAATCAGTTTATGGTAGGTCGATTATACACCTAAGTAAAATAACGGGAGGATTATCTTACTTCTACGAACCAGAGATTTTGGGTACGGGGACTTGGTTACACTAGACTATCCTAGTGCCCTTTTGGTACCATTTCTTTTTAATTTTAAAAAAATATTTTGCAGGCAGCTTGTTTTGATTTTAATTGAGTTTCCTAACGTGTGAGGTGATCATACATGTGCGCATACCACCAATTTAACACATCAAGAAAGCAATTAAATAATGCAAAAACATACCTTAAAGCAACGAAAACATCTGTAATGTTAAATCAGAATTCACATCAACAATCCTAGATATGATTCCTAATTAACAATCAATTTCAGTTTTTTTGTTTTCACTTTATTCAATGAAAATCATGTGATGCATGCTAATAATCTAATATGACATGACGACATGACTTAAACTATATGACATGAAGAAATGCAATAATTAAATACAATCTAAATGATCTAATTATAATGATATGCAATGCGATGCAATGACATACAAAATTATCTCAACTAAAATGACATGCAAAATGCAATTTAATATGCGAGCTATTTGTCACGTGACATTTATTAAATGACTTAGTCTAATGACATGAAAGTTATAATTAAATGAACTTAATAAAAACTAAATGACGTGCATTCGATGTTTCTATTTTTGAAAATGCAATCTATCTTAAAAATTGAAATTAACTTATGTAAAGACAAATTTTGTATTTTCTTTCATGAAATTCAAATGCAAAAATGATCTAGCTAGATTGAAATTCTATCTAATTTAAAATAAGGATTATGTCATATTAAATCCTAATTTAAATTAAGACATTATCTTAACCTAACATGCAATCTATTTAATATGCAATGACGTGCAGAGCATGCCCTAATTCTACATGACATATGCATGATATTTTTTATTTTTAACAATCAATCGAAATTTAAAAATGCCACATAATTAAATATGCAACTTAAATTAAACAAAAAAACTAAGATCCTAAATGAATGCATTTTTTTTTGCTTTTATATTTTCTAAATTCGAAATAAAATCCCTATTCTAGATATGCAAAATGACAAGAAATATTCTAGAACCAATTGAAATCCTAATTCAAATGTCTTTTTGATTTTTCTTAGTGATTTTTCTAAAACAAGCATTAAATCTAACAAGCAAGATATTCAAACAAATAAAGAATTAAAATAAACGAAAAAATAACCCGTTATCTCACGGGTCAAATTAACAAATATTTTTTAACCCTGAACGTCACGACAAGAAATCAAAATAATTAAAAATCTAATCCGAAATCTTACGGATCAAATTAATAACTATAATGATTTAGCAATTTAAATATCATCAAAATGCCCAAAAATTAATATAATCAAAAACATGATCCGACGTCTTACGGACCAAATTAATAATTACATAATTTTGGGCAACACCTTAAAGATATTGCCTAAAAGATTTTACGAATATTGCATCCATTATCACAATTTAAATTCCTAGACTAAAAAGAAAAAACTATCAAATAACATAACCTAACAAATAGAAAGAATAAAATAAACAAAACTATAAAGAAAGTAAGTAAAGTAAAAGTAAAAAGATAATAAAAAAAACTACCTAATTCCCTTTTCTTTCTTTTCTTTTTTGTTTTTTTTCTTGTTTCTCCTTTCCCATGTGTAACCGTGGGTCTCCAAGGCAGGGTTGGGCAGATCGGCGCTGGACGGAAGGGTTCGCGCGGCGGAGCTAGGCGGCGCTCGGGGCGGCACGGCGATGTCCGGCGCGGGGTGGAAGGGCTCGCGGCGGACGGGCGGAGGCACGGCGGCTCTCCTCTGGGCGGCACGGCGATGCGGGCAGTCTTGGTGGCGCGCGATCAGCGGTGGTGCGGCTCGGGGTCGAGCAACGCGGAGGCCTCCGACGCGGGCGTCGCGCGGAAGAGGCGAGCTTCCGGTGTGGTGCGGCGGCTGGTGGAGCGGTGCTCACTGACGAGCGGCGACGGCGCGAGCGGCTGCGGGGCGGAGCGGTCGCGGGGTGGAGGCGCGGGCTGCACGTTGGGGCGGCGCGTCGCGGTGCGCTTCAGCTGTGGTCGGCAGAGGCTCGGAGGCGTGCAGAGCTCGGGCAATCACCAATCGAAAGTGCCGGGCGCCAGGTGAGCAGATCAAGCGTGCAGAGGCTGAGCTGGTGGCGAGACCGGCGGTGCAGAGTAGCGAACCAGCAGCGGCGCTGGTGGCGCGGTGCTCGCTGACGAGCGGCGACGTGGTGGACCGGCGACAACAGCTGGTCGCGGGTGGTGCGCTGCGGGCGCCGGGTTGCTGGTCGGCGGCTGTAGTTCACCGAAGAAGAAGATGAACAGCCCCCCTTTGCTTTTTCTTTTTTTTTTTCCTGCCTGCGCACGTCCTTTCTCTCCCTTTTTCACTGTTGCTGCCCTATCTCTTCTGATTGCTTTTCAGCAGAAGAATAAAACCTTTTCTCTTTGACTTTTTCTTTACCAAAAAAAACTTTATCTCCTTTTGTGAAATGCTTTCAAAAACCGAGTGAAAAAGTCCCCCTCTTTAAATGAATTGTACGTAACCCCTTTTATAAGCCAAAAAATTGTATCTTCGGGTATATTTCATTTCTAATTTTGCTTGATCACGATACCCCTAAATATATCACTGAAATATTTTTTTGCATATTCCATCAAGAAAATTCCCTTTTTGTGCAAAAGTGCATCTCTTAGTGTATATTACCTAAATGTGTGAGAAATCTTAACGGAATATAACAAAAATAAAATTTTCCTAAACTATATGCTATGTGATTTTTTTATTTTTATTTAGCAAAATCAACCCCAAAAATTTAGGTGTCAACAATGCCAAAAGTTATGAAAGTGACGCTTAAGTGCCAAAATCAGAGCAAATTGAATCACTTAAGTGCCAATTCGGCCAAAATGCTGATGTGGCGATTTTCCGGCGAAATAAGTGTAAAACGACATCGTTTTGCATGCTGACGTGGCTAGAAAATGCAAAAACGACGTCATTTTGTCTATGATGTGGTAAATAATTAATATTAAAATTAATTAAATTTAAAACAATTTAAAAATTAAAAAACTATAAATTTTAAAAAAAAGGGGGTGGGGGAAGGGAGGCGGTTGAGGGCTGAGTCCTCATCGCCGAAAAAGGCTGGCGATTGAGGGGGAGGGTCGGCCAAGGTCGTCGGCCCCTGGCTGATAGGCGGTGAGGGCCCGCGAGTCCTTGCTGGATCTGGGCAAGGGCCGCGCTTGCCCCAAATCTAGGCGAGGGCTCGCGGGCCCTTGTCGCCACCCTGCCGGTGCTGGGAAGGGCCGGCGACGGTGGGGGGAGTGTCGGCCGGGGTCCTAGGCCTTGGCCAGGGGCTGGCGACCTCGGCCGACAGGGCGACGCGAGAAGCAAGGGGACCCCTCGGGAGAGTTAAACGCCGCCGCTGAGGAGTTGGTGGGACTGGGCGAGGATCGCCGACCCTCGTCGTCGGTCAGCCAACGGTCGGCGACCCCGGTCGGACCTCCCCCCTTCGTCGCCATCCCTTCTCAGTAGCGGCGGGGAGGTGGCAGCGGCGAGGGCTTAGCCCTCAACCGCCTCCCTTCCCACTTTTTTTTTTTAATATTTGTTTTTAAAAATATTTTAAATAAATTTAGTTTTAAATTAAATTAAATTAATTTTTATATTAATTTTTTACCACGTCAGCACAAAAACGACGTCGTTTTTGCATTTTCTAGTCACGTCAGCATGCAAAACAATGCCGTTTTGCACTTATTGCGCCCGAAAATCGCCACGTCAGCATTTTGGCCGAATTGGCACTTAAGTGATAATTTTGATCCGATTTTGGCACTTAAGTGTTACTTTTCTAACTTTTGGCACTTTAAGTATCCCTCCGTGCCAAATTTTGGCACTTGGGGTGTACTTCTTCCAAGAAAAAAAGCTGGACATGCATTTTTTTCTCCAAATATCACATCGACACTTAGCCTATCATGATGTTAAATATATAGTAACCGTGAACAAAATAATTTCCTTTTTCCAATTCTAATTTTTTCTCCAAATATCATATCAATATCTTTTTCTCAAGCAATAGATGGCAATGGATTTTAGATGACTATAGAGTCCCTTCGATTAACAATTCTAATTTTTAGGTTAATTTTCAAACATTACATTAAAGCAAAAACTTGTTTTAGTCATGACCCCAAGCAGTGGTTTTGATACTAGAGGTGAAGTTTTGGGATTTGGTTGGTCTTGTTGCCAACCGCTTATATAATTGCTACTCTGTTTTCGTTTCCGGTCCTTGATGTCCACGAGCTAGTCAATTATGCAGAAGCAACAGTAGCTCCTCTTGTTGACATCACAATTAAAAAAATTGAGTTAATTCATCAACTTGCGGGGTCAACTAGTACATCCGACAAGGCAAGAATATGAATGAAATCCATGGCATTAGTAGCTAAAATAACCAAATGGCTTGGCATTTTTCGTTTTTTTTTAATCTCCTATGGTTCATAATGTTTGTCATGTGGAAAGTATAGGGAAAGGAGGAGAAATAGTTTATGCAACTCTTTCTTGAGGACTTCCTGACCTCGTTGTATTTGCAAGGTATTCCGCTCAATATGGTCACAGAGTATGGATGTTAGAATGAAGCAGCCGGTTGTTTGGTTGGGCAGTGGCCTCTACAATTCGACTCAATCTCCATTTCTCATGACTTTTTTGCTTCCTTTTTTCTCACTTTTCATTTTGTTGATGAAACCTTCTCTAGAGCGATTTGTCCTTCCAGTCCAGTATCATATTAATACGCTAGTTAGTAGTTAAAACTTCCAAATGTCCAACGTTCTGGCTGCTGTCTTTTCCTGTTCATACACAAGCATCTAACTCAATCTTGTACTCCTGTCCACAGGCGCACTTCGCGAGCTTTGATATTCCCTGTTAAAAGCAGATAAATAAATGATTCGGGCAATGCATTTATACATGGTTACTAAGGAAAATATCTGAACAGAAGGTTGCGTTACATAATTATTCATTTAAGTTTAGACAGCAAATATGGAAGATAACAGAGTTTGAATATAGAATGAAATCGTATCTGATGAGCACAGTCCCCCACTTAACAGCACATTGTTCAAATAGGAGATTGTTGACAACCCATTTCACGTTTAAAACAAAAAGGAAAATCAGAGTTTTGGAATAGTTTTACCCTCAGTTTCTCGATTTGATTCTGCACATACTGCGGAAGTTGGTTTCCCCAACAATATCAGCTAAAAGAGCTTTGTGTTCCTTCTCCAAGGTCTCAACATCCATTACCCTTAGCTCTCCCTGCATTGAACCACAGAAAACAACAGACGTTGAGGCATAAATACAACCAAGTACAATCAATAAAAAGTCCCAGACCTGCACTTTAAGGATCCATTTTAGAACCAAGTTCAGCAGATAAGCCGAACCACATTAATAGAACTTCAAGTTGCCTATGTCTGCAATAATTCGGTTCATTGAAACCAAATGCAGATAATCCACATAGGTATTGCATGAAATATAAAGTATCGAGGTGATTGAGTATAATCCGTACTTGACAACACCTATTGTCTTGATAAACACCTGGAACTCATCTGACTTGCTTTTCATTTGCTCAATTCGCTGCTTCATCTGCAATAATAGGAGTTGCACGAGCACCATTAGTGTTCAAGGAGAAAGATGATGAGCTGCAAATTGAGGATATTAACTCCTAGTGTTTAGTTGCCTCTAAACAACTTTGCTTCTATATTTCATCATAACAATAATGGCTTTTATTGTCCAAGTGATTAAAATTGGACATCACCCTCATGGCAAAAGGCGAAATTAACAGATGAAGATGATGCATAAATACAAAATCAAAACAATAGCCCCCTTATAAGTATCAGTTATAGAGATCAGGCATGCCATTTAAATCGAGCTGCTCTATGGCAGTTTCCTGCTAGATTAGAAAATTGAAATGGAACATGCTTCATTCAAGACCATGAGTTGGTATGCTCTATTCTCTAGTGCTTATCTCTCAAGATGAGTGTTGTAGTGCATATCAACACATATCCGCTCTAACCTTCGACAATAAGGTAAAATCATTTTAACAAGAGGAACGAAATCAACACATTGTGGAAATTAGATATGGACTACTTAGCTGCAGAATTTTCTGCAGCTAGCTTAGCTTTTGTTCCTTGTATTTCGTCAAGTTTTGCTTTTGCAGAATCCACACTGAAGATCATTCCAAGCTTGGTTCATTGTTCTGTCAGATCAATCATTTAAGTAACTACTCTGTTCAATGAATATAATTCTTTGTTTTTAGTTTTTCGTCTGTAGGTACCACGTTATAAGTAAGCAGGTGATTGGGAAGTTTGCCTCTTGTTGCAAAGGTATCAGCATTAGATGTCAAAAGTAAACCGTAATGGAAGTTTTTGCAACACATAACCTCACGATGCCCTCAGTACCGGGAGCATGGCTCCTAATTATATCTGCTTACTGGCGCTTACATGTAGGTGTTAAAGTTTTCCTGGTGTAGATCCTGCCTTAAGTTGAAACATCAGATAACGATGACCAGATGAAGCAACAAATCGCCCAACAACACTAAGGACTAGACTAGTAATGTGACTTTCATGATGGACACAGTTGAGTAATTGACTACCTCTGCTTTACTAGGTACATTGACAGTGCTCCAGCGAAAGATAAGGAAAGTTTGACGGAGACTCAGCAATTATTAAAGGGAATTTTCGAACTTGTCTCAATGATATATTTGTCAAACTAAACTCATACCAATGGAAAGATAAATGAAACCATTCTTGTTTTGAGTGTATTGCCAAATGATGATCTATGCTGAAGAAATAGGTGTCGTGCTGTTATACAGCACAATAGATCACAATATTGATGTTGAAAATGCACATGTTGAGATCTGGGTTAGATGCATATTGTCTCCCTAAGGTAAACACTACTCGTTCCCCATTGATTTAAGAAATTATTCTACTCTAAAAAAGCATTGAAAAAAATATAGTAATAAATTAAGGTCAAAATAAACTCCTGCATCCAGTTTCCGATTGATAATGGATAGATTATTTACGTCGTAATAAAAAGTATAGTACAATCTTTTATCAGCCACGCAAAAGAAAATTAATATGGTTTCTGGGTTCTTGGAACCAGAGTGGATTCATGGAAGAGAGTGCTCTGTAGTCCAATTAATTCATCATTTCATGTCACGATCTGAGATCCTCTTCATGGTGGAGGATCTTAACTAGAGTAATTACATTGAAGAAAGTGCTCTGAAGTCCAATTGATTCATCATAGCTGGAAGATATGCATCGGATCGGATCCCGGAGATACGCTCGGAATCATGATTATGATTGTGCATAAATTAGTTAGGAATTTAGATCGAGATTAGATTCTGATCTTAATTAATTTCACAAAATATATTTTTTCCATTACTGTATCTTTTCTGTATTATATTTACAGAAGTCTGTACAACAGAATACATAATGAAAATACACTACTTTTCTACAATTCTCTCGTCTTCTTCACAACTGCTCGTCTTCTTTCATGGTATCAGAGCCACCAGGCTCTTGATTTTTTCGCTTCCGCTTCCGATTGCTTAACCAAAGGAACTTTGAGATACAAAACAGATTTTTTCATCTGGTATACGAATCATTTTTCAAGGAAGAAGATAAGAGAATTTCTTACCGACAATGGCCACCCCGCAAGACACCCTCTTTGCCGACAACCAGCCTGCTGGAGAAACTTCACCATAGCTTTCGCAGATCCAAAACCCTCCTGCAACAATGCAACAACAACCACTCCAGGCCCAGCCCGTGTAGTGGCAGCCCACACAGGCTTAGATTAATCTGGGGCAACCCATTGCGGGCCAACCTCTCTAGTGGGTACCTTACCCATGGTACCTTGGGCCAAGCCCAAGTTCATCATCGGCTGGTCATGTGGGCCACCAAAGCCACGTCCAATCCAAAGGGAGCCCACCAACCGTGACTGGGGCAAGCCCAACCGCTAGATTGGAGCGGACGAGTGGGTTGGGTGAATCGGGTATGGGAACAAATCCCTACCCGGGATTTTTCAATGTGGGTTACCAATTCGGATCGGGCAAACCGGGTTTAGGGACAAATCCCAACCCGAATTTCGCGCTCGGTTTCTTGCTGTTTCCAATCGGAGCCGTCACCAGTCGACTGGAGCCCGGTGACCCCCTGTACGTCTCGACAGCCGACGGTCCTCAGTTGCGACTGATCAACCTCTAGTTAACCAGGCCAGAGAACTACTCCAGGTGGTCCCGAGACTTCCGGCGTGCCCTGGTGACGAAAGACAAGGATGGGTTCCTAGATGGAACTGTTTCGATTCCTGCCGATGACCGACTAGCACGACACTGGAGGAAATGCAACCAACTCGTCTGAACATGGATCGACAACTACATTTCCCCAGACGTCGCAGCTAGCCTTCCACCGACAGAGGACTCGAAGAACATGTGGGAAAACATCAAGCAGATGTACGGCAAGTTAGATCGGGCACGAATTTTCTCTTTGATACAGGAACTCAGTGAATGAAAACAGGGAAACATGACAATTTCAGCCTGCTACAACAAACTGTCATCCCTATGGAACGACCTCAAAGCCGCAGAAGAAAAGCTCGAGGGACCAGAGGAGACACTCGCACAGTACCGATTGATGAGAGAAAGGGAAAAGGCAACCCGTTTTTTACTAATTTTGAACGAATCGTACTTAAACTTTCGTTCACAAATCTTGGCCATGGAATCGGTGCTGCCCCTTGGATGGATTTTTCAATTGGCCGTCTAGGAAGAGAGCCAGTGGCTCGCATCGTTGGACTTGGTGAAAGGAGGCGGAAGTTTCGCCCTCGCAAGCCGCAGCGAGAGGCAAGACGAAGGAAAAAAACCCTAACCCTAGCGCATGAAAAAGGGGCGCATGAAGAGGGGCTGGGGTTCGGGGCCGAAGACACTCGATTCCTTAAAAGAGGGGATGGGCGGCCTAGATCACTCGTGTCGATCAGATGGTTCAAAGGGGTCGATCCATTCGAATGGATCGGATGGTGGAGATGAGTTGATGGCAAAAGGATTCGACGGTGGAATTTTTTCAGCATCCACAAGGAATTTCAATTCAAGAGGAAAAGGTAAATTATATTGTGATTTTTGTAAACGTCCACACCATACAATAGAAAATTGTTGGAAATTGCATGGTAAACCCGGAGAAAAAGGAAAAAGGAAGGAAATTTCTGCAGCTTATCAAGTTAGCGGTCCTACTGCTGATCGGTCCATCACGTATGAACAGTACCAACAGCTGATGCAGGCACTGCAGAAATTAGACACCTCAAGCAAGCGAGGAAACTTCTTAGGTATCTCTCGCTGCCTGATTAATAATATCAACCAATTCACAATTATCACACAATTGCACAAAACTTCACTTAATTGATCAATCTAGCAATCAATTGCACATTCTAACCATACCACAACGATCAGCTCGAAATTCTATCGAGCGACTCTCCCAGCATAAATTCCGGAAAATATTAATTAATTAATAATTAAATAAATTCCGAAAATTAATTTAATTTGACTAATAAATAATATAATTTACATAAATAAAGTAATTAATTAAAAGTCTAATCATGCTTAACACTAATCTAATTGCATGATTAGACTAATTAATCCATCCCTTAATCTAATCATTCATCTAATCTAATTAACATTTAAATAAACTAATCTAACCACCTAAACCATCATTAGGCTAATCTAAACACCCTTTAAGCATAATTAACTCCCTAAGCGGAGATTAGTGAGTAAACTCATTGGTTTAGCGTTCCGGCGAGTCCACGATGACGGCAACGTGGAGGTGAGCAACAATCCTCATAGAGGCGACACCAAGCTAGGCCGGGAAGGGCTCGGAAATGGGTCACGAAGTCCCAAGGCCTTGCTGGAACTTCAGCTTTTGCTTGCTGAACCGGGAAGGAAAACCAGTGGTTGAATGGTGAGGAATCGGGCTGATCGGAGTTCCGACGAGTGGGTGGTCGGCAATCGGTGGCTCCCGGGGGTCAAAGGGGACTTGCTGGTGGTTGGTATGGGTGAATAAAGGGTTGGAATGGAGAGAAAAATGGTGAAACGGGCGAAACAGGCGGAACTGGGTAGTGGACCGACGGACTGGCGAGCGGTGGATTTCGGCGGCTCCGTTTGGGACGAGGTCGGGTTATCCATACGGACTGGACGTGCTCGTCACGGTGGTGGGTGGAGCGTGGGCTGATTCTCATGGGAAGACAACTTTTAACTCAAGTTTTTGACGAAAGGTCAGCTGGAGCAGAAACTGGTAGATGAGAAAACATATGGGGAAAAAGGTCCGGCGGTGGCTGTGCGGGTGTGCGACGGTGGAGAGGGATGGTGTGCTCGGTTTCTCTAGTTCTTGGAGCTCTCAAGGTACACCAACAATGGAGAAAGCAGCCAACGAAAAGAGAGAGAAGCTGCTGAAGAGAGAGGGGACCCCTTTGGCTTCCTAAGCCTTCAACATTTGTCTTTCTCACTCAAGTGGTTGCCCCACCACTCCTCAGCCATCCACAACAGCCTTATCCACTCCCAAGCTTCCCCAACAAGCTTGCGAAGTGGTCCAAAGGTTGCTCCCCCCCATGGCAAACGAATTTTGTGACATTTGGCCATCAAAGTCTTCAATTCCATCAATTTCTCTTCAATTCTTCTCCAGACTCAATTTGATTTCCATAAATCCAACCAAGGTACCATCATCCCAATCCACATTTTTCCTCATCATATAGTCCAACTTGAATCCCAAAAGCGCGACCGAAAACGGGCTCACGAATTTCCCGATCCAAAGTACCCTTACTTTGGATTTTTCGCCGAAAATCTCAGTTTGTAGAAAAATTTTCGAAGGATGAGTCGACGTTCCTAAAATGATTTGTGACATGACAGAACTTCTAATTTTTGAAATCGAGTTCAATTTCGCAGTTCATTTCAATTTGACGCGATTTTAACGCGTCCTAACCTACCGGGTAGCTTTTAGGAATTTTTTGTGCAATTGACCCATGGTCGATCATTTTCGAGCCACACGTACATCTTCGACACATTGGTGACTCTCGGCTGTCGTGAAAATTTCGAGATTTCAAATACGAACACAGGGTACTAAATCAACAGAGAAATCGGTCTAGTGCCGATCGATAAGAATTGTGCAATTAGATGGAATCACCCACACTCAATCACATACCTTTGTCGAGTCGACCTATCTCCGGTCTCTAATCGATTTTTAACTGTGCCGTGATGACCCTTGCAGATTAGCACGGTCAAGCAGTCGATTCCTAGTCGAATTCTCAAGTCTATTGCGTTTAGATTCCTTAACGGCTTCACCTGATAGGCTAGCTAGCTATCTTGTGAGTGGCCAACCCAGAGAAATGAACTACAGGCACGTCGATGAAAAACCCAACTTATTTAATTGAAAACAAAATTGGAAAATCAGGATGTCACAAGAAATTTGACCAGGTAATGATTCAAAATGGGTATAGAATCAATGAGTGTGACAAATGTGTGTACACTAAGGCTGCGTTTGGTCGACTGGATAAAAACCAGGATAGGATATGTTTTTATTCTATCCTGTGTTTGGTAGCTGTCTAGGATGGGATAAGGTCGGATATAGACCGGATAAAAAAATCCGAGGGGAGAAGTGGGATAAGGTCGGATAGGATTTCTTTTATCTGAAACATAAAACCCTACGCTTTTGTTCTTTCTCCATCGTTCGCCCACGACTCTTTGTTTCCAAAGTATCGACGTTGAAGCCTTCTCCTCAATAGCTCTCCGATTCTCATCGAAATTTTACGAAAGCCTTCTTCCTCCGCCAAGGTAAGCCCCCGGCGATCACTCGCCAGTCGCCCTCCCAATCGATTCCCCCCATTGCGATGTTTTCCCCGCTTCGATTGCGCCCCGGCCGCCGAGGCCGCCGGCATCCCGATTGTCCTTGTTGTGCCATCGGGTCCGGGTGGTCGCGGCCCGTTTCTGCGCGGCGGGGATGCGGGGGAAGTATGTGAATTCTTTTGTTGTTGTGTTTTTGACTTTTTTTTCGTGGGATTGGTAGTGTGGTGTCCCTTTTTTTTTTGTTTTTTTTTTGTCTGCTTGCAGTTATGGGGGGTGGGATTGATTGAGGCGAATGGGGCTAATTGCTTGGGAAAATTGAGGCTTTTCGGTTTTATTTTGTGATGATGACTGATGAGGTTCGCCGCTCTTGTCAAATGCATCCGTCTGGGCATTGCGATGATGAGTCTTTTACTTGCGTCAATTGGGTTTGTGATGATGACTGATGAGGTTCGCAATCTTTTGTCGTTCTTCTTAGAATGAGTGGGTTCATTGATGTGGAGCTCAAGGTCTGTGACTATGAATTGGATCAGTATGGCGTGGTGAACAATGCAGTCTACGCGAGCTACTGTCAACATGGTGAGCCTCGTAGTTTCTAAGTATGGATTGGATTGTTGCGTGAGTGGGCGAATGGTCTTGTGCTTTGCATATGCTGTTTTGAGGTCAATCTATAGCGCATTTGCTGTTCTGTCATCAGTGTCTGTGTTAAGTGTTGATGATACTTGCTTTAGTGGGAGAAGGAATCAAATCCGTAGTTTACCAAACAGTAGATTGGATAGGATATGAGGAGTTCTGACTTTAAATTCGTAGTTCACCAAACAGTTGATGGGATATGAAGAAATCCATGGATTTCTTATCCTATCATATCCAGTCCTATCCCGTTTAGAAATCCGGACAACCAAACGTACCCTAAATCCACAACAGTTGGATATGTACTTATTTGTCTATATGTCGATGACTTACTAATTCTTGGAGAGAACACTGAGGTCATCAGAATCACTAAGAACATTCTCAGAAAGAACTTTGAGATGAAAGATTTAGGTGTAGCGGATGTTATACTCGACATCAAAATTCTAAGGAATTATGATGGCTTAGGTTTAACACAATCTCATTACATTGAAAAGGTAATTGAGAGATTTAAAGGATTCGGCATTAAAGATGCAAACAATCATTTTCTTACACACCTAACTTTAAGAAAGAACACTGGAAATAGGAGGTACGGACACCTGGAGTGTCAAAACTTAGCATAGAGGGACACTTAAGTGCCAAAACTTTGAAATGTACACTTAAGTGCTAAAATCGGAGTAAAATTGATCATTTAAGTGCCACTTCGGCCAAAATTTGGCCAAATTACTGACATGGCAATTTTCCGGCGAGGTGAGTGCAAAACGGCATCGTTTTGCACGCTGACGTGGCGAGAAAATGCAAAAACGACGTCATTTTGTCTCTGATGTATAAATAAAAAATATAAAAATTAATTAAATTAAATTTAAAACTAAATTTATTTAAAATATTCTAAAAAAAGCTTAAAATTTAAAAAAGGGGGGGGGGGTAGGGGGGCTGAAGGGAGGCGGCTGAGGGCTGAGCGCTAGTTGCCGTTGCCGAGAAGGGCCAGCGATGGAGGGGGGAGGGTTGGCTGGGGTGGTTGGCCCCTGGCCGACCGGTGGTGAGGGCTGCGACCCTCGTTGTCTCCTCGCCGTCGCCGGGAAGGGCCGGCGATGGTGGGGGAGCATCGGCCGGGGTCGTCGGGCCCTGGCCAGGGGCCGGTGACGGTGGAGAGGCGGCAAGGGCTCAGGCCCTCGCCCAGATCCGGCGAGAGCTCGCGGCCCTCACCGCCAGTCGGCCAGGGGCTAGCCACCCTGGTTGACCCTCTCCCCTCTGTCGTCGGCCCTTCCCGTTGCGGCGGGGAGGTGACGACGGTGAGGGCTCAGCCCTCAGCCGCCTCCCTTCTTTTCGCCCTCCCCACCCCTCAATTTTTTTAAAATTTAAAATTTTAAGTTTTTTAATTTTTAGAATATTTTAAATAAATTTAAGTTTAAATTAAATTAAATTTTATATTAATTATTTACACATCAAAACATAAAACGATGTTGTTTTTGCATTTTTTTTTGCTACGTCAGCGTGCAAAACGACATTGTTTTGCACTCACCTCGCCGGAAAATTGTCACGTCAGCAATTTAGCCGGATTTTGGCTGGAGTGGCACTCAAGTGATCCATTTTACTTTGATTTTGGCATTTAAGTGTATCTTTCTAAAGTTTTGGCACTTAAGTGTCCCTCCGTGCCAAGTTTTGGCCCTTGGGGTGTACTTCTGCATTTCCAGTGTCAAATAGCTCGAATACTCTCAAGTAATCGGCAACATCATGTATATCATGAATTGCACTAGACCTGATATTGCGTACTCAGTAAGCAAACTGAGTAGATATACCAGTAACCCAGGTCACGAGCACTGGAATGCTTTGATGAGAGTATTAGGATATTTGAAAAGGACAAAAGACTATGTTCTACAACATCGCAAATATCCAGTTGTTCTGGAAGGTTATTGTGATGCCAACTAGATTTCAGATTTTGATGAATTGAAATCGACTAGCGGATATGTGTTCATGCTAGGAGGTGCCGCAGTGTCATGGAAATCCTCTAAACAAACTCTAATAATGTGCTTTACGATGGAATCAGAGTTTGTTGCTTTGGATAAAGCTACTGAAGAAGCATAATGGCTTCGACATTTTTTAGAAGATGTTCCAGTGTGGCCAAAACCTATGCTTGCAATAGGACAACACAAATTCTGGAAACTCTAGTAAGCACCGTCTCCCATTCCTATGATGCAACAGTGCTTTCCTATAGCGTTATTAAGGGTACACTATGCGTTTAATGATTCCTATAACTTGGAATGTAACATCCAAGTAAGATATGGTAGGATATCTTTAATAGGAATGCACCTATATGCGTGGAGCTGGCCGACTCTATGAAAATCTTTAAAGGTTAGATTTTCTAAAGCACGCATGAATCCCGAGAGGTTCAGGGCCGAAAGAACGAACACAACCGAGAATCAATCTTGAATTGGAAATACTCCGTGTGAGGTTTATTGTCTAGGCTTACACAAACAACTGGCGATTCAAGGCTTAGTCCATCGACTAGTTAAGTAAGTTCGATAGGTTTTTACTAAAGAAGGTTCAAAGCGAAAGCTACCTATCTTGATGCGGTGTATTTCAACAGGCATGCTCAGATTCCTTCGAGTAAAAAATGTTTTGTTGATCCATTAATGTGGGGGATTGTTATAATTATGGTTATAATTATGGTTAATGGATCAACGAAAGCCAATAAATTAAGATACATCTTTTCTGTTCACGTATCTCTTTTGGATTCATGAATTTCCTAAACTTTTCTGTTTACTTATCTATTGAATTCATGAATGTCCTAGATTAATGTATCTTTTAGTTCATGTATTTATTGAGTTCAAGAATTTCTTGAATTCACGTGTCTTTGGATTCATGAATCTCTTGGATTCACGTATATCTTGATTCATGAATTTCATGGATACATGCGTTTATTTAATTCATGTATCTCTTCTGTACATGAACTAAAAAGCTCTATAAATAGATAGGAGCATAGAGCTTCATTACAGTTTTTGGTTTTTCTGACTCGATTCCAAAAAGGCTTTGATATACTTTTTTATTCTTTTATTTTTTCTGAGTGTGCTGGTTCAATTGAACGGTTCGATTGAGTCATATTTGCATAGTGCTAATCCAAACATGTTTGAGGTGTTGTATCTTGGGAGGCATAGTTCGTAAATCTGCGGAGCACCATTGGCAAGAACTAATTGCCTTAAAGAGATTCGAATATCCGTACCTCACCTCCAATTTTATGTTCTAATTACAACAACAATTTGTTTTCTCTTGATTATATTCCGACAGCACTAGCGATGGTGTTGTAAGCTCGTGACGGTGACAATCATAGACGACTTGGCTTTGCACGAGACATCGATCGGGAGAGAGAGAGAGGGGAACTCGAGCCGAGGATGGCGGGATTGGAGTTGATTTTATACGAATGTAGCGGCGCTCTAATTAACAATTCTACTTTTTGCATCGGGAGGCCAATTATTAAAGGGAGCGGCTTAGCTGACCGTCCCTCAGTCAACTGACGAAGGAAAGGTCAGCTAATGACCACATGTTTTCAAGGGAAACCGGTTGACTTTGAGGCCTTGGGATTTTGCTGTTCTGCTTTCGTTTCCGGTCCTTTGATGCTCGTGAGCTGGTCAGTCCATTATGCAGAGGCGACTTCGACTTGGCTTTTTGACATCGCAATTAAAAGAACTCGAATTAATTCTTCTAATTGCAAATTCAACTAGTACAGCGGGGAAAGGCAAGAATTTTGAATGTAATCCGCCGGCGTTAGTAACTAATTAGCCAAATTGCTCGACATTTTTGAATTGCGCTAGTAGCATACGATTCATATTCATTTCATGATAAGATGAAGTTTATTGTTCTGCACTGACTATTAGTTGATTGATAGAGTATTGATGAAAAAAAAAAGTCACTAAGTTTAGCCCAACATGTGAAGTTGAATGGCTTTTGGTATGTGGAAGAGGCAGTGCATGGAAAAATTGACAAATGCCATTTGATGGCTCTTTTAATAGAACTCAGGCTCTGAATCTTTTGGGCAAAACTTCATCAGATGGTTTTGTTTGATTAGTGACTATATCTGCGGTTGACAGTCGACCAGAAAAAGAGTGCGAAAGGAGTGGATGAAGTGGCAGAAACATTCGGAGTTGTCTGCGAAAACAGATGTTCGAGATATGGGATATGGCCCAAAGTCGCAAGAATCGAATGCTTGTCGAGCAAGTTCATGAGTCAATGAAGCGGCTCTTCCTCAGGCTTTTTTCTAACTCTTTAATTTGAGGTGTCCTAAATGATGTGAGGTATGTAAACGAGGAATTTTATGGACTGGACCGTCAATATCTGCAATACAGTTTCTGGCTCCTTGGAATCAGAGTGGATACATGGAAGGTATTGCTCTGTATGTCCAATTGATTCTTCACTTCGTGCCATGATCTGAGACCCTCTCCTTGGTGGAGGATGTTAGATTCTATTCACTTATCTTGATTCACGATTCATTCCGCTCACTTATCTTAATTTACCATCGCCAACTAATTTACCTCATTAGTACGTGGGAATCGTGTTAGATCAACATATGTAAGATTGGTTATTGAGAACTGATAATACGATCGAGAAACACTAGCTATGAAAGTTGAGCCTCGACAAGTACTAGATAACAGAAAATTGATCTTCAATGCTCATCAGTAGTCTTGTCCTACTAGAATTTATGGAATAACTTATCGATTTGATAATTTCTTATTTATAGAAAGCAACTATATGTTTAATATTACCAGGAAAAAAGAGATATTTAACATGAGATGGGACTTTTTATCATCAAAATAACTATTTTACCAGCACATTTCTAATCCCAACCGAGAAGTTATACAACAAAAGATATTATCACACGTGAGGTAATTCATCACGAATAATTTGGGCTTTCCAAATATAGGAAATTTTCTCAGAGACGACTGAACTTCATCGTGCATGGGGGACGATTATTTTCACACTTTGGCAGAGGGGATCAGGCGATCGTGTGAAATAACAATCAACAGGAGGTTGTTTGCTTTCAAAATAAGAACACCTCTTGCACGGTAAAGTGCGCTCATTGTTAGACTGAGGCAATTACATTTTGTTGGACATCAGGTCGAGCCTAGCCTATGATCCCCAACTTATGTGCTTCTTGGAGTTCCTTTGTGAGGGAACAGTTGAGTGTGGATAAGCACCGCTATGCTTAAACCAAGCCATCATCGGTTGAAATGGGGGGTGATTGGATGAGTGTGGTCCGTTCGTTTCACGTCCGGAAAATATTTTCCCATAAGTCATTTTCCAGAAAAATGACAATATTTTCCGGTGTTCGGCTAAAACCTGAAAATGTTTCAGAAAATATTTTCTGGTGTTTGGTAAAGAAAATATTTTCCACTCACTAGATTGGCGAGCGTGAACGTCAAGCTCAAGGCTTGCCAAATCAACGAGCGCAAGTTTGAGATCGACGAGCTTGAGATTCACTTGGTTCGGCGACTAGCAAAAAAAGAAGAAGATGGAAAACAAAAAAAAAGAAAAAGAAAAAGGAAATTAAAAATAATTCGAATTAAAAAAAAATAAAAAAAAAATCGAATGAAAAAAGAGAAGAAGAAAAATATTGGAGAGGAAGAAGTCAAGATTTGTAGAAGTATGAGATAAGAGAGATCAAGTGAGGAAAATGTATTCCACTTTTCAAAAGTAGAAAACATTTTCCCTTACTTTAGAAGACTTTTTTTCTTTTGATGGAAAACATTTTCCTCAACAAATTCATTTTCCATGAAACGAACGCCAGAAAATCCGGAAAACGTTTTCTCGGAAATTATTTTCCGAGAAACGAACGGACCTTTATTTGCACCCTATTTTCATCCTAAGGTAAAAGAAAAGTAATAGTTTAACAAAATAAATTACTCTTTCCTTTTCGAAGAACTGTATTTTATATCTCCATCAAAGCCATGTTACATGGGAGAGTAAACTTGAATTGTGCGGGTCAAGTAGCATAATAGGCTGTGCAAACTTCGGTGTGTTTTTTCGCTTGTGATTGCATCTTCGACCATTGGTAATACATTTATTGGAGAAACGGTCGTTTTTTTTTTTTTTGGTCGTTGATTATGAGATGAAAGTTGCGATTCCGCTGATCCCAAAATCTTACATGGGTATTGGAGCAATTTTTTTCTTCTTTTTTTTTAACGCACTGCGTTCCATAAGTTGCGTGGCATAGTGTTTTTCAAATGAAATATCATAATTTTGGCCTAGAGAGAGTGCAAATATGACAGCAAAATGTATAAGTGATGGAGAAAAATGCTGACGTTAGCGCCACATCAAAAGCCCAATCAACAACAGGTGGGCTGACACATGTCACCACATGGCTAATGACATGGTGATGCCACATTAGATGTTGGCGTGACAATTCAAGAGATAGCATCGCCACGTAAACATGAAGTGAATGAATCACATGTTGACATGTGGCAGCAAGAGCTACGTCGATAGTTGTTGATTCAGGCGTGTCAAGTCACGAACATGCTACCGACCCAAAAAAAAAAAAGTCACGAACACGGTGCTGCTCATTTGCATCATCAAGTGAATAATATAAATAAGTAGAGTTAAGTTAATGAGATCGTGATTTTTTAAATAATTATAGAATATGAATAAGTTTAAAGTAGAATAATTCATAATTGTTAAGAAAAATTTAACGATTATATATATAATATATATTTTAATTTTTTTTTTTGCCTTGCGGGGCACGGTACCTCGTCTCGGGAGGATGTGCCCCACTCCGCCCCACATCCGGTGGTCGGAAACCACTGCTGATAATTGCACTCCATAAGAACTTAATTTTGCTATTTTGAAACATTTCATAGAAAGGATTTAGGTTTCTAATATAATTTTTCTTTTTCATATTTATCCCATGTGCGAGGGAATCGCAATCGGTAACACTTATGATGATGATCAGCTTTTGTCTTGATCCTCCTCCTCGTCCTTTTGCAAAGTAAACAAGGCACTAAGCAGGTTGGAATTATTTTGAGATCATTGAAATCATTCTCTCCGCAAATTGTCACGCTAATAGAGCTAAGAGTGGCGATTCATAATCAAGATAAACTCAAATAAGCCAGAAATATATCGAGAAAGATCCTACACGACACGATGGAATTAATTCAAAGATTACACAACTTAAAATATGGTCATTGGTATTTAATTGAAAGAAATCGCAATCAGCACAAAATGACACAAATAGTGAGTATCAAATTGATGTTATGAATTGTCAATTATTTTGACTATAATCCTAATTAGATTTGATGTCAGTCCAATAAGAAAAAGTAATCTTTTTTCAGTCTTCGATGTTGAGTGGAATAAGGACGTGAAGATCCATTTCCACGGATGTGCGATTTGGGTTCAACTCGTTGTAGGAACATAGAAAATGATGTTTATGGGGTTTGCTTCAGTGACCACCCTTCTAACTTGGAAGGGGGATGTGGGAGATTCGAATCTCCACCTTCTCAGGGGGTTGGGGGTAAGGACGTTGTAGTTTTAGGAGTGAGTTTCGATTCCCACGCCCTACAAAGAAGCAGAGCAAAAAGTCTGAGAGTGAGCATTAAAATAGGAATAGAGTAGGACCGACAAAAAAAAAAAATGATTTGTGGCATCGATATACTATAATTCTCTCACAAAATGGTTTTGTTGACATTGAACTGTCATTGCCAATGGGTGGCCAAGCGTGTCTTTTGGGCTTTCAGATTGGAAAAAAGGTTGGAAACACCGGTACAAGCATTATAGCGTAAGAAGATCATCTTTTTTTTTGGTCATAGAAGACCATCTTAAGTTGCATCATACTTTCGAAGGATTTTGTAAGTCAAATGTAGGAAAAATTATTAAAAAAATCTTACACTTATTACAATTGTGCTAATTCAATCGTATTTTTTTTTACCAATTCAATCTTGAGTCTTTTGTAATTGTACCAATTCAATTTATTCGGCCAATTTTGGCAAGTCGATACTGACATGAACACCCATCTTGCCAACGATTGTGGGTGAAAAAAGGAAAAGGGGGAAGAAGAGGAAAAATAAAAAAAGTAATAAAAAATTTAAGAATATTATTAAAATTTGTCAACGTCAACATCAGCCAAAAAATCGACACCGGTCAGGGTCCATGTTAGCATTAGCTAACTAAAACTGACCAGATAGGCTAACTTGATGCAATTACAAAAGGTTTATGTTAAGAAATATTTTGAGTAATAAGGGTAAAATAGTAACTTAGTTATAATTAGGGTTAATAACATATGAGCATATATATTTGTAACCCTTTTCATCTTTTAATAATATAGAAAATAATTATCTCTTTGACATGGTATCAGAGCGAGGTTGGTCGGAACCCTAGACGACGGAGCAGCCACTTGCTGCCGTCGACTCGCCGGAATAGTTGGCTGTCGCCACCGCTCACCGTCGAAACCTCCTGCCACTCGAGTGTCCCTCTCACTTCTTCGTGCGGCTTGCGCCGTTCGCACGGGCTGCTCGCGCGCGCTGCTCGCATGGGTTGATCGCGCTCGTGGCTTACACGGCTTGATCACGCTCGCGGTTTGCGCTGCTTGCGTGACTCTTGCGCACTACTCACGCGGCTTGCTCGCGCTCGCAGCTCGTTCGTGTTGGCGTAACTTCTGAAATTGTGAAGCTTGAACCTCGATTCCGCTAAACCCTAGTGCCAATGCTGCTGTAAGCTCGAGATCCATCTTCGGGAACTGGTCCGTGCGGTTGATGACGTAGGAGGGTTCTTGGATTTGCTGCCCTGGAATCCCCGATCAGTAGCCAGATCAAGTAAATTCGCTTTCTTTTGTCTCTTTTTTTTGGGAAATCGATGTTGTTGGAAGCTGGGAAGTTGGTGTGTTTGGTGCGGTGAGCGTGGATTGAACACGCGACCTTATTTTGGTGTGTTTGGTGCGGTGAGCGTGGATTGAATCCACGACCTTCAGATTTTCAAATTGCACAGTGAGGAGGAGGAGAAAAGCAGAAGAGATTGGTGCACCGCCTCTTCCTTCCTGAGGTTTAGACATGTACAGTGAATGGTGGATTCTTTATATTATCTTAATTATTACTTTTAAAGTTCTGTGCTGGCTGTGGAGTACGGAAAAGCTTTTAGAAGCGGCAAATGATGGGTTATTTTATGGTGGTTGAACAGTAACCCACTTTATTATTTGTACTGCACAAAATTTTAGAAGTGGCCATTGTGGAATATAGATTTGATAATTATTACAGAGGATAGAGTTGCTGTTATGTTGCATTGAATCAATGGGGATATTGAGAATAAGTATACTGGTGCTTTGGTGATTTGATTGAAGCCTTTCTTTTCGGAATTCTTTTTTGTGTATTTGCGTGAATTATTGGAATCAACATTCACAATCGTGAAGTTCCTTTCTTGGGCTCAATCATTCTTTATTCACTAATGGCGACCTCTGGATTGACTTCTGGATCTCCTTTTGGTCATTTTCAATTAACATCGGTCAAGTTAGATGGAACTAATTATCCATCCTGGTCTAAAGCGGTCGAAGTCTATCTTACTGCCACCAGACAACTGGACTATCTCACGTCTACAATACCGTCTGACATGAGTAGAGCCGCCGATTGGATTGCAGGAGATGCGATGATTCGAACTCTATTATGGAATAGCATGGACCCTAAGCTTAGTCCTCACTTTATTCAATGCGACTCTGCTAAAGCAGTTTGAGATAAGTGCGCATTACTCTATTCGGGGCAAAATAATATGATGCGAGTATGTGACACGTGGGAAAAGTTATTTGATATTCAGCGTGGAGACCAATCCTTGTCTGATCATTATGCTCGGTTCACCACTCTCTGCCAACGATTGGATACTTATCTCCCTGCCTCGAACGATCCAGATGTTCTGGCTAAACGCCAAGAGGATTTGAGGGTAATATTATATCTCAAGTCATTGGGACCTGAGTATTCATCTCTTCGTCAGCATATTACATCTCAGAGTTCTCTTCCCACAGTAGATGAAGTCTTCTCCCAGGCTCTCCGTTCTACAATTCCTGAGAAGAGTTCTTCCATGCCGGCGATGGAGATTGGTGCTATGCTTTCTCGTGGTTCTAGTGGACGTGGAGGTCGAGGTCGTGGTTATCAAGGACGTGGACGTGGTGTTGTTCATGGTGGAAGTCGTGGAGGCCGTGAAAGAAGAGTTAGGACTCGTGGTACGATTAATTCTTGGAATAATCGTGGTTCCCGCTATTGTCATCATTGTCAAAGAGCCGGACATATAGAAGCTTATTGCTATACACTTCATCCAGAGCTCAAACCACCTATTGCTGCTTATGCAGAGGTTGAGGATTCTCTTAGTCCTCCCTCAATGGCTCCACCAAGTTCAACTCAAGTTCCTAAGACAGGTGACCCAGTTACATTAACCCGTGCTGAATATGATACATTGGTTCGCTCCCAACAAGTGACAGGATCTTCAGCTCCTACTGCAACTTTGGTACAAACCTCTAAAGGTAGTTCATCGTGTTTGTTGTCTACATCGCTTGATTCTTGGGTTATAGACTCTGGAGCTACCAATCACATGACTGGTAACTCTAACCTATTGTCTTCTTTTCACTCTACATCTTCTTCATTATCAAATTCAGTTACATTAGCAAATGGTTCACAGTCTCAGGTTACTGGTATGGGAGTTGCTCATTTAAGTCCCTCTCTTTCTTTATCATCTGTCCTTCACCTATCAAAATCTCCTTATAATTTGATTTCTGTTAGCTCATTGACCAAAGAACTAAATTGTTCCGTGACTTTTTCATCTTCTCATTGTGTTTTTCAGGATCTGAGGACTGGACAGATAATTGGTGGGCGACATGAATCAAATGGCCTGTACTACCTTGATAAGAAGGTATTAGCTGCCGCAGCTGTGAAACAAACATCCACTGATGTATATCGGATGCATTGTCGTGCTGGTCATCCACCACCAAACCTACTTCGACGTCTATTTCCTGAGTCTAAGTCTGTGAGTTCCTTTCAGTGTGAAGCTTGTTAGTTTGGTAAACATCATAGAGCTTCTTTTCCTTCCCGTATGCAGAGTGGTGTGTCTAGTCCATTTGAGTTGGTTCACTCAGATGTATGGGGTCCATGTCGTGTGTCCGATGTCTTTGGATTCAAATATTTTGTTACATTCGTGGATGATTTTTCCCGAATGACTTGGTTATTCTTAATAAAAGATCGTACAGAGATTTTTCGTTGCTTTCAATTGTTCTATTTTGAGGTGTTGAATCAATATAATATCTCCGTCAAACATTTACGATCAGATAATGCTAGAGAATACCTTGCTACAACTTCTGGTTTCCAACCCTTTCTGGCATCTCATGGTATTATTCATCAAACATCCTGCTCATACACTCCACAACAAAATGGAGTAGCTGAACGTAAAAATCGCCATTTTCTTGATGTCGCCCGTTGCCTCATGTTTCATATGCATCTACCTAAACACTTTTGGGGTCATGCTGTTCTTACGGCGTGTTATTTAATTAACAGGCTTCCCACTTCAGTTCTTCAAGGGAAGACACCATTCTCACTTTTACATCCAAATCATCCTCTCTTTTCCTTACCTCTTCGATTTTTTGGGTGTGTTTGTTTTGTACATAATCTTACTACAGGTCTTGATAAACTGGATCCTCGTGCTGAAAAATGTGTCTTTGTGGGATACTCTCGAACTCAGAAGGGATACAAATGTTATTGTCCTAGTCGTCGTCGTATGTTCGTGTCTATAGATGTGACGTTCTTTGAAGATTAGTCATATTTTCCTTCTCAGAATGTTCCACAGACACATGGTGATAGTGATGATTGTGTCCTACCAATGCTTCCACTGCCTTCTATCTCCCCAGCTACCTCCAGCACATTTCAGTTTGCCGATCGCACCTATCATCGACGAAGTACCATTCCAACTATGACAGTACAGCCTTCATCAGCATCTGATTCATTGGTTCCCTCATCAGTTGCAGTGCCAGCCTCTGATCCTGATCCGCCCATTGCATCTCGAAAAGGTACACGTTCTTGTGTTGGTCGTCCTATTGATCGTTATTCTCCCTATTCTAGTCTTTCTGATTGTGTTCGTACGCGTCATCCTATTTCCCAGTTTTTTTTTCATATGATCATTTATCTCCTACCTTCTCTGCCTTTGTCTCGTCGTTGTCTTCTATTTCTGTGCCTAGTAGTGTTGCTGAAGCTCTTGCTCATCCGGGTTGGTGTCGTGCCATGGAAGATGAAATGGAGGCACTAATTCAGAACAAAACTTGGGAGCATACTTCCTTACCTACTGATAAGCAACCTGTTGGTTGTCGTTGGGTTTTCACTGTTAAAGTTCACCCGGATGGTACTCTTGATCGATTGAAGGCACGGTTAGTTGCGAAGGGATATACTCAAACTTATGGTGTCGACTCTAATGACACCTACTCTCCCGTGGCCAAAATTCCTTATGTCCGTGTTTTTACTTCATTGGCTGTGCAATTTGGCTGGATCCTTCATCAATTGGATGTGAAAAATGCCTTTTTACATGGTGATCTGGCTGAGGAGGTCTACATGGAGCAACCACCTGGGTTTATTGCTCAGGGGGAGAATGTGGTATGTCGTTTACACAAAGCTTTGTATGGACTTAAACAATCTCCTCGTGCTTGGTTTGGTAGATTTAGTGATACGGTTATCAAATTTGGATTAAAGCGGTGTCAGGTAGATCATTCAGTTTTCAGCTCTGTGTCTTCGACTGGCTGTATCCTTCTAGTTGTATATGTGGATGATATTATCATTACTGGCAGTGATTCAAGTGGTATTCAAAAACTTAAGCAATTTATGCATAAAGAATTTAGTACTAAAGATCTGGGACGTCTTCAATACTTTCTTGGTATTAAAGTATCCTATTCACATGCTGGTATCAATTTATCGCAACGAAAGTATGTACTGGACATCCTTGGTGAAATTGGATTTCTTGGAGTAAAGCCAGTCGATACCCCTATGGATCTTAATATAAAACTTGATGCAGAACATGGAGAATTATTACATGATCCAGCAAAGTATCGAAGGTTAGTTGGTAAGTTAAACTATCTTACTATCACGAGACCTGATATATCCTTTGCGGTTAGTGTAGTAAGTCAATTCATGAGTTCTCCTCGTACCACTCATTGGGATGCTGTACTTCGAATCGTCAAATATTTGAAGGGAGCGCCAGGTAAAGGATTACAGTTCAAGAATTATAGCCATCTAAACACTGCAGGCTTTTCTGATGCTAACTGGGCTGGATGTCCTGTGGATAGGAGATCTACTTCAGGCTATTGTGTGTTTCTTGGGGGTAATTTAGTTGCATGGAAAAGCAAGAAACAACATGTAGTTTCCCGATCAAGTGCTGAAGCTGAATATCGTGCTATGGCACATGTGACAAGTGAATTACTATGGTTGAAAATGTTACTATCAGAGATTGGAATGTCATCGTCAAATCCATTAGTGCTATATTGTGATAATCAATCCGCTATTCATATTGCATCTAATCCTGTCTTCCATGAGCGAACTAAGCACATTGAGGTTGATTGTCATTTTGTGCGAGAAAAAGTTCAGAAAGGCGAGATTATTCTGCAACACACAAAGTCGGAGGATCAATTCGCGGATATTTTTACAAAATCTCTACGGGGGAATAGAGTGAGCGTCTTATGTAACAAGTTGGGTTTATTTGATATCTATATCCCAACTTGAGGGGGAGTGTTAAGAAATATTTTGAGTAATAAGGGTAAAATAGTAACTTAGTTATAATTAGGGTTAAGCACATATGAGCATATATATTTGTAACCCTTTTCATCTTTTAATAATATAGAAAATAATTACCTCTTTGACAGTTTAGAATTAATTAGCAAAAAAAAATTAGGATTGAAATAGCACAATTATAGTAGGGTTAGGATTTTTTTGGTAATTCTCCTGTGAAATGCCTACCATTAAGAACTCTTTCCATGGATTTTGTGTGTCGAATGTGTACCCGATGAACTCTTTCACGGTCCTACATAGCTTCTATAAAAACACTTTTGTGTAAGGTTGTTCAGTATATGACTTAAGCTGCTCCATCTCATGCATATCACTTCAGTCATTCCTTCGCGACTTTAGTACCCAATTTATGCTCATGAAATGGCACAGTTGCATCTGATTTGTGCACAACGCATTTGTGCCCACGTCGTGTCGTGCTTTGTTGTCATCGTTTTTGCTACTACTAATGATAGAGACAGACTTACGTTACTTGCATTCAAGGCTGAAATAACTAGCGACCCTCTTAGGTTGCGTAACTCGTGGAACAACAGCACCGACTTTTGTCAATGGTATGGGGTTACGTGTTGGTCATCGACACCACAGAGTGACTGTGCTGAACCTCCATTCTCAAAGACTCTTGAGACCCATCTCCCCTCACATCGGAACCGTAGCTTCTTGAGAGGATTGTGCCTACGAAACAAATAGCTTCAGCCCTAAAATCCATTCCCAAATTGGTCGGCTGTATCAGCTCCAAATCTTGGATTTATCCTACAATTCACCTTGTCTTATCTTCAATGGGTCAACCTTTCTATGAACCAATTAATTGGCAGAATCCCTTCATCCATAGGCAATTTATCATCTGTGGCGTGGCTGTACTGTGCCCTAAATGGTTTGAGTAGGATTATTCCCCAATCTCTAGGTTGGCTAACCAAATTAGAAGAGCTCTCCTTGGCAATCAAAGGGCTTTCAGGTACCATTCCACCTTCTGTCTTCAATTTGTCTTCGCTGACTATAATCAATGTACAAACGAACCAAATCCACGGCATGATATAGGATTCCCGAACCTTCAAGCATTTAGCATTGTTGCTAAGCAGTTCACCGGATCAATTCTTTCATCGATATCCAATTCCACAAATCTAGTGTTCCAACTTTCAGACAATAAGCTCTTTGGGAAAGTCCCTCCATTGGCAAATCTCCGCAAACTTCAAAGGGTTGCTTGGAAAAAGTATATCGTATGGACTCGCTTGCTCTGTGGGGGAGCCTAGAAGACGCATGAGCATTGACAAAGTTGTAACCCAGCTGCACATGATCAAGAAGGAACTTTTTGCAGCTTCTTTACTTGGATAGGTGAGACAAGTTTAGATGACATCGAAAGTAGCATGTTCATTTCCTATAATGACTCTCCAGTGCCATTTGCAAATGAAAAAAGGAGGATAGATGTCTGACTTTCCTAATTTCCTTGTGAATCTAAAAGAGTATCGTCCCGACAATTTTACTTTAAGCCATCAATTCACGCTTTTTAACATTTTTTTTTGTCAGAACAACATTTCATGACAAATTAATGGGATAAAAAGCCAAATTTATGAGCCATATTGACCTATAATTACGGATTCAATAAGCACGAAATGAGACAAGTGCCCATCTGAGCTCCACAAGGCTCTGCTCTCTATATGGCTCCATTGCTATTAGGGGGTCATCTAACGTTGTTGATTGAATCTGGTTTGTAAGTCTACCAGAAAAAATGATGATACTTGAAAAGTTTTATTGCAACTTGTTAAGGTCTATCCGCACCTCATAAAAACTACTTGCAATGGGTTTTATATAAATGTGGCGTCCCTCCAATTAACAATCCTGATATTTGAGATGAATCTTCAAACATCACATTTGAGCCAAAAAGTCCTTTTAGTCCTGACCACAAAGCAACGGTTTGCATCAGAGTTTGACTGCTATAGCTTGAAGTTTTGGGATTTGATTGGTCTTGTTGCCAACCGCTTTTATATAATTGTTGTCTCGTCCGCATTTCCGTCCTTCAAAGTCAGTGAGCTAGCCCATTATGCAGAGGCGATCGAAACGTCATTATGCAGCTTTTTCTTGAGGACTTACTGACCATGTTATGTTTGGAAGGTATTCCCGCTCAACATGGTCAGTAAGTATGGACGTTACAATGAAGCAGCAAGTTATTTGGTTGGGCAGCCGATCTCCGTTTTTCATTATTTTCCTTCCTTTTCTTTCACCTCGTTATTATATTGATGCAAATTCCTCTACAGCGATTTGTCATTCCAGTTTAGTATCACATTACTAGGCTAGTTAGTAGTTGAAACTTACATGTATCTGATGTTCTGGCTGCTTCTTCTCCTGTTCCTACTTAACCATCTAACTCAATCTTGTACTCCTGTCCGCAGGCGCACTTCACAAGCTGTGATATTCCCTGTTAAAAGCAGATAAACAGATGATTCCGGCAATATGCATGAATAAGGGTACTAAGAAAATTTCCAAACAGTAGGGTCTGTAACATAATTATTCGTTTGAGTTGAGACAGCTTATGGGAAAGAACATTAAATTTCAGAGAAAACTAGACACTATGGAAGAACAATCTCCTAGCTCTGGAAGATAACAGAAGTTGGAAGTAGAGTGAAACCAATCCTGTTTTTTGGGCACACTCCCCAGTTAACAGCACATTGTTCAGATACGATATTGTTAACACCCATTTCACTCTTTTTTTTTTTTAATGAAAATCACAGTTTTAAAATAATTTTACCTTCAGTTTCTCAATTTGATTCTGCAGAGACCGCTGGAACTCGGTCTCCCCAACAATATCTGCCAAAAGAGCTTTTTGTTCCCTTTCTAAAGTCTTAAAGTCCATTGCCCTTAGCTCTTCCTGCATCGTACCACAGCAAACAAAGATGCCGAGTCTTAACTACAACCAAGTACAATCAATACAAAGTCCTGGAAATGTACCCCAAGGATCCATTTTAGAACCAAGTTCAGCAGACAAGCCAAACCACGTTAATAGAACTTTAAGTTACCTATATCTGTAACGATTTGGTTCATTAAAATCAAATGCAGACATTCTACATAGGTATTGCATGAACTACAAGTATCATGGTGATCAAGTATGATGCGTACTTGACAAAACCTATTGCCTTGATACTCACCTGGAACTCATTTGACTGGCTTTTCATTTGCTCAATTCGCTGCTTCATCTGCAATAATAGGCGTTGCACTAGCACCATTAGCATTCATGAAGAAGTGGTGATGAGCTGCAAATCGAGTATATTACCTCCTAATGTTTAGTTGCCTCTTAACAACTTCGCTTCTAGTGATTAAAAATCAGACATCACACTCGTGCCAAAAGACGAAATTAACGCATAAAGATGGAAGCATAAGTATCAAATCAAAAGGTGAAATTAACAGATAAAGATGGAAGCATAAGTACCAAATCAAAGCTAAAACCCCCCTAGAGGTCTCAGTTTAGTCGATTGGGCATGTAATTTGAATCGAGCTGCTCCATAGCAGTTTTCTGCTAGATTATCAAATTGAAATGGAACGTGCGTCATTCAGGACCATGAGTTGCCATACCCTATTTTCTAATACTTATCTCCCAATGAGCATTGTAGTGCATATTATCACATATCCGCTCTAAGCTTTGACAATTAGTGAAAATCATTTTAATCAAAGAAGTGAAATCAACACGCCATGAAATTTAGATATGGACTTAACTTCAGAAATCTCTGCAGCTAGCTTAGCTTTTGTTCTTTTGATCTCGTCAAGTTTTGCCGTTGCAGAATCCACACTGAAGATCAGTTCCTTGGTTGCTTCATTGTTCTGTCAGTTCAAGCATTAAATTTAAGTAACTACTCTGCTCAATGAACATAGTTCTTTTGTTTTCAGTTTTTGGTCTATAAGTACCACGTTGTCAGTAAGCAGGTGATTAGAAAGTTTGCCTCTCGCTGCAAGGGTATCAGCATTAGCTATCAAAAGTAAACCGCAATGTAAGTTTTTGTAAAACATAACCTCACAGTGCACAATACAGGGAGCATGGCTCCTAATTGTATCTGCTTGCTGGCGCTTACATGTATGTGATAAGTTTTCCTGGTGTGCATCCTGCCTTAAGTTGAAACATCAGATTGCGATGACCAGATGAAGCAACAAACAGCCCAACAACACTAAGGACTAGACTAGTAATATGGCTGTCATGATGGACACGATTGAGTTACTGACTACCTCTGCTTTACTAGGTACATTGACAGTGCTCCAGCAAAAAATAAGGAAAGGTTGACAGAGACTCAGCAGTTATTAAAGGGAATTGATGACCTTATCTCAATGATATATCTGTCAAACTAAACTCATACCAATGGAAAGAAAAATGAAACCATTCTTGTTTTAAGTGTATGGCCAAATGATGATCTATGCTGAAGAAATAGGTGTCATGCTGTTAAAAAGCACAAGATCATGATGACATAAAAATAGAAACTCTAAAGAAGATTTCATGTATGCCTTCACTGGCCTATATTTCAAACTTGAAAACGCTAAATACCCATACCTCCAGCTGCAACCTTTTCTTCATCGAATGTTTCCTTGACCTGCCAATATTCGGGTTAGCAAAGCATTGCTATGATCTAATAAGCTTATCACTAACCATTTGGCTGCAAGGTAATAGCCAAGCCAGACATAAGAGAATTCAAGGTGGTTAACAAATTCTTTCCTAGAGGGGAACCATAATATAATTAATATTAGAGTTCCCTTTATTAATTCAGCCTTCAGTTCACAAAATAAAAAAAAGTTCAGCCTTTCGAAGATTAATATTGAGGATCTACAAGAGGGAAAAAAGTGACTGAAGCAATGGAAACCAAGATGTTTGTACGTATTTGTGAGCATGTGAATTAAAAGTACATATATGGTGGGAGCACAACAAAGGATGATCCTCCTTGATCAAATTTAAAATCTGAAGGTAACAGCAAGTCCAAAAGTCGAATAAACAAAAAGGACGACCAAGTCACACACTCACTGTGTCTGGGCTTGGTTTGCGACGGTTAAGCCATCCCTAAAAGAACAGGATAAAAAGACTGTCAGCTTGGCGACATACTAAAGTTGAGAGGTCAAAACTTGAGAAATTTACTTGCAGCTGCTGGAGTTTGACATCTATATCCTCGGCAACCTTGGCATAGTAAATGCTGAAAGTCCAAGGAATTCAGTGAAGAGTTGAAGAACACCATCTCTTTGAGTTCGAGGACACGACAAAATTAGATACTTGAGAACAGGCCAGTAACCTTTTCTCAACTAGTTTGGCCGATAAGCTTACTCTTTCTTGGTGGACTAGCTCCAGAGTCTGCACAGAAATCCAACAAATATTCACGGTAAGATAAAATTACCCCAAGTTTTCTTTATTAAGCATAACTAATCATGTGGAAAGCCTCACACTCCAGCATGTATATCATCGTCCACCATTTCAGATCCAACTTCATTTCCTTAATTATAAGTAATAAACACAAGGTTGCATGGTACAGAAATCTAACACAATTGACTTTAAAAGTGTCAAAATCAAAATTACATATGCTCCGCCAGACTTACATGGACAAACTTGAAAATCAACATAGAAATGATTGAAAAATTACCTATCTCCACACATTTGGATAATTCCTATTTGAGCATTAGCTGCTTCGACAGCCAAGTATCAAAGCAAATAGCACTTTAGCACATGAAATTTGTCTCAAGGGAGACTCTGAAAAGGCTCCAGGAAAAATATATTTATGCATTTCATTGCTGGTCTGTTTGCCTTTTAGGATATCTGCTTATATCAGATAAACATCTATGTCTGGTAAATTGAAAGGCAAATTCGAAACGTTCCCAACTTCCTCTCCATCCTCACTTTCTGCTACTGATCCAAATCTAAAATCCATGTTGACATTAGAGTTCTGCTCGACGTTCGAAGCTATCTACTAGCCATACAAAGCAGCCCAACTGTAATCTTGAAACTATTCTCTGTAAGCTATATATCAACCTGTGGTGATACATTAGTTTCTAATACAATGTCTAACTCTTCAGAATTATTTTGAGATGTATGATCGTCTCCATTCCCACAACATATTACAGTGCTTTTATGCACTAACCTGATTATCAGAAAAGACATTACACAAAAAATAAAAGCTGCAAACAATAGAGTTCAATGCTTCTCTTTATCTGGTATCTTTCTATCTCGGAGTGGATTAAGGCATGAACCTTAAGTCATGGATTTTCTTTAAGATATCACAAAGCTAGCAGCTTGAACAAATTATTCACATCAATACAAGCGAAAGAACAATCAACTAATAGAGAGACATATATTTGAGGAAGGATGCAGCATACTACTTCTGCTGAATCGGATGCTTAGTTGAGTTTCAACGTTATAAAGGTGCAAAAGATTTTTTCAGGTTCCACACATTTCAGCGTAAGATTTATCTCTGGAGTTAATGAGTAAGGGAAGTAGAATAGTATCTTATCACAGGATCACCGTGAAGGACAGATATTACAGTTCAGCATATTGGATATAAGGCTGAAGATCACTTCCTTCTTCAGAACCCAACAGGTGATCATGTTCTTCTTTTCCTCTCTTTTGGTGAAGTTCATCTAATGCGTCATTATTAATTAAATTACACATATTTAAATAAGGAGGAGCTCTACCTGTGTCAGTGTGCAACAATCAGATTCCAAAGAAGTGACCTTTCTCTGTTTCTCCAATATCTGAGAGCATATTTGACCTTTTGCAGTCATCATCTGCTCTGTTTCTTCTTTAAGTTTCTGAATTTCGGATTTTGCTGGACAAACAACGTTTTTAAAAAGAAAAGGAAGTTAAGTACTCTAAGAAAAGGAAAAGATTGTTTGCTTTTAACAATTCTATACAGTAGCTTGCGCAACAAAATTACCCGAAAGCAATCACGATTGAAGCATGAGAAATCAAAAGATTTTGGCCAAACTAACAATAACTAGCACGGATTGATTGGGTAAATACTTTCCAGGAGATATAGTAGAAGAGTAAAGCTTAAATTTGAATAGTTACTGTAATAATCACACATGAGGTGAAGAAGAATCACGCAGCTCTCAAATCCCTACAACAAGCAGATGAAGTATTCTCACAACAGTTACCTCACACCCTAGAACAAGGTCCACATATCCCACCAACTGACAGGGACAAGGAGAACAAACACCGACTTAGAATATGGAAAGATGCTCTCTGAAGCAACCAGAAATATCAACTATGTGCCTCAAACATTGGGTTTGCTTGTGTACAAATAGACCTAGCAAGCATGCGCCTCTTTGATTAAACGTCATTCAGCTACAACTCCGCTAATAAAGCATCATCATGATTCAACTTAACATCATCTTCATCCTTTCTGTAAATTCAAAATGATAATCAACAATAATTTGATATAAGACTGACATTTAGTGTAACTAGTATTAGCCAGGAACGACTCATATTGAGAGTTAAAATAATGTAAGCTTAACTAAAAATGAAATATTCACTCATGAAAAGCTTTGCATGAATATTCTGGCTTGAATTTAAATATCCAATGCTAATATAACCAATGAGTTTAGTGAATCCATTACATACTAGGCTGAACTCTTGCAGAAACTTATAGAGGTTTTTAGTATGTAATCCACAGTTAGATAAGCACCAGTAAAAACAGTTGTCATCTATAACCGATAGTATTATTAAGAAAGATCATAGTCATTGGTGGATCCATTAGGAAACAGGAAAGATACCGTAAGTGAAGCTAAACATTCACCTTGAAGACAAACAGAGGGGTAATACATATGTTCACAGATACACCTATCACGTTCTCATCTGTGTGAGAGAAGAAGTAGTGAATAAGAGAGAGAGAGAAACCGAACCAGAAGTGAGGTCGCTTTCCAGAGATTGAATGGTAGTAATCTGCATCTGCTCTTCGACCGAGATCTTGGCCGCCTGATCCTCCACATCTTTCAATTCACAATTGCCAGTCAGCAACATTTTTCCACAGAGGTGTACATGTTTTACTTCGAGAGAATGACAGGTAGAGATGTTGTACCGTTCATTTGAGATCGCAGAGTCTTCATGTACTGCAAGTATTCCTCCATCTTCAAACTGTACATACACATTCATATCACTTGCCACGCCATGTACAAAAGCAGAAAGTCATCAAACGAAGGTACTTTTCCCTAAAAAATTCTGAGCGGAAATACTGCGTTGTGAAACTCAAATCCAGTGAAAGCAAGAGCTTAAATTCCCGATTATGAATTAGCCCTGGGCTAAGACAGACCGAGTAAGAACTGGACATTCATTAAAACCCTCCGTATTAGGCGACATTGACAAGGAGAAGCTCTAGTGCAGTGACGAACGCAACCACTAATCACGCAACAAGATCACAGGAACGCGTCACTCGGCCGTAACCGCTAGATGACCGAACGAAGCGCGCTCGAGTCCTCGAAAGAGACGGAGCTAAGTACAGAGACGCACTAGCGATGGAGGTGACTTGAGCTCGTGACGGTGGCGGCCGCGAGCTCGACGTCGCCGACGATCGCGCTGAATCGGCGCCGGCGACGGTGTCGTGAGATCGTGATCGCGGCGATCCCTAGACGACGAAGAGCTAGAGTCGCACCTGACGAGAGAGAGAGAGAGACGACCGAGCGGTTTGGCTTCGGTGACACGGCTATCGGAGAGGGGGAGAGAGGGGGAGAGAGAGAGAGAGAGAGAGAGAGAGAGAGAAGGTTGGAGGCGAGTGGGGAGTGGAGCTGGAGCGGACGATGGGAGGATCGGACGTCAGGAACTTGATTAACATTGGGCGCCAAAGAGCCGCCGATTTCCAGCCTACCCCGTCCCATACCCGCCTGAACGGAAAGCAGGAAAAAATTTGAATTTAAAAAAAAAAAAAGGAATGAAACGACGCTAATACCCTTCACTAATTTATTTTTTTTAATACCCTTCACTAAATTGACGTGCCCAGCTTTTTTGTTTTTTAAACAGGGACTTGCACAGTCGAATATTCATTTAACTTTAATCCTTTGGGTCCTTTTCCTCATGAGTTAAAACTGGTGGAAAGAAACGAATGGTATTGACGCTACCCAAGTGACTATAAGAATTCTATACGGTTAGTTTGAGTCATGAATACTACTCATTTTAAACAAATCTCTTTCACCACTGCTGTCACATCTCAAACTTCGAGCGCGCGCATCCCTTGGTGGTCGACTAAATTGCAACGTTCTCAGGACGCGTTGCTGACCCAATCAATTCATGCACAAGTGGAAGCGAAATAAACAATCCCTAGACAACAACAAACATAGAATTGGAAAAAAAAAAAAAGACAACCAAATCAAACCAAACACATTTTATAACAAACTAGGTCAACCTGTAAGGTTATATACAAAAGTCACGTGACATCCTGAATTTCCAGTTCTAAGTACCATAATAACCATTGACGTTCCAACCAGAAGATTCATTGCAAACCTCACCAAGATATTTGGACTCGGCAGAGGAAACATTGAAAAAAAAAGTGACAAAAATCTCTTAGATTTCCTCAACTGGTTTTATCCTCCCACCCACTAGAAATATCTCTTGCAAAAGGAACTGACAACTACACAGCCAGACCCTGAAGTGCACACTATTCTGTTCTTTCGACGTCCATGGCATTTTTTCACAAACAATGGTAACATCATCAATGTACCACAGATTGTAGGTACCACATCCTATAAACCTCAAATGGACAACAAACAAGCTTGGATTCATAAATCTTATCCAGGACTTGTTGGATGTTGTGAACATCAATACCGAGAACTCCAGAAAGTCTTGTGTCAGGAAAACAAGACCAATCCTGAAGATGCATGTAATTATAATGTACCCAATGCATGGGATCATTATGACCTAGCACTAGAAGCCAAGACAGCCCTCGAAGAATTCGAACAAGCTGAATCATCTCAGGAGCATGAAATGGCAGACACAAATGACATTGTATAGTCCTTTCAAGACCCCTATGCTAAATGGGGAGGTCATTTTTCCCAAGACCCCTATGATCAAGGACCTTTGTCCTTATCTTAAAGCATGGACACATCCTTTTATGCACAACCGTCCAATTGGCCTCAGCCAAGTATTCCTGCCAACACTACAAATTGAGAGCAAGAAGAGGCATCTACTTCATACCGGCTGAACCAGATTCTCTCACCAGAAGATCTTGAAGCACTTGAACAAAAATATGGTGAACATCTTCTAGCAACAATGCACAGTTCAGATGACTCAGACTATGACTACAATGCTCGTGACGGACGAGACCGCTGAACAAGACCAGTGTCTGTACAATTTCACTATAGCAAGTTACTGTTCACTTTTACTGTAACACTAGGCTAGGGAAATCACTATTGACTGTCACTGTTCATACCATACGAATAATCCCCTACCGAGATTTTCGGAAGCCTTTGTTTGTTTCAGAACCCGTGAGCTTGGTCATTGTTTGTGTGTGATCTCTCATTGCCTATAAAAGGCGAGGAGGATGTAAAGTGTTGGGTAGAGTCCCTTGAAGAAAAGTGAGTGTGTTTTGTGAAACTCTCTCATGGCTTTCTAAATTTCCCTTCTTCTCCAGCCTAGTAGGATCTTTTGAGAAATGCAGCTCGGATAGTTAGAAATGTTATCATCCTGGTTCTATTTGTGTGTCTCTAGACTCTGAACTAAAGGTCAAAGTGGTTCCCTGCTAAAAGGTTGTCCCTGAAGGGCTTGAACTAGAGTTGTTCGCCCATTGTGGGAATGCATACTTGCAGGAAACTGACTTCGTCCTCTCTAGTTCTAAGTCTAGATCCATTCATAGTGGTATCAGAGCCATGGTTTTGTTTGTAATCATATCAGTTCCATGCGCTTAGTAGGTGAATCTAGTGCTGAGAAGAACTCTTTACAACATGACAGATCAGCCAGAAATTCTAGAAGCACTTGTCTCTCTTGTTGCAACTCCATCTTCTTCAACTCCTACAGATTTTCGTATTTCAAATGCTTCTAAAATAGACTATCTTTATGAAGTCTCTCTTAGTGATGAAACCCAGCTTTCCCTTACGAACCCCAGCTTCCCCTTACGAACCCGTATTCTACTTTCGTTAAACCCACCTCGTCATTTTGTCCCATTCGCTCAATTTGCCAACTCATTCGTCAGACTCCAAAGGAAGTAAAGGAGTATGTCCAGTCCTTTAAGTTCGACCAGCATCCCATTCCTGCTACTAAAAATGAGTACTTTGTTACCCTTCAGATTCCTCTAGAGTTTCCTAGACAGTGGATTCAATAAGGATATTCTCATGTCCATTATGGTGATATTCGTCTTGCTCTTACTTTTCATGGTCGTAAAGGTTTACCAGTCGTGGCAAGAATTGCTTTATTGGATACCAGGTTCCTAGAATACCAGCATGCTTGCATCGGTACTGTTCAAACTACTTTGAATGCGGGAACAGTCTTTGTGACTCTGTATCCAAACTTCAATATTGCTCTTTCCGACCCTCAGTTACTCTCCTTTTTGAAAGTCCAAGTTCAACTCACTGGAGCCCCTCAAACTGCTGATTCTGTAGTAGCAACACTGCACTACCAAATGGTTTACCGAGTACAAAACCATGCTCTTGATCTGAATTTCCACAATGGAAATGAAGATGCATTGTTCATTTCCATGCAAAATGATCAAACATCTTGCATTCATATTCCCAGACAGATCCCAAAAGAAAAGTTGGCCAAGCTCCTTCCAGAGACTTAGATTACCAACTATGCATCAGAACAACAAACCCTTCCACTCTTCCGACTCCAAGTTTGTCAGAAAGAAAGATGGAACTGTTTCCATCAAATTTGGTAAGGAAAAAGAAGAAAGTCCTTTTATCTTCCAAACCCTCTTCATGAATGAACCATGTGTTCCTAAGTCAATTTCTGAGCCAGATCCAAAAAAGCTTGTCCGACATTTCAATAGTGATGGACATCCAGTCCATTACTATAAAGACAAGTATTGTCATTGTTTTTGGGATCCTTTTTGTCAATGTTCTTACTGCACAAACTCCCCTGATGAGTTTGATCCATGTGCAAGACCTCCACCACAGAGGAAGCATAAGAAGCCAAAAGATCCTATGTACCAAAGCTACCTGAATGGGGATCCCTCTATTGATACTTTTGGAGAATGTGACAAATTCCAGTTCATGGTCTCTTATGCTCCAACACCACCACTAGAATTTACAAAGTCACTTTCAATATCACCAACTCCACCATCATCACCACCTTCATCTCCTCCTTAGAAAAAACCAGCCATTTCTTTGTTCTATAAGCCAATTGTAAAGTGGGCTAAGAAGCATTCCTTCCCACTTGAAGTTCCAGCAGAGACACCACCTAGCTCTTCCACTGCCATGTTTCAAGAAACAAACTTTCCTCCTCTTGTTCGGGAAAGTTCTAAACTCTCGTTTCCCACTCCCGAAGAGTTTATTGATCCACAAGGTAGATATAGGCATGTTCCTAAGATACCCGCCCCCACTGACGTGGATGAGCATGGAAGACAGAAAAGAACTCATGTTGCTAAAGTTGTCCTAAATTGGCAATCGGAGACTCTTTTAGCACATAACAATGCATTCAAAGCAATTGATTCCAAGATTGGGAATGTGCAACAAGATTTGCAAGGATATGATGAAACCACTAAAAAAATGCTTTCAGATTTCCAGAAGAGGCTTCATGCCTTGGAATCTGGACAATATTTGGGGTATCATTATCTTGAAAGTCCTAAGGCGGAAATAGACAAGCTTAAAAGGCAAATCTAGATCCTTGAAGAAGGAAGACTTAATCCATTTCCAACTACTTTGCAGATAGAAGCACTCCCTCCTCCACCACCTCAGATGTCTATCTTTGCCTCAATCACAGACATTCCTGTCAGAAAAGACAAAACAAATGTAGCTGAAATGCAAAACCGTCTCAGAGAACTGGACCGAATAAGGAAAGAAAAGGGAAAAGAGAAGATGCCCAAAGAATCCTCTCTTGTCATAAGAGAACCAGATCAAATGATGCTGTCAAACCCATTAGAATCTTTTATTAGAGATTTGGGTAATCGGGAACCGCAGCTTGATCATGTTACTCCACAACCTCCAGCACATATTGATCTTGTCATCTCGACAGACCAGATTGTGTTTCCAACAGAATCAAACTTTCCAAACATCTTTGATATTGAATCAGATTCAGTATCCCTTTCATCTTCATCATCTTTCTCACTCCCTTCCATTGATTCCTTACCTATAGCACCAGTAACTTCATCGATATTCATGGTCGATCCTCCAGATCATGATATGGAATCAAATCCTTCTGAACAATAGGTTGTCCAACCAAACAATTCTTCTTAGAATATGTTAACTTCATCAAAACAATTTTTTACCATTGATGACATTTCTTATCACAAATGGCCAGAAAGACTTGAAGAATTTCATACTTGGTTAAATACTCAAGCCATTACCAACCAGGACAAGTATGATGTTCTATTCAATTTTGTCACAAGGTTTACAGGCAGCCTTAAACTTTGGTGGCAATCTATGGGAGAACAAGATCAACTTCATTTTTTACTCTCACCAAACTTTCCGCATGCCATTACCATTCTCTATCATTTTTTCTGTGGGGAAACCTGTTGACCTCATAGAACTCAAAAGAAGAGAATTTTTTGAAATGACTGTGCAATGTCATTTGTGTCTACCATTTCACCGAATCGGGCTTTTCATCGATGTGCTTACAGTTATCTTCTAGCCACTCACGAGATAACTAGTCTATTAGGTGAAGCCGTTAAGGAATCTAAACGCAATAGACTTAAGAATTTGACTAGGAATCGACTACTCGACCGTGTTAATCTGCAAATTGGTCATTACGACACCGTCAAAATTGCCCAAAGAGCGGAGATAGGTCGATTTGATAGAGGTATATGATTAGTGTGTGGGTGATTCCACTTAATTGCAAAATTTCTATTGAACGACATTAGACCGATTTTTCTATCATTTCTGTACCTTGTGCCCGTATTTGAAATCCTAAGATTTTCACGACAACTGAGAGTCGCCAATGTGTCGAAGATGTACAATATGGCTTGAAAATAAATGGCCACGGGTCAATTGCACTAACAATTCCTAAAAGCTACCCGACAGGTTAGGTCGCGCTAAAATCGTGTCAAATTGAAATTAACCGCGAATTTAAACCCGATTTCAAAAATTGAAAGTTCTGTCATGTCACGATTCATTTTAGGACTGTGGACTCATCCTCCAAAGATTTTTCTGCAAATCGAGATTTTTGGCGGAAATTCAAAGTAGGGCCGTTTTTTACCGGGAAAATCAGAGGGCCATTTTCGGCCGCGTTTTTGGGATTCAAGTTGGACAAATTAATGAGGAAAATTCATGAGAGGGATGAGGGCATCTTAGTTGGACTTATGTACTCCAATTTAGGTCCAATTGGAGAGGAATTGAAGCAAATTGGATGGAGATTGTGCAAATTCGTAGGTCCAAGGGGTGTGCAACTTTTGGTCACCAAAGTGAAGCTTGTTGAGGAAGATTGAAGAGGAAATGGTGGCTGAGGATGAGGCTGAAATGGTGGGTTCTTGGCAATGAGTAATATGGATATTTTAATGGACTTTGAGGCATTTTTGGGCCCCTCCATCTCCATCTAGCTTCTTCTTCCTCTACTTCCCTCCTTTCTCCATTTTAGAGAGTTTTGAAAGCTCAAAATTGCAAAGAAAACAGCTCTCCATTCCCCCTTGCCGTCGCACGCCCGCCAAGGCCGCCGGAGCCCCTTGCCGTGCTGCTCGCGCCCTGCGTACCAGCCTGCCCGCGTGCCGCTCGTCCGTGAGCCTAGCTCACCGTGCCGCTCCTCCTGAGCAATCTGTCCAGCTAGTCAGGGCCTCGACGTCACCGTTTAAGCCGTTAGAATCGCCGTCGTTGCCCGCAGCAGCCCCGTCCGCCCATTCCGTGCCATTTCCAGCCCGTTCAATCGCTCGGCCCAGCCCTTTCGGTTCTTGGACAGAATCGAAAACTAGTAAGGGCCATGGGCCTTCATGACCCGTTTTGAAGCCCGCTCGGTCCTCTGTTGGCGTCGCCGTGGGCTTGGTTGTTGCCCGTCTCCGCATCGCCATTGTCGTGGAATCACCGGATTGCAAAACCAGTGAGTTTACTTGCTAAATTCTGCTTATGGAGTTAATGATGCTTAGGGGTTGATTAGTTTAGGTTAATTATGGTTTAGGTGGTTAGTTATAATGGATTAGTGATTTAATTATCCTTTTGTACATGTTAGGTGGTTAGAACAAATAGATTAGGGACTAAAGTAGCCGTATTATTTATCTAGATATGTTCGGAAATTTTCTAGGCCCGTTTGGGCGGTTAATTAAGCATTTCCGACCTAAGTTTGTATTTTTGGCATTTAATTGTATTTATTTAATTATTTTTGGTATTTATTTAATTATTTATTATTTTTCGGAAATTATACCGGGATAGTCGGTGATCGGAATTTCGTGCCGATTGCAATGGTGTGCTTGATTTATTTAATTGAGTGTTAATTTGTGCAAATTGAGTGATAATTGGAATTTTGGTTATTTATTCCGAAATTGTGAAATTTCAGTATTTAATTAGAAAATCTCGGGTGTCGGATTTTGACACCGAAAATGATTTTTAGGTACTATATTAAATAGTGGAATTTTAAAAATAAGGGTATCAGTTTTTCTGGTCCAAATTGACCGTGTACCCACACACAATTAATTTACCGTGTATTTTTAATATGAAGAAAATAAGTCAGGTTCACTTGAGGCATTTAAGTGTAATGCATGGTGTCCTGGGCCGAGATTGAATGATCATGTGTTGGTTAAGAGAACCCGTCCTCGAAATGAGTCGGGTGGACGTGCCCCTATATGGGATGCCCTATCAATGGATGCCGGTTGTAGTAAAGGCTGGACCAATACTCCTTTATGGAATGTCGTTGACGTAGTGACACTGCCGTGCTCGATGGGGCGAGATAATGCCTGGCTACGCTAGAAGACCGCCGAACTTAGAGTAGGCTGTGCCCGTGTGTGGCCGTGATTAACAATTGGAACGCATGCTAAGTGAAATTGACGCGTTGAATTATGGGACAAAATTGTGTGACACAGAATAGAATGTGTTATAACGATTTTTAGGTACTATATTAAATAGTGGAATTTTAAAATAAGGGTATAAGTTTTTCTGGTCCAAATTGACCGTGTACCCACACACAATTAATTTACCGTGTATTTTTAATATGAAGAAAATAAGTCAGGTTCACTTGAGGCATTTAAGTGTAATGCATGGTGTCCTGGGCCGAGATTGAATGATCATGTGCTGGTTAAGAGAACCCGTCCTCGAAATGAGTCGGGTGGACGTGCCCCTATATGGGATGCCCTATCAATGGATGCCGGTTGCAGTAAAGGCTGGACCAATACTCCTTTATGGAATGTCGTTGACGTAGTGACACTGCCGTGCTCGATGGGGCAAGATAACGCCTGGCTACGCTAGAAGACCGCCGAACTTAGAGTAGGTTGTGCCCGTGTGTGGCCGTGATTAACAATTGGAACGCATGCTAAGTGAAATTGACGCGTTGAATTATGGGACAAAATTGTGTGACACGGAATAGGATGTGTCATAACGATTTGGCCCTATAATCGGGACCCCTATGGCTGTTTGAGAGATGAATTGTGGCGTTCCAATTATTTGAGTATGAATATTGTTTATGTCTGTGATATGAACTGTATTGACATGCAGGAAGTGTGACATTCCGGATTTTCAATCCTGTTTTCTACTAGATAAATCGGGCATTTCAATGACGCGCCTATAGGGCTGTTCTCAGAGCTGATCACTCTCAAGATAACTAGACTATCTGAGGAAGTCATTAAGGAATTTTAAGGCAATAAACTTGAGAATTCGACTAGGAATCGGTTACTCGACCGTGCTCATCTTTAGAGGTCATTACGGCATAGATATAAATTGATTTGAGATCAGAGATATGTCAGTTCGACTGAGATGTGTAGCTAATCATGGGTGACACCACCAAATTGGAAAATTCTCATCAACCGGCACTAATTTGATTTTTCTATCGTTTTGGTACCCTGTGTCCGTATTTGAATCCTCAAGATTTTCACGATAATCGAGAGTCGTCAATGGGTCGAGTGGGTTCATTGTGGCTCGAAGAAAATCGACCACGAGTCATTTGCACTAAAATTTCTGAAAGTTACTCGGTAGCCTAGGTCACACTAAAAACGCGTCAAGTGGAAATTAACCGTGAATTCGAGTCTAATGTCAGAAATTGAAAGTTCTGTGGTGTCACAAGCTATTTTTGGAACGTCGACTCATCCTCTAAAAAATTTTCAGAGATTCCGAGATTTTTACGGAAAACCGTTTCGAACGTTGCGGAAAATTAGCGGAAATTCATATGGGCCAAATTAAAGGAAATTTGGACTTCCAAGCCAAGTCTTTGAGTTTTGAGGACTTACAAAAAATTATATGGGATTTTTTTTCTACATCAAAATTGGACTTCAATTTTGGGAATTTGTTGAAGAATTGGAAGCCCAAAAATTGAAGAAATTCGGATGCTCACATGAGGGCTGCATTTTTTGCTTCAATTTAGATTATTGGTGGGATTAAATGTTGAGAAAGTATTAGGGGACATTAAGATAATCTTGGGGGCTTGTGGGGACCAAATTAATGATGAAATGAGATATTTATTTTGACTTTTGGCCCCAAACTTCCTGTGCATGCTAGCTTCGTCGACTCCTCCCCCCTTCACGACTTCGGCTCTTTCAATTCATCCCTGCTTATGCTTTCATCTTTAATTTTCTTTCATCTCCATCATTTCATCTCTTTCTCTGTGTTCATTTTCCCTCACACCAGCACTCACGCTCTCTAGCCCTCTCTTCCACTCACCCTCCCTCTCACGGCCACATAAGCCCTCAACCAAAGCTCTTTCTCTCTCTGCTCAGCCCACGTCCTACGAAACAACAACCCAACGTGTCCAAATCCGCTTTCTTCGGTCAATTTTCAGCAAACGAAACCCCTGCTGTTGACTCCATCATTTCATCGACTCGTCCACGGCTTCGCTTCCGCCCGCCAGCTGCTTCGATTTCATCGGTTTTCTCTCAACCGAAGCTATTCCAGCTTTGACTCTACCAGACCCAAAGTAGCTCCAGTTTGCGTGGCCATCTCTAGCCCTTCAACTGAGCAGCCTAAGCTTTAGGCCCAGCTCGCAAAGATTAGCCCAATTGAAGTCCACGAACAGCCCAGCAATTCCAGTCCACGAGCTAATAATTTCAGCCCGTTAATTTCAGCAATTTAGCCAAGAAGTCAAGCCGCAGCCCACGTGAAATTTAACCCTTGAAGCCCACAGATCCAGCGAATTCTTGAAGCCCAGCCGCAGCAACTCCAATTCAGTTTTCAACTTTAGGTCTAACCCATTCGAAGCCTTTGAAGCCAAGCCCAGTTCAGCAGCCCAAGCTCACAAAGTTAGCCCGCTTTGGGCCAGGTCCAAGCCCGCTGGTGTCTGTCGATGTTGCCAAATGTTCGGGTTTTGGCCGCCGTCGCGTCGCCATCACGGTGTTCCGGTCTTCGCTTTGCCCAAGTGAGTTTTACTCACTAATCCCTACTTAGTAGACTAATGATGCTTAGGGTTTATTAGATTTAATTAAGTGCAATTAGGTGGATAGATTAGATTAGAATAATTAAATTAGGGATTTACCTATGCATGTTAGGCAAATGGTTAGTGTACTTAGCAAATAGATATGCTATGTTATTTATTGAACGAGTCTCGATAATTTTTTGGGCTCGTCTTGGCTTCCAATTAGGCATTACGGGCCTAAATTGGATTTAGTGTAATTATTTACTAATTTTCGGAATTATTTAATTATTTATTTATTTCCGGAAATTAGGTTGGGATAGCTGACGACCGAAATTTTATGCCGATTATCGTGATGCAATATGTTTATTTAACTGAGCTTTATTTTGTACTGAAATTAATTATGATTTTAGGATTTTATTCCTAAGTTAATTAATTTTGGTAATTAATGGGAAAATTACCGGGCGTCGGTCTACAGCGCCAAAAATCTATTTTTGTACTGCTGAAAATAGTGGGAGGTTTAAAAGTGAAAACCTTATATTTTGGCTAAGGCCGGCCGTGTACCCACACACATGTATTTTTTATCAAGCATGATAACAATAGTAAATTGATTGTGTTTTCAGAACAAAAATACTATAACGGCTCGATGATTCGTATGTCATTTGGAGAATGGATGTTATACTATTATAGCTCGATAACTCTCATGTCATCTTGAGAATTAATTGTTTGTATACCGGCTTGGTGACTCTATATGTCATATTGGAGATAGGACGGTATGACCAAACGGTGTGTTATAACGGCTCGATGACTCTATATGTCGTCTCGGAGATAGAACGTTATGCATACCCGCTTGATGGCTTTATATGTTATCTGGAGATAGGATACTATACTAGCTCGATAACTCGATAGGTTATCTTGGAGAATGAATAGTATATTATAGGGGCTCAATAACTCGATTGGTTATTTGGGAGATTGGACAGTATTGAATTGAGATGACCGGGGAATGGTCTAATTGACATGTAATCGACTAGGTCGATTGGTCGATGTTTCGATTTGTTGTGGTTGATAGGGTGCCTATTCAAAATGTGCTAAATTGCAGGTGGAATCTGAGGCCAAGGTAAGTCCTTTGACCCGTGATGTGCATTGGTAGCCCTTATGGCATATTGGTTTCATAATTGGGTCTTAGGGGGTAGAACTTGCTGAGACGTTGTCTCACTGGTTATTGTATAACCATTTCAGGTCCTTAGGTGGTGTTGGTGAAGGACCAAAAGCCCCGGAGTTAGAAGGTGAAGCCCGAAGAATTGGCGTCCTTGTTTGACTAGTGAGTCATAGGACAATTCTATTTTGGTGAAAGTTGATTCCTTTTCGTCGGCTTCAGTGTATAAACCTATGTGTTTATAAAAAGGTCTCTTGTGAAAAAAATTGATCCTACTTTCCTATCCCATTGTTTTGTTGTCTGAGGATTTTCTATATGCTTCCGCATGCGTATTAAAATGAAAGGATCGGCGATGCGTCCTAGGATGTCGCTATTATATCGACCAAGTGAGGGATGGGCACGTGTTCAAGGATTGGGGCGTGACAGGAAGGATCTGAGACAAGGTAAGTTTTTGTGATCGTGTGGTTGTGTGGTTAAGACACTTCTAGGTGTATTTCCTTCCTAGTCGGAGTTTAACGGGTAACTTACTGAAACATTGTCTCACCCCATCGTGAGCTCATTTCTTTTCAGGTCCTTAGATGGAGCAGTGTCATGTACGCTATGGGGTTCCGAGGGAGGTAGACTTCCAGCGTTCCTATTTCCCAGTTTCCAGGACCAACTTGACCCGTGAGCTTGTGGAGTCCACTGTCTGGGTCGATGAGGGTCTACCCCACATGGTAGCTCATCGTTTCAAGGCATGTTCATAAGACCGATAGGAGTCGGGAGGGTCCTATAGGTGGTTTTGACGGGCATCCCATCGGGACAAGGGAATGGGAAATAGGGCACCCTCTGGATATTGACACCCTTGATGGTGCCGTGGAGGATCCGGAGCCAAACGCTGGAGAGCCTAGAGTTTAGAATCTCTGTAGCCCCTTTTTGATCTAGACTTTTGTATATAGGTCTTTTGGTAGACTTTCGTATATGATTCAGTGTGTATATAAAAGCATGTTTTGGTTGTGAATCTGTTTTCCCTGCTTTTCTATTCCATGTTGTTTACTGTCATGGGTTTTTAATTCGCTTTCGCATGTGCAATAAAACGAATGAGTCGGTGACGCGTCTTGGGACGTCGCAAATTTTATCGACCATCGAGGGATGGGCACGCACTTGAGGTTCAAGGTGTGACAATAATTGGCCGTGCAAACTTGGGTGTGTTTTTCCGCTTTGTGATTTGTCTTTGACAACTCGTAATACGTTTATTGGTGAAACAATTGTTGATTATGAGATCAAAGGTGTACTCCGCTAATGCCAAAACCTAACATGGGTATCAGGGCAAGTGTTGATTGTTTTCCATGCACCGCATTCCATAATTTGCGCAATATAGTATATATTTTATAATGAAATATCATGATTTTGGCCTAGAGAGTGTGCAAATATGATAGCAAAATGTATAAGTGATGAAGAAACTGCTGCCGATAAGTGGTGACACATGTCCCCACATGGCTAATGACGTGGTGGTGTCCCATTAGATGGTGGCGTGACAATTCAGGGGATAGCATGGCTAAGCGATATGCGAACAAATCACATTTTGACTTGTGGCAGAAAGAGTTGAGTCCCTAGTTGAATCGGCTCAGGCATGTAAAACCACGAGCACGGGATAGCTCAGTCGCATTGTCAAATAAATAATATAAACACATGAATATAAATAAGTAGAGTTAAGCCAATGAGATTTTGATTTTTTTAATAATTATAGAATACGAATAATTTTAAAATAGAATAATTCATCATGGTTAAGAAAATATTAACAGTTATATATATAAAATACATTATTTTTAAAAAAAGTTAATGAAATTTTTTCCCTTGAGGGGCACAATGCCTCGTCTGGGAAGGATGTGCCCCACTCCGTCCCGCATCTGGTGGTCGGAAACCGCTGCCGATAATTGCACTCCATAAGGACTTAAATGTGCAATTTTAGAGCAGTTCATAAAAAAGGTTTAGGTTTCTAATAAAATTTTTCTTTTTCATGTTTATCACATGTTCGAGGGAATCCCAATCGGTACAAGTTACGATGACCATCAGCTTTTGTCTTAGTCCTCCTTCTTTTGCAAAGTAAATAAGGCACTAAAGATGTTAGAATGATTTGGCCATCATCGAAATTCTTCTCTCCACAAATTGTTACACTAAGAGTGGCAATTCATAACCAGAATGAATTTGAACAAGCCAGAGATATATTGAGAAAATTGTACCCGACACGATAGAGGTAATTAAAAATGATACAAATTGATACATTTTCATTGATATTTAATTGGAAAAAACTTGCAATTACAACGGCCACGTTTATTGGTGAAACAATTGTTGATTATGAGAAACAAAGTGTGATTCCACTAATCCCAAAACCTTATATGGGTATCGGGGCAAGTGTTGATTGTTTTCCACTCACCGCATTCCATAATTTTTACAGTATAATATTTATGAATGAAAATATCATGATTTTGGCTTAGAGAGAGTGTAAATATGATAGCAAAATGTATAAGTGACGAAGAAAATGCTGCGGATAAGTTGCTATTTCCTTTTCGAAGAACTGTGCGTCATATCTCTATCAAAGCCATGTTACATGCAACAGTAAACTTGAATTGTGGGGGTCAAGTAGCATAATTGGCCGTAAAAATTTGGGTGTGTTTTTCCGCTTTGTGATTCGTCTTCGACCACTGTATTACGTTTGTTGGTGAAACAATTGTTGATTATGAGAAGAAAGGTCCAAAACCTACCATGGGTATCGGGGCAAGTGTCGATTGTTTTCCACGCACTACATTCCATAACTTGCGCAGTATAATATTTTTGAATGAAATATCATGAATTTGGCCTAGAGAGAGTGCAAATATGACGGCAAAATGGATAAGTGATAAAGAAAATACTATCGATAAGTTGCTATTTCTTTTTCGAAGAACTATATGTCATATCTCCATCAAAGCCATGTTACATGTGAGAGTAAACTTCAATTGCGGGGGTCAAGGAGCATAATTGGCCGTGTAAACTCGGGTATGTTTTTCCATTCTGTGATTCGTCTTCGACCACTGTTAATATGTCTATTGGTGAAACAATTGTTGATTATGAGAAGAAAGGTGTGATTCCACTAATGCCAAAACCTAACATGGGTATCGAGGCAAGTGTTGATTGTTTTCCACGCACTGTATTTCATAATTTGCATAATATAGTGTCTTTTTTAATGAAATATCATGATTTTGGCCTAGAGAGAGTGCAAATAGGATAGCAAAATGTATAAGTGATGAAGAAAAGACTGCTGGTAAGTTGTTATGTCCTTTTCGAAGAACTGTACGTCATATCTCCATCAAAGCCATGTTACATGCTAGAGTAAACTTGAATTGCGGGGGTTAAGGAGCATAATTGGCCGTGCAAACTTGGGTATGTTTTTCCACTTTGTGATTCGTCTTTGACCACTGGTAATACGTTTATTGGTGAAACAATTGTTGATTATGAGAAGAAAGGTGTGATTCCACTAATGCCAAAACCTAACATGGGTCTCGGGGCAAGTGTTGATTGTTTTCCACGCACTGTATTTCATAATTTGCATAATACAGTATTTTTTTTTAATGAAATATCATGATTTTGGCCTAGAAAGAGTGCAAATAGGATAGCAAAATGTATAAGTGATGAAGAAAAGACTGCTGGTAAGTTGCTATGTCCTTTTCGAAGAACTGTACGTCATATCTCCATCAAAGCCATGTTACATGCTAGAGTAAACTTGAATTGCGGGGGCCAAGGAGCATAATTGGCCGTGCAAACTTGGGTATGTTTTTCCACTTTGTGATTCGTCTTCGACCACTGGTAATACGTTTATTGGTGAAACGATTGTTGATTATGAGAAGAAAGGTGTGATTCCACTAATGCCAAAACCTAACATGGGTATCGGGGCAAGTGTTGATTGTTTTCCACGCACTGTATTTCATAATTTGCGTAATATAGTATTTTTTTTTAATGAAATATCATGATTTTGGCCTAGAAAGAGCGTAAATATGACAGCAAAATGTATAAGTGATGAAGAAAATTCTGCCGATAAGTGGCGACACGTGAATATAAATAAGTAGAGTTAAGCTGATGAGACTGTGATTTTTTAATAATTATAGAATACGAATAATTTTTAAATAGAATAATTCATAATGGTTAAGAAAATATTAACAGTTATACGTATAAAATACATTATTTAAGAAAAAGTTAATGAAAATTTTTCCCTTGGTGGAACACAATGCCTCGTCTCGGGAGGATGTGCCCCACTCCGCCTCGCATCTGGTGGTCGAAAACCGCTGCCGATAATTGCACTCCATGAGGCCTTGATTGTGCAATTTTAAAGCATTTCGTAAAAAGGGTTTAGGTTTCTAATATAATTTTTCTTTTTCATGTTTATCAAACGTTCGAGGGAATCCCAATTGGTACAAGTTACGATGACCATCAGCTTTTGTCTTAGTCCTTTGCTAATTAAATAAGGCACTAAACATGTTAGAATGATTTTGCCATCATCGAAATTCTTCTCTCCACAAATTGTTACACTAACAGAGCTAGGGGTGGCAATTCATAACCAGAACGAACTTGACCAAGCCAGAGATATATCGAGAAAAATTGTACCCAATATGATAGAGGTAATTTAAAGATGAAACAAATTGACACATTGTCACTGATACTGAATTGGAAAAAATTGCAATCACAGCGAAATGACACAGTTAATCACTATTAGATTTGATGATATGAATTGTCAATCATCTTGATTATAATCCTAATTAGATTTGATGTCAATCCAATAAGAAAAAGTTCACTTTTTTGTTTTGTACGTTGAGTGGAAGAAGGGCGTAAAGATCCCTATCCACATAAGTACGATTTGTTGACATTTAACGGGTAGTGCCAATGGGTGCCCGAGCGTGTCTTCTGGGCTTTCAAATTGGAAAAAAGGAGGGTGGCAATACTGGTACTGTGGTACATGAATTATAGCATTAGAAGACCATCTTAAGTTGCGTCATATTTTCGAACGGATTTTGTGGTTTGAACGCGCATCAGAAAGAACTCTTTCAGGGTCCTACACAGCTTCTATAAGAGCTCTTCTCCGTGAGGCTGTCTGATATATAGCTCAAGCTCCTCGACCTATACATATCATTTCGCTCATTCCTTCTTGCTCTCCCTTAGCCAATTAATTCCCAATTTAAGCTCAAAATGGGACACTCGCGTCTCATTTGTGCACAACTCCTTTGTTCTTGTCTTCTTGTGGCTGCACTCCTCTTGTCGTGCGTCGTTGTCATCGTTTCTGCTACTAATGATACAGACAAGCTTGCACTGCTTGCATTCAAGGTGAGAATAACTAGTGACCTATTTGGGTCGCTTAACTCGTGGAACGATAGCACCGACTTCTGCTGATGGTATGGAGTTAAGTGTGGTCGTCGACACCAGAGAGTCATTGTACTGAACCTCGATTCCCAAAGAATCTCAGGAACCATCTCACCTCACATTGGGAACCTCAGCTTCTTGAGGGAGTTGAGGCTCCAAAACAATAGCTTTGGTCTTGAAATCCCTTCACAAATTGGCCGACTACGTCGGCTCCAATTCTTGAATTTATCCAATAATTCACTGACAGGCGAGATTCCCAGGAATATATCAGGTTGCTCAAACTTTGTAATTTTTTACCTCGAGTCCAACCGATTGGTTGGGGGAATTCCATTGGAGCTAGGCTCCTTGTCAAATCTTCGAAAGGTCAATGTTGCTATTAACCAATTAACTGATAGAATCCCTTCATCCATAGGCAACTTATCATCTCTGGAGTGGATTTATTGTAAGCGAAATGGTTTGAGTGGGAGTATTCCTCAATCTCTAGGTCGGCTAACCAAACTACAACGGCTCTTATTTGGAGGCAACAGGCTTTCAGGTACCATTCCGTCTTCGGTTTTCAACTTGTCTTCACTGGTTCTAATGGACGTTTGTGTGAACCAGATATGCGGCAATCTTCCTGAAGATATAGGAGCCACTCTCCCAAACCTTAAAATGTTTAGCATTTTTCAAAACCAGTTCACTGGATCAATTCCTTCGTCGATATCCAATTTCACAAATCTAAGAAAGCTCCAACTTTCACGCAATGAGTTCTTCGGGAAAGTTCCTTCGTTGGCGAATCTCCATAACCTTCAGAGGGTTACCTTGCACACTAATTATCTCGGGAGTGGAGGGTCCAATGCAGATGGTCTGAGCTTCCTTTGCTCATTAAGAAATACCCCGAACTTAGTGGCCTTGGTGGCGCATCAAAATAGATTAGGCGGGACGCTTCCTGTATGCATTGGTAATCTTTCCACTACTTTAGAATTCCTGGTACTGTATCATAACTTGATATTGGGTGAGATCCCAAGTGGGGTTGGTAATCTTGTGAACTTGCGCGATTACAAATAAATAACAACTTTCTTTCAGGTTCGATACCATCAGATTTAGGAAATCTTTCGAATCTTGCAGCATTGACCTTGTCAAGCAACAATCTATCTGGCATAATCCCATCCTCTTTGCAAAATCTGCAAAGTCTGATCTTTTTATTTCTTGCCGAAAATAACTTCGCAGGGCTGATTCCTTTGTATCTAGAAAAGTATCAAAGCTTGGTAGCTCTAGATCTTTCTAATAACTATCTTAGTGGTCCACCTATATTCCCCATGACCGGAAGCCTCCTCTATTTGAATTTGTCCTCGAACCATCTGAGTAGAGTCCTTCTGATGGGAATTGGCAACTTGAAACATTTGGACACATTGGATGTCTCAGAAAATATTCTAGAAGGTGAAATCCCGAGCAGTATAGGCAATTGTGATGGATTGAGAGTACTACGATTGCAAGATAACCTCTTCCATGGATCCATTGCTCAACCAATTAGCTCATTAAGAAGCATTGAGGAGTTAGATCTTTCCAACAACAGTTTCTATGGTGAAATTCCAAAGTTCTTAGAGGCATTTCAATTTTTGGAAAAGCTGGATTTATCTTACAATCATTTGGAAGGCCCGCTGCCAACTCAAGGAGTTTTTAGGAATGTGAGTGCGACTTTCATCGCGGGAAATGAAAAGCTTTGTGGAGGAATGCCTGAATTTGAGCTCCCTAAGTGCGTCTCTCAAAACTCCAAAAGTAGAGGACGAGTCCATAAGTTGAAACTCACCATCATCATTGTTTTTGGTCTTCTCGAAGTACTTCTTGTTGTTGCTTCCCTATCCCTATGTTGGTTGAAGCAGAAAAGAAGCGAGCCAACTTCAAGCTCCTTAGATGATTCATTATTGAATCTGTCTTATGGAACTCTTCTAAAAGCAACAAATGGTTTTTCTTCGACTAATCTGATTGGCATTGGAAGTTTTGGGTCCGTCTACAAGGGGTTCCTCCCAGAGAATGGAAATGTCATTGCAGTGAAGGTGCTTGATTTAACGCAACATGGTGCTCTCAAGAGCTTCAAAGCAGAATGCGAGGCTTTAAAATGCATAAAACATCGAAATCTTCTAAAAGTCTTGACGGCATGCTCGGGCATTGATTATAAGGGTGATGAATTTAAGGCTTTAGTTTACGAGTTCATGGTAAATGGCAGCCTAGAAGAGTGGCCACACCCAAATCTAGCTCCAAATGATGCAGATGGGCACTCGAAGAAATTGAGTCTCGTCCAAAGGATAAACATTTCCATTGATGTTGCTTCGGCATTAGATTATCTCCATAATCAATGTGAAAGCCCAATAATTCATTGTGATCTAAAGCCAAGCAACGTTCTTCTAGACGCTGAATTGGTTGGACACGTTGGTGACTTTGGGTTGGCAAAGATTGTCCACAAGTCAATGTCTGACCCTAGAGCAAACACGAGTTCTGCTGGTTTAAGGTGAACAATTGGTTATGCAGCTCCAGGTAAACATATCTCTCACACACTCTCCACCCCCCAAAAGCTTTAACACCCTATGATTATTAACTTATCCTTCAAGAGACTAATGCCTTTTGTTTTGTCAATTCTTAAATAAATTGTTTTGTGTATTAAAAAGGTTCTTGTATTTGACATTTCTTACGCCACGGCATGTGCAAACTGCAGAATATGCTACAGGAAGCCAGGTTTCAAGAGAAGGTGATGTCTATAGTTACGGCATCTTCTTATTGGAGATGTTCACGGGATTAAGTCCTACTAGCAACATATTCAGAGATAATTCGAATCTTTATAATTATGTTGCTGAATCTCTACCCCAACAAGCTATGGAGATTACCGATCCCGTGTTGCTTCACGAAGGAGAGAGCCATAACAGTTCCCAGGATTTGCTTCACGAAAGATACCGCATATTTCAAGAGTGTTTGGAAACGATATACCATATTGGACTTGCTTGCTCTGTGGAGGAGCCTAGAAGGCGTATGAGCATCGACAAAGTTGCAACCCAGCTACACTTGATTAGGCAGAAACTTTTTGCAGCTTCTTTACCTAGAGGGATGAGACACGAAAGGCTGACACCGAAAGCAACAAGTTCTTAGTTTCCTAGAATGAATCTTTTTAGTGCTATTCGAGTATGAAAAAGGAAAAAAATGAATGTCCGACTTTCCTAACTTCCTAGTAAATCTAAGAAAGGATTGTCCCCCGCATTCCTATTTTAAAAGATTAGCCATCGATTCTCACTTTGTCACATTTTTGGGCAGAATAACATTTTTTGATTCCCATTAAATTTTGTTTGTCCCCACATTTTTACGTGTGACTCGTGAGAATTCTAATAAACCCACATATTTTCAGCCCTGCTATCACATAGGTAAGATTCTCCGCAGGATCAAATAGATAAACAAGATACTACAAAACAGAGATTCAAATGAATATCCTACTTTTCGAATTTAGAGCGATTCGCGAATGTTGAACCAGCCTATTCAAAAAAAGAAAAGAAAAAAAAGAACCCCGAAGTTGGAAAGTTTTCAGAATTGGAATCACTGGGTTCATCGTTCGATCATTTGTACATTTGAACTTGTGATTCAACTACCAATCTAGGGCGAGACAAGCACGATAACAATAATTCACCGTACTACAAATTGAACAGCGATGAAACTAATGAGATCGAGTCTCAAGGCGACTGCATCCCACATGTAAGCACATCCTAAGCCCTTCCTTTAACATGCTTCAACCCGGTTCAAGCCACTCTTACAAAAACCTATTGACCGGGTGCAACTCCGGTGCAGGCACATTACACTCGAAATCGCTAAGAAGAGCATAGGCTAGAGCTCATAACTGTAAATCTACATGCGAGTGCCAATTTCCAATATCACCATAATAGCAAGTAAAAATCAGTTCTAGCTCTCGAAGATCGGCTAGGATCAATAGTTTTCGTCCCTCAGCTATGTCACGATGCAAGCGATAACCATCTTGAAGGCAATGTCCCAATTCACGAAGTGCGTTGATATAGCCAAGGGAGGCAAGTCGGAGCGCATAGGGCCACTCTGGCCGCAAGATCATTGCGATTACTTGGTTGGCCGCTGCTGTTGAATTGGATTAGGGCCAGTGAGAACAACGAGGGAGCGTGAGATTGTATAGCGGCCTTTGCCACCAAGGACAGCCAGCACGCTCTTTTTCTCAAGCAATAGAATCCGATCTACAACGAAGGTTTAAGAAAGAAACACGGACATGCATTTTTTTCCAAATATCACATCGAGACTTAGCCTATCATGATGTTAAATGTAGAGTAGCCGTGAATAAAATAATTTCCTTTTTCCAATTCTAGTTGTTTCTCCAAATATCAAATCAATATCTTTTTCTCAAGCAATAGATGGCAATGGATTTTATATGAATTTAGCGTCCCTTCGATTAACAATTCTAACTTTCAGGTTAACTTTCGAACATTACATTAAAGCAAAAACTTGTTTCAGTCATGACCGCAAGCAGTGGTTTGCATCAGAGGTGAAATACTAGAGCTTGAAGTTTTGGGATTTGATTGGCCTTGTTGCCAACCACTTATATAATTGCTGCTCCGTTTTCGTTTCCGGTCCTTGAAGTCCACGAGCTAGTCAATTATGCAAAGCAACAGTAACTTCTCCTGTTGACATCACAACTAAAAAAAAAAAATTGAATTAATTCTTCTACTTGCGAGGTCAACTAGTACAGCCGACAAGGCAAGAATTTGAATGAAATCCATGGCATTAGTTAAAATAGCTAAATGGCTTGACATTTTTCATTTATTTTAATCTCCTATGGTTCATAATGTTAATCACGTGGAAAGTGTAGGGAAAGGAGGAGAAATAGTTTATGCAACTCTTTCTTGAGGACTTCCTGACCTCGTTATGTTTGGAAGGTGTTCCGCTCAATATGGTCACCAAGTATGGATGTTACAATGAAGCAGCTGGCTGTTTGGTTGGGCAGTGGCCTCTACAATTCGACTCGATCTCCATTTCTCATGACTTTTTTGCTTCCTTTTTTCTCAATTTTCCTTTTGTTGATGAAACTTCCTTTAGAGCGATTTGTCCTTCCAGTCCAATATCATATTACTACGCTAGTTAGTAGTTAAAACTTCCGAATATCCAACGTTCTGGCTGCTGTCTTTTCCTGTTCACACACAAGCATCTAACTCAATCTTGTACTCCTGTCCACAGGCGCACTTCACGAGCTGTGATATTCCCTGGTAAAAGCAGATAAACAAATGATTTCGGCAATGCATTTATACAAGGTTACTAAGGAAAATATCTGAACAGAAGGTTGCGTTGCATAATTATTCATTTGAGTTGAGACAGCAAATAAGGAAGATAACGGAGTTTGAATATAGGATGAAACCAATCCTATCTGATGGGTACACTCCCCCACTTAACAGCACATTGTTCAAATAGGAGATTGTTGACAATCCATTTCACGTTTAAAACAAAAAAGGAAAATCAGAGTTTGGAATGGTTTTACCCTCAGTTTCTCGATCTGATTCTGCACAGACTGCAGAACTCGGTTTCCCCAACAATATCAGCTAAAAGAGCTTCGTGTTCCTTCTCCAAGGTCTCAACATCCATTACCCTTACCTCTCCCTGCATCGAACCACAGAAAACAACAGATGTTGAGACATAAATACAACCAAGTACAATCAATAAAAAGTCCCGGACCTGCACTTTAAGGATCCATTTTAGAACCAAGTTCAGCAGATAAGCCAAACCGCATTAATAGAACTTCAAGTTGCCTATGCCTGTAATTGAGGTGATTGAGTATAATCCGTACTTGACAACACCTATCGTCTTGATACACACCTGGAGCAGCGGAGCTCATCTGACTTGCTTTTCATTTGCTCAATTCACTGCTTCATCTGCAATGATAGGAGTTGCACGAGCACCATTAGTGTTCATGGAGAAAGATGATGAGCTGCAAATTGAGGATATTAACTCCTAGTGTTTAATTGCCTCTAAACAACTTTGCTTCTATATTTCATCATTACAAAAGTGGCTTCTATTGTCCAAGTGACTAAAATTAGACATCACCTTCATGGCAAAAGGCGAAATTAACAGATGAAGATGTAAGCATAAATACAAAATCAAAACAATAGCCCCCTTATAGGTATCAGTTATAGAGATCAGGCATGCCATATAAATTGAGCTGCTCTAAGGCAGTTTCCTGCTACATTATAAAATTGAAATGGAACATGCTTCATTCAGGACCATGAGTTGGTATGATTTATTCTCTATTGCTTATCTCTCAAGATGAGCGTTGTAGTGCATATCAATACATATCCGCTCTAACCTTCAACAATTAAGTAAAAACATTTTAACAAGAGAAATGAAATCCACACATCGTGGAAATTAGATATGGACTACCTAGCTGCAGAATTTTCTGCACCTAGCTTAGCTTTTGTTCTCTGTATTTCGTCAAGTTTTGCTTTCGCAGAATCCGCACTGAAGATCAGTTCCTTGCTTGGTTCATTGTTCTGTCAGATCAAGCATTTAAGTTCAAGTAACTACTCTGTTCAATGAATATAATTCTTTTGTTTTTAGTTTTTCGTCTGCAAGTATCATGTTATCAGTAAGCAGGTGATTGGAAAGTTTGCCTTTTGTTGCAAAGGTATCAGCATTAGATATCAAAAGTAAACCGCAATGGAAGTTTTGGTAACACATAACCTCACGATGCCCTCAGAACGGGGAGCATGGCTCCTAATTTTATCTGCTTACTGGCGCTTACGTGTAGGTGATAGGTTTTCCTGGTGTAGATCCTGCCTTAAGTTGAAACATCAGATAACGATGACCAGATGAAGCAACAAATGGCCCAACAACACTAAGGACTTAGTGTAAAGCCACGGGCACTAGGTACATCGACAGTGCTTGGGCGTGTAAAGCCACGCGCACAGGACAGCTCAGTCGCATTTTCATGATGGACACAGTTGAGCAATTGACTACCTCTGCTTTACTAGGTACATTGACAGTGCTCCATGGAAAAATAAGGAAAGGTTGACACAGACTCAGCAATTATAAAAGGGACTTGACGAACTTGTCCCAATGATATATTTGTCAAACTAAACTCATACCTATGGAAAGAAAAATGAAACCATTATTGTTTTAAGTGCATTACCAAATGATGATCTATGCTGAGGATATATGTGTCATGCTGTAATAAAGCACAACGGATCACAATATTGACGTTGAAAATGCACATGTTGAGATCTGGGTTAGATGCCTTTTAATCGAGGGCATATTATCTCCCTAATGTAAACACTACTCGTTCACCATTGATTTAAGAAATTATTTTACTCTCAAAAAGCATTGAAAAAAATATAGTAATGAATTAAGGTCAAAATAAACTCCTGCATCCAGTTTCCGATTGATAATGTACAGATTATTTACGTCATAATAAAAAAGTATAGTACAATTTTTTTTATCAGCAACGCAAAAGAAAATTAATACGGTTTCTGGGTTCTTGAAACCAGAGTGGATTCATAGAAGAGAGTGCTCTGTAGTCCAATTGATTCATCATTTCATGTCACGATCTGAGATCCTCTTCATGGTGGAGCATCTTAACTAGAGTATTTACATTGAAGAAAGTGCTATGTAGTCCAATTGATTCATCGTTTCATGTAATGATCTGAGATCCTCTTCATGGTGGAGGTTTTTAACCAAGAGTGGATACACGGAAGAAAGTGCTATGTAGTCCAATTAATTCTTCATTTAATGTCATGATATGAGATCCTCTTCATGGTGGAGGATCTTGGTGTCTCTTCACTCATCTTTATTTAGAATGTATAAAACCGTTCACTTATATCGATTTATCATTGCTGACTAGTTTAATTCAATAGGCGGGGGGAAGTGTAGGGTCCCTCCAATTAACATTAGAGCAGTAAAAGGGGAATGATTTCAACCACCCATGGAAGATGGCATCACATGATTGTTGTTCCACTTGTATATATTCACACTAGCGATTTCTCTTTCAATCCAAGACTTCACATAGAGCAATAATTCATCACGGAAGAGATCAAAAGAAACTAAGCGGAGTCTCAAAATGATCGCACCCCGGATGTGAGCATATTTTTAGCATTTCCTCGTTATGCCTCGACCATTCTCTCTATAAATTTTCACCTCCTCCTCCTCCATCCTTTGCAACTTAAATAAAACATTAAGCATGTTAAAATGATTTTGCGATCACCAAAATCATTCTCTATAAATTTTCATGCTCATAGAGGTGGGGGTGGCAATTCATTACCAAACTAAACTTGAATAAGTAGGAGATTAATTGAGAAAAATCGTACACGGCACGAGATAGCTAATTCTAAAACGATACAAATTGACACATTTTCACTATTATTTAATTAATCATTCTCTCTATAAATTTTTACGCTCATAGAGGTGGGGGACCAAACTAAACTTGAATAAATAGGAGATTTATTGAGAAAAATCATACACGACACGAGATAGCTAATTCTAAAACGACACAAATTGACATATTTTCACTAATATTTAATTAGACTCCTAGAGATAGCTCATTCTAAAACGACACAAATTGACACATTTTCACTTCTATTTAATTAATCATTCTCTCTATAAATTTTCACGCTCATAGAGGTGGGGGACCAAACTAAACTTGAATAAGTAGGAGATTTATTGAGAAAAATCGTACACGACATGAGATAGCTATTTCTAAAACGACACAAATTGACACATTTTCATTAATATTTAATTAATCATTCTCTTTGTAAATTTTCACGCTCATAAAGGTGGGGGACCAAACTAAACTTGAATAAGTAGGAGATTTATTGAGAAAAATCGTACACAACACGAGATAGCTTTTTCTAAAACGATACAAATTGACATATTTTCACTAATATTTAATTAATCATTCTCTCTGTAAATTTTCACGCTCATAGAGGTGGGGGACCAAACTAAACTTGAATAAGTATAACATTTATTGAGAAAAAATTGTACATGACACGAGATAGCTTATTCTAAAATGACACAAATTGACACATTTCACTAATATTTAATTAATCATTCTCTCTATAAATTTTCACGCTCGTAAAGGTTGGGGACCAAACTAAACTTGAATGAGTAGGAGATTTATTGAGAAAAATCGTACACAACACGAGATAGCTAATTCTAAAACGTCACAAATTGACACATTTTCACTAATATTTAATTAATCATTCTCTCTATAAAATTTCACGCTCATAGAGGTAGGTGGCAATTCATTACCAAATTAAACTTGAATAAGTAGGAGATTTATTGAGAAAAATCATACACGACACGAGATAGCTAATTCTAAAACGACACAAATTGACACATTTTCACTAATATTTAATTAGACTCCTCCTCCTTCCTTTGCAACTTAAATAAAGCATTAAGCATGTTCAAATGATTTTGTGATCACCAAAATCACTCTCTATAAATTTTCACGCTCATAGAGTGGGGGTGGCAATTCATTACCAAACTAAATTTGAATAAGTAGGAGATTTATTGAGAAAAATCGTACACGACACGATATAATTAATTCTAAAACAACACAAATTGACACATTTTTACTAATATTTAATTGGAAAAAGCTCTTTGCATTCACCGGTAAATGACACAAATAGTTAAGACTAGATTTGATGTTCCACTAGATAAGGACGTAAAGTCCCTTTCCACGGAAATGTGACTCAGGTTCAAATTCACTGCGGGACATGGAAAATAATGTGTGAGGAGTCACAGTACTGGACCTTTCTAAAATTTATGAACAAAAAGGTAGAACAAATTAGACATGGCAAAGTGGTATGAACGTGAGAAATAATGTGTCTCGTCAAATGCGGGGTCTTTTCCTCAAACAGCAGGGATGACTTGCTTGGAAAAGAGTTATGAATGCATACCAGAAGGAAGTCTTCAGGGTCTATGCAGCTTCTGTAAAGTATAGAAGGGATTTTGAGATAGGTTCAAGGTATGCCAAAGGTATGCCAAAGGTATGCCAGTCGATTGATTCAATATCACAAAGAAAAAGATTTATAATTAGAACTGTAATTAAACAAAAAGAACAAAAGGAACGAGGGAGAATCTGAGCCTTGCGATGCACCATCCTGAATGAGACAATTTTCTCCATGAAAGTGCAAGGCGGGGCAATTCACAGGGCAAGGCAAGTTGATATATCATATACCCTATCATACGAAGATTTAATTATAATATCATATACCCTATTATAATTTGTTACATATTTAATAGTAAAATAAAATAATCATATAGGTTATCAAGTAAATACAAACACCTTAATATGGATGGAATGAGACTTTTTATCATCAAAATAACTATTTTACCAACACAATTCTAACTCTAACCGAGAGGTGATATTATGAAATATTTTATCACGTGCGAGGTAATTTATCATGATAATTCAGACTTCTCAGCTAGAGGGAATTTTCTCAGCGATGACTAAACTTCATCAAGGGGGAGGACGTAAAGATCCCTTTCCACAGCAATGCGATTTGGGTTCAAATTCACTACATGAATATGGAAAATGATGGGTATGGAGCGTCCAATGATTAGTGGCCTCAACATATCATAAACCTCTCGCAAATAGGCTTTGTTGACATTGAACGGTTATTGCCAATTGGTGCCCAAGCATGTCTTTTGGGCTTTTAGACTGGGAAAAAGGAGGGTGGAAATACTAGTAATATGAATTGTAGCATTAGAAGACCATCTCAAGCTGTTGTCATAATTGCAAACAGATTTTCCCTTGAAGTGTAAGGCAGGGCAACTCATGAGACAGGAACAGGAGTCCTCCAGCAGTTGCCACATGCAATGTCCTTTTAACCACCACAGGCAACAAATGTTGATTGTCGACAAGTCACCCATCCTAGAGACGTTACTTGAGGAAGAAGGAGATGAAAAATGGACCACAGTTCCCCTTTGAAGTGTAGGGTAGGGCAATTCATGAGACAGGAACAGGAGTCCTTCGATGGCTGCCATAAGCAATTTCCTTTGAACCACTACTGGCAATAGATGTAGGCTGGTGACTGGTCATCCTTGTTGAAGAAGTCATCGGTGTAAGAAGGAGAAGGAAGAACAAAGAAATGATCACAATTAAAAGAAAAAGGAAAGACAAAAACAAGTCAACCATTAAAATCAAAGGTAATAAAAGGAGGGTGGAAATACTGGTAATATGAATTATAGCATTAGAAGACCATCTCAAGTTGTTGTCATAATTGCAAACAAATTTTCCCTTGAAGTGTGGGGCAGGGCAACTCATGAGACATGAACAGAAGTCCTCCAGCAGTTGCCACAGGCAATGTCCTTTTAACCACCACAGGCAACAAATGTTGATTGTCGACAAGTCACCCATCCTAGAGACGTTACTTGAGGAAAAATGAGATGGAAAATGGACCACAGTTTCCCCCTTGAAGTGTAGGGCAAGGCAATTCATGAGACAGGAACAGGAGTCCTTCGGTGGCTGCCATAAGCAATTTCCTTTGAACCACTACTGGCAACAGATGTAGGCTGGCGACTGGTCATCCTTGTTGAAGAAGTCATCAATGGAAGAAGGAGAAGGAAGAACAAAGAAATGATAACAATTAAAAGAAAAAGGAAAGACAAAAACACGTCAACCATTAAAATCAAAGGTAATAAAAGGAGGGTGGAAATACTGGTAATATGAATTATAGCATTAGAAGACCATCTGAAGCTGTTGTCATAATTGCAAACAGATTTTCCCTTGAAGTGTAGGGTAGGGCAACTCATGAGACAAGAACAAGAGTCCTCCAGCAGTTGCCACAGGCAATGTCCTTTTAACCACCACAGGCAACAAATGTTGATTGTCGACAAGTCACCATCCTGGAGACGTTACTTGAGGAAGAAGGAGATGGAAAATGGACCACAGTTTTGCCCTTTAAGTGTAGGGCAGGGCAATTCATAAGACAAGAACAGGAGTCCTTCGGTGGCTGCCATAAGCAATTTCCTTTGAACCACTACTGGCAATAGATGTAAGCTGGCGACTGGTCATCCTTGTTGAAGAAGTCATCGGTGGAAGAAGGAGAAGGAAGAACAACGAAATGATAACAATTAAAAGAAAAAGGAAAGACAAAAACAAGTCAACCATTAAAATCAAAGGTAATAAAAGGAGGGTGGAAATACTGGTAATATGAATTATAGCATTAGAAGACCATCTCAAGTTGTTGTCATAATTGCAAACAAATTTTCCCTTGAAGTGTGGGGCAGGGCAACTCATGAGACATGAACAGAAGTCCTCCAGCAGTTGCCACAGGCAATGTCCTTTTAACCACCACAGGCAACAAATGTTGATTGTCGACAAGTCACCCATCCTGGAGACGTTACTTGAGGAAAAATGAGATGGAAAATGGACCACAGTTTCCCCCTTGAAGTGTAGGGCAAGGCAATTCATGAGACAGGAACAGGAGTCCTTCGGTGGCTGCCATAAGCAATTTCCTTTGAACCACTACTGGCAACAGATGTAGGCTGGCGACTGGTCATCCTTGTTGAAGAAGTCATCAGTGGAAGAAGGAGAAGGAAGAACAAAGAAATGATAACAATTAAAAGAAAAAGGAAAGACAAAAACACGTCAACCATTAAAATCAAAGGTAATAAAAGGAGGGTGGAAATACTGGTAATATGAATTATAGCATTAGAAAACCATCTGAAGCTGTTGTCATAATTGCAAACAGATTTTCCCTTGAAGTGTAGGGCAGGGCAACTCATGAGACAAGAACAAGAGTCCTCCAGCAGTTGCCACAGGCAATGTCCTTTTAACCACCACAGGCAACAAATGTTGATTGTCGACAAGTCACCATCCTGGAGACGTTACTTGAGGAAGAAGGAGATGGAAAATGGACCACAGTTTTGCCCTTTAAGTGTAGGGCAGGGCAATTCATAAGACAAGAACAGGAGTCCTTCGGTGGCTGCCATAAGCAATTTCCTTTGAACCACTACTGGCAATAGATGTAAGCTGGCGACTGGTCATCCTTGTTGAAGAAGTCATCGGTGGAAGAAGGAGAAGGAAGAACAACGAAATGATAACAATTAAAAGAAAAAAGGAAAGACAAAAACAAGTCAACCATTAAAATCAAAGGTAATAAAAGGAGGGTGGAAATATTGGTAATATGTATTATAGCATTAGAAGACCATCTCAAGCTGTTGTCATAATTGCAAACAGATTTTCCCTTAAAGTGTGGGGCAGGGCAACTCATGAGACAGGAACAGGAGTCCTCCAACAGTTGCGACAGGCAATGTTCTTTTAACCACCACAGGCAACAAATGTTGATTGTCGACAAGTCACCCATCCTGGAGACGTTACTTGAGGAAGAAGGAGATGGAAAATGGACCACAGTTTCCCCCTTGAAGTGTAGGGCAGGGTAATTCATGAGACATGAACAGGAGTCCTTCGGTGACTACCATAAGCAATTTCCTTTGAACCACTACTGGCAATAGATGTAGGCTGGCGACTGGTCATCCTTGTTGAAGAAGTCATCGGTGGAAGAAGGAGAAGGAAGAACAAAGAAATGATAACAATTAAAAGAAAAAGGAAAGACAAAAACACGTCAACCATTAAAATCAAAGGTAATGAAAGGAGGGTGGAAATACTGGTAATATGAATTATAGCATTAGAAGACCATCTCAAGCTGTTGTCATAATTGCAAACAGATTTTCCCTTGAAGTGTGGGGCAGGGCAATTCATGAGACAGGAACAGGAGTCCTCCTGCAGTTGCCACAGGCAATGTCCTTTTAACCACCACAGGCAACAAATGTTGATTGTCGACAAGTCACCCATCCTGGAGACGTTACTTGAGGAAGAAGGAGATGGAAAATGGACCACAGTTTCCCCCTTGAAGTGTAGGGCAGGGCAATTCATGAGACAGGAACAGGAGTCCTTCGGTGGCTGCCATAAGCAATTTCCTTTGAACCACTACTGGCAACAGATGTAGGCTAGCGACTGGTCATCCTTGTTGAAGAAGTCATCGATGGAAGAAGGAGAAGGAAGAACAAAGAAATGATAACAATTAAAAGAAAAAGGAAAGACAAAAACACGTCAACCATTAAAATCAAAGGTAATAAAAGAAGGGTGGAAATACTGGTAATATGAATTATAGCATTAGAAGACCATCTCAACTTGTTGTCATAATTGCAAACAGATTTTCCCTTGAAGTGTGGGGCAGGGCAACTCATGAGACAAGAACAGGAGTCCTCCTGCAGTTGCCACGGGCAATGTCCTTTTAACCACCACAGGCAACAGATGTTGATTGTCGATAAGTCACCCATCCTGGAGACGTTACTTGAGGAAGAAGGAGATGGAAAATGGACCACAATTTCCCCCTTGAAGTGTAGGGCAGGGCAATTCATGAGACAGGAACATGAGTCCTTCGATGGCTGCCATAAGCAATTTCGTTTGAACCACTACTGGCAACAGATGTAGGCTGGCGACTAGTCATCCTTGTTGAAGAAGTCATTGGTGGAAGAAGGAGAAGGAAGAACAAAGAAATGATAACAATTAAAAGAAAAAGGAAAGACAAAAACACGTCAACCATTAAAATCAAAGGTAATAAAAGGAGGTGGAAATACTGGTAATATGAATTATAACATTAGAAGACCATCTCAAGCTGTTGTCATAATTGCAAACAGATTTTCCCTTGAAGTGTGGGGCAGGGCAACTCATGAGACAGGAACAGGAGTCCTCCAGTAGTTGCCACAGGCAATGTCCTTTTAACCACCACAGGCAACAAATGTTGATTGTCGACAAGTCACCCATCCTGGAGACGTTACTTGAGGAAGAAGGAGATGGAAAATGGACCACAGTTTCCCCCTTGAAGTGTAGGGCAGGGCAATTCACCAGACATGAACAGGAGTCCTTCGGTGGCTACCATAAGCAATTTCCTTTGAACTACTACTGGCAACAGATGTAGGCTGGCGACTGGTCATCCTTGTTGAAGAAGTCATCGGTGGAAGAAGGAGAAGGAAGAACAAAGAAATGATAACAATTAAAAGAAAAAGGAAAGACAAAAACACGTCAACCATTAAAATCAAAGGTAATAATATGGTCCCCCCCCCCCCCCGAGGGGCAAATGGAATAAAAATATAAATGTAACTATACCTTTCAGATTAAAAGAATATCCGGCATTATATCTACATACATTCACCGACTAATTAGAGACGATGGGACATAATAATCAAAATATCATCATTTAAAGGGTATTATGCACCAATCTTTGACCAATTGAAAATCAATAGCGTTCAATGACATCCTACATATAACTTCCTTGGAAAAGAGATATGAATGCATAGCAAAAAGAAGTCTTTAGGGTCTACACAACTTCTATAAAAGCTCTCTGTGAGGCTGTTCAATGTATAGTTCAAGCTGCTCAACCAATACATATCACCTCACTCATTCCTTCTTGCCGTCCCTTGGCATCATGCTCTTAAAAATGAGACACTCACTTCTCAATTGTGCACAACTTCGTTGTTCTTGGCTTCTTTTCGCTGCCATTCTTGTGCTATGCTTCAGTGTAGTCATTTCTGCTACTAACGATACAGACAAGTTTGCATTGCTTGCATTCAAGGTTGAAATAACTAATGACCCTTTTGGGCGGCTTAACTCATGGAACGACAGCACTGATTTATGTCGATGGTATGGGGTTACATGCAATCGTCAACACCACAGAGTCATAGTACTAGACCTCCATTCCCAAGGACTCTCGGGATCCATCTCACCCCATATTGGGAACCTCAGCTTCTTAAGAAAACTGTGTCTCCAAAACAATAGCTTCAGCCTTGAAATCCCTACACAAATTGGCCAGCTGCATCAGCTCCAAATGTTGAATTTATCCAAAAATTCATTGACAGGTGAGATTTCTAAGAATATATCATCTTGCTTGAACCTTGTATTTCTCCACCTTGAGTACAATCAGTTGGTCGGAGGAATTCCAGCAGAGCTAGGCTCCTTGTCAAATCTTCGATTCGTCAACTTTGCTACGAACCAATTAACTGGCAACATCCCTTCTTCCATAGGGAACTTGTCATCTCTAGAGGCTATTTATTGTTATCAAAATGGTCTGAGTGGGATTATTCCCCAATCTCTAGGTCGTCTCAACAAACTAAAGGTGCTCACCTTGGAAAGTAATGGGCTTTCAGGTACCATTCCATCTTCAATCTTCAACTTGTCTTCATTGACTGAAATCGACGTAAGAGCGAACCAAATTCGTGGCAATCTTCCTGAAGATATAGGATTCACTCTCCCAAACCTTCAAGTTTTGATCATTGCTTCTAACCAGTTCGCTGGATCAATTCCTCTGTCAATATCCAATGCCACAAATCTAACACATCTCGACCTAGGAGGCAATGAGCTAGTGGGGAAAGTCCCTTCGTTGGCGAATCTCCATAACCTTGTGAAAGTTACCTTATACACCAATTATCTCGGGACTGGAGGGTTCGATGCAAATGAATTGAGCTTCCTTTGCACACTAACAAATGCCGCTAATTTGATGATATTAGTGATGCAGGGAAATAGATTTGGTGGGACACTCCCTGCATGCATTGGTAATTTCTCCTCTACTTTTATAGCCCTGCGACTAGGCCAGAATCTAATTTCGGGTGAGATTCCGAGAGAGATTGGTAATCTTGTTAGCTTGCAAGGATTACGGATGGACGATAACCTTATTTCGGGTCCAATCCCATCAGATTTAGGAAAACTTTCCCATCTTGCAAAATTAATCTTGTCAAACAACAATCTGTTCGGCATAATACCATCCTCTTTGCAAAATCTGCAGATGTTGTTATTTTTAAATCTTTCTAATAACAATCTCAGTGGCCCCGTTATATTTCCCGTGGTTGGGAACCTCATCTATTTGGATTTATCTCGGAACCATCTGAGTGGAGTCCTTTCGATGGAAATTGGGAACTTGAAACATTTGGATACTTTGGATGTCTCAAGAAATATTTTGGAGAGTGAAATCCCAAGTAGTCTAGGCAATTGTGATGGACTCACAGTATTAAGATTGCAAGATAACCTCTTCCATGGATCCATTCCTCAATCAATTAGCTCATTAAGAAGCATTGAGGATTTAGATCTTTCCGTCAACAATTTCTATGGGGAAATTCCACAGTTCTTAGAGAAGTTTCAGTTTTTGGAAAAGCTGAATTTATCTTACAATCATTTTGAAGGTATGCTACCAACTGGAGGAGTTTTTGGGAATGTGAGTGCGACTTTTGTTGCCGGAAATGAAAAGCTCTGTGGAGGAATGCCTATCTTTGAGCTTCCCAAGTGTGTTTCTCAAAACTCCAAAAGTAGAGGGCGAGTCCATAAGTTGAAACTTACCATTGCTATTGTTTTTGGTCTTCTCGGAATAACTCTCGTTGTCACTTTCCTACGTCTGCGTGGGTTGAAGCAGAGAAGAAATGAGCCAATTTCAAGCTCCTTAAATGATTCGTTGTTTACTCTATCTTATGGAACTCTCCTAAAAGCGACCGATGGTTTTTCTTCAACTAATTTGATTGGGGTCGGAAGTTTTGGGTCTGTCTACAAAGGGCTGCTCCAAGAGAATGGAAATGTCATTGCGGTGAAAGTGCTTAATTTAACGCGGCATGGTGCACTCAAGAGCTTCAAAGCTGAGTGCGAAGCATTAAAGAGTATAAAACACAGAAATCTCTTGAAAGTCTTGACAGCGTGCTCAAGCATTGATTATAAGGGTGATGAGTTTAAGGCTTTAGTTTATGAGTTCATGATCAATGGCAGCCTAGAAGAGTGGCTGCACCCAAATCCAGCTCCAAATGATGCGGATGGGCACTCGAAGAAATTGAGTCTCCTCCAAAGGATAAACATTTCCATAGATGTTGCTTTTGCATTAGATTATCTCCACAATCAATGCGAAAGCCCAATTATTCATTGTGATCTAAAGCCAAGCAATGTCCTTCTAGATGCTGACATGGTTGGACATGTTGGCGACTTTGGGTTGATGAAGATTGTCCTTGAATCCATGTCTGACACTAGAGCAAGTATGAGCTCTGTTGGTTTAAAAGGAACAATTGGTTATACCGCTCCTGGTAAACATCTCCCCCTTAGACTTTCATTATCAACTTGTCCTCATAGAGACTAGTGCTTTTTTTTTTTATCCTTTCTTCAAGAAACTATTTTGTGAATTCAAATTCTTCTTTTTGACATTTCTTACACCACGGCACATGTAAACTGCAGAATATGCTAACGGAAGCCAAGTCTCAAGAGAAGGTGATGTCTACAGTTACGGCGTTCTCTTATTAGAGATGTTCACGGGATTAAGTCCCACTAGCGACATGTTCAGAGATAACTTGAGTCTTCATAATTATGTTGACAAGGCTCTGCCCCTACAAGCTAAGGAGATTACCGATCCCGTGCTGTTTCACGAAGGAGAGAGCCACAAATGTTCCCAAGATTTGCCTCGCGAAAGAAACTGCATACTTCAGGAATGTCTGGAAACAGTATATTATATTGGACTCGCTTGCTCTATGGAGGAGCCTCGAAGACGCATGAGCATCGACAAAGTCGCAACCCAGCTACACTCGATCAAGAAGAAACTTTTTGCAGTTTCTTTACTTGGATAGATGAGTCACGTATAGATGACATCAAAAGTAGTATGTTATTCATTTCCTATAATAAATCTCTCTAGTGCTATTTGCGAATGAAAAGGAAAGGACGAATGTCCAACCTTCCTAATTTCCCTCTGAATCGGAGAGAGTATCTACCCGACATTCCAACTTTAAGCCATCATTTCACACTTTTTAACATTCTTTTTTAGTCTAAATGACACTTCATGACATATTACGGGATAAAAAGTCAAATTTATGAGCTAAATTCACCTGTAATTACGGATTCAATATACACTTAAATGGGACAAGTGCCCTGTGAGCTCTACAAGGCTCTGCTCTTTATATGGTTCCATTGCTATCAGGGTGTCATCTAAAGTTGTTGATTGAATCTGGTTTGCAGGTCTACCAGAAAAAATGACGATACTTGAAAAGTTTTATTGCAACTGGTTAAGGTCTATCGGCACCCCTAAAGAACTAAGATGCAATGGGTTTTATATAACTACGGCGTCCCTCCAATTAACAAATTCTGATATTTGGGGTGAATCTTCAAACATCACATTTGAGCAAAAATCTCGTTTTAGTCCTGACCAAAAGCAACGGTTTGCATCAAAGGCTGATTCTCAAAGCTTGAAGTTTTGGGACTTGAATGGTCTTGTTGCCAACCGCTTCTATATAATTGTTGTTTTGTCTGCGTTTCCGTCCTTCAAAGTCAATAAGCTAGTCCATTATCCAGAGGCGATTGAAACGTCATTATGCAGCCTTTTCTCGAGGACTTACTAACCTTGTTATGTTTGGAAGGTATCCCGGCTCAATATGGTCACCGTGTATGGATGTTCCAATGGAGCAGCCAGTTGTTTGGTTGCGCAGTCGATCTCCATTTTTCATTATTTTTATTCCTTTTCTTTCACCATTTTATTATATTGATGCCGATTCCTCTTCAGCGACTAGTCATTCCAATTTGGTATCACATTACTAAGCTAGCTAGTAGTTAATGCTCCGTTTGTTTCGCGGAAAATAATTTTTGAGAAAATATTTTCTGGATTTTCCGGTGTTCATTTCACGGAAAATTGAATTTTTTAGAGAAAATATTTTTCACGAAAGGGAAAAAGTCTTTTAAATTGGGAGAAAATATTTTTCATTTTAAAAAAATGGAAAATATTTTCCTCACTTGATCTTTCTTATCTCACATCTCTACAAATCCTCACTTCCTCCTCCCCTTTCTTCTTCTTCTTTTCTTTTTTTATTCGAATTATTTTTTAATTTTCTTTTTCTTTTTTAATTCAAATTATTTTTAATTTCCTTTTTCTTTTCTATTTCTTGTTTTCTTTCTTTTTTTTTTTCTTTTCTTTGTTTCCCATCTTCTTTCTTGGCTAGTCGTTGGCCGTCACCAGGTGAACCTCAAGCTCGCGCTTGTCGATCTGGCGAGCCTCGAGCTTGACGCTCGCTCTTGCTAATCTAGTGAGTGGAAAATATTTTCCTTACCGAACACCGGAAAATATTTTCAGAAATATTTTCAAGTTTTAACCGAACACCATAAAATATTGTCATTTTCTTGGAAAATGACTTATGGAAAAATATTTTCCGGAAATGGCCCATTTTTCGCGAAACAAACGGACCCTAAAACTTACAAGTATCTGGTGTTCTGGCTACTTCTTTTTCTGTTCATACACAACCATCTAACTCAATCTTGTACTCCTGTCTGCAGGCGCACTTCACGAGCTGTGATATTCCCTGTTATAAGCAGATAAACAAGTGATTCCGGCAATACATATAAATAAGGGTATTAAGAAAATTTCTAAACAGAAGGGTCTATTACATAATTATTCGTTTGAGTTGAGACAGCTTATATGGAAGAACAGTAAAATTCAGAGAAAACTAGACACTCTAGAAAAACGATCTCCTAGTTCTGGAAGATAACAGAGGTTGGAAGTGGAGTGAAACCAATCCCGCTTTATGTGTACACTCCCCAGTCAACAGCACATTGTTGAAATATGATATTGTTAACATCCATTTCACTCAATTTTAAAAAAAAAAATATGAAAATCACAGTTTTGGAATAATTTTACCCTCAGTTTCTCGATTTGATTCCGCAGAGACTGCTGGAACTCCGTTTCCCCAACGAGATCTGCTAATAGAACTTTTTGTTCCTTTTCCAAGGTCTTAATATCCATTGCCCTTAGCTCTTCCTGCATCGTACCGCAGCAAACAAAGATGCCGAGTCTTAACTACAACCAAGTGCAATCAATACAAAGTCCAATTCAAGGATCCATTTTAGAACCAAGTTCAGCAGATAAGCCAAACCACATTAATAGAACTTCAAGTTACCTATATCTGTAATGATTTGGTTCATTAAAACCAAATGCAGACATTCTACATCAGTATTGCATGAACTACAAGTATTATGGTGATTGAGTATAACATATACTTGACAAAACCTATTGCCTTGATACTCACCTGGAACTCATTTGACTGGCTTTTCAGTTGCTCAATTTGCTGCTTCATCTGCAATAATAGGCATTGCACTAGCACCATTAGCGTTCATGAAGAAATGATAATAAGCTGTAAATCGAGGATATTAGCACCTAATTTTTAGTTGCCTCTTAACAACTTTACTTTAGTGATTAAAAATTATACATCACACTCATGCCAAATGGCAAAATTAACAGATAATGATGGAGGCATAAGTACCAAATCAAAGCTAAAACCCCCCCAGAGGTATCAGTTTAGTTGATTAGGCATGTAATTTGAATCGACCTGCTCCATGGCAGTTTTCTGCCAGATTATAAAATTGGAATGGAATGTGCTTCATTCAGGACCATGAGTTGGCATGCTCTATTTTCTAGCGCTTATCTCCCAAGATGAGCAGTGTGGTGCATATAATCACATATCCACTCTAAGCTTTGACAATTAGTGAAAATCATTTTAATAAGAGAAGTGAAATCAATACATTGTGAAATTTAGATATGGACTTAACTGCAGAATTTTCTACAGCTAGCTTAGCTTTTGCTCTTTTGATCTCGTCAAGTTTTTCTGTCGCAGAATCCACACTGAAGATCAGTTCCTTGCTTGCTCCCTTGTCCTGTCAGTTCAAGCATTAAATTTAAGTAACTACACTGTTCAATGAACATAATTCTTTAGTTTTTAGTTTTTTGTATGTTAGTACCATGTTATCAATAAGGAGGTGATTGGAAATTTTGCCTCTTGCTGCAAAGGTATCAGCATTAGCTATCAAAAGTAAACCGCAATGGAAGTTTTTGTAACACATAACCTCACGGTGCACAGTACAGGGAGCATGGCTTCCAATTTTATCTGCTTACTGGCGCTTATATGCAAGTGATAAGTTTTCCTGGTGTAGATCCTGCCTTAAGTTGAAACATCAGATTGCGATGACCAGATGAAGCAACAAACGGCCTGACAACACTTGACAGTGCTCCAGCATAAAATAAGGAAAGGTTGACAGAGACTCAGCAGTTAATAAAGGGAACTGGCTAACATATTTCAATAATATATTTGTCAAACTAAACTCATACCAAAGCAAAGAAAAATGAAACCATTCTTGTTTTAAGTGTATGGCAAAATGATGATCTATGCTGAAGAAATAGGTGTCGAACTGTTAAAAAGCACAATAGATCATGACGACATAAAACTAAAAACCCCAAAGAAGATCACATATATGGTCTAATAGGTCAAACTTGAAAAGGCTAAATACCCATACCTCCAGCTGTAACCTTTTCTTCATCCAATGTTTCCTCGACCTGCCAATATTCTGGTTAGCAAAGCAATGCTATGGTCTAATGAGCTTATTACTAACCATTTGGCTGCAAGGTAATAGCCAAGGCCGACATAAGAGAATTGAAGGTGGTTAACAGACTCTTTCCGAGAGGGGAACCATAATATAATTAATATTAGAGGTCCCATCATAAATTCAGCCTTCAGTTCACAAAAAAAAAAATGTTCGGCCTTTCCAAGATCAATATTGAGGAACTACAAGAGGGAAAAAAGTGACTGAAGTAATGCAAACCAAGATGTTTGTACGTGTTTGTGAGCGAGTGAATTTAAAAGTACATATATGGTAGGAGCACAACAAAGGATGATCCTCCTCGATATGACAAATTAAAAATCCGAAGGTAACAGCAAGTCCAAAAGAAGAATAAACAAAGAGGAGTACCAAGTCACACACTCCTGTGTCTGGGCTTGGCATGCGACAGTTAAGCCATCCCTAAAAGAACAGGATAAAAAAACTGTCAGCTTGGTGGACATTCTGAAGTTGAGAGGTCAAAACTTGAGAAATCTTACTTGTAGCTTCTGGAATTTGACATCTATATCCTCAGCAACCTTGGCATAGTAAGTGCTGAAAGTCCAAGAAATTCAGTGAAGAGGTGAAGAACACAGCATCTTTTTGGGTTCAAGGACACAACAAACTTAGATACTTGAGAACAGGCCAGTAACCTTTTCTCAACAAGTTTGGCCGATAAGCTTACTCCTTGGTGGACTAGCTCCAAAGTCTGCACAGAACTCCAACAAATATTCATGGTGAGATAAAATTACCCAAGTTTTCTTTATTAAGCATAATCGATCATGTGGAAAGCCTCACACTCCAGCATATATATCATCATCCACCATATCAGATCCATTTCAATTTCCTTAAATATAAATAATAAACACAAGGTTGCACGGTACAGAAATCTAACACAATTGACTTTAAAAGTGTCAAAATCAAAATTACATATGCTCTGCCAGTTCTACATGGACAAACTTGAAAATCAACACAGAAATGATTGAAAAATTACCTATCTTCACACATTTGGATAATTCCTATTCGAGTATTAGCTGCTTCAACAGCCAAGTATTAAAGCAAATAGCACTTTAGCACATGAAATTTGTCTCCAGGGAAACTCTGAAAAGGCTCCAGGAAAAAGATATTTATGCATTTCATCACTGGTCTGACTGCCTTTTAGGATCTCAGCTCATATCAGATAAACGTCTATGTCTGGTAAATTGAAAGACAATTTGAAACCTTTCCAACTTCCTCGCCATCCTCACATTCTGCTACTGACCCAAATCTAAAATTCATGTTGACATTAGAGTTCTGCTTGACATCCCAAGCTATGTACTAGCCATCCAAAGCAGCCAAACTGTAATCTTGAAACTATTCTCTGTAAGCTATATATCAACCTTTGGTGGTATATTAGTTTCTAATACAATGTCTAACTCTCCAGAATTATTTTGAGATGTATGATCGTCTCCATTCCCACAACAAATTACAGTGCTTTTATGCACTAACCTGATTATCAGAAAAGCCATTACACAAAAAATAATCGCTGCAAACAATAGAGTTCAATGCTTCTCTTTATCTGGTATCTTTCTATCTCGGAGTGGACTAAGGCCTGAACTTTTAAGTCACAGATTTTCTTTAAGATATCATGAAGCTAGCAGCTTGAACAAATTATTCACATCAACACAAGCGAAAGACCAATAAACTAATAGAGAGACATATATTTGAGGAAGGACGTAGCATACTATTTCTGTTGAATTGGATGCTAAGTTGAATTTCAACGTGATAGAATGGTGCAAAAGATTTTTTTCAAGTTCCACACATTACATCTCAAGTTCCACACATTACATCTCAGCGTAAGATTTATCTCTGGAGTTAATGAGTAAGGCAGGTAGAATAGCATCTTATCACAGGATCTCCGTGAAGGACAGATATTACAGTTCAGCATATCAGATATAAGACTGAAGATCACTTCCTTTTTCAGAACCCAACAGGTGATTGTGTTCTTCTTTTCCTCTCTTTTGGTGAAGTTCATCTAACTCATCACTATTAATTAAATTACACATATTTAAATAAGGAGGAGCTCTACCTGCGTCAGTGTGCGACAATCAGCTTCCAAAGAAGTGACCTTTTTCTGTTTGTCCAATATCTGAGAGCATATTTGACCTTTTGCAGTCATCATCTGCTCTGTTCCTTCTTTAAGCTTCTGAATTTCAGATTTTGCTGGACAAACAACGTTTTTAAAAAGAAAAGGAAGTTAAGTCCTCAAAGAAAAGGAAAAGATTGTTTGCTTTTAACAAGTCTATACAGTAGCTTGCACAACAAAATCACCCGAAAGCACTCATGATTGAAACAAGAGGATAAAATTTTTTTGGCCAAACTAACAATAACTTGCACGAATTGATTGGGTAAATAATTTCAAGGAGATGTAGAAGAAGAGTAAAGCTTAAATTTAAATAGTTACTGTAATTATCACACACAAGGTGAATAAGAATCACGCAGCTCTCAAATCCCTACAACAAGGTCCACATAACCCATCAGCTGATAGGGACAAGGAGAACAAACACCAGCTCAGGGTTGGAAAGATGCTCTCTGAAACAAACAGAAATATCAATTATGGGTTGCAAAGATGCTCTCTGAAACAAACAGAAATATCAATTATGGGTTGGAAAGATGCTCTCTGAAACAACCAGAAATATCAATTATGCGCATCATATATTGGGTTTTCTCATGCACAAATAGACCTAGCAAGCATGCGCCTCTTTAATTAAACGTCATTCAGCTACAACTTCGCTAATAAAGCATCATCATGATTCAACTTAACACAATCTTCATCCTATATGTAAATTTAAAATGATAATCAACGCTAATTTGATAAAAGACTGACATTTAGTGTAATTAGTACTAGCCAGGAACGACTAAATATTGAGAGTTAAAATAATGTAAGCTTAACTAAAAAGCATTCACTCATGAAAAGCTTTGCATGAATCTCGCTTGAATTTAAATATCCAATGCTAATACAGGCAATGAGTTTAGAGAAATCGTTGCATACTATACTGAACTCTTGCAGAAAGTTATTGCGGTTTTTAGTATGTAGTCCACATGTAGATTAGCAAAAGTGTAGATCGGGTAATACATATGTTCACAAATACATCTATCATGCGCGCCTGAGCGTGGTCATGTGTGCAAGAGAAAGTAGCATATGAGAGAGATAAACTGAACCGGAAGTGAGGTGGCTTTCCAGAGATTGAATGGTAGTAATCTGCATCTGCTCTTCGACTGAGATCTTGGCCGCCAGATCCTCCACATCTTTCAATTCACAATTGCAACTCAGCAACATTTATTTACAGAAGGTGTACATGTTTTACTTTCAGAGAACGACAGGTATAGAAGTACCGTTCATTAGATATCGCAGAGCCTTGATGTACTGCAGGTATTCCTCCATCTTCAAACAGTAAAGACATTCATATCACTTGCCACGCCATGCACAAAAGCGGAAAATCATCAAACAAAGGCGCTTTTCCTTTAAAAATTTCTGTGCGGCAATACTGCGTCGTAAAACTCAAATCTAGCGAAAGCAAGGGCTTAAATTCCCGATTATGAACTAGCGTCTCCAACTCCTTCGTCAACAGAGCCCCGAGCTATGACAGACCGAGTAAGAACTGGACATTCATCGGAATTCTCTGCATCACGCGACATTGACGATGAGAAGCTCTAGCGCAGTGATGAACGCAACCACCTAATCACGCAACAAGATCACAGGAACGCCTCGTTCAGCCGTCACCGCCAGACGACCGAACGAAGCGCGCTCAGGTTCTCGAAAGAGGCGGAGCTAAGTACAGAGACGCGCTAGCGATGGAGGAGTCGCGAGGTCGTGATGGCGCCGCCGCCGCCGCGAGCTCGACGTCGCCGACGATCGCGCTGGGCCGGCGCCAGCGACGGTGCTGTGAGCTCGCGATCGCGGCGATCCCTGGACGACGACCAAGAGCGAGAGACGTGCCTGATGAGGGAGACGACCGAGCGGCTTGGCTTTGGCGAGACGGCGACCGGAGAGAGAGAGAGAGGTGGAGGCGAGTGGGGAGTGAAGCTGGAGCAGAGGGAGGATGGGAAGATCGGACGTCGGCAACATGGTTAACATTGGGCGCCAGAGAGACGCCGATTTCTAGCCTGACCTGTCCCCCCACCCACGGAGAGCGGCAAAATTTTTTTTTTAAAAAAAAAGGGTTTAAAAAGGGAATGAAATGACTCTAATACCCTTCACTAAATTGACGTGCCCAACTTTTTTCTAAATGGTGGAAAGAAACCATCGGTATTGACGATCTGATTGACTTATATACCTGCGATAAAATATTTATCTTGAGTAATGAAAACTGCTTATTTTGAGCAAGCATCTTTCACCGCTGCTTTCTTATGGTAATTCTAGTATGAGTAAAGCTTCTTCTTTTTTTGGGAGGGGGATACAATTAAAGAGGTGAAGGTCTCAAAAAATAAAGAGACGTGGACTAAGAAATTCTTACGTATCTTAGAAAGAGGTTACTTCTAAATTTTTTTGATAACTAATCTTCCATAACTAGTAGATTTCTTGGTAGAATGCGTCCTTTTTTTTTGCCATGATATCGACACATTGATTTGCTTGTCTGAATATGTGCTCCATCCTATGTTGAGGAAAGCTCTTGAGGAGAGCTCTTGAATTTACGCCATGTGATAGATTTGGAGTTAAACACATTTTTTAAAAATGATTGTTTATATTACTTATCAAGGTGAGAGAATGATAATTAGTTTCATCATACACAAATATATTTAAACATAAATTACCATTAATAATGAAATTTTTTTCACAAAATAAATAGGGTGTTAAGATATGAAAGTGGCAAGGATACTTGCACAATAAATTTTCATCGAGTTCAATGTGAGTATTAAAGCAAACATTGTTATAAAAGCCAAGCCAAATGAGGTCCTGGATTTTAGGTAAAGTCCTTGTTTACCAAATTCAAGACCCATCATTTGGTATTTTACTCCGTCAAGATCTTTTCGGACAACCACCACTTTTGTGCTGAAGTTCCCATTACCTAAGTAAATTTTCACTTTAACCCACGTCTTTGACAGCTTACTTGACAATGCAAGTCGCTTCGATGGCCATCTTGAGGTTGATAGGTGACTTTAGTCGATTAAAATCTTAGAATTTTAGTGACTACTTGAGTTCGAACATTCGAGTTACTGTCATGCAAAATTTCACTCGAGTCAAATGATCGCCAATTTGGTTTTCAACTTGGGGAGGGAGGTACTTCCACTACTCTTCTCGTAGCTTGAACATTTGTGCTACCATTGCCGGTTGGAAGAACCGAATCGGTTTGAATAAAAAAGCACGTGATCAAATTAACTAATCATAGTCTATTTCAAGGACAAAATTGAATAATGACTAAGAATTCGACGATCCCCTTCTCCAGATCCTCTGCAAGTACTCCCTCCCTCCCTCTCTCTCTCTCTCTCTCTCTCTCTCTCTCTCTCTCTCGTGACTGCGCTGCTTCTCTGTACTTGCGTGTGGTTACTCGACGCGATTTCCTTTTCGTCCGTCCGTCTTAGAGACCGAATATTTGGTGTTGTTCTGTTTCGTTCACTGCGTCGAAGCCAGCACGCGAATTGTTGGTTTTAACGTGGGTTGGAATCTATGGGAGTTCCTGTGTCGATTGAAACATGAGATTTAGATCTCCATTGTCGCTGCGACGCTTTGGTTGCCGAGTTCGAATGTCTAGGACATGCTGTCCCGATCCTGGGCCCTTTTTTTGTGTTGCGTTTGTTGCGTATGAAGACATTCTTCTAAGGGAGAATGATTACCGGAATCGAGGGTGACAAAGGATTGACGTTTCTTCTGAAATGTTGTGCTCTCGGGGGTGCAGAACCAAAGCAGCTGGCATTTTCTGCGGCTCTCGGCACTACCCTCGGCGTGTTTCCAATTTGTGGTATGTTTGTTCTTCTTACCTTTGGACGATGGACTGATGCTTGCAAAACCAAAATGCTGCATTCGGCATCCATTTTTTAGTCCCGGTACACAGTTCTGGATTTGAGCTTTTGGAGCTACAAGCTCAAGGTCTATCCTCTTCCGCATTAATTCACCAGAAGTTCGTACTGCAACAAGCTTTTCGAATGCAAGTTGATGAGCTAATTTATGTTGAACAGGTGTCTCTGTCTTTCTTTGTGGAGTGGCCATTGCCTTGCTTAGATCTTGATGTCATGTCCCAAGTCCCTCTACAAAGAATACAAAGAAAGACAGAGACACCTTATTTGTGAGAAGTGACTTGGGACATGACATCAAGATCTAAGCAAGACTCACCCCATAATAAACTTAGAGAAAATGCTCACGGTTAAGTATATAGGCAGCAGTTAATAAAGCATCACCCCAAAAGATGATAGGTAAGTTAGCATGCATCATCATAGATCTAACAATTTCCAGTAAAGTTCTGTTTTTCCTTTCCGCCAAATTAGATTACATAACAATAAATTATGGATACATGGTTATCTTTGTAATAATGATCTGTTATACTACTTAAGCCCATTATTATGTTAGCCTTAGCCCATATATTACTTAAGAAGGACTTCTTTCCTTTTTCGTTAATAACAAATGAGAAGGACCAAGAACATTATAAGGAAAGAAAAAAGAAAGGAAAAACCTAACCAAGGGAACTTGATTGCCTTTGTCATAGGCGTTAAATTTGACCATAGTTAGACACCAAGTATTAGATCAATCCATGGAATGGATCATTAACATTTGACTTGTTTGAGATTAATCAATGGAATATAACGGGTTGACTTGTTATTGTGAGTTGATATTGTTGATTGATCTTGTACGTAAAAAGTTTCGTTGGAAAGATATTATCCACTTTTGATATTTTACTTATATCTTATACTGGATTTGGGTTGTGAGTTATGATATCAATTTATAATAATGTGCATATAAAAGATGTACTACTTATTGGGATGTGATTGCTCATTTTATTTTTTTCAAGTTCTTCAACTAGCCATAAGCAAGTAAAATGAGAGCATTTACATTATTGGGATGACATTTTGGATATTATATCTCAAATGAACTCCTGAGTTTAGTTGTTAGATTGACATATACCTATTCTTTTGATGGATTATAAAAACTCTAATATTGTAACCAGATGACTCTTTATTGTACATATTGATAGTAGTTATTCTTAAGGTAGCATCTTTTGAGTGAAAGGATGGCCATGCTATTGTCCTTGTACTTGTAGAGTTGGGGGTGTGACAATCCTCTATTCTAAGACCAAAAGTCCTTCGGATCTACATCTATCATACTAGAAAAACCAAATACATGAGTTTTGATTTTGGTTCCAGTGAAATCTATGTTTTCTTAATATGCAAGCTGTGATGGTATGCCTTGTTTCTTCAAAGGGCTTTTGACGGTGAGGGAACCTGCCTACAATACTCTGCGAGAGCCCACAATGGGTAAATGTTCCTGTAATTGGCATAGTGCAACATGCAGTTCTTGCCAAAAACCCCAGTGATTTCCTGCAATGCAGAGTTCAGGCTTAGATCATGTTGTTTGGTTGTAAGGCAATTCTTACCGAATCAGTTTTCTTTTATTTGCACTAGTTCCTGACGATGTTTCGGGGAGTTGAACCAATTGTTTGTAAGATAATATGCGTGGACCATAATCATCTCTAGATTTTCCTAGTTGTATGGATTAGTTCGCAGGAAATTCTTTCCCGGGATATTGGTGGCGCGCACTCTCTTATTTCCTGAGATTTTAACCCTTTATGAAATCAACTTTCTGAAAGGTACAAACCTGTTGAGGGTAATCACCGTCTTCCATTTGTGAATTGATTAGCAGCTTTGCGGCATGGTGCAGGGGAGTCGGATCCCTCTCTGCCTGATAGTAGATGAACCAAAGTCAGAAACTTCACATTGAATATTGATTTTTTACTATCACCAAAGAATGTTTAATGCCATGGAGACCAAAACGACACCATCATCAACTGACCTGCCCCGCGTGAATCAGACCCATCATAGCCCAAGCGGTTTGCACCAGATTTGATCTGTTTCCTTCAAGCGGTACATATTCCTACATCAACCCATTTGGCAAACATAAAATTTAAGATTTCCGTGTTGCCAGAAAAGCGTGCGACTAAAACAGCTAAAGCCAAACATGCGGTGGAAGGTTCCTCAAGAAATTACCTTCTTCGGGCAAGAAAGATAGCTCTCTCCCCACCCGCCATCCTGCAACTGTGTTCGTAGAAGAAAAGCGACTCCTTCGCGCATAGCTGCGCAATTGCTATATGTCTTGCCAGCAGCTGCTAGTCCTCCGAGCGCAAACCATGAGCCATATGTAAAACAAACTCCCCAGTTCCCATACCTGTAAGAATTGCTCAGTTAGTCAGCTGTTTCTTTAATTTATCTGAATTCTTCAGCAATGCCCACTGGAAGAGGAACATACCACGAGCCATCTGGCTTTTGTACATTCTCCAGATACTTTACGGAATTTGATATAAAATCTGCAATCTCCATCTTCCTGTGCCCAGGATACAGCTTCCTGAACAAAACTAAAGCTTGGATAGCTGAGGACGTGCATTCAACATATTCGTGCTCGATGACAATGTCCTCAAAGAACTCTGTCGGATTTAGGAGCTGCAAGTGACAAATGATGAGGAAGAAGTCCCGCTATAGTAATTTATGAACAAACAAACATGTCTTAGTCCGTGAGGAACACCAATGAATTCCAAAAAATTTATCAACTACTTACTTCTAGCCAAGCTGGAGCTCCTGTAGGCTCCCATGCTGGCAATCCGCCATTTTTACTCTGGAACAAGTGGCATTCATGGACGATGTGATGATATTGTAAATATAATCAAACTCAACGAAAGAATTAACTGGCAACGTGATTTTGGGATGCATAGAGCAAACAAAGCTTAGCCAATACTTCTTGTTTGATCAAAGATTTTCTCAAGTCTTTCTCAAGAAAGAAAAACAATGGTATACTCACTTGTAGAGAAAGCAAAATGTTGACAGCGTCATACAATTTCTCTGGCTCCATCTTCTCACCAACAATTTCAGGTGGCATCGTTGAGAAAAGCATGCAACACTGAATAAACAGGGAAAAATTCAGTGAGAAACTGAGCAATTTAGGATTGGATTGAACCTGCAGATACGGTAAAGGCATTCATTGGAGTATTACCTTCAGTCCTTCTGCAGTGCAATCGGAGACTTGCCAACCGTGATCTTGATCCGAAAATGTCCAGGATCCTTTAGTAATATGACGGTGCATGCTTTTGAAATCACCAGAAGGATTGTCTTTGACCTGGAATATAATGAACAGATCGATGCACTTCAGTTTATGCGAGGAAACAAAAGAAACTAGGAAGATGTTTGGAAATAAGCGATGCTCGCAACAATCAAAGATCAAACCTGAGATTTTTTTATGAAGTCGTGTCCTCTAGCTAATACCGGTGCTATCTCCTCAGTCATATTACTGGCAAGCAAAGCTTGGATGGCAAAGCCCGTGTCCCACTCTTGGCTACCAAAACTCTGCATATGAATGAGCCAACCACCAAACTAAGCTTCCCTCTAGACGGTCCCACTTTACTAAATTAATCTTCTCCTTATTATAAGAATGCTTCCACTTTTCAAATATGCAGCATAAGCACCTATCATTTCGAATTAGGCCCAATTCTGCCATAGTTCAGTGACACTACTACTAACCTGCATCTTCATTCCATCTTCGGCAACCCAAAGGTAATCCGGTATCCTAGCAAGATGCTTCTTGAAATAGTCACTGTCTGGGTCTTCTACCCAGCAAGCAAGCATGCATAAAACCTGTCCGAGTCCAAAGCAAAAAGACAAATTCTCAGTAATGTTTTCCCACGATGCGAGAATTTTACACTTAATGTGTCTTTCTCCTCAAATTTATGTATTCATTACCTTTTCTACACATCCGATTGTGATATATCGACTGTTCTCATCTTCATAGTGAATGTGTTTCATCGTCACCTGAAGAGCCTTTTCTCTAAGTTTATTAAACGGCCAACGGTTGAGAAGAGGCTCTGTAAATATGTAAAGACTATCCCATATCAGATCCTGTACCAAGGGATGGGGATAGTAGAGATCCTCCTGCAACAACAATTCGAGTCATTTTGTTAAAAATTTTCTGACTCGTAATCCATCTGATTCTAGAACGATATCTTGGACCTGTTATGGATACTTGCCTTGGCACAAAGATGGCGGACTTTTCTCCAGCAAATCGTGTCATAGGGTTGAGTATGAAGTTCTTCTCTCAACTGTTGAACAAGCGGTGTGATGGGGCCGACAAATCTTTTCCCATACAAGTACGACATGGGCATGTAAACCATCCGACAGTAGCACCACATCTTAGCTACATCATTCAAAACAGGACATTCAGACAACATATCCATACAACTGAGGAGAAACGTAGTCACACGAAACAGAAGTTGAAACTTTCTATATTTCAAGGGGAATTCCGGAGGGGTGGCCATTTCAATATCAAGCCAATGCCATATTCTTGTTCATTCAGCAAAAACGCCGCGTTTTTCAATTTGAAAATAGTCCAAAATTATATATGCTAGACTACTATAGAATACCATCAAGGACAAGATCAAGAAAATCTGCAAAAACAAACCTGGGTGCATGGGCAGGAATGAAGGCAAGATCCAGAACTCTGGGGGCATTGGGTTGTTTCCAGACCAATCGAAAAGGCCAAAAATCTACATGGCATGTGACAAGACAACACACATGCACAAGCACAATGTCACACATCCAATCCACCCAAACACCTGCACAGAACAATCTGGAGCACAAATTTTTGTCAATTACTGAAGGAAGAGTGAGAGTGTACCGAGAGCCAAGTCTTGCCCCAGGAGGGTATGTAGGTGACCCCACCACGGTCAAGAATCCACTTCCTGGCCCGAGTACAAGCATTATACTGGCCACCATCAGGCCCTTCCCCGAGAATGCGCATGCATATGTAGCTCAGGGCCGTGCAGAACATGGTGCTGTGACCTTCAATGTGGAAGCCCCACCCACCATCTCCATTCTGCGACAAAATTAATGCAAAACACACAAACAGTTTCAAGTCGAAGTCTTTCAAAGTTCCTCTGCTATTTTCTCCATCTGGGTGTCTTTCTTTGTGCGAAAGAAAGAGTAACCTGATGGTTGTAGAGGTAGCGGAGAATTTCTTTGCGGTGCTCGGCAGGGAAGACGGCATTGAGGTGGCCGGTGATGTAGACACACATGACTAGGGGAGGGAGGAAGTAAAGAGACCCGGCAATCTCGGCAGGCCAGTGGCCATCGCTGGCCTGCAGTGCGGAGAAGAAGTGGACAGTCCTCCTCAGGGCGGTGGACGCTTTGTCGTACGTGATCTCCTCGCCGTCCTCCACCCTCACCGGCGAGATCGTCTGCTTGAACTGCTTCTCCCTCAGAAACTGCCCAGAAATCAGGCACCATGGAACAGCTGTAGATTGTCCATTACTTCGTATTGCCACACATTAACAAATTTTAAACTTAATGACAAGCGACAACAGTAAAATTCCAATTGGCGTATGAGAGTTACTGTCTTTCTCATTTTCAGAACACAATTAAAATTTTGAATTATGACAGGGATTCAAACAACTCTCCTATTAGTTTACAAATGATATACCAAGGTTCTAAAGTGATTTTTGTACGTGGAAGACATAATTCCATTCCTCCGTCAGTGTGTTTATGATATGATTTATCATTTTGTAAACAGCTTTCGGTAAAAACTATCTGTCCCTCATCGTTAGTAGTGGCAACAGAAGATATAGACTAGTTATCTACAAACCCCAAGTCTCGAGATCGATACGATTACTCAGCCCGACTAATGCATGAGATCTAGCATTCCTTCTTAGAATAGGGTGACAAGCTCATAGTAAGAACACAACTAAGAATTTTCACGTTTTGGTGGACTTGGGGGATTGAGCTAGAGCGAAATTTTTGGAAAGGAAAGAAGAGCCCAGAGGAGAGGGCGTGTGGCCATGGATCTTCTCCTTCAAAGTAGAGGCCTGACAGCAACTAGATAGCACGCTATCTCCGTCACTGAGACTAAATACAAAATTAGCTAACGTAATTGGGAATTGATTCTACCTATCCATGTCAAGTTTGATATGTATGCCCGTGTACAATGTACAGTTGCCTCTTAGTAAGCCTGTTGCTACATGAGAATGAGTAGACATGTATGTGTGTTCAGGTACATGGTGTATATTATGTATGGGTGAGCAGTTTCAAGTTCTATACAAATTCTATATAGAATCTGAAACCTATTCGTTGAAATAGGTTCCTCAATTTATGGAAATTTGAACCTACCCCGCATACCTTAGAACTTGGAACCTATCTTGTTATAGGTTTCAAAATCAGTTCCAGGCTCAGGTTCCACTTATATTTTCAGTTGAACCATTGTAATGAATTAAAACCCTTAATAACTACCACTTGTTGCTACAATTTATTGATCATAAAGACAAGAAAAATATGAACATTAATAAAATAAAAGTCTCGGTCATAAAATGGAAGCTCAAATTAATGCTTCAAAATTATACACTTATCATTGAATAGTATGGTATATTGTAAGATTGCATGAAGACATGAATCAAGAAAAACATTAAAACTTATTCTAGGTCCTAGGTTACAAGTTCCAAGTTTCAAGTTTAGTATTCCTCCAAGTAAAAACTTGGAACCTACCTGTTAAAATAGGTTCCTCATTTTTTGGAATCCAGAATCTACCTTGCATACCTTGAAACCTAGAATTTACAAGTTTCTATCGATCTGATTCTCAGTTTCAGATTCTACCCTAGAACTATGCTCACTCCTAATGTTATGTACCTGCATGCGCCAGAGGAGGTCGCTACAGGGCTTGACTTGGTGGCGGTGGTCGTGGAAGTGCTGGCAGGTGGCCTCAACCTCGGCACGCTCCTCAGCGTTGCCGGCCTCAGGGTCGAACTCCCAAGTCTGCCTCCCCACGTAGTTGTTGGTGCTGTACAAGTGGGGGCCATCCTCTCCTTCTGCTATCTTCAGCCTCCACATGCTGAGGCCTTCTCTTTTCCTCTCTTCCTTCAGCTGATTATATCGGGACTCTCCTGTACTGTCCTTCCTGATGATCATGCAAACGAACAAGTAAAACAACCCGCACAAGAAAATGATGAATGAGTTGCCAGATGCCACAAACCAAAACTCATCGATGAACAAGGTCCCTATATATCCATGAACTATGCTTGTTCTCTAAGGTTGTCACCATGTGCATGCATATCACATTATAGGTATCAAAACATATCCCGCAGCGATCTTGATTTAGCATGGCTAAAGCATGAACTTATCCACAGACAGAGAGACACCTCTTTTGACTGTGAGGGAAATGTGAGAATTGATGAGAAAAGAATCAAACTCTCTCTCCAAAACCAAGCGTTGCTGTGATCTTTAGGAGAAGAAAGGGACCTCTATAAATACCCACGTTTTGGGTCGCCAGCTTCTTCCTACTCTCTTTATCTCATTTAAAATAGTACTTAGGGTTTGCCAAACAAAAGTAAAATAATGCTAGATATCATCCTATCATACCTAATAAGAGCCATGGCTTTTTCCATCCTCTGACTGGGTGGCAATACCGGAACAGGCATACAAACTTGACCATGAATCGCTTTCATCAGCTCAATCCGAGCTTCCATATCAAGTTGTAATATCATTATGATATAAATGTATTGGTATTGTAACACATTCGTAGAAATGAAAAACGTATAGTGCATAACATGTTTATTTGGCCACACATTATTTAGAATCTTATCACCATAGAAGAATCGTTTGCTTCACGGGAAATGGGATCTAAGCTCAAAAGAATGCAATTACAGCCTTTTGAAATTACTTCCTACAAAATAAGAATAAGATTCTTGAGAATTCAATTCCAATTAAAATGCGGCATCAAATTAGTCTCATAGTCTTGCTATTATGATTTCGATTCCGTGGCTTCCTAATTGTGACATGTATACTTCTTGTAATAAATGATGAAAGATGTTCGTGTACTCTCGACAAAGGAAAATGACTCATTTAAAAAATTGTTTTTTTTACTAAAAACCCTTATGGCTTTTCGCAATGTAGTATACTTCGAGTCATGTGTGATCCAGGCAACAAATTAGTACTGACCTGCGGGCATGAGCTCCTTTCCTCTGTTACTGATATAGGGGACTGAGATTACATGATTGTGGATACGAATAAGTAAATACCGTCAATCTTCTCAAAAGTACGTGACAAAATTTTGACTTTACTTTGATAATACTCGAAAATTTTTTGTTATCATGTAGATATACCAACCAACCATATTATGAATGAGAAAACTTACAAACAAACAAAAAATGACCTTTTGAATTACAAGAATTTGTTAAAAAAACTCACATTTGCCTGCTATCTAACAATAAATCAAAGAAAACTACATTTTTGTGCATTGATAGGTCGTGACTGTCATGCCCTGATCCTCGGGCACGCATTCATCCATTACCTGGTCGATTAATAGCGACGTCCCAGGACGCATCGCCGACCCTTTCTTTTTATAATACGTACGCGGAAGCTGATATAAAATCCCCAGATAATAAAACAATAGGATAGGAAAGTAGGACTCCAAATTTCCACACTTTAAAAGCAACCACACTTATACACATTGCAAATCATAATGCAAATATGTATAAGGTGAATTGTTAAATTTGGTTTTAAACCATCGTTTCATAAAACAACGTCTGTAGAAAGGGAATCAACTCCCATCAAAAGAAGATTGTCCTTTGACTAACTAGTCCAATAGGATCATCAATTCTTCATGCTTCACCTTCTACCCTCCGGGCCTCTAGTCCTTCATCAATGCTATCTAAGGACTTGAAAATGGTTATTCAATAATCAGTGAGACAACGTCTCAACAAGTTTTACCCCCTAAAACCTTATTAGGAAGCCAATATACTTTCGAGATTGCCTAAGCACAACACGAGTCAAAGGGCTTACTTTGGCCTCAATTTCTTCCTGCAAGTCAGTATATATCATATATACAAGAACCACATCAATTCACAGCATCATATCAAATCATTGATCAATCGACCTAGTCGATTACATGTTACCACGACCTTTCCCTCGGTCGGTACAATCAATACTATCTATAAGTCCGACCATAGTCCAGGACTGCTCACTCTAAGCTGATATATAGATAGTATAGCTCACACTAAGCTGATAAATAGTGTATTGTTCTCGTTAAGCTGACATATCGCCCGTAGGCTGATATAGTACACTAATAATGCTTCCTCTAAGCTGATCATATTGCTCTCGCTAAGCTGATTAGGTATACTGCTCTCGCTAAACCGACATATCACTCGTAGGTTGATATAGTGTATCGGTATACTGCTCCCGCTGGGCTGACATATCGCCTGTAGGCTGATATAGTATACCATCATGATCATTCAATCAATTCCATCTTTTATCATTCTTCATAAAATAGCCGTGTGTAGGGACACGGTCGGTCTTAGCCAAAATATTATAATTTCACTTTCCACAAATCCCACAATTATCTGTAGTCCACCAAAACATTTTTGGCGATGTCGACCGACACCCGGTTATTTTCCAATTAATTATCAAAATTAATTAATTCAAGAAAATAATTTTGTAATCGCAAATAATTCATTTCAGCACAAAATAAAGCTCAATTAAATAAACGAGCTGCACCATGATAATCAGCATAGTTTCCCGGTCGTTGGCTATCTCAGCCTAATTTTCGAAAAATAAATAAATAAATTCGAAAATTAATTAAATAAATACTAAAAATCCAACTTAGGCCCATATCGCTTAATTGGAAGCTGAGACGGACCCGGAAAATTACCGAGACCCGTTCAATAATTAATAGGACTTGTCTACTTGCTAAGTATACTAACCATTCTCCTAACATGCATAAGTAAATCCCTAATTTAATTATTCTAATCTAAACACCTAATTACACTTAATTAAATCTAATCAACCCCTAAGCATCATTAGCATACTAATAAGGGCTTAGTGAGCAAAACTCACTTGTGCAAAGCGAAGATCGGAACACTGCGACGACGACTCGACAGCGGCCAAACTTGGGCTCGCGATGACACCAACGGGCTTAGACCGGGCCTAAGACTTGACCCAACAAATCTCAGCTCAAATTGAGATTTGTTACTGACTTGGACTGCACTTGGGCCTGCTTCTTGGACCTCAAGACTGGGCTGATCGAAATTGCTTGGGCTCGTGGACGGGCCCAGCTGCTGGGCCGTTGAAAATCTGTTGGGCTGAGCTTGCTGCAAACTTCTTGCTCACGGGCTGGACTTCAACTCCACGAGATGGGCTGCGATGGAAAAACGGGCTCGCTGGCTGATTGTGGGCTGAAGACGCATGACTAGGCTGAAGACGCTGGCTCGTGGACTTCGCTGGCAGCAGGGAGACGTTCGCTGGTGGAGACGAACGTGGCAGCGAGCGGCTTGGTTTCGGTCTTCGTAGTTGGGAGTCAACAAAGGACTTCGGCCGCGGCAACTGAAGACACGAGGGGCAGCTGAGTGGAGAGATCGTGGACGTGGCCTTCGTGGGACGCGCGGCCTGGACAGCAGCTGCAAGAAGCAGTTTCGGTTGCTGCTCGGTCACTTGGGCTTGCGGAGCTGCTGATGGGCTGAGCTCCACGCGGCTGAAGGCAAGAGGCAGCGTGGGCAGCTTGCTGGCGTGTGAGGCGACGGTGAAGCGGACGAGTGGGCAGCTGGCGACAAAGAACCGTGGAGTTGGGGTTTTGTGGTCAACAAGGTGGGATTCGAATGGTGAGTGTTGACTTGCAGGGACAGAAGTTAGTGGAGGTGTGGGCTTCAGTCGTGGGGAATTCGGTGAAGGGGATTTCGTAGCAGCTGAAGGCGCTGGCGTGAGAGAAATAAAACGGAGAGAGAGGGTTGGGGCGGCTTCACGCTTCGAGGGAAATGGAGACAGAACCGAAGCCACGGAGAGGAGGAATTGCTCGAGTAAGGAGGGGATGGCTGAACGTGTGGGAGAAGCCAGCTGAGAGGGGAACAAAAGTCTCAATCCTTAGCCAATTCTTTAGATGACTTGATCTCTTATCCCTTTTTGTCTCCAATTACATTCTAAGCTTTATCTTCACCAATAAACTTAATTTTGAAGCCCAAAATTATTGCCATTTTCCAATTCCGAATTTCACTAAATTTTGAGCTTCAATTTCTTTACAAACTCCCCAAATTTGATATCCAATTTCCTTGAAGAAAAAGCCCATATCATTTCAGTAGGTGCTCATCGCCAAATGGCTCGACTTGAAAGTCAAAACTCCCTTAAATTGGGCCCGTATGAATTTCCATTAATTTTCCGCGGCATCCAAATCGATTTTCCGTAAAAACCTCGGAATCTCTAAAAAAATTTCAGAAGATGAGTTGACGTTCCAAGAATAGCTCGTGACACCACAGAACTTTCAATTTTTGAAATCGAGCTCGAATTCACGGTTAATTTCCATTCGACACGTTTTTAGCGTGACTTGAGCTACCGAGTAACTTTCAAAAAAATTTAGTGCAAATGACCCGTGGTCGATTTTTTTCGAGCCACAATGAACCCACTCGATTCATTGGCGACTTTCAGTTGTCGTGAAAATCTCGAGAATTCAAATACAGATACAAGGTACCAAAACAATAAGAAAATCAGTTTAGTGTTGGTCAACGAGAATTTTCCAATTTAGTGGTGTCACCCACGATTAGCCACACATCTCAATCGAACCGATCTATCTCTGATCTCAAATCGATTTATATCTATGACGTAATAACCTCTAAAGATGGACACGGTCGAGAAGCCAATTCTTGGTCGAATTCTCAAGTTTATTTACCTTAAAATTCTTAATGGCTTCTCCAGATAGTCTAGTTATCTTGAAAGTGATCAGCTCTGAGAACAGTCCTATAGGTGCGTCAATGAAATGCCCGATTTATTCAACAGAAAATAGGGTTGAAAATCTGGATGTCACAGTGACGCTATCATGACTTTAATTTATAAATGACAATTAAATTGGCATTTCGTTGATTAATAAATGAAAAGATATTAACTATATTGACAATTGAAGTAATCTTTCCAGAGTACCAATTAGGCATGTGCTCTATACGTGCATACTACATTATACTTTAAAAGAACGAGTATCTTTCTGAAAGTTTCATGAAGGTGTGAAAGGGGACAGGATTTTATTAAAAGTCATGTATATATGCTTAATAAATGTACGAACGATATTCATGGAAAATTTAAATATTTTGTTAAATTATAACTAGAAGATTACTCGTGGAAAACATTCTCTTTTTGTTATGAAAATCTGTTAACGTGGTTGTTAAAATAATCGAAAATTCCGATTGAGGTGAGGATTCGATTGAGTAGCCAACTGTACTTTTCTATCTCGGTATAGGAAGGTGTGCAATTAGTCCTCGTGGTTTCGTCGATATCTTGATTTACTTCACTTAATTTTGTCCACACTCAACTAAAAATCAAATTTCGGATGTCGACATCACCCTTCTATGTAAAAGGTGTGAAAGAAAAGAAGTCGAATGTCAAATATCCGAAGTTAAAAAGAAGCAATCGATGATATGCCGTATTAGCCTATTACTCGATAAGCGTTTTTTTTCCTCCTTCATAAAGCAAGGTCAAATTGGGCTGTCAATGGCTTCTAAGTCATGACTTCCCTCTAGAATCTCCTTCCCTTCACAAGTGTCACGCACTTGGCACTCTTTCAACGCTACTCAGCACGTTTAGATCTCCTGTCTTCTCGAAGTTGCTGACAAGCCACGAAGAAATTTCGACAGAGAATCCTGCGTCCCTCCCTCGCCAGCCTCAAGGCACGGCAAAACAACGCCCCCTCCACCCACCAAACTCCTCGAAACGTGGCGAAAATTTGTACAAGTGACGGTGGATCGTGAACGATACAATGCCTACATATCCTTTCTATTTCGTGCCTTCAGTTCTGGAGAACCTAGCTCGGGCGTCAATCATAATCACCTGCATTTCACGAGGCTCGTGACGCACGAAGTGCGCATAAGAACCCATTTTTTAATGGGGGTTTCAAGGTCCCGCAAGTGAGACTTACGCCTGCCTTTGTGGAAAGTCGAACCGCGAGTGACTTTCGACCCGGCAATACAATATTTTCATGTTTTGTCTCGACTTTTCAGTAAAGCACCTGGGCCATGTCTTTGAACTTAGCGATGTCGAGGACGACAAGGAAAGACGGGCTACTGGTGCCTTATCAATATGGCTTTCCACACTCATAACTGAAATAACTTTTGAGTCCATCCGAGTGTCCCATGCCAATCGCTTATCGATTCATCCGTTGTCTCACGTAGATGTGGCAAGATCGATGGTGGACCCATATTTTAACTAGTAATTAATCTCATCGGTGATATATGAGTTACCTAATATTTGAAATATAGGTAAGAATGAGTCTAATAAACCAAAAAACCAATTAATGATAGGTTTATGATGAGTTAAGAGAGAACCCGCTTTCAACTCATTTAATCAAAAAGTAATGGGGAGGCATCTTGCTCTCACACTCTAATGCAACATTAGAGAAAGCAAGCTGTATTAACTTCTTCAATTAAAAGTACCACCAAGACATGCATGCATATTGGGAAATCAGATCTAAATTACACTGGTTTTTTTTTATCTAAATCTTTTAGAATAAATAGTGGAACGTTCAATTGTAATATATGGGCTAAAAAAACAAAATAGGAAAAGAAAGGCTCCGTTTGGCAGTCGGGATAAAATTCGAGATAGGATATGATTTATCTTATCCTACGTTTAGTGCTCACTCAGAAATATCAATTATGGGTTGGAAAGATGCTCTCTGAAACAAACAGAAATATCAATTATGGGTTGGAAAGATGCTCTCTGAAACAACCAGAAATATCAATTATGCTCATCATATATCGGGTTTTCTCATGTACAAATAGACCTAGCAAGCATGCGCCTCTTTAATTAAACGTCATTCAGCTACAACTTCGCTAATAAAGCATCATCATGATTCAACTTAACATAATCTTCATCCTATATGTAAATTTAAAATGATAATCAACGCTAATTTGATAAAAGACTGACATTTAGTGTAATTAGTACTAGCCAGGAACGACTATTATTGAGAGTTGAAATAATGTAAGCTTAACTAAAAAGCATTCACTCATGAAAAGCTTTGCATGAATCTCGCTTGAATTTAAATATCCAATGCTAATATAGGCAATGAGTTTAGAGAAATCATTGCATACTATATTGAACTCTTGCAGAAAGTTATTGCGGTTTTTAGTATGTAGTCCACATGTAGATAAGCAAAAGTGTAGATAAGGTAATACATATGTTCACAAATACATCTATCATGTGTGCCTGAGCGTGGTCATGTGTGTAAGAGAAAGTAGCATATGAGAGAGATAAACTGAACCGGAAGTGAGGTCGCTTTCCAGAGATTGAATGGTAGTAATCTGCATCTGCTCTTCGACTGAGATCTTGGCCACCAGATCCTCCACGTCTTTCAATTCACAATTGCAACTCAGCAACATTTATTTACAGAAGGTGTACATGTTTTACTTTCAGAGAAGGACAGGTATAAAAGTACCGTACATTTGATATTGCAGAGCCTTGATGTACTGCAAGTATTCCTCCATCTTCATGTAAAAGTTTTCTTAATATGGACAACATTAATTGATATTGTAATTTACCGTTTAACGTTTACCGTTTTACGGGGATTGGTCTAAGGTGAGATAAAAGGTTTCTTAATTAGTCTAATATGGGCTGGCTAGTGTGGGCCGAGTTGAGCCTGGCCCGTAATGAGGGGGCCTTGCTGGAAACTCTATAAATAGCGCTAAGTCTCTCCTCTAATCCTAATTCTCACACGTATTCTCACCTAAGAAGCGTTTACTAAACGCTAAACGTGAGGAGGGCCGCCTCATTGAGCCAGTGATACGGAGGGCAATAGAGGAGAAGGACTTGCGCGTGGAACATTGTGTTTCCGCTTCCGCTTCAAGATCGATGGATTCCAAATCAGGTGCGTTAATTCTTCTACTCAATCATGTGTGTTCTTGTTCTGGTTATGGTGATTAAGGGATTACATAATTTGCATCCTACATGTGGTATCAGAGCCTCCATAACCCTAGAACTTGAACGCATTGAATTTTGCCCTAATTTGTGATTTTCGAATTTTTTAAAGACTGTAAAAGTAAAATTAAATCACATATTATTACTAGACTCGACGAGACGATCAAGATGGTGGGCGGCGCGTCACTGGGGGAGGCCCCACGCGCCCCCACACGCAGCCACGCGCCGCCGGGCGTCGAGGAGGTGCGCTCACGCGCGTTCACGCGCCCTCACGCGCGCCCACGCGTGGGGCGCTGGACGCGCGTGCGGCGCACGTGGGCGCTGATGTCAGCGACCCGGACCCGGAATCGGACTCGAACTCAAATTCGGATTTCGACGTCGATGCTGACGTCATGCGTGGTTCCGACCCGCTGACGTCAGCAACCGACCCAACCGACCGACCCGACCCGACCCGACCCGACCCGGATGGCGACCGACCCGACCCGGACCTCGACCCGACCCGTGACCCGACCCGACCCGACCCGGTCAACCGTTGACCGAACCGGTCGAACCGGGCGGCTGGACCGGAAGGTCGGACCGGGAACCGGGCGGCTGGACCGGAAGGTCGGACCGGGAACCGGTCGGACCGCCACCGGGCGGCTGGACCGGAAGGTCGGACCGGGAACTGGTCGGACCGCCACCGGTCGGACCGGTTTGGCTGTCCTTTGACGACCCGCGTGTGGGCTCCACGCGCCGCGCACTCAGGCGGCGCGTGAGGGCGCGTGCGGTCTCTGATCGGCGCGTGGCTGGTGGCATTTGACTCGTATGAAGATTTTCTACGTCGTGGTATGTTTATATTAATTTTTTGATGATTTTATGGATATAAAAATGCATACGGAACCCTAAATACGTGCTTTTTAGTGTATTTTTTCGCGTGTTTTGCTTGTATTTTTTCTGTGATTTTGGAAATACAGGTGATGGGTTACTGGTATGTTATATCATGATCTTTATGAGTGTTGTTCATCAATATTTTACAATAAAGTTTATTTTTATGAAGCAATGTAATTAGCATGAGATGTGATTTTAGTGATTTACTGCCCCTGTCACTAAAATTAAAATCACATATGTATGGTTAATGTGAGATATGAATTTTATATCCCTGGTATGAGAGAGTTTCAATAATTCAATTGAGTTGTGACCGCCAAAGTGGCACACTTAATTGGGTTTGAGAAATTTCGGTCTCGTATAATGATTGGGATGTCTCCTGCTTTAATGTGTAGTCATACTCCCAAAGGGGGTGATTATATATTAGTTCATGGAGGGATACATGATTATGTGGTGGAAGAGTGACTGATCCTAGTGGTTCGTCTGCCCAAAGGTGATGAATTCACGAAGATTGGAATATATTCTTATAACCGCTATCATGTGGAGAATTTACAACTGCTTATCATGTATTCTGCCCAAAGGTGATTATGTGATTTTGCATGTAACTCTCTGTATGTGTACTTGTGTGTCAAGTTACACATTGCTCACATGATGCTAATTATATATATACATTGCTTGTTTTTTCAGTCACTTTTTATGTAATTGGTAACTCCGTCACTATTGAGGTTCTTGCTGGTTTGAATTTTAAGAAATGGAGAGAGGATTTTATGTTTGCTATTGAGATGGCAGATGTTCATATGGCTCTTACTACTGATCGGCCGGCAGATCTGACTGCCGAGAGTACAGAGGCTCAGAAAGCAAATTTTGCTGCATGGGAAAAGAGCAATAGAATTTGCTTGCTTTCCATGAAGCGTTCTATTCAAGAACACTTGAAAAGTGGTTTGCCTGCAGACTGTAATGCTAGGCAAATGATGGAAGCTTTGATGGCTAGAAATCGTGTGTCGCCTAATGCAGAGATAGGGACACATCTACAAACACTTTTTACAATGAAGTATGATAGTTCTTGTGGAGTTAGAGATTATGTCATGAGGATGGTTGATTTGCAGACAAAGCTTCAAGCTCTTAATGTTGAACTTCCTACAGCTTGCATCGTCCATCAAGCTTTAAATACTCTTCCTCTTGACTTTGGGATCATTAAGACCAATTATAGTTCTCAAGATGAAACCTGGTCTGTTAATGACCTCATTGCTAGGTTGGTGGCAGAGGAAGATAAATTGAAGAAAGATAAAGGGCACATTGCTCTTTATGTTTCCACTTCTACTAGAGACAAAGGTAAGAAGTTGAAGAATTATAACCACAAAGGAAATTCTGAAGCTGCTGGTCCTTCCAACTACAAAGGAAATTCTGAAGGTGCAGGTCCTTCTAACACTCTGGGTCCTAAGAAATCATTCACCAAGAACTATGATGTTCTTTGCTACTTTTGTAGAGAGAGAGGACATGTGAAGAAACATTGCAATAAGTTTAAGGTTTGGTTGTCCAAGAGAACTAAGAATAAGCCTAAAGGTAATAATTCTTTGGCGTTTGTTTGTGAATCCAATCTATCTGAAACCCCAACCAATTCTTGGTGGCTAGATAGTGGAGCAACTAATCATGTTGCGTTTACCATACAGGGGTTTATAAACCGAAGGACGCCAAATCAGGATGAATTAAAGCTCATTGTAGGAAACAACGTTGGTGTTGACGTCCAGTTCGTGGGAGATGTCATTTTGATTTTAGATTCTGGTTTTAGGATGATGTTGAGGAACACCTTTTACGTACCTTCTTTTAGGCGGAATTTAGTTTCAGTGTCTTGTTTGGACGTGTGTGGATACTCTTTTGAGATAAAGAGTAATACAATTTCCATGTTTTATAATTCAAATAAGATTGGGTGTTGCAATTTATCCAATGGATTGTATCGATTGAGCTTATCTCCCAACGACATGTACGTTGCTTATTCAGCTGAAAAAGGTTGTTTCCAAAAGACCTCTACCTAAGGAACATTATGGCATAAACGTCTTGGTCACATCTCCAAAGAAAGAGTAGAAAGGCTAATAAAGGCTGATATCCTGCCTACTCTTAAAAGTGATCTAGAGACTTGTGTGGACTGTTGTAGAGGTAAGATGACTAAGATAAAGAAGAAATCCGCCGTACAAAGTTCTGATTTGTTGGAGATTATTCACACTGATATTAGTGGACCGTACACGGCTACCTTATGCAGAAATTTTTATTTCATCACATTTATTGATGACTTTTCCCGATATGGATACTTATACTTGATTAAAGAAAAGTCTGAGTCTCTTGATAAATTCAAGATTTTACGGACTGAAGTGGAGAAACAGTTGGGAAAAGTTATTAAGATTGTCAGATCAGATCGTGGTGGTGAGTATTTTGGTAGGCACGGTGATGCTGGACAACTTAAAGGGCCGTTTGCTAAATACTTAGAAGATTCTAGGATAATAGGTCAGTTTACTATGCCCGGGAGTCCTGAACAAAATGGTGTGGCTGAAAGGCGGAATCGCACTCTTATGGACATGATGAGAAGTATGATTAGTAGGACAAATTTACCCGATTTTCTATGGGGTGAAGCTTTGAAAACAGCCCTTTTATATTCTAAATCGTGTTCCTACTAAATCGGTTCCATTGTCTCCTTTTGAGTTATGGACTGGACGTAAGCCTAGCTTGAATCACTTTAGAGTTTGGGGATGTCCTGCAGAGGTGAAGTTATACAATCCAACATTGAGTAAGTTGGATCCAAAAACTACTCGATGTTATTTTGTATCTTACCCAGATCATTCAAAGGGGTATAGGTTTTATAACCCTAATGGAGGTACAAGAATTGTGGAGTCTCAGACTGCAAAATTTCTAGAATTTGATGTAGCGGAAAATGGTAATTGCTCACGAACGATTGAAGATAATAGTATGGTGGGGATTACTGGATCATTGTCTCATCCTGTGCAGACAATTGTGGAGCCTCCTACGCCACAAAATGAGCCTGTTGTGGCCCAAGATCCTACTGTTGAGACGGTTAATGAAGAAATTCCACAAGCTCCTCAGATTCAGAATGAGGATGAAGTAGCTCCACTCAGAAGATCAACTAGGGAAAGACGTTCTGCTATACCACCAGATTATCTAGTCTACCTAGGAGAGCATGATTATGATATTGGTTGTGTTGTTGATCCAGTGACTTATACGAATGCCATCTCATCTCCTCAATCAGATTTGTGGTTAGATGCGATGAATGATGAGATGCAATCTATGAAACACAATGGTGTTTGGGAGCTCGTTGAATTGCCTGAAGATTGTAAACCTATTGGCTGCAAATGGGTATACAAGACTAAAAGAGATTCCAAAGGGAAGATTGAAAAATTTAAAGCCAGACTGGTAGCTAAGGGTTTCACTCAAATAGAAGGAATTGATTATGAAGCAACATTTTCTCCTGTTTCTTCTAAAGATTCCTTTAGAGTGATATTGGCATTAGTAGCTCATTTTGATATGGAGTTACACCAGATGGATGTTAAGACTGCTTTTCTAAATGGAGACCTTAATGAGGAGGTTTATATGGTGCAGCCTGAAGGTTTTGCAGCAGATGACTCAGGTAAGCTTGTTTGTAGATTGAAAAAGTCTATATATGGCCTTAAATAAGCTTCTAGACAGTGGTATTTGATGTTTCATAGTATTGTCACTTCATTGGGATTTATTGAGAACAAAGTAGATCAGTGCATATACACCAAGGTCAGTGGGAGGAAATATATTTTTCTCATACTTTATGTGGATGATATCTTGCTTGCAAGTAGTGACATTGGTTTATTGCATGAGACAAAGCGGATGTTATCGAAAAATTTTGACATGAAAGACCTTGGTGAGGCGTCTTTTGTTCTTGGCATTGAGATCCATAGGGATCGCTCTCGCCGTTCATTGAGTTTGTCTCAAAGGGCATATATTGATCGCGTTTTAGAAAGATTCAATATGCAGCATTGCAAACCAGGAATTGCTCCTGTAATTAAGGGTGATAAATTGAGTATTTTACAATGCCCTAATTCAGATTTTGAGAAAGCTCAAATGAAGGATGTACCTTATGCTAGTACACTGGGTAGTATTATGTATGCTCAAGTTTGCACTAGGCCAGATATTGCTTTTGCAACAGGGCTTCTAGGCAGATATCAGTCAAATCCAGGACATGATCATTGGGTTGCTGCCAAGAAGGTTTTAAGGTATTTAAAGAGAACAAGAGATTACATGCTGATTTACAGACATGTTCCAGACTTGCAGCTAGTAGGGTATTCAGATGCAGATTTTGCTGGATGTCAAGATGAAAAGAAGTCAACAACTGGATACATATTTATGTTGGCTGGAGGTGCAGTATCATGGAAGAGCGAGAAACATAAGTCCATATCTTCTTCTACCATGCAAGCGGAGTTTGTAGCATGCTATACAGCTGCTACTCAAGCTATTTGGCTCTGGAACCTCATTAGGGAGTTATCAGTTTATGATTTTGTGGATAGGCCCATACAGTTGCATTGTGATAATAACTCTGCAGTGTTGTTTATTAATAACAATAGAAGTCTTAAGGGGTCTAAAAAACATGGAGGTCAAGTTTTTGACTATAAAGGAATCAGTACAGAATGGTGACGTTGCAGTAGATTATATTCCTACAGATGATATGGTTGCAGATCCACTAACTAAAGGCCTACGTCCATGTATATTTGAGCGACATGTCATTAGCATGGGCTTAGGAGCATCTTGAGATGCTGTTATTTAGTGGGAGCTGTTTTATTTTTCTTTGAATAATGTTTACATCTGTTTTTTGTTACAATTTAGTAACATTTTGATATATATATATGTCAACTTTTGCATTCAATAAATTGTTTTTTGAATGGTTTGTTATTATGTTGAAAATATATATATTGTTAAAGTCTCAAGGTATTGCTTAAACCTTGAGTGAAGGCTAGGGCATACGGTTATTAGCCTTGTCCATATGTCTTGTTGTATATAAAGAAAGGTTAACCATAAAGACAAGACATATGTGGGTTCATGGAACCATAAATGCATTCTCTAGTGGCACAAGTTTTTTGTGACGCTTAAGGTAAGAGAATGGACATTCTCTAGTGGCACAAGTTTTTGTGACGCTTAAGGTAAGAGAATAGTGATTGACAAATGAGATCTCTCTATGAGAGATGTTATCCATTTGACACGCTACCATATTGGATCCATATCAATAGAGTTGAGAACACTCGTGACCATGGAAGGCTCTGTGTGTATACATGCAGTTACCGCCATGATTCGGTGTTTGAGACTTTATGGGATAGGATTGACTATTAAGAATTATCTCTAGACCAATGTGTGCACATACAATACGATTTCAATTAATATAGTCCAAGTGGGAGAATGTAAAAGTTTTCTTAATATGGACTACATTAATTGATATTGTAATTTACCGTTTAACGTTTACCGTTTTACGGGGATTGGTCTAAGGTGAGATAGAAGGTTTCTTAATTAGTCTAATATGGGCTGGCTAGTGTGGGCCGAGTTGAGCCTAGCCCGTAATGAAGGGGCCTTGCTGGAAACTCTATAAATAGCGCTAAGTCTCTCCTCTAACCCTAATTCTCACACGTATTCTCACCTAAGGAGCGTTTACTAAACGCTAAACGTGAGGAGGGCCGCCTCATTGAGCCAGTGATACGGAGGGCAATAGAGGAGAAAGACTTGCGCGTGGAACATTGTGTTTCCGCTTCCGCTTCAAGATCGATGGATTCCAAATCAGGTGCGTTAATTCTCCTACTCAATTATGCATGTTCTTGTTCTGGTTATGGTGATTAAGGGATTACATAATTTGCATCCTACACTTCAAACTGTAAAGACATTCATATCACTTGCCACGCCATGCACAAAAGCGGAAAATCATCAAACAAAGGCGCTTTTCCCTTAAAAATTTCTGTGCGGCAATACTGCGTCGTAAAACTCAAATCTAGGGAAAGCAAGGGCTTAAATTCCCGATTATGAACTAGCGTCTCCAACTCCTTCGTCAACAGAGCCCCGAGCTAAGACAAACTAAGTAAGAACTGGACATTCATCGGAACCCTCCGCATCACGAGACATTGACGATGAGAAGCTCTAGCGCAGTGATGAACGCAACCACCTAATCACGCAACAAGATCACAGGAACGCGTCGTTCAGAAGCGCGCTCAGGTTCTCGAAAGAGGCGGAGCTGCGTACAGAGATGAGCTAGCGATGGAGGAGTCGCGAGCTCGTGATGGCGGCGCCGCGCGAGCTCGACATCACCGATGATCGCGCTAGGCCCGCACCAGCGACGGTGCTGTGAGCTCGCGGTCGCGGCGATCCCTGGACGATGACCAAGAGCGAGAGACGCACCTGATGAGGGAGACGACGGAGCGGTTTGGCTTTGGCGAGTGGGGAGTGGGGAGTGAAGCTGGAACCGAGGGAGGATGGGAAGATCGGACGTCGGCAACATGGTTAACATTGGGCGCCAAAGAGACGCCGATTTCTAGCCTGATTTGTCCCCCCACCCACGGAGAGCGGCAAAAAAATTTAAGAAAAAAGTTTAAAAAGGGAATGAAATGGCTCTAATACCCTTCACTAAATTGGCGTGCTCAACTTTTTTCTGAACGGTGACTCGCACGCTCAAGTATTCACTTAAACTTGATTCTTTAGCTCCTTTTCCTCGGAAATTTTGAAAATGGTGGAAAGAAACCGTCAGTATCGACGATCCCCGAGTGACTATCATAATTCTATATCTGTGATAAAATATTTAGATTGAGTCATGAAAATTGCTTATTTTGAACAAGCATCTTTTACCACCGCCTTATTATTGTAATTCTAGTATGAGTAAAACTTTTTTTTTTTTGGGATATAATGAAAGAGGTGAAGGTCTCAAAAAATAAAGAGACGTAGACTAAGAAATTCTGACGTGTCTTAAAAAGAGGTGACTCCTAAAATTTCTGACAACTAGTCTTCCATAACTAGTAAATTTTCCGATAGAATGCGTCCTTTTTTTCTGTCATGATATCGACACATTAATTTGCTTGTCTAATATGTGCTCCATCCTATATTGAGGAAAGCTCTTGAGGAGAGCTCTTGAATTTATGCTCCATGACAGATTTGGAGTTGAACACCTTTCTAAAAAATGATCGCTTATATCACTTATCAAATTAAGAGAATGATAATTATTTTCGTCGTGCACAAATATGTTTAAACATAAATTGTGACATCCTGAATTTTCAACCCTGTTTTCGATGAAATGAATTGGGCTTTTCATCGACGCGCTTATAGTCTTTTTCTCTGAGTTGATCACTTATGAGATAACTAATCTATCAGGTAAAGCTGTTAAGGAATCTAAACGCGACAGACTTGAAAATTCGACTAGAAATCGACTGCTCGACTATGCTAATCTACAAGAGTCAATACGACAATGTCAAAATCGACTAGAGACCGGAGATAAGTCGATTAGACAGAGGCATGTAATTAAAGTGCGGGTGATTCCACCTAAATGCAAAATTCTCGTCGAACGGCACTAAATCGATTTTTCTATTGTTTCTATACTCTGTGTCCGTTGAAATCTCGAGATTTTCACGACAACCGAGAATCACCTATGAGTCGAAGATGCACAATGTGAATAAAAAATAATCGACCACAGGTCAAACGCGCTAAAAATTCCTAAAAGCTACCAAGTAGGTTAGATCACGCTAAAATCGCATTCGGTTGAAATTAATCACGAAATTGAACCCGATTTCAAAAATTGAAAATTTTGTCATGTCACGATTTATTTTAGGAATGTTGACTCATCATTCAAAGAATTTTTAGCGAGTTCGAATTTTTGGCGAAAAATCAAGATTTGGCAAAATTAGATCGATAAATTCGGATGGCCATTTTTGGGTGCACTTTTGGCCTTCAAGTTGAACCATTTGGTGCAGAAAATTGTGGAATTGAGTGTAGGCTTCCTCTTTGACATTTTGGCCATTGAATTGAGTCCAATTGGAGAGGAATTGAATTGGATTGAAGGGGGAATGAGTGAAATTCGTAGCCATGGGGGGGCTGCAACATTTTCAGCTCAATCATTGGTTTCTTGAGGAAGATTTGGAGGGGATAAGGCAACTGAGCACAGCTGTGGACTTTGGGGGCATGACACTTGAGTGTTCTTGATATTTTGGTGAGCATTGAAGGAAACAGAAACAGAGAACCAAAGAAAACCAGTAGCAGCCCGTCCGAGCCCCTACAGCCGTCGATCGCCCAATATCTGAGAAGGCGCTGCCGCCCGAGCTCCGTCAGCACGTCGTCCCGCTCGCGCACCTATTTGTCGCATCCCGTGCGTCCCCTGCTGTCCCGAGCTCGCTTGGCCGCCATCTTGAGCAGTCGAGCCATCTTCGCCGCCCATCGACGCCGCCTAGTCGCCCGTAGCCATCCCCGTTGCCGTCCGCCACTTGCCTCTTGCCTGCCTTGACTAGCCACCATAGCCGTTCGGCCCTTGGACAAAGCCGAAATCTCAATTGTGGGCTAAGACTTCGTGGCCCATTTCCGGCATTTTCCTGGCCTCCCTTGGCATCGCTCTAGGCTCAAGTCTCACTCACCTCCGCGTCGCCATCCCCATGGACTCATCGGCTTGCAAATCCGGTGACTTTACTCTCTAAACTCTACTTAGGGAGTTAATTATGTTTAGGGTATGATTATATTAGGCTAAGCTTGGTTTAGGTGGTTAGATTAGTGTAATTAGTGATTTAATTGGTTAATTAGGCCAATTAGGTGGTTAGATTAATGTATATGGCTTACTTAGGTATTTATCTAATTAATTTGCATTTATTTAATTAATTTTGTAATTTATTTAATTATTTAATATTTTCCGGAAATTATACCGAGATAGCCGGTCGTTAGAATTTCGTACTAATTGTCGTGGTATAATCAGTTTATTCAATTGAGTGCTAATTTGTGCAATTGAGTGATGATTGTTGATTTTCAGTTATTATTTCAAAATTATGAAATTTTAATATCGGGTGTCAGGTTTTGACACCGAAAATGTTTTTAAGTACTATATCAAATAGTAGGATTTTAAAAGAAATGATATCAATTTTTATGGTTCGATCTAACCGTGTACCCACACACAATTATTTTACCGGGTGTTTTTAATTCGAAGAAAATAGTCCAATCATATTATCTTAATTGAGGCATTTGAGTGCAAGCCGAGATTGGATTGTCGTGTGACTAATATGTGAATTCGTCACAAGCGTTTACGCCGGACAATGCTCCTATATGGAATGCCCATGTCAACAGATATCGGTCGTAGTAGATGCTGGACCGAAGCTCCTTCGGGAATGTTGTCTAGAGGTAGACGTTGCCCTGCTCAAGGGATGAGACGATGCCTGGCTATGCCGGAAGACTGCCGAACGTCGAGTAGGTCATGCCCGTGTGTGGCCATAATCAATTGGAATGTGTGAATGATTGAAATAAATGCGCCCGATTATGGGACAAAATTGTGTGGCACGGAATGTGACGTGTTATAACGATTTGGCCTTATAATTGGGACCCTGTGATTAACTGAGATATGAGTGAGACGTTCCAATTGATGTGCATTTACTATATGCATCTGTTATATGAACTGTACTAACGTGTAGGGAGGTGCTGAGGCAAGGTGAGTCTTCTGTGGTGTGTGGTTAGACTGCCTCTAGGTGTAATACCTTCATAATCGGGGTCTAAGGCGTGAACTCACTGAGACATTGTCTCACCTCGTCGTGGTTTATTTTTTTACAGGTTCCTAGATGGAGGTTCATCCAGTTCGTTTTGGACAGCCGCGGGGGTATACCGAGCAGAGTATCGACGTCCCTGTCCCCGGGAGTCCTTGGCTCCATGAGCTCATCGTGACCATTATCTTGGTCGATGATGGTCTACCACAGTTGGTACCTTATCGATTCAGGGCGTGGTTTCGTCATGGGCCTAATGGGGTGTAGGAAGGTCCCCTTCAGGGTTTCGACATACCCACCGTTGAGGGCGAGGGGGTAGCTGACCCACCTGAGGTGTCATGGTAGACCCGGATCCCAAGTAGATAGAGTCCGGGGTAGGGTTGGCTAGGTAGTCCTTTTTAAGACCGTGACTTTTGTATATATAACGTTGTAGGCTGACCTTGGTTGTTTATAAAGTGTGTTTTTGAAATTTGGTTGTCTTGCTTTTCTATCCCATGTTGGTTGTTGTCTGGGGATTGTTTATTTCGCTTCCGCTTGTGCATGATTCGTTTGGGTCGGCGACGCATCATGGGACATTGCAATTTCATTGACCACCGAGGGATGCGCAAATGCTTGAGATTTGGGGCGTGACATAAATTACCATCAATAACAAAAACATTTTTCACAAAATAAACGGGACATTAAGATATGAAAGCCGCAAGGATACTTGCACAATAAATTTTCATCGAGTTTAGTGTGAGTATTAAAGCAAATACTGTTATAAAAGCCAAGCCAAATGAGGTCTTGGATTTTAGGTAAAGTCCTTGTTTACGAAATTCAAGACCCATCATTTGGTATTTACTCCATTAAGATCTTTCCGGGCAACCACCCCTTTTGTGTTGAAGTTCCCATTACCTAAGTAAATTTTCACTTTAACCCACGTCTTTGACATCTTACTTGACAATGCAAGTTGCTTCGATGGCCATCTTGAGGTCGATGGACGACTTTAGTTGATTAAAATCTCAGAATTCGAGTGACTATTTGAGTTTGAACATCGAATTACTATCATGCAAAATTCCACTTGAGTCAATTGATCACCAATTTGGCTTTCAACAGGAGAAAAAGGTACTTCCACTGCTCCTCTTCTCGTAGCTTGAACCTTTGTTCTACCATTGCCGGTTGGAAGAACCGAATTGGTTTGAATAAAAAAGCACCTGATCAAATTAACTAATCATAGTTTATGTCAAGGACCAAATTGAGTAATGACTAAGAATTCGACTACCGTGTTGATAATATTGCCAAAGATAAGATAAACAAAAAAGGAAAGGAAAAGAAGTATGAGTCAAGCTAGCTTGATGGTACCGTTAGAATTTGCTCTGTTGACCACAATCTTCATTCCAAGAACAACTGGCTACTGGAAGTTTAGTGGTTAGTTTGGGGTTGTTTGTTTGTGTTCTTTCTTTCTGTTCATGAAAATAATTTCTATTTTTATGTTTCGGGGAACAAAAAAATAACAGAAACGCGTTTGTTTGTGTTTTTGTTTCAAATCTATTTTTTTGTTCTCTGGAACAAATTTGAAACAGAAACAAGAAAAATTTGTTTTTGGAACACTTCCGAGAAACAATTTTTCTCTCTCCTATTTTTTTCTTCTCTTTCTTTTCTTCTTCTTTTTTCTTTGGCCGGTCATTGGCCTCGGCCATGGCCAGTGACCGAACGTCAAGGGCCGGCGACCTCGCCGGAGAGTCACCGACCCTTGGCGAGGCTGAGCGTCACCGGCCCCTAGCGAGGCTCAGCCTCGCCTTGGCTGGGCGAGCTCGGGCCTCGCCAGATTTGGGCGAGCCCAAGCCTCGCCGTGGCTGGGCTAGGCCGCCGGCCCTCGTCGGCCGATCGCCAGCCATGGCCGAGGCCGGCGACCGACCAAAAGGAAGAAAAAAGAAAAAAGGAAAAAGAAAAAAGAAAAAAAGGAAAAATAAAATAAAAATATTAAAAAATTAAAAGAAACAAAAAAATTATGCAAGTTTACTAAACATGTTTCTGTTCTTTTTCTATTACAATAACAAATTTACCAAATGCGTTTTTCTGTTCAAAAATTGTTCCAGGAAACAGAAATAATTTTTATTTTTTATTCCTGTTCCTCTGTTCCGGGGAATAATTTTTTAACAGAAACGTTACCAAACGCACCATTTAATTCTTAAAAAATTTTAAAAACCATTCCTTAAAAAGAAAATAAATATTAAAAGCCTTTATTTGTCCTTTCTAACTACTTCTCTTGAATCTCAATGTTCATCCCATCTGTCCTTTATGAACAACTTTGCAGTATGATCTTTCTTTTTTCTCTACAAATTTTATTATAAAGAAACGTCATAATGCTTATAAAATAATAATATTCATATTGAACAACGTTTTACACTTGATAAATGTCACAATATCTACATCATTAAATAAAACAAGAAACTTATGAATTTTATCTTTGGCAATGTGATTCTCTCTTTTTCGCAAATGGCTACTTATAACTTCTGAGATTTGATGATTTTAGTTGGTCATATGTACAGAAACCCAAAAAAAAAAAAAATTATTACGACATTTTCCACTTGGATTCAATCAACATAACTTGTAAGACCTAAACAAAATCGAATTTGCGAATTTACTCTGCGATATATTTATTTTATCTCACGATATTCTATAAAGATTTATTACGTTAAAATGCTTTGTTATTTAATTTTAGAATCTCGCTAGCGTGACGGTACCATTAGATTGAATTTCTAACGATGCTCTGTTGACCACGATTTTCATTTCAAGAACAACTGGCTACTGGAAGTTTATAGGTTAGTTTAATTCTTAAAAAATTTAAAAACATTTCTTTGAAAAGAAAATAAATATCGAAAGCCTTTGTTTGTCCTTTTTAACTACTTCTCTTGAATCTCAATCTTCATCCCATCTCTCCTATATGAACAACTTTGCAGTATGATCTTCTTCTTTTTTATACAAATTTTATTATAAAGAAACGTCCTAATGTTCATAAAATAATAATATTCATATTGAATGATGATGAGAAAAGAGAGAGAAGAGAGAAAATAGACTTTTCGGCTCAGCAGAATAACAAAAATAACTAGAGTTAAGATTATGACTCCACAGCTACATGCATTTACCAACGAATGAGAGATGACGGGATATAATAGTTAAAATATCACTTACTCAAACGCTATTATGTACCAATCTTTGATGAACTGAAAATAAATAACGACTAATGGCATCCCACACATAATATTCATCATAAAAGTTAAATAAGTAACATGTTCGGCTTTTAGAGGTTGTTTGACGTAATTTTTCCACGATAGTTTAGCTATGAATAAGGCTGCTGTTGGAATGATTTTCGGATCATCAAAATCATTATCTCCACAAATTGTAGTGGCAATTTTATAAAAACAATGGACTTGAACAAGCTAGATATTTATCAAGAAAAAATCCTACACGACAGAATAAAGCTAATTCGAAGATGACACAAATTGACATATTTTTTACTCATATTTAATCAAAAGTAAAATTTGCAATCACCCTGAAATGACACAAATAATTAATATTAAATTTGACGTCACGAATTGTCCATCCTAAATACTGTTAGGACTAGAATTAGCACCTAGAGGGGGGTGAATAAGTGTTTAAAGCGATTTTAATAAATTAATCCGAATGAGAGGTTAATGAATTAAAACCAACGATTGCAGCAAATGAAAGCAGTTAAAGATAAAAGGATTAGGGATAAAGAATCAAAACTCCAGATTTATAGTGGTTCGGCTTAGACCAAGCCTACGTCCACTCTTTCGCACGGACAGCCCTTCTGACTGGATTTCACTAAGAATCAATAAGAGTAATTACAGTCTCACGCTCTTGAGTCCACAGTGTAGAAAGCTCTACTACACTTCCTCAAGGTCTCACTATAATATAATCTCTCTTTTGATTACATATAACGCTCGTAAGATGATATCGCAAAATAGAAAAGGAGATTCAGACTTTGGAATTCTTCTATCCGCACCCTTCAACAACTAGAACATCTCTCTTATATACTTCTTCATGCCTTCCATACCGTTGGCACCTTCCAAAGAAGTTCTTCCAATCAACCCGTTGGACAGAATCAATTAGAGAGATCTCGAGCTCTTTAAGGTAAGTGTTGATAGCCCATCAATCATGCTCGCCCATACAATCAAGATCTCGGTTTCCATAAGTAAATCCTTCCAAATATAAGTTGCGAAATCTTTAGAGAATCTATACATATTCGAATACGAAAGTTAGATCTTCTAGTGCTGAATCCAGTAGAAAGATATTCTCTAGCCGTTAGAATAAAAATCATATAAGATCAGAATAAACGTCAGTCTGGAAACTGTTCATGTGAGTAGACTTTGAAACATGAGTCTTGAGTCTTACTAGCTTTAGACTTTGATCTTTAGACTTTGTCAATAGAGTCTGTAAGTCTTCAAACTAGACTGATGAAAATGTTTTGTCAAATTCAAAATACTTTAAGAGAATTTATCCAACAAATACAATGTGAAAAAGTGAAGTGTTTGTCTAGGATGGTCCATAGAGTATATACGTCAGCATCCCTTTCCACGTAAGTATGACTCGGGTTCTTCGCCGTGGGAACGTGGAAAATAATGCGTATGGAGAGTCCCGACGATTAGTAGTTTCAGGGTCTTTTCCTCGAAAAGGAGTTTCCCTGGGAGGTCAATCAATGGTCGCCACCGGCTTTTGTCTCAGAATTGGTTTCACTCGTGTTTCATGCTTCCCAATCCTCTCGTTGTCAGAGCTTGTGGGACCCCCACCACTCAGCAAACAGACTGTACAGGAGGGATTGAGTTGCTGGAAAAGAGGCATGATGAATGCAAACCAGAGAGAACTCTTCAGGTTCTACACGGCTTCTATGAAAAGCTCCGCTGCGATGTTGTTCAATATAGAGCTCAAGTTGCTCAACCAATAACATATCACTCTACTCATTCCTTCTTGCCTTCCCTTGGCCAATTAGTACCCAATTTATGCTCATGAAATGGGACATTCGTGTCTCAATTGTCCACGACTCCATCGTTCTCGTCTTCTTTTCACCGCCCTTCTCCTATTGCGCTTCGATGTAGTACCCAATTTCTAGAACAAAACTAAAAGAAATAAGGAACTTACTCAATAATTGCCGTCTGTAGTAGGGGGAAGAGTAGCGCAATTTCAATGTGTCTACTCGTGAGTCACCTGTGCCGCTTCAAAACAAAAGCTACAAAAGGCAGACATTTACAGCTTGACCAGACGGAATGCATAGAGACAAACAAATTACTTAATGTGGTTTTCGTATGTCATCCGAAGAGAGGGGCCATAGATAGGGACGGGCACAAACTAGAAACTTCATAAGAGAAACATAGAAGAAATTTCGGCTAGATTCAAGGATAGGTGAATTGATTGATTCAATATCACAAGAAAATAAGTTCATAATGTGAATGGAACGAGCAAGGGAAAGAATTTGCGCCCGTGATACCCTACCTCCGATGGGATAATTTTCCCCGTGAAAAGCGTAGGGTAGGGGCTATCCACGGTGCGTGGCGGGCCCATTATAAAATTTTAGAAAAATATTAATTGCAAGTGATCTATTAAAATTTAATCATCTTATCACATAACCCCTTACAATTTATTCCACGACTAATTGTAAAATAAAAAATATATATGTTGTTAAGTGAACGATGCAGACAAAATAACATAATTTTTTTTTTGTCGAAAGAAAATTATATTCATTTTGCAAAAGGATTCGGAAGTACATAGTCTCCATGACAAAGCAAATCGAATAGAGCATGAATACTAAAAATGAAGCTAAATTCAAAATACAAGGAGGATCGATGGAGCATTTGCAAATGTAAGCACAAACTCATTCCATATGAACTGTAAGGACTCGAGTCCTACTGTATAATATTGTCCACTTTGGACACTGAGTCTTCATGACTTTAAAACGCGTTATGTATGGGCGGAGGCGCGGACGCACCGTCATCCCTCCCTCAAGGCTTTGTTTTTAGCGCAGCAGAAGCGTACGTGAAATGCATTTTAAAGCCGTGAGGGCCGAAGGCCCAAATCGAACAATATTACATAGTGGGAGGCCCGAGTCCTTACAAAAACTTGGCTCTGATACCACTTGTAAGGACCCGGGCCCCACTGTGTAATATTGTCCGCTTTGGACACTAAGTACTCACGGCTTTAAAACGCATTATGCAAGGGTAGAGGCACGGACACACCGCCATCCCTCTCCCAAGCCATAATATTGTCCTCTTTGGAGGTGTGTCCGCACCTCGGTCCCCGGACATGGGGAGGGAGGGGGTGTGTCTCCTGTCCCACATTGCTTAGGGGGGAATCTTTGGCTAGTTTATAAGGCTTGGGTTCTCTTATGTAACGCGTTTTAAAGCAGTAAAGGTCGAACGCCCAAAGTGGACAATATTACACATTGGGAGGCCTGGGCCCGAAGTGTAACTCTCGTTGTCACTTTCCTATATCTATGTTGGTTGAAGCAGAAAAAAAATTTCCAAAAGCAACCGATGGTTTTTCTTCAACTAATCTGATTGGGGCAGGAAGTTTTGGGTCCATCTACAAGGGGCTACTTAGGAGAATGGAAATGTTATTGCGGTGAAGGTGCTTAATTTAACGTGACATGGTGCACTCAAGAGCTTCAAAGCTGAGTGCGAGGCTTTAAAGCGTATAAAACACCGAAATCTTCTGAAAGTCTTGATGGCATGCTCAGGCATTGATTATAAGGGTGACGAGTTTAAGGCTTTAGTTTACGAGTTTATGGTCAATGGTAGCCTAGAAGAGTGGCTGCACCCAAATCTAGCTCCAAATGATGCAGATAGGCACTCCAAGAAATTGAGTCTCATCCAAAGGATAAACATTTCCATTGATGTGACTTTTGCATTAGATTATCTTCATAATCAATGCGAAAGCCCAATTATTCCTTGTGATCTAAAGCCAAGCAATGTCCTTCTAGATGCTGACATGGTTGGACATGTTGGTGACTTTGGATTGGCGAAGATTGTCCTCGAATCTACCTCCGACACTAGAGCAAGTTTGAGTTCTATTGGTTTAAGAGGAACAGTTGGTTATGCCGCTTTCGGTAAACCCCCCACCCCCCAACCCCTCGGAAAAAAAGAAAAAGTTTAGACTCTGTCATTATCAACCTATTCTTATAGAGATGGTGCCTTTTGTTTTATCATATCTTCAAGATACTATTTTGTGAATTCAAATTCATTTTGACATTTCTTACACCACGGGGTTTGTAAATTGCAGAATATGCCAATGGAAGTCAGGTCTCAAGAGAAGGTGATGTCTATAGTTATGGTGTTCTCTTATTAGAGATGTTCATAGGATTAAGTCCCACCAGCAACATGTTCAGAGATAATTTGAATCTTCATAATTATGTTGCTGAGGCTCTACCCCAACGAGCTATGGAGATTACTGATCCCACGCTGCTTCACGAAGGAGAGAGCCACAACAGTTCCCAAGATTCGCTTCATGAAAGAAACCACATATTTCAAGAATGTTTGGAAACAATATATCGTATTGGACTCGCTTGCTCTGTGGAGGATCCTAGAAGACGCATGAGCATTGACAAAGTAACAACCCAGCTACACTCGATCCGGAAGAAACTTTCTGTAGCTTCTTTACTTGAATAGATGATATCGAAAGTAGCAAGTTTCTTCATTTTCAATATTGAATCTCTCTAGTGCTATTTGCAAATGAAAAAGGAATGGACGAACATCTGACTTTCCTAATGTGAATCTAAGAGAGTACCGTCCCAACATTCCTACTTTAAAGGATTAGCCATCAATTCGTGATTTTTTTAGCATTTTTTGTCCGAATGACATTCCTTGACAAATTAATGGGTTAGAAAAAACCAAAATTTAAGCAGAAAACTTGTTCTAGTCCTGACCACAATCAACGGTTTGCATCAGAGGTTGATTGTTAAAGCTTGAAGTTTTGGGATTAGAGTGGTCTTGTTGCCAACCGCTTTTATATAATTGCCGTTATGTGTTCGTTTCCGTCCTTTGAAGACCAAGAGTTAGTCCATTATCCAGAGGTGACCGAAACGTCACTCGATCACATCACAATTTGAAGAACTCAAATTGATTCTTCTACTTGCGAGGTCAACTAGTACAGCGGAAAAGGCATTCTGGCTCACTATGGTCACTATGCCATGAATTAGCATGGATTTCACAAATAAGCAGCTAGTTGTTTGGTTGGGCAATGGCCTCTACAATTTGACTCGATCTCCGTTTTTCATTAGTTTTCTTTCCATTTTTCCTTAACTTTTCCTTTTGTTGAAGAAACTTCCTCTAGAGCGATTTGTCCTTCCAGTTCAGTATCATATTAGTAGGCTAGTTAGTAGTTAAAACTTAAAGAGTATCTGATGTTCTGGCCGCTTTCTTTTCCTGCTCATACACAAGCATCTAACTCAATCTTGTACTCCCATCCGCAGGCACACTTCACGAGCTGTGATATTCCCAGTTTAAAGCAGATAAACAAATGATTCTGGCAATAAATATGAATAAGGGTACTAAGAAAGTTTCTAAACAGAAGGGTCTGTTACATGATTATTCGTTTAAGTTGAGACAACTTACACAGAAGAACAGTAAAATCCAGAGTAAAGACTAGACGCTATACTAAAAACAATCTCCTAGTTCTGGAAGATAACACAGGTTGGAAGTAGAGTGAAACCAATCCCATTTTATGGGTACACTCCCCAGTTAACAGCACATTGTTCAAATACAACATTGTTAACACCCATTTCACGTTTATTTAAAAAAAAAAAAAAGAACACAGTTTTGGAATTATTTCACCTTCAGTTTCTCGATTTGATTCTGCAGAGAATGCTGGAACTCAGTTTCCCCAACAATATCTGCTAAAAGAGCTTTTTGTTCCTTTTCCAAAGTCTTAGCATCCATTGCCTGTAGCTCTTCCTACATTGTACCACAGCAAACAAAGATGCTAAGTCTTAATTACGACCAAGTACCATCAATACAAAAGTCCTGGACCTGTACTTCATGGATCCATTTTAGAACCAAGTTCAGCAGATAAGCCAAACCACATTAATAGAACTTCAAGGTACTTATATCTGTAATGATTTGGTTCATTAAAACCAAATGCAGGCATTCTAAATAGGTATTGCATGAACTACAGGTATTACGGTGATCGAGTATAATGCATACCTGACAATACCTACTGCCTTGATACTCACCTGGAACTCATTTGACTGGCTCTTAATTTGCTCAATTTGCTGCTTCATCTGCAATAAAGGAGTTGCAATAGCACGATTAGTGTTCATGAAGAAATGATGTTGAGCTGCAAATCAAGGATATTAGCTCCCAATGTTTAGTTGCCCCTCAACAACTTTGCTTCCATATTTCATCATTACAATAATGGCTTCCATCGTCAAAGTGATCACGAAGTAGACATCACGCTCGTGCCAAAAGGTGAAATTAACAGATAAAGATGGAAGCATAAATACCAAATCAAAGCTAAAACCCCCCTAGAGGTACTAGTTTAGGCGCTTAGGCATGTCATTTGAATCGAGCTGCTCCAAGGCAGTTTCTGCTAGATTATAAAATTGAAATGGAACATGCTTCATTTAGGACCTTGAGAGCATTGTAGTGCAGGCTTTGACAATTAGTGAAAATCAGTTTAACCAGAGAAATGAAATCAACGCATTGTGAAATTTAGATATGGACTACTTAACTGCAGAATTTTCTGCAGCTAGCTTAGCTTTTGTTCATTTGATCTTGTCAAGTTTTGCTGTTGCAAAATCCACACTGAAGATCAGTTCCTTGCTTGCTCCCTTGTTCTGTCAGTTCAAGTATTAAATTTAATTAACTACGCTGTTTGATGAACATAATTCTTTTTTTTTTTTTTTTTTTGGTAAGGTAATGAACATAATTCTTTTGTTTTTAGTTTTTCATATAAAAGTACCACGTTTTCAGTAAGCAGTTGATTGGAAAGTTTGCCTCTTGCTGCAAAGGTATCAGCATTAGCTATCAAAAGTAAACCATGATGGAAGTTTTTGTAACACAAAACCTCACGGTGCAGAGTACAGGGAGCAAGGCTCCTGATCGTATCTGCTTACTGGCGCTTCCACGTAGGTGATGAGTTTTCCTAGTGTAGATTCTGCTTTAAGTTGAACATCAGATTACAATGACCAGATGAAGCAACAAATGGCCCGACAACACTAAGGACTAGACTAGTAATATGGCTTTCATGACGGACGCGGGTGAGTCACTGACGACCTCTGCTTTATTAAGTACATTGACAGTGCTCCAGCAAAAATAAGGAAAGGTTGACAGAGACTCAGCAGTTATTAAAGGGAATTGACCAGCTTATCTCAATGAAATATATGTCAAACTAAACTCATACCAATGGAAAGAAAGAAACGAAACCGTTCTTGTTTCAAGTGTATGGCCAAATGATGATCCATGCTGAAGAAATAGGTGTACATGCTGTTAAAAAGCACAATAGATCATGAAGACATAAAAATAGAAAGTCTAGAGAAGATCACAAGTCAGCAATATATGCCTTCATTGGCCTATAGTTGAAAAAGTTAAATACCCATACCTCCAGCTGCAACCTTTTCTTCATCAAATGTTTCCTTGACTTGCCAATATTCTGGTTAGCAAAGCACTGCTATGATCTAAAAAATATATTACTAACCATTTGGCTTCTGACCAACTGAAAAAAAAAAAAAAAAAAAACACTTGGCTGCAAGGTAATAGCCAAGACAGAAAGACATCAGAGAATCAAGGTGGTTAACGAACATTTTCTTAGAGGGAACCATGATATTATTAATGTTTCCCTCATTAAATTCAGCCTTCAGTTCACAAAATAAAAGAAGTTCAGCCTTCCAAAGACTGATACTGAGTAACTACAAGAGGAAAAAAAGTGGCTGAACCAATGCAAACCAAGATGTTTGTACATGTTTGTGAGCACGTGTACATGAAACTACATATATAAATTGGATCGCAGAAAAGGATGATCCTCCTTGACATGACAAATATAAAATCTAATGGTAACAGCTAGTTCAAAAGTGGAATAAACAAAAAGGAGTACCAAGTCATGGACTTCTGTGTCTGGGCTTGGTATGCGACAGTTAAGCCATCCCTAAAAGAACAAGATAAAAAGACTGTCGGCTTGGTGGACATTCTGATAAGAGGTCAAAACTCGAGAAATCTTACTTTTCTTTTTTAGGTCATAAGAGAAATCTTACTTGTAGCTGCTGGAATTTGACATCTATATCCTCAGCAACCTTGGCATAGTAAGTGCTGGAAGTCCAAGAAATTCAGTGAAGAGTTGAAGAACACAGCACCTTTTTGGGTTCAAGGACACAACAAATTTAGATACTTGAGAACAGGCTAGTGACCTTTTCTCAACTAGTTTGGCCGATAAGCTTACTCTTTCTTGGTGAACTAGCTCCAAAGTCTACACAGAACTCCAACAAATATTCACGGTAAGATAAAATTACCCGAGTTTCTTTATTAAGCATAATCGATCATGTGATTTAGTCATTTAGAAGTTTAGAAAGCCTCACAGTCCAGCATATATATCATCCTCCACCATTTCAGATCCAACTCAATTTCTTTAAATATAAGTAATAAACACAAGGTTGCATATTACAGAAATCTGACACAGTTGACATTAAAAGTGTCAAATTCTAAATTTACATATGCTCTGCCAGATATACATAGACAAACTTGAAAATCGACACAGAAATGATTGAAAAATTACCTATCTTGACACATTTGGGATAATACCTATTCAAGTATTAGTTGCTTCAACAACCAAGCATTAAAGAAATAGCACTTTAGCAAATGAAATTTGTCTCCGCTGAAACTTTGAAAAGGCTCCAGCAATATATATATGAATTTCATTCACTGCCTTTAAACTTTTCTGCTCGTATCAGATAATCATCTATGGCTGGAAAATTAAAAGACAAATTTGAAACCTTTTCAACTTCCTTTATATCCTCACTTTTTGCTAGGGATCCAAATCTAAAAATCATGTTGACCTTAGAGTTCTGCTCGACGTTCCAAGTTCTGTACAAACCATCCAAAGCAGCAACACTGTAAGCTTAAAATTATTCTCTGCGACCTCTGGTGATAAATTACTTTCTGATACAGTGTCTGACTCTTCAGAATTAATTTGAGATGTATGATAGTCTCCATTCCCACAACATATTATGGTACTTTTATGCACGGAAATGATTATCAGAAAAGCCATTACACAAAAATAATTGCTGCAAACAATAGAGTTCAGTGCATCTCTTCATCTGGTATCTTTCTATCTCTGAGCAAAATAAGGCATGAACCTGAACTCCAAGTCACGGATTTTCTTTAAGATATTGTGAAGGTAGCAGCATCAACAGATTATTCACATTAATATAAGCGAAAGACCAGTCAACCAAAAGAGAGACATAAGAATCAGCCTGTAATTTGAAAAGAAAAATATTATTTGAGGGATGAAGGACACAGCATACTATTTTTGTTGAATTAGATGCTTAGTTGAGTTTCCAACATGATAGGATGGAGCAAAAGATTCTTCCAAGCTCTATCCATTACATTTTGGCATAGAATTTATCTCTGGAGTTAATGAGTAAGGCGAGCAGAATAGCACCTCATCATGGGATCACTGTGAAAGACAGATATCACAGTTCAGTATATCAGATATAAGGCTGGAGATCACTTCCTTTGTCAGAACCCAATAGGTGATCTTCCTTTCCTCTCTTTTGGTGGAGTTCATCTGACCCATCACTATTAATTATATAACACATATATAAATAAGGAGGAGTTCTACCTGTGTCAGTGTGCGACAATCAGATTCCAAAGAAGCAACCTTACTCTGCTTGTCAAATATCTGAGAGCATATTTCACCTTTTGCAGTCATCATCTGCTCTGTTTCTTCTTTAAGTTTCTGATCTTCGGATTTTGCTGGACAAACAATGTATTAAGAAAAGGAAGTTAAGTACTTCAAGAAAAGGGAAGATTGTTAGATTTTAACATTTCTATACAGTGGCTTACACAACAAAATTACCCGAAAGCAATCATGATTGAAATACAAGGATCAAAATATTTTAGCCAAACTAACCATAACTTCTACAAATTGATTGCATAAGCTTAAATTCAAATAGTTACTGTAATTATCACTCACAAGGTCAAGAAGAATCATGCAGCTCTCAAATCACTACAAAAAGCTGAAGGCAGTGTGCTCAATAAAGGTACTTCACACCCTAGAACAAGGTCCACAAATCCCATCAAATTAAAGGGACAAGGAGATCATTAACTTAGTATTGGAAAGATGCTCGCATTGACATTGGGTCTGCTCATGTACAAATAGACCTAGCAAGCATGCTCCTCTTTGATTAAACGTCATTTGGCTACAACTCCGCTGATAAAGCGTCATCATGATTTAACTTAGCATCATCTTCATCCTAAATAGAACTTTAAAATGATAATCAACACTAATTTGATAGAAGACTGACTTTTAGTGTAATTAGTACTAGTTAGAAACAACTAATATCGATAGATAAAATAATGTAAGCTTAATTAAAAATGAAGCATTCACTCATGAAAAGCTTCGCATGAGTATCGTGGCTTGAATTTAAATATCCAACGCTAATACAGCCAATGAGTTTAGAAAAGCCATTGCATACTATACTGAAGTGTTGGAGAAACTTATCGCGGCTTTTAGTATGTAGTCCACAGGTAGATAAGCAAAGAGCGTATAAAGTAAGCACCGGTAAAAACAATCGTCATCTATAACCGATAGTATTATTAAAAAAGATCGCAGTCATTGGTGGATCACTAGGAAACAGGTAAGATACCATAAGTGAAGCTAAACATTCACCTCATAGACAAACTGACGGGGACAAGCTAATGCATGTTAAGAAAGGGAGCACACAGATATGTAGATCAGGCAATGCATATGTTCACAGATACAACTATAATGTCCTCATCATGTGTGCCTGCACGTGCTCATATATGTAGGAGACGAAGTAGCAAATAACAGAGAGAAACTGAACCAGAAGTGAGATCGCTTTCCAGAGATTGAATGGTAGCAATCTGCACCTGCTCTTCAATCGAGATCTTGGCCGCCTGATCCTCCACATCTTTCAATTCACAATTGCAAGTCAGCAGCATTTTTCCACATAGGTGTACATGTTTTACTTCGAGAGAATGACAGGTAGAGATGGTACCGTTCATTTGAGATTGCAGAGTCTTCATGTATTGCAAGTATTCCTCCATCTTCAAACTGTACATACACATTCGTATCACTTGCCACGCCATGTACAAACGCAGAAAGTCATCAAACAAAGGTCCTTTTCCCAAAAAACTTCCGTGCGGCAATACTGCGTCGTAAAACTCAAACTAGCAAAAGCAAGAGCTTAAACTTCCGATTATGAACTAACATCTCCGACTCTTCGTCAACAGAGCCCTGGGCTAAGATAGACCGAGTAAGAAATGGACATTCATTAAAGCCCTCCGTATTAGGCGACATTGACAAGGAGAAGCTCTAGTGCAGTGACGAACGCAGCCACTAATCACGCAACAAGATCACAGGAACGCGTCGCTCGGCCGTAACCGCTAGATGACCGAACGAAGCGCGCTCGAGTGCTCGAAAGGGACGGAGCTAAGTACAGAGACGCGCTAGCGATGGAGGTGACTTGAGCTCGTGACGGTGGCGGCCGCGAGCTCGACGTCGCCGACGATCGCGCTGAATCGGCGCCGGCGACGGTGTCGTGAGATCGTGATCGCGGCGATCCCTAGACGACGAAGAGCTAGAGACGCACCTGACGAGAGAGAGAGAGAGAGACGACCGAGCGGTTTGGCTTCGGTGACACGGCGATCGGAGAGGGGGAGAGAGAGAGAGAGAGAGAGAGAGAGAGAGAGAGAGAAGGGTGGAGGCGACTGGGGAGTGGAGCTGGAGCGGACGATGGGAGGATCGGACGTCAGGAACTTGATTAAAATTGGGCGCCAAAGAGCCGCCGATTTCCAGCCTACCCCGTCCCATACCCGCCTGAACGGAAAGCAGGAAAAAATTTGAATTTTTTTTTTAAAAAAGGAATGAAACGACGCTAATACCCTTCACTAAATTTTATTTTTTTTAATACCCTTCACTAAATTGACGTGCCCAGCTTTCTTGTTTTTTAAACAGGGACTTGCACAGTCGAATATTCATTTAACTTTAATCCTTTGGGTCCTTTTCCTCAAGAGTTAAAACTGGTGGAAAGAAACTATTGGTATTGACGTTACCCAAGTGACTATAAGAATTCTATACGGTTAGTTTGAGTCATGAATACTGCTCATTTTAAACAAATCTCTTTCACCACCGCTGTCACGTCCCGAATTTCGAGCACATGCATCCCCCGGTGGTCGACTAAATTGCCACGTTCCCAGGACGCGTTGCCAACCCAATCGATTCATGCACAAGTAGAAGCAAAATAAACAATCCCTAGACAACAACAAACGTAGGATAGAAAAGCAAGACAACCAAATCAAACCAAACACATTTTATTACAAACTAGGTCAACCTGTAAGGTTATATACAAAAGTCATGTGACATCCTAAATTTCCAGTTCTGAGTACCATAATAACCATTGACGTTCCAACCAGAAGATTCATTGCAAACCTCACCAAGATATTCGGACTCGGTGGAGGAAACATTGAAAAAGAAAGTGACAAAAATCTCTTAGATTTCCTCAACTGGTTTTATCCTCCCACCCACTGGAAATATCTCTTGCAAAAGGAACTAACAACTACACAGCCAGACCCTGAAGTGCACACTATTCTATTCTTTTGACATCCATGGCATTTTTTCACAAACAATGGTAACATCATCAATGTACCACAGATTGTAGGTACCATATCCTATAAACCTCAAATGGACAACAAACAAGCTTGGATTCATAAATCTTATCTAGGACCTGTTGGATGTTGTGAACATCAATACCGAGAACTCTAGAGAATCTTGTGTCAGGAAAACAAGACCATTCCTGAAGATGCATAGAATTATAATGTACCAATTGCATTGGATCATTATGACCTAGCACTAGAAGCCAACACAGCCCTCGAAGAATTCGGACAAGCTGAATCATCTCAAGAGCGTGAAATGGTAGACACAAATGACATTGCACAGTCCTTTCAAGACCCCTATGCTAAATGGGGAGATCCTCTTTCCCAAGACCCCTATGATCAAGGACCTTTGTCCTTATCTTAAAGTATGGACACATCTTTCTATGCACAATCGTCCAATTGGCCTCAACCAAGTATTCCTGCCAACACTATAGATTGGGAGCAAGAAGAGGCATCTACTTCATACTGACTGAACTAGATTCTCTCACTAGAAGATCTTGAAGCACTTGAACAAAAAAATGATGAACATCTTCTAGCAACAATGCACAGTTCAAATGACTCAGACTATGACTACAATACTCGTGACAGACAAGACCGCTGAACAAGACTAGTGTCTGTACAATTTCACTATAGCAAGTTACTGTTCACTTTTACCGTAGCACTAGGTTAGGGAAATCATTGTTCATTGTTCATACCATACGAATAATTCCCTATCGAGATTTTCAGAAGCCTTTGTTTGTTTCAGAACTCGTGAGTTTGGTCCTTGTTTGTGTGTGACCTCTCATTGCCTATAAAAGGCGAGGAGGATGTAAAGTGTTGAGCAGAGTCCCTTGAAGAAAAGTGAGTGTGTTTTGTGAAACTCTCTCATGGCTTTCTAAATTTCCCTTCTTCTCCAGCCTGGTAAGATCTTTTGAGAAATGCAGCTCGGATAGTTAGAAATGTTACCATCCTAGTTCTATTTGGGTGTCTCTAGACTCTAAACTAAAGGTCAGAGTGGTTCCCTGCTAAAAGGTTATCCCTGAAGGGCGTGAACTAGAGTTGTTCGCCTATTGTGGGAATGCATACTTGTAGGAAACTAACTTCATCCTCTCTAGTTCTAAGTCTAGATCCATTCAAAGTGGTATCAGAGCCATGGTTTTGTTTGTAATCATATACATTCCATGTGTTTAGTAGGTGAATCCAGTGCTGAGAAGAACTCTTTACAACATGACAGATCATCCAGAAATACTAGAAGCACATGTCTCTCTTGTTGCAACTCCATCTTCTTCAACTCCTACAGATTTTCGTATTTCAAATGCTTTTAAAATAGACTATCCTTATAAAGTCTCTCTTAGTTACGAACCCCAGCTTCCCCTTACGAATCCCTATTCTGCTTTCGCTAAACCCACCTTGTCATTTTCACCCATTCGCTCAATTTGCCAACTCATTCGTCAGACTCCAAAGGAAGTAAAGGAGTATGTCCAATCCTCCAAGTTCGACCGGCATCCCATTCCTGCTACTGAAAAGGAGTACTTTGTTACTCTTCAGATTCCTCTAGAGTTTCCTAGACAATGGATTCAATAAGGATATTCTCATGTCCATTATGGTAATATTCGTCTTGCTCTTACTTTTCATGGTTGTAAAGGTTTACCAGTCGTGGCAAGAATTGCTTTATTGAATACCAGGTTCCTAGAATACCAGCATGCTTGCATCGATACTGTTCAAACCACTTTGAATGTGGGAACAGTCTTTGTGACTCTGTATCCGAACTTCAAAATTGCTCTTTTCAACCCTTAGTTACTCTCCTTTTTGAAAGTCCAAGTTAAACTCACTGGAGCCCCTCAAACTGCTGATTTTGTAGTAGCAACACTGCACTACCAAATGGTTTACCAAGTACAAAACCATGCTCTTGATCTGAATTTCCACAATGGAAATGAAGATGCCTTGTTCATTTCCATGCAAAATGATCAAGCATCTTGCATTGAACAAGGCATCTTGCATTCATGTTCCCAGACATATCCCAAAAGAAAAGTTGGCCAAGCTCCTTCCAGAGACTTGGATTACCAACTATGAAAAGCTGCATCAGAACAACAAACCCTTCCAGTCTTCAAACTCCGAGTTTGTCAGAAAGAAAGATGGAACTATTTCCATCAAATTTGGTAAGGAAAAAGAAGAAAGCCCTTCTATCTTCCAAACCCTCTTCATTAATGAACCATGTGTTTCTGAGTCAATTTCTGAGCCAGATCCAAAAAAGCTTGTCCGACATTTGAATAGTGATGGACATCCAGTCCATTACTACAAAGACAAGTATTGTCATTGTTTTTGGGATCCTTTTTGTCAATGTTCTTACTGCACAAACTCCCCTGATGAGTTTGATCCATTTGCAAGACCTCCACCACGGTGGAAGCATAAGAAGCCAAAAGATCCTATGTACCAAAGGTACTTGAATGGGGATCCCTCTATTAATGCTCTTGGAGAATGTGACAAATTCCAGTTCATGGTCTCTTATGCTCCAGCACCACCACTAGAATTTACAAAGTCACTTTCAATATCACTAACTCCACCATCATCACCACCTCCATCTCCTCCTTAGAAAAAACCAGCCATTTCTCCGTTCTATAAGCCAATTGTAAAGTGGGCTAAGAAGCATTCATTCCCACTTGAAGTTCCAGCAGAAACACCACCTAGCTCTTCCATTGCCATGTTTCAAGAAACAAACTTTCCTTCTCTTGTTCGAGAAAGTTCTAAACTCTTGTTTCTCGCTCCAGAAGAGTTTATTGATCCACAAGGTAGATATAGGCATGTTCCTAAGATACCCGCCCCCACTGACGTAGATGAGCATGGAAGACAGAAAAGAACTCCTGTTGCTGAAATTGTCCTAAATTGGTAATCGGAGACTCTTTTAGCACATAACAATGCCTTCAAAGCAATTGATTCCAAGATTGGGAATGTGCAACAAGATTTGCGAAGATATGATGAAACCACTAAAAAAATGCTTTCAGATTTCCAGAAGAGGCTTCATGCCTTGGAATCTGGACAACATTTGGGGTATCATTATCTTGAAAGTCCCAAGGCGGAAATAGACAAGCTCAAAAGGCAAATCCAGATCCTTGAAGAAGGAAGACTTAATCCATTTTCAACTACTTTGCGGACAGAAGCGCTCCCTCCTCCACCACCTTAGACGTCTATCTTTGCCTCCATCACAGATATTCTTGTCAGACAAGACAAAACATATGTAGCTGAAATGTGAAACCGTCTCAGAGAACTGGACCGAATAAGGAAGGAAAAGGGAAAAGAAAAGATGCCCAAAGAATCCTCTCTTGTCATAAGAGAACTAGATCAAATGATGCTGTCAAACCCATTAGAATCTTTTCTTAGAGATTTGGGTAATTGGGAACTGCAGCCTGATCCTATTACTCCACAACCTCCAGCACAGATTGATCTTGTCATCCTGACAGACCAGATTCTATTTCCAACATAATCAAACTTTCCAAACATCTTTGATACTTAATTAGATTCAGTATCCCTTTCATCTTCATCATCTTTCTCACTCCCTTCCATTGATTCCTTACTTATAGCACTAGTAACTTCATCGATATTCATGGCCGATCCTCTAGATCATGATATGGAATCAAATCCTTCTGAACCAGATGTTGTCCAGCCAAACAATTCTTCTCAGAATATGTTAATTTCATCAAAACAGTTTTTTACCATTGATGACATTTCTTATCACAAATGGCCATAAAGACTTGAAGCATTTCATACTTGGTTAAATACTCAAGCCATTACCAACTAGGACAAGTATGATGTTCTATTCAATTTTGTCACAAGGTTTACAGGCAGCCTTAAACTTTGGTGGCAATTTGTGGGAGAACAAGATCAACTTCATTTTTTATTCTCACCAAACTTTCAGCATGCCATTACCCTTCTATATCATTCTTTGTGGGGAAATCTGTTGACCTCATAGAACTCAAAAGAAGAGAATTTTTTGAAATGACTGTGCAATGTCATTTGTGTCTGCCATTTCACTGAATCGGGCTTTTCATCGATGCACTTATAGTTATCTTCTCTCAGTTGGCCACTCACGAGATAACTAGTCTATTAGGTGAAGCCGTTAAGGAATCTAAACGTAATAGACTTGAGAATTCGACCAAGAATCGACTGCTCAATCGTGTTAATCTGCAAGAGTCATTACGACACTGTCAAAATTGATCAGAGAGCGGAGATAGGTCAATTTGATAGAGGTATATGATTAGTGTGTGGGTGATGCCACTTAATTGCAAAATTTCTATCGAACTGCACTAGACCGATTTTTCTGTCATTTCTATATCATGTGTATGTATTTGAAATTTTGAGATTTTCACGACAACCGAGACTCACCAATGTGTCGAAGATGTACAATATGGCTTGAAAATAATTGGCCACGGGTCAATTGCACTAAAAATTCCTAAAAGCTATTCGATAGGTTAGGTAACGCTAAAATCGTGTCAAATTAAAATTAACCACGAATTTAAACCTGATTTCAGAAATTGAAAGTTCTGTCATGTCACGATTCATTTTAGGACTGTTGACTCATCCTCTAAAGATTTTTCTGCAAATCGAGATTTTTGGTGGAAATTCAAAGTAGGGCCATTTTTTATCGGGAAAATCAAAGGGCCATTTTCGGCCGTATTTTTGGGGTTCAAGTTGGACAAATTAATGAGGAAAATTCATGAGAGGGACGAGGGCATCTTAGTTGGACTTATGTACTCCAATTTAGGTCCAATTGGAGAGGAATTGAAGCAAATTGGATGGAGATTGTGCAAACTCGTAGGTCTAAGGGGTGTGCAACTTTTGGTCACCAAAGTGAAGCTTGTTGAGGAAGATTGAAGAGGAAATGGTGGCTGAGGATGAGGCTGAAATGGTGCGTTCTTGGCAATGAGTAATATGGATATTTTGGTGGACTTTGAGGCATTTTTGGGTCCCTCCATCTCCAGCTAGCTTCTTCTTCCTCTACTTCCCTCCTTTCTTCATTTTAGAGAGTTTTGAAAGCTCAAAATTGCAAAGAAAACAGCTCTCCCTTCCCCCTTGTCGTCGCACGCTCGCTAAGGCTGCCAGAGCCCCTTGCCGCGCTGCCCATGCCCTGCCCGCTAGCCCGCCCGCGTGCCGCTCGTCCGCGAACCCAGCTCGCGAGTTGACCATAGAATGGTACAGGTCCTGGAAAATCATTTTCGTCAAGGCAACCGTAGAATGGTACGGGTCCTAGACAGCATTCAGGCGACCGTAGAATGGTACGGGTCTTGGACATGTAACACCAATCTATCTTGAGTTACTCGAAGGTAAGTAATTCCAGGTAAGTTCCTCTATCATTTGCATTAGCATTATCATGCATCACATAAATTGCATTTCAAAATAGGATTCATTTTCAAAAAAAAAAAAAACAAACAAACAAAACAAAACAAAACAAAACAAAAACAAAAAAGTCATTCAGTGTATGTGCATGATCAAAATTTAGGTTTCAATTTGTCTTTGAAGGCAACCTTTACGAGCTCACATTCAAAGAGGGGCAGCTGTTGACACCTAAATTTTAGCGACCCAGTAATTGATTTTTTGCATAAAAAATAGGGATTAATTTTAACCCTTAAAAAAAATGCATCAAAATAAATAAAATGAAAAAAAAAAATGGAAAAAAAAGGGAAAATTGATTTGATTGATTATGCATGGAAGTTTGAAATTCTGATGAGTATTCAGATTTTGATAAATGCAGAAACAATTCAAAAATCAGGTGAATAAAGGGCAAGGATTTCGATAAAATGGAAGGAATCAAGTAAAATCGAGCTGATTGCGAAATCACGTTCCGATTTGCGGGCTTGATTTAATGCAACAGAAGATGGAAACTCGAAAGTTGCCATGGAAAGCGGCCATCTGGAAATCACTATAAAAGAGAGACATTATTTTCATGCAAAGGGGGAGGAAATTCGAAAAATTCAAAGCAAAAAGAATTCGTGCGGAGACCAAAAAATTCGAAAAGAAGAATTCGTGCAAGAGAGAGATCAGAGAAAGAGAAGTTTTCTTTGATCCTTTTCTTGCAGGTCACAACCCCGACACTCCACTACATCCAAGAGGAGAAGATATCTTGGAACGTTGGACACTTGGAGGACGTCCCTAGAATCAACATTATGCGCATTGGAGAGCGCACTTGAGGTCTCCACGAAGCACCACGGACTCTTAAAGGCTCGAACGTGGACACGTATACAAAAGAGGAGACGTATTTTACAGCCTTGCCAAACCTACGTAGCAGCAAAGTAGCGGTGCTAAGCGTTGACGATCCCTATTGTCGTAAACCGAAGTGGCACCATCCCTGACGTGCTGCCTTCCGCTTGAGACCCACGTGTTGCATCCGCCGTGTTCGAACCACCCACGTTGATCTGCTACCATTGCAACACCGGTTGTCCTGACGAGTTTATCTCATCGTCACCTGCTGCAAGTCCCCTCCTTTAGGTAGTTTAGTTTTAGTTTTATTTTTATTTCTTTCTTTTATTTATTTTATGTTATTTTATTGTGTTTTAAGTTTTGTTATTATCGCTTAAATTAGAACATGGTATGTCAATATTCATTTCATGAATCTCGTATTTGTTCAAAATTATTATAATTTTGATCCGTAAGACGTTGAATCATTTTTTTTAATTATATTAATTTTTGGGCTTTTTGGTAGAATTTCAATTAAATCATGATAATTATTTAATTTGGTCCATAAGACTTCGGATTAGATTTGTAATCATTTTGATTTCCTTGTTGTGATAATTAGGGTTAAAATAATCGTTAATTTAACCTGTGAGACAACAGGTTATTTTTTGATTATTTTAATCATTTATTTTGTTGATGGTTTAGATTTAATATTTATTTAATAATTAATTGTCTTTGAAAAAACTAAAAATCAAAAATCAAAAAAATCAAAATCTTGCATGAGCATATAGGACATGTAGGTTTAATAAATTAGACGCATAGATTTAGTAAAATATTTTTTTGGATTATATTTTTAGAATTGCATTTTTAGATATCTTTTTAAAATAGGTTAGGGTCAATCTTAAACAACCATTTTTTTTTATAGAGTCTTAGATAAAATTGGCATATTTTTATATTCTCATTTTTTTAAAAAAATAAAAAAATAAAAAATAGTTTTCTAAGGTAGAATAGGGTTTAAGTCAAAATTAATCCAAAAAATGAATTAGAAAATTATTCTTTTTTAGATAGCTTAATTAGGGTTTTTATTAATTTTGAATTTCAATAAAAAATACAAAAATACTAGGTGCATATTAACTAGTTTGCATACTAGGATTATTTAATTAGAATATGTTCATTAGTAAATTAGGTCATGAGGTGCATGTTAACTAGATTGCATATTAGGCCCATTTAATTTGATTTTGCATATTAGTAGAATTAGGTCATTTAGCTAAAAAATGCATTTTTTTTATAAAATTATAACTCTTAAGAAAACCCAAAAAATGACTGCTTGCTTTGTGTGATGCAATTTATTTATTTCTTTATTTATTTGAATTTTTGATAATGGCTGAACACTCGTGTGATCACCTTTTTGCATGATAAGAGATTTAGGTTAAAATGAATCCAAGCTGCTTGCAGAAACATTTTTTTTTTTAAATTAAAAAGAAATGGTACCGAAAGGGCATTAGAAAATTCTAGTGTAATCAAGTCCCTGTACCCTTAATCTCTGATCCGTAGGAGTAAAATAAATCTCCCTTTATTTTACTTAGGTGTCTAATCGACCTACCGTAAACAAATTAGTGGCGACTCTTAATTGATAATCTTTTGCATGTTTAAAAATTTAGACTTAAGTTGCGATTTGGTATGGGCTTGGGAGAGCCCGAGCTAAGCTATTAAGCTTAGTAGTCCATTAACCTAATTTTAAGTGGTGAACCCAAAAAATTAGGTCGCAACAAAGTGTAATGCATGGTGTCTTGGGCCGAGATTGAATGATCATGTATTGGTTATGAGAACTCGTCCCAAAATGAGTCGGGTGGACGTGCCCTTATATGGGATGCCATATCAATGGATGCTGGTTGCAGTAAAGGCCGGACCGATACTCCTTTATGGAATGTCGTCGATGTAGTGACGTTACTGTGCTCGATGGGACAAGATAACGCCTGGCTACGCCAAAAGACCGCCGAACTTCGAGTAGGCTGTGCTCGTGTGTGGCCATGATTGACAATTGAAACGCATGCTAAGTGAAATTGACGCGTTGAATTATGGGACAAAATTGTGTGGCACGGAATAGGATGTGTCATAACGATTTGGCCATATAATCGGGACCCCTATGGCTGTTTGAGAGGTGAATTGTGGCGTTCCAATTATTTGAGTATGAATATTGTTTATGTCTGTGATATGAACTGTATTGACATACAGGAAGTGTGACATTCCGAATTTTCAATCATGTTTTTTACTGGATAAATCAGGCATTTCATTGACGCGCCTATAAGGCTGTTCTCAGAGCTGATCACTCTCGAGATAACTAGATTATCTGGGGAAGTCATTAAGAAATTTTATGGCAATAGACTTGAGAATTCGACTAGGAATCGGTTACTTGACCGTGCTCATCTTTATAGGTCATTATGGCATAGATATAAATCGATTTGAGATCAGAGATATGTCAGTTCGACTAAGATGTGTGGCTAATCGTGGGTGGCACCATCAAATTGGAAAATTCTCATCGACCGGCACTACTTTGATTTTTCTATCGTTTTGGTACCCTGTGTCCGTATTTGAATCCTCCAGATTTTCACAATAATCGAGAGTCGTCAATGTGTCAAGTGGGTTCAGTGTGGCTCGAAGAAAAGAGACCACGAGTCATTTGCACTAAAAATTTCTGAAAGTTACTCGGTAGCCTAGGTCACACTAAAAACGCGTCAAGTGGAAATTAACCGTGAATTCGAGTCTGATGTCAAAAATTGAAAGTTCTGTGGTGTCACAAGCTATTTTTGGAACATCGACTCATCCTCTGAAAAATTTTCAGAGATTCCGAGATTTTTACGGAAAACCGTTTTGGACGTTGCGGAAAATTAGTGGAAATTCATATGGGCCAAATTAAAGGAAATTTGGACTTCCAAGCCTAGTCTTTGAGTTTTGAGGACTTACAAAAAATTATATGGGATTTTTTTTCTACATCAAAATTGGACTTCAATTTTGGGAATTTGTTGAAGAATTGGAAGCCCAAAAATTGAAGAAATTCGGATGCTCACATGAGGGCTGCATTTTTTGCTTCAATTTAGATTATTGGTGGGATTAAATGTTGAGAAAGTATTAGGGGACATTAAGATAATCTTGGGGGGTCTTGGGGACCAAATTAATGATGAAATGAGATATTTATTTTGACTTTTGGCCCTCAAACTTCCTGTGCATGCTAGCTTCGTCGACTCCTCCCCCCTTCACGACTTCAGCTCTTTCAATTCATCCCCGCTTATGCTTTCATCTTTAATTTTCTTTCCTCTCCATCATTTCATCTCTTTCTCTGTGTTCATTTTCCCTCACGCTAGCACTCACGCTCTCTACCCCTCTCTTCCACTCACCCTCCCTCTCACGGCCATATAAGCCCTCAACCAAAGCTCTTTCTCTCTCTGCTCAGCCCACGTCCCACGAAGCAACAACCCAACGCGTCCAAATCCGCTTTCTTCGATCAATTTTCAGCAAACGAAACCCCTGTTGTTGACTCCATCATTTCATCGACTCGTCCACGGCTTCGCTTCCGCCCGCCAGCTACTCCGATTTCATCGGTTTTCTCTCAATCGAAGCTATTCCAGCTTCGACTTTGCCACACCCAAAGCAGCTCCAGTTTGCATGGCCATCTCTAGCCCTTCAACTGAGCAGCCTAAGCTTTAGGCCCAGCTCGCAAAGATCAACCCAATTGAAGTCCACGAACAGCCCAGCAATTCCAGTCCACGAGCTAATAATTTCAGCCCGTTAATTTCAGCAATTCAGCCAAGAAGTCAAGCTGCAGCCCATGTGAAATTTAACCTTTGAAGCCCACAGATCCAGCGAATTCTTGAAGCCTAGCCGCAGCAACTCCAGTTCAGTTTTCAGCTTTAGGTCTAGCCCATTCGAAGCCTGTGAAGCCAAGCCCAGTTTAGCAACCCAAGCTCGCAAAGTTAGCCCGCTTTGGGCCAGGTCCAAGCCCGCTGGTGTCTGTCGACGCTGCCCAATGTTCGGGTTTCGGCCGCCGTCGCGTCGCCGTCACGATGTTCCGGTCTTCGCTTTGCACAAGTGAGTTTTACTCACTAATCCCTACTTAGTAGACTAATGATGCTTAGGGTTTATTAGATTTAATTAAGTGCAATTAGGTGGATAGATTAGATTAGAATAATTAAATTAGGGATTTACCTATGCATGTTAGGCAAATTGTTAGTGTACTTAGCAAGTAGATATGCTATGTTATTTATTGAATGAGTCTCGATAATTTTTTGGGCTCGTCTTGGCTTCCAATTAGGCATTACGGGCCTAAATTGGATTTAGTGTAATTATTTAATAATTTTCGGAATTATTTAATTATTTATTTATTTCCATAAATTAGGTTGGGATAGCTGACGACCGGAAGTTTATGCCGATTATCGTGATGTAATCCGTTTATTTAACTGAGCTTTATTTTGTACTGAAATTAATTATGATTTTAGGATTTTATTCCTAAGTTAATTAATTTTGGTAATTAATGGGAAAATTACCGGACGTCGGTCTACAGCGCCAAAAATCTATTTTGGTACTGCTGAAAATAGTGGGAGGTTTAAAAGTGAAAACCTTATATTTTGGCTAAGGCCGGCCGTGTACCCACACACATGTATTTTTTATCAAGCATGATAACAATAGTAAATTGATTGTGTTTTCAGAACAAAAATACTATAACGGCTCGATGATTCGTATGTCATTTGGAGAATGGACGTTATACTATTATAGCTCGATGACTCTCATGTCATCTTGAGAATTAATTGTTTGTATACCGGCTTGGTGACTCTATATGTCATATTGGAGATAGGACGGTATGACCAAACGGTGTGTTATAACGGCTCGATGACTCTATATGTCGTTTTGGAGATAGAACGTTATGTACAGGTATGTTATAACGGCTCGATGACTCTATATGTTGTCTCGGAGATAGAACGTTATGCATACCCGCTTGATGGCTCTATATGTGATCTGGAGATAGGATAATATACTAGCTCGATAACTCGATAGGTTATCTTGGAGAATGAATAGTATATTATAGGGGCTCAATAACTCGATTGGTTATTTGGGAGATTGGACAGTATTGAATTGAGATGACCGGGGAATGGTCTAATTGACATGTAATCGACTAGGTCGATTGGTCGATGTTTCGATTTGTTGTGGTTGATAGGGTGCCTATTCAAAATGTGCTAAATTGCAGGTGAAATCTGAGGCCAAGGTAAGTCCTCTGACCCGTGATGTGCATTGGCAGCCCTTATGGCATATTGGTTTACTAATTGGGTCTTAGGGGGTAGAACTTGCTGAGACGTTGTCTCACTGGTTATTGTATAACCATTTTAGGTCCTTAGGTGGTGTTGGTGAAGGGCCAAAAGCCCCGGAGTTAGAAGGTGAAGCCCGAAGAATCGGCGTCCTTGTTTGACTAGTGAGTCATAGGACAATTCTATTTTGGTGAAAGTTGATTCCTTTTCGTCGGCTTCAGTGTATAAACCTATGTGTTTATAAAAAGGTCTCTTGTGAAAAAAATTGATCCTACTTTCCTATCCCATTGTTTTGTTGTTTAAGGATTTTCTATATGCTTCCGCATGCGTATTAAAATGAAAGGATCGGCGATGCGTCCTAGGACGTCGCTATTATATCGACCAAGTGAGGGATGGGCACGTGTTCAAGGATCGGGGCGTGACAGGAAGGATCTGAGACGAGGTAAGTTTTTGTGATCGTGTGGTTGTGTGGTTAAGACACTTCTAGGTGTATTTCCTTCCTAGTCGGAGTTTAACGGGTGAACTTACTGAAACATTGTCTCACCCCATCGTGAGCTCATTTCTTTTCAAGTCCTTAGATGGAGTAGTGTCATGTACGCTATGGGGTTCCGAGGGAGGTAGACTTCCAGCGTTCCTATTTCCCAGTTTCTAGGACCAACCTGACTCGTGAGCTTGTGGAGTCCACTGTCTAGGTCGATGAGGGTCTACCTCACATGGTAGCTCATCGTTTCAAGGCATGTTCATAAGACCGATAGGAGTCGGGAGGGTCCTATAGGTGGTTTTGACGGGCATCCCATCGGGACAAGGGAATGGGAAATAGGGCACCCTCTGGATATTGACACCCTTGATGGTGCCGTGGAGGATCCGGAGCCAAACGCTAGAGAGCCTAGAGTTTAGAATCTCTGTAGCCCCTTTTTGATCTAGACTTTTGTATATAGGTCTTTTGGTAGACTTTCGTATATGACTCAGTGTGTATATAAAAGCATGTTTTGGCTGTGAATCTGTTTTCCCTACTTTTCTATTACATGTTGTTTACTGTCAGGGGTTTTTAATTCGCTTTCCCATGTGCAATAAAACGAATGAGTCGGTGACGCGTCTTGGGACGTCGCAAATTTTATCGACCATCGAGGGATGGGCACGCACTCGAGGTTCGAGGTGTGACAATAATTGGCCGTGCAAACTTGGGTGTGTTTTTCCGCTTTGTGATTTGTCCTTGACAACTCGTAATACGTTTATTGGTGAAACAATTGTTGATTATGAGATCAAAGGTGTACTCCGCTAATGCCAAAACCTAACATGGGTATCAGGGCAAGTGTTGATTGTTTTCCATGCACCGCATTCCATAATTTGCGCAATATAGTATATATTTTATAATGAAATATCATGATTTTGGCCTAGAGAGTGTGCAAATATGATAGCAAAATGTATAAGTGATGAAGAAACTGCTGCCGATAAGTGGTGACACGTGTCCCCACATGGCTAATGACGTGGTGGTGTCCCATTAGATGGTGGCGTGACAATTCAGGGGATAGCATGGCTAAGTAAGCGATATGCGAACAAATCACATTTTGACTTGTGGCAGAAAGAGTTGAGTCCCTAGTTGAATCGGCTCAGGCATGTAAAACCACGAGCACAGGATAGCTCAGTCGCATTGTCAAATAAATAATATAAACACATGAATATAAATAAGTAGAGTTAAGCCAATGAGATTGTGATTTTTTTAATAATTATAGAATACGAATAATTTTAAAATAGAATAATTCATCATGGTTAAGAAAATATTAACAGTTATATATATAAAATACATTATTTTTAAAAAAAGTTAATGAAATTTTTTCCCTTGAGGGGCACAATGCCTCGTCTGGGAAGGATGTGCCCCACTCCGTCCCGCATCTGGTGGTCGGAAACCGCCGCCGATAATTGCACTCCATAAGGACTTAAATGTGCAATTTTAGAGCAGTTCATAAAAAAGGTTTAGGTTTCTAATAAAATTTTTCTTTTTCATGTTTATCACATGTTCGAGGGAATCCCAATCGGTACAAGTTACGATGACCATCAGCTTTTGTCTTAGTCCTCCTTCTTTTGCAAAGTAAATAAGGCACTAAAGATGTTAGAATGATTTGGCCATCATCGAAATTCTTCTCTCCACAAATTGTTACACTAAGAGTGGCAATTCATAACCAGAATGAATTTGAACAAGCCAGAGATATATTGAGAAAATTGTACCCGACACGATAGAGGTAATTAAAAATGATACAAATTGATACATTTTCATTGATATTTAATTGGAAAAACTTGCAATTACAACGGCCACGTTTATTGGTGAAACAATTGTTGATTATGAGAAACAAAGTGTGATTCCACTAATCCCAAGACCTTATATGGGTATCGGGGCAAGTGTTGATTGTTTTCCACTCACCGCATTCCATAATTTTTACATTATAATATTTTATGAATGAAAATATCATGATTTTGGCTTAGAGAGAGTGAAAATATGATAGCAAAATGTATAAGTGACGAAGAAAATGCTGCGGATAAGTTGCTATTTCCTTTTCGAAGAACTGTGCGTCATATCTCTATCAAAGCCATGTTACATGCGACAGTAAACTTGAATTGTGGGGGTCAAGTAGCATAATTGGCCGTGCAAATTTGGGTGTGTTTTTCCGCTTTGTGATTCGTCTTCGACCACTGGTATTACGTTTGTTGGTGAAACAATTGTTGATTATGAGAAGAAAGGTCCAAAACCTACCATGGGTATTGGGGCAAGTGTTGATTGTTTTCCACGCACTACATTCCATAACTTGCGCAGTATAATTTTTTGAATGAAATATTATGAATTTGGCCTAGAGAGAGTGCAAATATGACGGCAAAATGGATAAGTGATAAAGAAAATACTATCGATAAGTTGCTATTTCTTTTTCGAAGAACTATATGTCATATCTCCATCAAAGCCATGTTACATGTGAGAGTAAACTTCAATTGCGGGGGTCAAGGAGCATAATTGGCCGTGTAAACTTGGGTGTGTTTTTTCATTCTGTGATTCGTCTTCGACCACTGTTAATATGTCTATTGGTGAAACAATTGTTGATTATGAGAAGAAAGGTGTGATTCCACTAATGCCAAAACCTAACATGGGTATCGGGGCAAGTGTTGATTGTTTTCCACGCATTGTATTTCATAATTTGCATAATATAGTATTTTTTTTTAATGAAATATCATGATTTTGGCCTAGAGAGAGTGCAAATAGGATAGCAAAATGTATAAGTGATGAAGAAAAGACTGCTGGTAAGTTGCTATGTCCTTTTCGAAGAACTGTACGTCATATCTCCATCAAAGCCATGTTACATGCTAGAGTAAACTTGAATTGCGGGGGTTAAGGAGCATAATTGGCCGTGCAAACTTGGGTATGTTTTTCCACTTTGTGATTCGTCTTCGACCAATGGTAATACGTTTATTGGTGAAACAATTGTTGATTATGAGAAGAAAGGTGCGATTCCACTAATGCCAAAACCTAACATGGGTCTCGGGGCAAGTGTTGATTGTTTTCCACGCACTGTATTTCATAATTTGCATAATATAGTATTTTTTTTTAATGAAATATCATGATTTTGGCCTAGAGAGAGTGCAAATAGGATAGCAAAATGTATAAGTGATGAAGAAAAGACTGCTGGTAAGTTGCTATGTCCTTTTCGAAGAACTGTACATCATATCTCCATCAAAGCCATGTTACATGCTAGAGTAAACTTGAATTGCGGGGGTTAAGGAGCATAATTGGCCGTGCAAACTTGGGTATGTTTTTCCACTTTGTGATTCGTCTTCGACCACTGGTAATACGTTTATTGGTGAAACAATTGTTGATTATGAGAAGAAAGGTGTGATTCCACTAATGCCAAAACCTAACATGGGTCTCGGGGCAAGTGTTGATTATTTTCCACGCACTGTATTTCATAATTTGCATAATATAGTATTTTTTTTAATGAAATATCATGATTTTGGCCTAGAAAGAGTGTAAATATGACAGCAAAATGTATAAGTGATGAAGAAAATTCTACCGATAAGTGGCGACACGTGTCCCCACATGGCAAATGACATGATGGTGCCCCGTCAGATGGTGGCATGACAATTCAGGGGATATCATGGCTACGTAAGCGTTATGTGAACGAATTATATGTTGACTTGTGGCAGAAAGAGCTGGGTCCACAGTTGACTGGCTCGTCCGTGTAAAGCCATGTGCATAGGACGACTTAGTCGCATTGTCAAATAAATAATATAAACACATGAATATAAATAAGTAGAGTTAAGCTGATGAGACTGTGATTTTTTAATAATTATAGAATACGAATAATTTTTAAATAGAATAATTCATAATGGTTAAGAAAATATTAACAGTTATACGTATAAAATACATTATTTAAGAAAAAGTTAATGAAAATTTTTCCCTTGGTGGAACACAATGCCTCGTCTCGGGAGGATGTGCCCCACTCCGCCTCGCATCTGGTGGTCGAAAACCGCTGCCGATAATTGCACTCCATGAGGCCTTGATTGTGCAATTTTAAATCATTTCGTAAAAAGGGTTTAGGTTTCTAATATAATTTTTCGTTTTCATGTTTATCACACGTTCGAGGGAATCCCAATTGGTACAAGTTACGATGACCATCAGCTTTTGTCTTAGTCCTTTGCTAATTAAATAAGGCACTAAACATGTTAGAATGATTTTGCCATCATCGAAATTCTTCTCTCCACAAATTGTTACACTAACAGAGCTAGGGGTGGCAATTCATAACCAGAACGAACTTGACCAAGCCAGAGATATATCGAGAAAAATTGTACCCACTATGATAGAGGTAAGTTAAAGATGAAACAAATTGACACATTGTCACTGATACTTAATTGGAAAAAATTGCAATCACAGCGAAATGACACAGTTAATCACTATTAGATTTGATGATATGAATTGTCAATCATCTTGATTATAATCCTAATTAGATTTGATGTCAATCCAATAAGAAAAAGTTCACTTCTTTGTTTTGTACGTTGAGTGGAAGAAGGGCGTAAAGATCCCTATCCACAGAAGTACGATTTGTTGACATTTAACGGGTAGTGCCAATGGGTGCCCGAGCGTGTCTTCTGGGCTTTCAAATTGGAAAAAAGGAGGTGGCAATACTGGTACTGTGGTACATGAATTATAGCATTAGAAGACCATCTTAAGTTTGCGTCATATTTTCGAACGGATTTTGTGGTTTGAACGCGCATCAGAAAGAACTCTTTCAGGGTCCTACACAGCTTCTATAAGAGCTCTTCTCCGTGAGGCTGTTTGATATATAGCTCAAGCTCCTCGACCTATACATATCATTTCGCTCATTCCTTCTTGCTCTCCCTTAGCCAATTAATTCCCAATTTAAGCTCAAAATGGGACACTCGCGTCTCATTTGTGCACAACTCCTTTGTTCTTGTCTTCTTGTGGCTGCCCTCCTCTTGTCGTGTGTCGTTGTCATCATTTCTGCTACTAACGATACGGACAAGCTTGCACTGCTTGCATTCAAGGCGAGAATAACTAGTGACCCATTTGGGTCGCTTAACTCGTGGAACGATAGCACCGACTTCTACCGATGGTATGGAGTTAAGTGTGGTCGTCGACACCAGAGAGTCATTGTACTGAACCTCGATTCCCAAAGAATCTCAGGAACCATCTCACCTCACATTGGAACCTCAGCTTCTTGAGGGAGTTGAGGCTCCAAAACAATAGCTTTGGCCTTGAAATCCCTTCACAAATTGGCCGACTACGTCGGCTCCAATTCTTGAATTTATCCAATAATTCACTGACGGGCGAGATTCCCAGGAATATATCAGGTTGCTCAAACCTTGTAATTTTTTACCTCGAGTCCAACCGATTGGTTGGAGGAATTCCATTGGAGCTGGGCTCCTTGTCAAATCTTCAAAAGGTCGGTGTTGCTTTTAACCAATTAACTGATAGAATCCCTTCATCCATAGGCAACTTATCATCTCTGGAGTGGATTTATTGTGCGCAAAATGGTTTGAGTGGGAATATTCCTCAATCTCTAGGTCGACTAACCAATCTACAACAGCTCTCCTTTGGAAGCAACAGGCTTTCAGGTACCATTTCGTCTTCGGTTTTCAACTTGTCTTCGCTGGTTCTAATGGACGTTGGTGCGAACCGGATCTGCGGCAATCTTCCGGAAGATATAGGAGCCACTCTCCCAAACCTTCAAATGTTTAGCATTATTCAAAACCAGTTCACTGGATCAATTCCTTTGTCGATATTCAATTCCACAAATCTAAGAGTGCTCCAACTTTCAGACAATGAGCTCTTTGGGAAAGTTCCTTCGTTGGCGAATCTCCATAACCTTAAGAGGGTTACCTTGCACACTAATTATCTCGGGAGTGGAGGGTCCAATGCAGATGATCTGAGCTTCCTTTGCTCACTAACAAATACCCCGAACTTAGTGGCCTTGGTGGCGCATCACAATAGATTGGGCGGGACGCTTCCTGTATGCATTGGTAATCTTTCCACTACTTTAGAATTCCTGGTACTGTATCATAACTCGATATCAGGTGAGATCCCGAGCGGGGTTGGTAATCTTGTGAACTTGTGCAGATTACAAATAAATAACAACTTTCTTTCAGGTTCGATACCATCAGATTTAGGAAATCTTTCGAATCTTGCAGCATTGACCTTGTCAAGCAACAATCTATCTGGCATAATCCCATCCTTTTTGCAAAATCTGCAAAGTCTGATCTTTTTATTTCTTGCCGAAAATAACTTCGAAGGGCTGATTCCTTCATACCTAGAAAAGTATCAAAGCTTGGTAGCTCTAGATCTTTCCAGTAACTATCTTAGTGGTCCACCTATATTCCCCATGACTGGAAGCCTCCTCTATTTGAATTTGTCCTTGAACCATCTGAGTAGAGTCCTTCCGATGGGAATTGGCAACTTGAAACATTTGGACACATTGGATGTCTCAGAAAATATTCTAGAAGGTGAAATCCCGAGCAGTATAGGCAATTGTGATGGACTGAGAGTACTACGATTGCGAGATAACCTCTTCCATGGATCCATTGCTCAACCAATTAGCTCATTAAGAAGCATTGAGGAGTTAGATCTTTCCAACAACAGTTTCTATGGTGAAATTCCAAAGTTCTTAGAGGCATTTCGGTTTTTGGAAAAGCTAGATTTATCTTACAATCATTTGGAAGGCCCGCTACCAACTCAAGGAGTTTTTAGGAATGCGAGTGCGACTTTCGTTGCCGGAAATGAAAAGCTTTGTGGAGGAATGCCTGAATTTGAGCTCCCTAAGTGCGTCTCTCAAAACTCCAAAAATAGAGGACGAGTCCATAAGTTGAAACTCACCATCGTTATTGTTTTTGGTCTTCTCGGAGTACTTCTTGTTGTTGCTTCCCTATCCCTATGTTGGTTGAAGCAGAAAAGGAGCAGGCCGATTTCAAGCTCCTTAGATAATTCATTATTGAATCTTTCTTATGGAACTCTTCTAAAAGCAACAGATGGTTTTTCTTCGACTAATCTAATTGGCATCGGAAGTTTTGGGTCCGTCTACAAGGGGTTCCTCCCGGAGAATGGAAATGTCATTGCAGTGAAGGTGCTTGCTTTAACACAACATGGCGCTCTCAAGAGCTTCAAAGCAGAATGCGAGGCTTTAAAGCGCATAAAACACCGAAATCTTCTAAAAGTGTTGACGGCATGCTCGGGCATTGATTATAAGGGTGATGAGTTTAAGGCTTTAGTTTACGAGTTCATGGTAAATGGCAGCCTAGAAGAGTGGCTACACCCAAATCTAGCTCCAAATGATGCAGATGGGCGATCGAAGAAATTGAGTCTCGTCCAAAGGATAAACATTTCCATTGATGTTGCTTTGGCATTAGATTATCTCCATAATCAATGTGAAAGCCCAATAATTCATTGTGATCTAAAGCCAAGCAATGTCCTTCTAGACGCTGAATTGGTTGGACACGTTGGTGACTTCGGGTTGGCTAAGATTGTCCACAAATCAATGTCTAACACTAGCGCAAACACGAGTTCTGTTGGTTTAAGGGGAACAATTGGTTATGCAGCTCCAGGTAAACATCTCTCTCACACACTCTCCACCCCCAAAAGCTTTAACACCCTGTGATTATTAACTTATCCTCCAAGGGACTAATGCCTTTTGTTTTATCTATTCTTAAATAAATTGTTTTGTGTATTAAAAAAGTTCTTGTATTTGACATTTCTTACGGCACGGCATGTGCAAACTGCAGAATATGCTACAGGAAGCCAGGTTTCAAGAGAAGGTGATGTCTATAGTTACGGCATCTTCTTATTGGAGATGTTCACGGGATTAAGTCCCACTAGCGACATATTCAGAGATAATTTGAATCTTTATAATTACGTTGCTGAATCTCTACCCCAACGAGCTATGGAGATTACCGATCCCATGTTGCTTCACGAGGGAGAGAGCCATAACAGTTCCCAGGATTTGCTTCATGAAAGATACCGCGTATTTCAAGAGTGTTTGGAAACGATATACCATATTGGACTTGCTTGCTCTGTGGAGGAGCCTAGAAGGCGTATGAGCATCGACAAAGTTGCAACCCAGCTACACTTGATTAGGCAGAAACTTTTTGCAGCTTCTTTACCTAGTGGGATGAGACACGAAAGGCTGACACCGAAAGAAACAAGTTCTTAGTTTCCTAGAATGAATCTTTCTAGTGCTATTCGAGTATGAAAAAGGAAAAAAAATGAATGTCCGACTTTCCTAACTTCCTAGTAAATCTAAGAAAAGATTGTAAAAGATTGTCCCCCGCATTCCTATTTAAAAGATTAGCCATCGATTCTCACTTTGTAACATTTTTGGGCAGAATAACATTTTTTGATTCCCATTGAATTTTGTTTGTCCCCACATTTTTATGTGTGACTCGTGAGAATTCTAATAAACCCACATATTTTCATCCCTGCTATCACATAGGTAAGATTCTCCGCGGGATCAAATAGATAAACTATGATACTACAAAATAGAGATTCAAATGAATATCTTATTTTTCGATTTTAGAGCGATTCGCGAATGTTGAACCAGCCTATTCAAAAAAAGAACAGAAAAAAAAGAACCCCGAACTTGGAAAGTTTTCAGCATTGGAATCACGGGGTTCATCGTTCGATCATTTGTACATTTGAACTTGTGATTCAACTTCCAATCTAGGGCCTGACAAGCACAATAACAATAATTCACCGTACTCCAAATCGAACAGCGATGAAACTCATGAGATCGAGTCTCAGGGCGACTGCATCCCACATGTGAGCACATCCTAAGCCCTTCCTCTAACATGCTTCAACCCAGTTCAAGCCACTCTTACAAAAACCTATTGACCGGGTGCAACTCCGGTGCAGGCACATTACACTCGAAATCGCTAAGAAGAGCATAGGGTAGAGCTCATAACTGTAAATCTACATGCGAGTGCCAATTTCCAATATCACCCTAATAGCAAGTAAAAATCAGTTCTAGCTCTCGAAGATTGGCTAGGATCAATAGTTGTCGTCCCTTAGCTATGTCACGATGCAAGCCGTAACCATCTTGAAGGCAATGTCCCAATTCACGAAGTGCGTCGATATAGCCAAGGGAGGCAAGTCGGAGCGCATAGGGCCACTCTGGTCGCAAGATCATTGCGATTACTTGGTTGGCCGCTGCCGTGGAATTGGATTAGGGCCAGTGAGAACAACGAGGGAGCGTGAGATTGTACAGCCAGCACGCTCTTTTTCTCAAGCAATAGAATCGGATCTACAACGAAGGTTTAAGAAAGAAACCCAGACATGCATTTTTTTTCCAAATATCACATCGATACTTAGCCTATCATGATGTTAAATGTAGAGTAGCCGTGAATAAAATAATTTCCTTTTTCCAATTCTAGTTGTTTCTCCAAATATCAAATCAATATCTTTTTCTCAAGCAATAGATGGCAATGGATTTTATATGAATTTAGCGTCCCTTCGATTAACAATTCTAACTTTCAGGTTAACTTTCGAACATTACATTAAAGCAAAAACTTGTTTCAGTCATGACCGCAAGCAGTGGTTTGCATCAGAGGTGAAATACTAGAGCTTGAAGTTTTGGGATTTGATTGGCCTTGTTGCCAACCACTTATATAATTGCTGCTCCGTTTTCGTTTCCGGTCCTTGAAGTCCACGAGCTAGTCAATTATGCAGAGCAACAGTAACTTCTCCTGTTGACATCACAACTAAAAAAAAAAAAATTGAATTAATTCTTCTACTTGCGAGGTCAACTAGTACAGCCGACAAGGCAAGAATTTGAATGAAATCCATGGCATTAGTAGCTAAAATAGCTAAATGGCTTGACATTTTTCATTTATTTTAATCTCCTATGGTTCATAATGTTAATCACGTGGAAAGTGTAGGGAAAGGAGGAGAAATAGTTTATGCAACTCTTTCTTGAGGACTTCCTGACCTCGTTATGTTTGGAAGGTGTTCCGCTCAATATGGTCACCAAGTATGGATGTTACAATGAAGCAGCTGGCTGTTTGGTTGGGCAGTGGCCTCTACAATTCGACTCGATCTCCATTTCTCATGACTTTTTTGCTTCCTTTTTTCTCAATTTTCCTTTTGTTGATGAAACTTCCTTTAGAGCGATTTGTCCTTCCAGTCCAATATCATATTACTACGCTAGTTAGTAGTTAAAACTTCCGAAGATCCAACGTTCTGGCTGCTGTCTTTTCCTGTTCACACACAAGCATCTAACTCAATCTTGTACTCCTGTCCACAGGCGCACTTCACGAGCTGTGATATTCCCTGGTAAAAGCAGATAAACAAATGATTTCGACAATGCATTTATACAAGCTTACTAAGGAAAATATCTGAACAGAAGGTTGCGTTACATAATTATTCATTTGAGTTGAGACAGCAAATAAGGAAGATAACAGAGTTTGAATATAGGATGAAACCAATCCTATCTGATGGGTACACTCCCCCACTTAACAGCACATTGTTCAAATAGGAGATTGTTGACAACCCATTTCACGTTTAAAACAAAAAGGAAAATCAGAGTTTTGGAATGGTTTTACCCTCAGTTTCTCGATCTGATTCTGCACAGACTGCAGAACTCGGTTTCCCCAACAATATCAGCTAAAAGAGCTTTGTGTTCCTTCTCCAAGGTCTCAACATCCATTACCCTTAGCTCTCCCTGCATTGAACCACAGAAAACAACAGATGTTGAGACATAAATGCAACCAAGTACAATCAATAAAAAGTCCCGTACCTGCACTTTAAGGATCCATATTAGAACCAAGTTCAGCAGATAAGCCGAACCACATTAATAGAACTTCAAGTTGCCTAAGTCTGTAATGATTCCGTTCATTGAAACCAAATGAAGATATTCCACATAGGTATTGCGCGAAATATAAAGTATTGAGGGGATCGAGCATAATCCGTACTTGACAACACCTATTGTCTTGACACACACCTGGAACTCATCTGACTTGCTTTTCATTTGCTCAATTCGCTGCTTCACCTGCAATAATAGGAGTTGCATGAGCACCATTAGTATTTATGGAGAAAGATGATGAGCTGCAAATTAAGGATATTACCTCCTAGTGTTTAGTTGCCTCTAAACAACTTTGCTTCTATATTTCATCATTACAATAATGACTTCTATTGTCCAAGTGATTAAAATTAGACATCACCCTCATGGCAAAAGGCGAAATTAACAGATGAAGATGGAAGCATAAGTACAAAATCAAAACAATAGCCCCCTTATAGGTATCCGTCATAGAGATCAGGCATGCCATTTAAATCGAGCTGCTATATGGCAGTTTCCTGTGTCGCAACCAATTTTTTTCGTGTGAACCACCTAAAATTTGGCTAATGGATTGTTAAACCTAGACTTAACTCAGGCTCTCCCAAGCCCATACCAATTCGCGACTTAAATTCAAATTTCTTAACATGCAGATAGATTTTATCTAGGAGTCGCCACTAATCTATTTTTTGGTGGGTCGATTAGAAACCCAAGTAAAGTAACGGGAGTTTTATTTTACTCCTACGAACCGGAGATTTTGGGTACGGGGACTTGGTTATACTAGATTTCTCTAATGCCCTCTCGGTACCATTTCTTTTATTTTCAAAAATGTTTTTGCAGGCAGTTTGGATTGATTTTAAATCTATTTCCCTAACATGTGAAGTGATCATACGGGTGCGCAGTCCACCAATTTAACACCCAAGAAAGCAAAAAAAAATGCAGAACTTACCTCATAGCAACGAAAGCATCTGCAGTGTTAGATCATAATTTATATCGACAGTCTTAGATATGATTTCTAATTAACACGCATTTTCTTTTTTTCGTTTTCATTTAATTAATGAGAATCATGCAATATGCAACTCAATATAACTAAATGACCTAATTCTAATGACATGCAATTTCTATTTAAATGGACTAGTAGCAATCGCTAAATAACATGCATTTCATGAGTCTAATCCTATATGACATGCACATGACATTTTTTTCTTTTTTCTTTTTTTTAGAATGCAATTTATCCTAGAAAATAAAACTAAACTAATTCATTCTAAGACTTTTTTTTTATTTTCTATGAAATTCAAAATTAGAAAAAAATGTGAAAATTATCTAACTAGATTAAGATTCTATTTAATTTTTATTAGGAATTAGATTGAACCAAATCCTAATTTAAACTAAAATATTATCTTAACCCAAATAATCCTAAAATGCAATCTATCTAAGAAAATACCTAAACTTATAATAAATTAAGAAAAATATTATCTAGAATTAAACTAAGTGCAATTTCACCCTAATATGCAATGACGTATAAAAGATGCCCTAATTCTACATGACATATGCATGATGATTTTTTGGTGTTTTTTTTTTTAATTTTCGAAATTAAAAAAAAAATGTCAAATAATTAAACATGCAATACGAGCTAATGAAACAAAATTCTAACATCCTAATTTTTTTATTTCGAAAATTCATGATAAATAAAATGCTTAGTCTGAATATGCAAATAACCCTAGAGCATGCAATATTCTAACTCAAGCATATTTCGAGATAAATAAAGCAATCAAGACAAGATAAACCATTCAAAAATATCATACATCGTTTAGATCAAGGGATAAAATTTCGCTACTAAAATCGATAAATTGATCTTAAGCCTTAAAAATCAAAATATCAATTTTATTCCCGCTTGATTAATTATTTCATCTAAAGCCTTATAGATGAAATAAAAAATCGGTGTGCGGTTGCGAATTAGGCAATAAACCTAACCGGAAATACACCTATCAATCGAATATGCATGTAAGATATTGAAAAGCATGTTTTAGGCAATAATATATCCAATTCAAATTTAGATAAGATACATACCTAATTTCACGAATGATATTACCAAATTTGAACAAGGATCACGGATTGCGGCCACGGACTAAGAAATCCCACGATGGATCTGGTTTGCCAGACGCTGACACCGAGCCGCTTCACGGGAAACGCCAAAAAACCTGCAAGAAAATTCGTCTTCGCGGCTGGGACAAGTACTACCAGATCTGTTAGTGGTGTTGGATCTGCGCAATGACGAACGGCGAAGGGTGGTGGTGCTTGCACGGCAACGTCGACGATAGCAAACGGCGACCGCCTCGACGATGATCGATGGACCTGCGAAACACAAACTTCGATGATGATTCTTGACCGAGTAGGCGAGTAGGCTCGATGGACGCCTCAAACTTGGCTGGAGCAAAAAAAAGAAAAGGACTTGCGATGCTTTCTATCTCCTTCAAGATCTCCACTTGACTTTCTCTTTCTTGGATCCAGATCACACTTTCTTCGTCTGGACTCCCACCACTTTTACAATTTTTATTCTTTATTTTCCTTTTTACCGTCGCGGACTCTCCACCGAGTGGACTTTCTTTTAAAGTTGATCGAGAGCAAATTTCTCCTGGCGGCAAAAAAGTGAAGCGCGGCTCAAATACTTGCTGGAAGTTGTCGGGACCTTGCCGAAAGTTGCTCACCGGCTTGGAATTGCTGGAGAGTCTGGTTTCGCTGCAAGGACTGACAAAACAAGCCAAAAATCACCGCTTCGCTTCGTCTCTCAGGGCATCGAGTTCCATTGTATTGATCTTTCGTTGACCTACAAAGAGAAAAAGAAACAAGAAAATTTTCCCTTTTTTACGTCTCCTCCCAGTGGAGGCGTGCAGATCCCAGAGAAAAGTTCCCCTCTCTATTTTTTATACATCTCTTAATGTGCCCACCTCCCCCTGCTCTCTCTGACTTTACATGTGCCTTGTGTTTTGTGAAGTTTTCTCTCTCAATTTGGCCGCTTCCTTGATAGAACTAGAGGATCGCGATGTCAAGGCAGCAGCTCGAGCAGGGCTTCACGGCGTCGTTGTCGACCAGGAGGCGCGGCAATGGTCACCGTCTCATGGTGCACGCGATGTGAAGCTCAGCCGTGGAGTTAGCAAGGTCGCAGCCACAAGGGGAATCAGCCACGTGATGCTGGGCCGAACGTTCCTCTCTCTCTCACGTCTGTTTTCTCTCTATATCGTGGCCGTATATTCAATGTATGGCCCCCTCGTGTCCGTGCACGAACAACACATTTTATAATGGAAGAACTTTAGATCTTTGTGGCATATTTTGTTTCCCATTTCGCTTGTGCATAATACCTCTAGATATACTCTTAAAATATATGCACATCGCGCAATATTCCCTTTTTTATTTTTCACATATTCTATCCAAAAATTTCTTTTCTACCCAAGAATATACCCATTGGTGTATATTACCTGAATATATGAAAAAAATCCTATCGGAATATGCTCACCGTCGGTCCAATGCTAAATGCAAAAAATGCAAACTAAAAATAAATGCGCCTAAACTATATGCTATACAATTAACTATTTTTTTTTTCAGGGATAAAATTAACCCCTAATTTTTTAATGCAATAAATGACTAAACGGGTCACCAAAATTTAGGTGTCAACATCTTGCTAGATTATAAAATTGAAATGGAACATGCCTTATTCAGTACCATAAGTTGGTATGCTCTATTCTCTAGTGCTTATCTCTAAGATGGCACATATCCGCTCTAACCTTCAACAATTAGGTAAAATCATTTTAACAAGAGAAATGAAATCGATGCATTGCCGAAATTAGATATGGACTACTTAGCTGCGGAATTCTCTGCAGCTAGCTTAGCTTTTGTTCTTTATATTTCGTCAAGTTTTGCTTTCGCAGAATCCACACTGAAGATCAGTTCCTTGCTATCAAGCATTCAAGTAACTACTCTGTTCAATGAATATAATTCTTTTGTTTTTAGTTTTTCGTCTGCAAGTATCATGTTATCAGTAAGCAGGTGATTGGAAAGTTTGCCTTTTGTTGCAAAGGTATCAGCATTAGATATCAAAAGTAAACCGCAATGGAAGTTTTGGTAACACATAACCTCACGATGCCCTCAGAACGGGGAGCATGGCTCCTAATTTTATCTGCTTACTGGCGCTTACGTGTAGGTGATAGGTTTTCCTGGTGTAGATCCTGCCTTAAGTTGAAACATCAGATAACGATGACCAGATGAAGCAACAAATGGCCCAACAACACTAAGGACTTAGTGTAAAGCCACGGGCACTAGGTACATCGACAGTGCTTGGGCGTGTAAAGCCACGCGCACAGGACAGCTCAGTCGCATTTTCATGATGGACACAGTTGAGCAATTGACTACCTCTGCTTTACTAGGTACATTGACAGTGCTCCAGCGAAAAATAAGGAAAGGTTGACACAGACTCAGCAATTATAAAAGGGAATTGACGAACTTGTCTCAATGATATATTTGTCAAACTAAACTCATACCTATGGAAAGAAAAATGAAACCATTCTTGTTTTAAGTGCATTACCAAATGATGATCTATGCTGAAGATATATGTGTCATGCTGTTATAAAGCACAACGGATCACAATATTGATGTTGAAAATGCACATGTTGAGATCTGGGTTAGATGCCTTTTAATCGAGGGCATATTATCCCCCTAATGTAAACACTACTCGTTCACCATTGATTTAAGAAATTATTTTACTCTCAAAAAGCATTGAAAAAAATATAGTAATGAATTAAGTTCAAAATAAACTCCTGCATCCAGTTTCCGATTGATAATGTACAGATTATTTACGTCATAATAAAAAAGTATAGTGCAATTTTTTATCAGCAACGCAAAAGAAAATTAATACGGTTTCTGGGTTCTTGAAACCAGAGTGGATTCATAGAAGAGAGTGCTCTGTAGTCCAATTGATTCATCATTTCATGTCACGATCTGAGATCCTCTTCATGGTGGAGCATCTTAACTAGAGTATTTACATTGAAGAAAGTGCTATGTAGTCCAATTGATTCATCGTTTCATGTAATGATCTGAGATCCTCTTCATGGTGGAGGTTTTTAACCAAGAGTGGATACACGGAAGAAAGTGCTATGTAGTCCAATTAATTCTTCATTTAATGTCATGATATGAGATCCTCTTCATGGTGGAGGATCTTGGTGTCTCTTCACTCATCTTTATTTAGAATGTATAAAACCGTTCACTTATATCGATTTATCATTGCTGACTAGTTTAATTCAATAGGCGGGGGGAAGTGTAGGGTCCCTCCAATTAACATTAGAGCAGTAAAAGGGGAATGATTTCAACCATCCATGGAAGATGGCATCACATGATTGTTGTTCCACTTGTATATATTCACACTAGCGATTTCTCTTTCAATCCAAGACTTCACATAGAGCAATAATTCATCACGGAAGAGATCAAAAGAAACTAAGCGGAGTCTCAAAATGATCGCACCCCGGATGTGAGCATATTTTTAGCATTTCCTCGTTATGCCTCGACCCTCGAACCATTTCTCAAAAAAATTATGATCCAGTGCACCGCAAACTTGGGCACAATGCACTTGAAATCACTATGAAGAGGTACAACTTGTGATGATCGGCTTCTGTTTTAATAATCCTCCTCCTCCTCCTCCTCCTCAATGATTTTGTGATTTCCTCCTCAATGATTTTGCGATCACCAAAATCATTCTCTCTATAAAATTTCACCTCCTCCTCCTCCATCCTTTGCAACTTAAATAAAACATTAAGCATGTTAAAATGATTTTGCGATCACCAAAATCATTCTCTATAAATTTTCATTCTCATAGAGGTGGGGGTGGCAATTCATTACCAAACTAAACTTGAATAAGTAGGAGATTAATTGAGAAAAATCGTACACGGCACGAGATAGCTAATTCTAAAACGATACAAATTGACACATTTTCACTATTATTTAATTAATCATTCTCTTTATAAATTTTCACGCTCATAGAGGTGGGGGACCAAACTAAACTTGAATAAGTAGGAGATTTATTGAGAAAAATCATACACGACACGAGATAGCTAATTCTAAAACGACACAAATTGACACATTTTCACTAATATTTAATTAGACTCCTCCTCCTTCCTTTGCAACTTAAATAAAGCATTAAGCATGTTCAAATGATTTTGTGATCACCAAAATCACTCTCTATAAATTTTCACGCTCATAGAGTGGGGGTGGCAATTCATTACCAAACTAAACTTGAATAAGTAGGAGATTTATTGAGAAAAATCGTACACGACACGATATAATTAATTCTAAAACAACACAAATTGACATATTTTCACTAATATTTAATTGGAAAAAGCTCTTTGCATTCACCGGTAAATGACACAAATAGTTAAGACTAGAATTGATGTTCCACTAGATAAGGACGTAAAGTCCCTTTCCACGGAAATGTGACTCAGGTTCAAATTCACTGCGGGACATGGAAAATAATGTGTGAGGAGTCACAGTACTGGACCTTTCTAAAATTTATGAACAAAAAGGTAGAACAAATTAGACATGGCAAAGTGGTATGAACGTGAGAAATAATGTGTGTCTCGTCAAATGCGGGGTCTTTTCCTCAAACAGCAGGGATGACTTGCTTGGAAAAGAGTTATGAATGCATACCAGAAGGAAGTCTTCAGGGTCTATGCAGCTTCTGGAAAGTATAGAAGGGATTTTGAGATAGGTTCAAGGTATGCCAAAGGTATGCCAGTCGATTGATTCAATATCACAAAGAAAAAGATTTATAATTAGAACTGTAATTAAACAAAAAGAACAAAAGGAACGAGAGAGAATCTGAGTCTTGCGATGCACCATCCTGAATGAGACAATTTTCTCCATGAAAGTGCAAGGCGGGGCAATTCACAGGGCAAGGCAAGTTGATATATCATATACCCTATCATACGAAGATTTAATTATAATATCATATACCCTATTATAATTTGTTACATATTTAATAGTAAAATAAAATAATCATATAGGTTATCAAGTAAATACAAACACCTTAATATGGATGGAATGAGACTTTTTATCATCAAAATAACTATTTTACCAACACAATTCTAACTCTAACCGAACTCTAACCGAGAGGTGATATTATGAAATATTTTATCACGTGCGAGGTAATTTATCATGATAATTTAGACTTCTCAGCTAGAGGGAATTTTCTCAGCGATGACTAAACTTCATCAAGGGGGAGGACGTAAAGATCCCTTTCCACAGCAGTGCAATTTGGGTTCAAATTCACTACAGGAATGTGGAAAATGATGGGTATGGAGCATCCAATGATTAGTGGCCTCAACATATCATAAACCTCTCGCAAATAGGCTTTGTTGACATTGAACGGTTATTGCCAATTGGTGCCCAAGCATGTCTTTTGGGCTTTTAGACTGGGAAAAAGGAGGGTGGAAATACTGGTAATCTGAATTGTAGCATTAGAAGACCATCTCAAGTTGTTGTCATAATTGCAAATAGATTTTCCCTTGAAGTGTATGGCAGGGCAACTCATGAGACAAGAACAGGAGTCCTCTTGCAGTTGCCACAGGCAATGTCCTTTTAACCACCACAGGCAACAAATGTTGATTGTCGACAAGTCACCTATCCTAGAGACGTTACTTGAGGAAGAAGGAGATGGAAAATGGACCACAGTTCCCCTTTGAAGTGTAGGGCAGGGCAATTCATGAGACAGGAACAGGAGTCCTTCGATGGCTACCATAAGCAATTTCATTTGAACCACTACTGGCAATAGATGTAGGCTGGCAACTGGTCATCCTTGTTGAAGAAGTCATCGGTGTAAGAAGGAGAAGGAAGAACAAAGAAATGATAACAATTAAAAGAAAAAGGAAAGACAAAAACAATTCAACCATTAAAATCAAAGGTCATAAAAGGAGGGTGGAAATACTGGTAATATGAATTATAGCATTAGAAGACCATCTCAAGCTGTTGTCATAATTGCAAACAGATTTTCCCTTGAATTGTGGGGCAGGGCAACTCATGAGATAGGAACAGGAGTCCTCCAGCAGTTGCCACAGGCAATGTCCTTTTAACCACCACAGGCAACAAATGTTGATTGTCGATAAGTCACCCATCGTGGAGACGTTACTTGAGGAAAAAGGAGATGGAAAATGGACCACAGTTTCCCCCTTGAAGTGTAGGGCTGGGCAATGCATGAGACAGGAACAAGAATCCTTCGGTGGCTGCCATAAGCAATTTCCATTGAACCACTACTGGCAACAGATGTAGGATGGCGACTGGTCATCCTTGTTGAAGAAGTCATCGGTGCAAGAAGGAGAAGGAAGAACAAAGAAATGATAACAATTAATAGAAAAAGGAAAGACAAAAACACGTCAACCATTAAAATCAAAGGTAATAAAAGGAGGGTGGAAATACTAGTAATATGAATTATAGCATTAGAAGACCATCTCAAGCTGTTGTCATAATTGCAAACAGATTTTCCCTTGAAGTGTGGGGCAGGGCAACTCATGGGAGTCCTCCAGCAGTTGCCACAAGCAATGTCCTTTTAACCACCATAGGCAACAAATGTTGATTGTCGACAAGTCACCCATCCTGGAGACGTTACTTAAGGAAGAAGGAGATGGAAAATGGACCGCAGTTTCCTCCTTGAAGTGTAGGGCAGGGCAATTCATGAGACATGAACAAGAGTCCTTTGGTGGCTGCCATAAGCAATTTCCTTTGAATCACTACTGGCAACAGATGTAGGTTGGCGACTAGTCATCCTTGTTGAAGAAGTCATCGGTGGAAGAAGGAGAAGGAAGAACAAAGAAATGATAACAATTAAAAGAAAAAGGAAAGACAAAAACACGTCAACCATTAAAATCAAAGGTAATGAAAGGAGGGTGGAAATACTAGTAATATGAATTATAGCATTAGAAGACCATCTCAAGCTGTTGTCATAATTGCAAATAGATTTTCCCTTGAAGTGTAGGGCAGGGCAACTCATGAGAGAGGAACAGGAGTCCTCCAGCAGTTGCCACAAGCAATGTCCTTTTAACCACCACAGGCAACAAATGTTGATTGTCGACAAGTCACCCATCCTGGAGACATTACTTAAGGAAGAATGAGATGGAAAATGGACCACAGTTTCCTCCTTGAAGTGTAGGGCAGGGCAATTCATGAGACATGAACAGGAGTCCTTCGGTGGCTGCCATAAGCAATTTCCTTTGAACCACTACTGGCAATAGATGTAGGCTGGCGACTGGTCATCCTTGTTGAAGAAGTCATCGGTGGAAGAAGGAGAAAGAAGAACAAAGAAATGATAACAATTAAAAGAAAAAGGAAAGACAAAAACACGTCAACCATTAAAATCAAAGGTAATGAAAGGAGGGTGGAAATATTAGTAATATGAATTATAGCATTAGAAGACCATCTCAAGCTGTTGTCATAATTGCAAATAGATTTTCCCTTGAAGTGTGGGGTAGGGCAACTCATGAGACAGGAACAGGAGTCCTCCAACAGTTGCCACAGGCAATGTCCTTTTAACCACCACAGGCAACAAATGTTGATTATCGACAAGTCACCCATCCTGGAGACATTACTTAAGGAAGAATGAGATGGAAAATGGACCACAGTTTCCTCCTTGAAGTGTAGGGCAGGGCAATTCATGAGACATGAACAGGAGTCCTTCGGTGGCTGCCATAAGCAATTTCCTTTGAACCACTACTGGCAATAGATGTAGGATGGCGACTGGTCATCCTTGTTGAAGAAGTCATCGGTGGAAGAAGGAGAAAGAAGAACAAAGAAATGATAACAATTAAAAGAAAAAGGAAAGTCAAAAACACGTCAACCATTAAAATCAAAGGTAATGAAAGGAGGGTGGAAATATTAGTAATATGAATTATAGCATTAGAAGACCATCTCAAGCTGTTGTCATAATTGCAAACAAATTTTCCCTTGAAGTGTGAGGCAGGGCAACTCATGAGACAGGAACAGGAGTCCTCCTGCAGTTGCCACAGGCAATGTCTTTTTAACCACCACAGGCAACAAATGTTGATTGTCGACAAGTCACCCATCCTAGAGACGTTACTTGAGGAAGAAGGAGATGGAAAATGGACCACAGTTTCCCCCTTGAAGTGTAGGGCAGGGCAATTCATGAGACAGGAACAGGAGTCCTTCGATGGCTGCCATAAGCAATTTCCTTTGAACCACTACTGGCAATAGATGTAGGCTGGCAACTGGTCATCCTTGTTGAAGAAGTCATCGGTGGAAGAAGGAGAAGGAAGAACAAAGAAATGATAACAATTAAAAGAAAAAGGAAAGACAAAAACACGTCAACCATTAAAATCAAAGGTAATAAAAGGAGGGTGGAAATACTGGTAATATGAATTATAGCATTAGAAGACCATCTCAAGCTGTTGTCATAATTGCAAACAGATTTTCCCTTGAAGTGTGGGGCAGGGCAACTCATGAGACAGGAACAGGAGTCCTCTTGCAGTTGCCACATGCAATGTCCTTTTAACCACCACAGGCAACAAATGTTGATTGTCGACAAGTCACCCATCCTGGAGACGTTACTTGAGGAAGAAGGAAATGGAAAATGGACCACGGTTTCCCCCTTGAAGTGTAGGGCAGGGCAATTCACCAGACATGAACAGGAGTCCTTCGGTGGCTGCCATAAGCAATTTCCTTTGAACTACTACTGGCAATAGATGTAGGCTGGCGATTGGTCATCCTTGTTGAAGAAGTCATAGGTGGAAGAAGGAGAAGGAAGAACAAAGAAATGATAACAATTAAAGAAAAAGGAAAGACAAAAACACGTCAACCATTAAAATCAAAGGTAATAATATGGTCCCCCCCCGAGGGGGAAATGGAATAAAAATATAAATGTAACTATACCTTTCAGATTAAAAGAATATCCGGCACTATATCTACATACATTCACCGACTAATTAGAGACGATGGGACATAATAATCAAAATACTATCATTTAAAGGGTATTATGCACCAATCTTTGACCAATTGAAAATCAATAGCGTTCAATGACATCCTACATATAACTTCCTTGGAAAAGAGATATGAATGCATAGCAAAAAGAAGTCTTTAGGGTCTACACAACCTCTATAAAAGCTCTCTGTGAGGCTTCAATGTATAGTTCAAGCTGCTCAACCAATACATATCACCTCACTCATTCCTTCTTGCCGTCCCTTGGCATCATGCTCTTAAAAATGAGACATTCACTTCTCAATTGTGCACAACTTCGTTGTTCTTGGCTTCTTTTCGCTGCCATTCTTGTGCTATGCTTCAGTGTAGTCATTTCTGCTACTAACGATACAGACAAGTTTGCATTGCTTGCATTCAAGGTTGAAATAACTAATGACCCTTTTGGGCGGCTTAACTCATGGAACGACAGCACTGATTTATGTCGATGGTATGGGGTTACATGCAATCGTCAACACCACAGAGTCATAGTACTAGACCTCCATTCCCAAGGACTCTCGGGATCCATCTCACCCCATATTGGGAACCTCAGCTTCTTAAGAAAACTGTGTCTCCAAAACAATAGCTTCAGCCTTGAAATCCCTACACAAATTGGCCAGCTGCATCAGCTCCAAATGTTGAATTTATCCCAAAATTCATTGACAGGCGAGATTTCTAAGAATATATCAGCTTGCTTGAACCTCGTATTTCTCCACCTTGAGTACAATCAGTTGGTCGGAGGAATTCCAGCAGAGCTAGGCTCCTTGTCAAATCTTCGATTCGTCAACTTTGCTGCGAACCAATTAACCGGCAACATCCCTTCTTCGATAGGGAACTTGTCATCTCTAGAGGCTTTTTATTGTTATCAAAATGGTCTGAGTGGGATTATTCCCCAATCTCTAGGTCGTCTCAACAAACTAAAGGTGCTCACCTTGGGAAGTAATGGGCTTTCAGGTACCATTCCACCTTCAATCTTCAACTTGTCTTCATTGACTGAAATCGACCTAAGAGCGAACCAGATTCGTGGCAATCTTCCTGAAGATATAGGATTCACTCTCCCAAACCTTCAAGTTTTGACCATTGCTTCTAACCAGTTCGCTGGATCAATTCCTCTGTCGATATCCAATGCCACAAATCTAACACATCTCGACCTTGGAGGCAATGAGCTAGTGGGGAAAGTCCCTTCGTTGGCGAATCTCCATAACCTTCTGAAAGTTACCTTATACACCAATTATCTCGGGACTGGAGGGTTCGATGCAAATGAACTGAGCTTCCTTTGCACACTAACAAATGCCGCTAATTTGATGATATTAGTGATGCACGGAAATAGATTTGGTGGGACACTCCCTGCATGCATTGGTAATTTCTCCTCTACTTTTATAGCCCTGCGACTAGGCCAGAATCTAATTTCGGGTGAGATTCCGAGAGAGATTGGTAATCTTGTTAGCTTGCAGGGATTACGGATGGACGATAACCTTATTTCGGGTCCAATCCCATCAGATTTAGGAAAACTTTCCCATCTTGCAAAATTAATCTTGTCAAACAACAATCTGTTCGGCATAATACCATCCTCTTTGCAAAATCTGCAGATGTTGTTATTTTTAAATCTTTCTAATAACAATCTCAGTGGCCCCGTTATATCTCCCGTGGTTGGGAACCTCATCTATTTGGATTTATCTCAGAACCATCTGAGTGGAGTCCTTCCGATGGAAATTAGGAACTTAAAACATTTGGATACTTTGGATGTCTCAAGAAATATTTTGGAGAGTGAAATCCCAAGCAGTCTAGGCAATTGTGATGGACTCACGGTATTAAGATTGCAAGATAACCTCTTCCATGGACCCATTCCTCAATCAATTAGCTCATTAAGAAACATTGAGGAATTAGATCTTTCCGTCAACAATTTCTATGGGGAAATTCCACAGTTCTTAGAGAAGTTTCAGTTTTTGGAAAAGCTGAATTTATCTTACAATCATTTTGAAGGCATGCTACCAACTGGAGGAGTTTTTGGGAATGTGAGTGCGACTTTTGTTGCCGGAAATGAAAAGCTCTGTGGAGGAATGCCTATCTTTGAGCTTCCCAAGTGTGTTTCTCAAAACTCCAAAAGTAGAGGGCGAGTCCATAAGTTGAAACTTACCATTGCTATTGTTTTTGGTCTTCTCGGAATAACTCTCGTTGTCACTTTCCTACGTCTGCGTGGGTTGAAGCAGAGAAGAAATGAGCCAATTTCAAGCTCCTTAAATGATTCGTTGTTTACTCTATCTTATGGAACTCTCCTAAAAGCGACCGATGGTTTTTCTTCAACTAATTTGATTGGGGTCGGAAGTTTTGGGTCTGTCTACAAAGGGCTGCTCCAAGAGAATGGAAATGTCATTGCGGTGAAAGTGCTTAATTTAACGCGGCATGGTGCACTCAAGAGCTTCAAAGCTGAGTGCGAAGCATTAAAGAGTATAAAACACAGAAATCTCTTGAAAGTCTTGACAGCGTGTTCAAGCATTGATTATAAGGGTGATGAGTTTAAGGCTTTAGTTTATGAGTTCATGATCAATGGCAGCCTAGAAGAGTGGCTGCACCCAAATCCAGCTCCAAATGATGCGGATGGGCACTCGAAGAAATTGAGTCTCCTCCAAAGGATAAACATTTCCATAGATGTTGCTTTTGCATTAGATTATCTCCACAATCAATGCGAAAGCCCAATTATTCATTGTGATCTAAAGCCAAGCAATGTCCTTCTAGATGCTGACATGGTTGGACATGTTGGCGACTTTGGGTTGATGAAGATTGTCCTTGAATCCATGTCTGACACTAGAGCAAGTATGAGCTCTGTTGGTTTAAAAGGAACAATTGGTTATACCGCTCCTGGTAAACATCTCCCCCTTAGACTTTCATTATCAACTTGTCCTCATAGAGACTAGTGCTTTTTTTTTTATCCTTTCTTCAAGAAACTATTTTGTGAATTCAAATTCTTCTTTTTGACATTTCTTACGCCACGGCACATGTAAACTGCAGAATATGCTAACGGAAGCCAAGTCTCAAGAGAAGGTGATGTCTACAGTTACGGCGTTCTCTTATTAGAGATGTTCACGGGATTAAGTCCCACTAGCGACATGTTCAGAGATAATTTGAGTCTTCATAATTATGTTGACAAGGCTCTGCCCCTACAAGCTAAGGAGATTACCGATCCCGTGCTGTTTCACGAAGGAGAGAGCCACAAATGTTCCCAAGATTTGCCTCGCGAAAGAAACTGCATACTTCAGGAATGTCTGGAAACAGTATATTATATTGGACTCGCTTGCTCTATGGAGGAGCCTCGAAGACGCATGAGCATCGACAAAGTCGCAACCCAGCTACACTCGATCAAGAAGAAACTTTTTGCAGTTTCTTTACTTGGATAGATGAGTCACGTATAGATGACATCAAAAGTAGTATGTTCTTCATTTCCTATAATAAATCTCTCTAGTGCTATTTGCGAATGAAAAGGAAAGGACGAATGTCCAACGTTCCTAATTTCCCTCTGAATCGGAGAGAGTATCTACCCGACATTCCAACTTTAAGCCATCAATTCACACATCACAATCGGAGAGAGTATCTACCCCTAAAGAACTAAGATGCAATGGGTTTTATATAACTACGGCGTCCCTCCAATTAACAAATTCTGATATTTGGGGTGAATCTTCAAACATCACATTTGAGCAAAAATCTCGTTTTAGTCCTGACCAAAATAGCAACGGTTTGCATCAAAGGCTGATTCTCAAAGCTTGAAGTTTTGGGACTTGAATGGTCTTGTTGCCAACCGCTTCTATATAATTGTTGTTTTGTCTGCGTTTCTAGTCCATTATCCAGAGGCGATTGAAACGTCATTATGCAGCCTTTTCTCGAGGACTTACTAACCTTGTTATGTTTGGAAGGTATCCCGGCTCAATATGGTCACCATGTATGGATGTTCCAATGGAGCAGCCAGTTGTTTGGTTGCGCAGTCGATCTCCATTTTTCATTATTTTTATTCCTTTTCTTTCACCATTTTATTATATTGATGCCGATTCCTCTTCAGCGACTAGTCATTCCAATTTGGTATCACATTACTAGGCTAGCTAGTAGTTAATGCTTCGTTTGTTTCGCGGAAAATAATTTTTGAGAAAATATTTTCTGGATTTTCCGGTGTTCATTTCACGGAAAATTGAATTTTTTAGAGAAAATATTTTTCACGAAAGGGAAAAAGTCTTTTAAATTGGGAGAAAATATTTTTCATTTTTAAAAAATGGAAAACATTTTCCTCACTTGATCTCTCTTATCTCACATCTCTACAAATCCTCACTTCCTCCTCCCCTTTCTTCTTCTTCTTTTCTTTTTTTATTCGAATTATTTTTTAATTTTCTTTTTCTTTTTTAATTCAAATTATTTTTAATTTCCTTTTTCTTTTCTATTGCTTGTTTTTTCTTTTCTTTTCTTTGTTTCTCATCTTCTTTCTTGGCTAGTCGTCGGCCGTCACCAGGTGAACCTCAAGCTTGCGCTCGTCGATTTGGCGAGCCTCGAGCTTGACGCTCGCTCTTGCTAATCTAGTGAGTGGAAAATATTTTCCTTACCGAACACCAGAAAATATTTTCAAAAATATTTTCAGGTTTTAACCGAACACCATAAAATATTATCATTTTCTTGGAAAACGACTTATGGAAAAATATTTTCCGGAAATGGTCCATTTTTCACGAAACAAACGGACCCTAAAACTTAAAAGTATCTGGTGTTCTGGCTACTTCTTTTCCTGTTCATACACAACCATCTAACTCAATCTTGTACTCCTGTCTGCAGGCGCACTTCACGAGCTGTGATATTCCCTGTTATAAGCAGATAAACAAGTGATTCCGGCAATACATATAAATAAGGGTATTAAGAAAATTTCTAAACAGAAGGGTCTGTTACATAATTATTCGTTTGAGTTGAGACAGCTTATATGGAAGAACAGTAAAATTCAGAGAAAACTAGACACTCTAGAAAAACGATCTCCTAGTTCTGGAAGATAACAGAGGTTGGAAGTGGAGTGAAACCAATCCCGCTTTATGTGTACACTCCCCAGTCAACAGCACATTGTTGAAATATGATATTGTTAACATCCATTTCACTCAATTTAAAAAAAAAAATGAAAATCACAGTTTTGGAATAATTTTACCCTCAGTTTCTCGATTTGATTCCGCAGAGACTGCTGGAACTCCGTTTCCCCAACGAGATCTGCTAATAGAACTTTTTGTTCCTTTCCAAGGTCTTAATATCCATTGCCCTTAGCTCTTCCTGCATCGTACCACAGCAAACAAAGATGCCGAGTCTTAATTACAACCAAGTGCAATCAACACAGTCCTCGACCTGTACTTCAAGGATCCATTTTAGAACCAAGTTCAGCAGATAAGCCAAATCACATAATAGAACTTCAAGTTACCTATATCTGTAATGATTTGGTTCATTAAAACCAAATGCAGACATTCTACATCAGTATTGCGTGAACTACAAGTATTATGGTGATTGAGTATAACATATACTTGACAAAACCTATTGCCTTGATACTCACCTGGAACTCATTTGACTGGCTTTTCAGTTGCTCAATTTGCTGCTTCATCTGCAATAATAGGCATTGCACTAGCACCATTAGCATTCATGAAGAAATGATGATAAGCTGTAAATCTAAGATATTAGCACCTAATTTTTAGTTGCCTCTTAACTACTTTACTTCTAGTGATTAAAAATTATACATCACACTCATGCCAAATGGCGAAATTAACAGATAATGATGGAGGCATAAGTACCAAATCAAAGCTAAAACCCTCCCCCCCCCAGAGGTATCAGTTTAGTCGATTAGGCATGTAATTTGAATCGACCTGCTCCATGGCAGTTTTCTGCCAGATTATAAAATTGGAATGGAATGTGCTTCATTCAGGACCATGAGTTGGCATGCTCTATTTTCTAGCGCTTATCTCCCAAGATGAGCAGTGTGGTGCATATAATCACATATCCACTCTAAGCTTTGACAATTAGTGAAAATCATTTTAATAAGAGAAGTGAAATCAATACATTGTGAAATTTAGATATGGACTTTGAAATTTAGATATGGACTTAACTGCAGAATTTTCTACAGCTAGCTTAGCTTTTGCTCTTTCGATCTCGTCAAGTTTTTCTGTCGCAGAATCCACACTGAAGATCAGTTCCTTGCTTGCTCCCTTGTCCTGTCAGTTCAAGCATTAAAAATTTAAGTAACTACGCTGTTCAATGAACATAATTCTTTAGTTTTTAGTTTTTTGTATGTAAGTACCATGTTATCAATAAGGAGGTGATTGGAAAGTTTGCCTCTTGCTGCAATGGTATCAGCACTAGCTATCAAAAGTAAACCGCAATGGAAGTTTTTGTAACACATAACCTCACGGTGCACAGTACAGGGAGCATGGCTTCCAATTTTATCTGCTTACTGGCGCTTATATGCAAGTGATATGTTTTCCTGGTGTAGATCCTGCCTTAAGTTGAAACATCAGATTGCGATGACCAGATGAAGCAACAAACGGCCTGACAACACTTGACAGTGCTCCAGCATAAAATAAGGAAAGGTTGACAGAGACTCAGCAGTTATTAAAGGGAACTGGCTAACATATTTCAATAATATATTTGTCAAACTAAACTCATACCAAAGCAAAGAAAAATGAAACCATTCTTGTTTTAAGTGTATGGCAAAATGATGATCTATGCTGAAGAAATAGGTGTCGAACTGTTAAAAAGCACAATAGATCATGACGACATAAAAATAAAAACCCCAAAGAAGATCACATATATGGTCTAATAGGTCAAACTTGAAAAGGCTAAATACCCATACCTCCAGCTGTAACCTTTTCTTCATCCAATGTTTCCTCGACCTGCCAATATTCTGGTTAGCAAAGCAATGCTATGGTCTAATGAGCTTATTACTAACCATTTGGCTGCAAGGTAATAGCCAAGGCAGACATAAGAGAATTGAAGGTGGTTAACAGACTCTTTCCGAGAGGCGAACCATAATATAATTAATATTAGAGGTCCCATCATAAATTCAGCCTTCAGTTCACAAAATAAAAAATGTTCGGCCTTTCCAAGATCAATATTGAGGAACTACAAGAGGGAAAAAAGTGACTGAAGTAATGCAAACCAAGATGTTTGTACGTGTTTGTGAGCGAGTGAATTTAAAAGTACATATATGGTAGGAGCACAACAAAGGATGATCCTCCTCGATATGACAAATTAAAAATCCGAAGGTAACAGCAAGTCCAAAAGAAGAATAAACAAAGAGGAGTACCAAGTTACGCACTCCTGTGTCTGGGCTTGGCATGCGACAGTTAAGCCATCCCTAAAAGAACAGGATAAAAAAACTGTCAGCTTGGTGGACATTCTGAAGTTGAGAGGTCAAAACTTGAGAAATCTTACTTGTAGCTTCTGGAATTTGACATCTATATCCTCAGCAACCTTGGCATAGTAAGTGCTGAAAGTCCAAGAAATTCAGTGAAGAGGTGAAGAACACAGGATCTTTTTGGGTTCAAGGACACAACAAACTTAGATACTTGAGAACAGGCTAGTAACCTTTTCTCAACAAGTTTGGCCTATAAGCTTACTCCTTGGTGGACTAGCTCCAAAGTCTGCACAGAACTCCAACAAATATTCATGGTAAGATAAAATTACCCAAGTTTTCTTTATTAAGCATAATCGATCATGTGGAAAGCCTCACACTCCAGCATATATATCACCGTCCACCATATCAGATCCAACTCAATTTCCTTAAATATATATAATAAAAACAAGGTTGCACGGTACAGAAATCTAACACAATTGACTTTAAAAGTGTCAAAATCAAAATTACATATGCTCTGCCAGTTCTACATGGACAAACTTGAAAATCAACACAGAAATGATTGAAAAATTACCTATCTTCACACATTTGGATAATTCCTATTTATTAGCTGCTTCAACAGCCAAGTATTAAAGCAAATAGCACTTTAGTACATGAAATTTATCTCCAGGGAAACTCTGAAAAGGCTCCAGAAAAAAGATATTTATGCATTTCATCACTGGTCTGACTGCCTTTTAGGATCTCAGCTCATATCAGATAAATGTCTATGTCTGGTAAATTGAAAGACAATTTGAAACCTTTCCAACTTCCTCACCATCCTCACATTCTGCTACTGACCCAAATCTAAAATTCATGTTGACATTAGAGTTCTGCTTGACATCCCAAGCTATGTACTAGCCATCCAAAGCAGCCAAACTGTAATCTTGAAACTATTCTCTGTAAGCTATATATCAACCTTTGGTGGTATATTAGTTTCTAATACAATGTCTAACTCTCCAGAATTATTTTGAGATGTATGATCGTCTCCATTCCCACAACATATTACAGTGCTTTTATGCACTAACCTGATTATCAGAAGAGCCATTACACAAAAAATAATCGCTGCAAACAATAGAGTTCAATGCTTCTCTTTATCTGGTATCTTTCTATCTCGGAGTGGACTAAGGCCTGAACTTTAAGTCACAGATTTTCTTTAAGATATCATGAAGCTAGCAGCTTGAACAAATTATTCACATCAACACAAGCGAAAGACCAATAAACTAATAGAGAGACATATATTTGAGGAAGGACGTAGCATACTATTTCTGTTGAATTGGATGCTAAGTTGAATTTCAATGTGATAGAATGGTGCAAAAGATTTTTCCAAGTTCCACACATTACATCTCAAGTTCCACACATTACATCTCAGCGTAAGATTTATCTCTGGAGTTAATAGTAAGGCAGGTAGAATAGCATCTTATCACAGGATCTCCGTGAAGGACAGATATTACAGTTCAGCATATCAGATACAAGACTGAAGATCACTTCCTTTTTCAGAACCCAACAGGTGATTGTGTTCTTCTTTTCCTCTCTTTTGGTGAAGTTCATCTAACTCATCACTATTAATTAAATTACACATATTTAAATAAGGAGGAGCTCTACCTGCGTCAGTGTGCGACAATCAGCTTCCAAAGAAGTGACCTTTTTCTGTTTGTCCAATTTCTGAGAGCATATTTGACCTTTTGCAGTCATCATCTGCTCTGTTCCTTCTTTAAGCTTCTGAATTTCAGATTTTGCTGGACAAACAACGTTTTTAAAAAGAAAAGGAAGTTAAGTCCTCAAAGAAAAGGAAAAGATTGTTTGCTTTTAACAAGTCTATACAGTAGCTTGCACAACAAAATCACCCGAAAGCGGTCATGATTGAAACAAGAGGATAAAAAGATTTTGGCCAAACTAACAATAACTTGCACGAATTGATTGGGTAAATACTTCCAAGGAGATGTAGAAGAAGAGTAAAGCTTAAATTTAAATAGTTACTGTAATTATCACACACGAGGTGAATAAGAATCACGCAGCTCTCAAATCCCTACAACAAGGTCCACATAACCCATCAACTGATAGGGACAAGGAGAACAAACACCAGCTCATGGTTGGAAAGATGCTCTCTGAAACAAACAGAAATATCAATTATGGGTTGCAAAGATGCTCTCTGAAACAAACAGAAATATCAATTATGAGTTGGAAAGATGCTCTCTGAAACAACCAGAAATATCAATTATACGCATCATATATTGGGTTTTCTCATGTACAAATAGACCTAACAAGCATGCGCCTCTTTAATTAAACATCATTCAGCTACAACTTCGCTAATAAAGCATCATCATGATTCAACTTAACATAATCTTCATCCTATATGTAAATTTAAAATGATAATCAACGCTAATTTGATAAAAGACTGACATAATCTTCATCCTATACTAGCCAGGAACGACTAATATTGAGAGTTAAAATAATGTAAGCTTAACTAAAAAGCATTCACTCATGAAAAGCTTTGCATGAATCTCGCTTGAATTTAAATATCCAATGCTAATATAGGCAATGAATTTAGAGAAATCATTGCATACTATACTGAACTCTTGCAGAAAGTTATTGCGGTTTTTAGTATGTAGTCCACATGTAGATTAGCAAAAGTGTAGATCGGGTAATACATATGTTCACAAATACATCTATCATGTGCGCCTGAGCGTGGTCATGTGTGTAAGAGAAAGTAGCATATGAGAGAGATAAACTGAACCGGAAGTGAGGTGGCTTTCCAGAGATTGAATGGTAGTAATCTGCATCTGCTCTTCGACTGAGATCTTGGCCGCCAGATCCTCCACATCTTTCAATTCACAATTGCAACTCAGCAACATTTATCTACAGAAGGTGTACATGTTTTACTTTCAGAGAACGACAGGTATAGAAGTACCATTCATTCGATATCGCAGTACACTGCAAGTATTCCTACATCTTCAAACTGTAAAGACATTCATATCACTTGCCATTCCATGCGCAAAAGCGGAAAATCATCAAACAAAGGCGCTTTTCCCTTAAAAATTTCTGTGCGGCAATACTGCGTCGTAAAACTCAAATCTAGCGAAAGCAAGGGCTTAAATTCCCGATTATGAGCCAGCATCTCCAACTCCGTCAACAGAGCCCCGAGCTAAGACAGACCGAGTAAGAACTGGACATTCATCGGAACCCTCTGCATCACGCGACATTGACGATGAGAAGCTCTAGCGCAGTGATGAACGCAACCACCTAATCACGCAACAAGATCACAGGAACGCGTCGTTCAGCCGTAACCGCCAGACGACCGAACGAAGCGCGCTCAGGTTCTCGAAAGAGGCGGAGCTAAGTACAGAGACGCGCTGGCGATCGCGCTGGGCCGGCGCCAGCGACGGTGCTGTGAGCTCGCGATCGCGGCGATCCCTGGACGACGACCAAGAGCGAGAGAAGCACCTGATGAGGGAGACGACCGAGCGGCTTGGCATCGGCGAGACGGCAACCGGAGAGAGAGAGAGAGAGAGGTGGAGGCGGGTGGGGAGTGGAGCTGGAGCAGACGATGGGAGGATCGGACGTCAGGAACCTGCTTTAACATTGGGCGCCAAAGAGCCGGCGATTTCTAGCCTAACCGTCGTCCCTCATGCCCGCCTTAATGGAAAGCAGAAAAAAAAAAAATTAAAAAATAATGAAGGAATAAAATGACGCTGATGCCCTTCAATAAATACACGTGCCCAACTCTTTTCTGAACGGTGCTTCACACACCGTCTAGAATCCGGTATTAGACACCGACCAAAATAAATAAATAAATAAATCGGGTATTAGACATTGTGCGAAGCACGCACGTGTCTAACTAGTAGGAAGCAAACTTTGGATAGAGACTTTCAGCAGTAGTCTGTGCCTAGTCTGGATACGTTCTTTATTTTAACGTGTTGATATCCACACGTTGTGTGCCCCCAATCAAAAAGAAAGTTTTTCTTTCACTATCTTAGGGAATACCCTCAAATTTTACGTTTTAGAGTTTAGACAAAACAGTTTTAGGACATATTTAGGACTAATCATACTCAAATATTCACTTAACTTGATTCTTTGGGCCCTTTTCCTCGAGAATTAAAAATGGTGGAAAGAAATGATCGGTATCGATGATCTTTGAGTGACTATCAGAATTCTATACCTCCGATAACATATTTAGTTTGAATCACGAAAACTACTCATTTTGAGCAAGTCTCTTTCGTTGCCGCCTTCTTATTGTAATTCTAGTCGGAGTAAAGCTTTTTTGTTGGGGGGATACAATGAAGGAGACGAAGATCCAAAAAATAAAGAGATGTAGATTAAGAAATTCTTAAAGAGGCGACTTCTAAAATTCTTTACAATTAATCTTCCATAACTAGTAGATTTTGTGGTAGAATGCGTCCTTTTCTTTTGCCATGAGATCAACAAATAGATTTGCTTGTCTGAATATGTGCTCCATCCTATATTGAGGAAAGCTCTTCAAGAGAGCCCTTGAATTTAAGCTTCGTAATAGATTTGGAGTTGAACGCCTTTCTAAAAAGTAATAGCTTTTATTATTTACAAGAATGATAATTATTTTCGTCGTGCACAAATATGTTTTGACGTAAATTACCTTAAGACTTCCAAGATTTTCAAAGAAAAGTTGTCTTCAATGAGTTTAGGGACTTACGATGGATTCAAGTAGGATGGCCATTTAAGCTTCATTTCTTGAGTTTTGAAACTTCTTCTACAATTCCTTACCACATTCATATTTATGCGATGGTAATTACAAATTCTTTTTATCAGGATAGAAAATCGACAAGTATATTTTTTTCTAGCAATATGTTTATTTTCAAAAGAATATTTTGAGAATCATTTTACTCATCTAAAAGTGAGGATGAGGTATCCACTTTTACTTGAATTTTGGCATATGAGAAAAAGAGGACATATTTATCTCCATGAGGAAATGATGTCCTATAAGATAGAATTTAAATTTCTTGATTAATTATTACAAGTCATTTATTTTTCACAAAATAAACAGGGCATTAAGATATGAAAGTTGTAAGGACAGTTGCATAATAATTTGTGCATTAGATTCAATGTGAGTGTGAGAGCAATACCGTTATAAAAGCCAAGCTAAACAAGGTCACACGACTTCAAGCGAGGTTGTCCAATGGCAGCTAACCTCCACTAAAAAATATTTAAAACTTCAAATAATAACTTTACAAAATGTAGTTTTTATCAAACAGCATTTAAACTCAAAGTTATTTTCCAATGCACTTTAAAATTACAATTTACCAATCACTATTTGCATTTCAAAAAACTCATTTATTCTAAAGGTATTTGCATTTTCACATAACATATCCCCAAGCTGAACCAAATGACGCCATTGTTCACCAAATCCAAGACCCATTATTTGGTATTTACTCCACTAGGATCCCTCCTAGGATCCAATACTTTTGTGTCGAAGTCCCCATTGTCTAAAATTTTTTCTCACTTTAACCTATTGTCTTTGACAGCTTCCTTGACGGTGCAAGTCGCTTTGATGGCCATCTCGAGGTCGATGGGTGACTTTAGCCGATTAAAATCGCAGAATTCAAGTGACTATCTTAGTTCTAACATTCAAGTTATTGTTATGCTAAATTTCACTCGAGCCAGAGGATTGCCAAATTGGTTTTCAACGGGGGGAAAGACGTACTTCCGCTGCTTCCTCTTCTCGTGCTTGAACGTTTGTTCCATCAACGCCGGTTGGAAGAACCAAATTGGTCTGAACAAAAAAGCACGTGATCAAATTAACTAATCATAGTCAATTTTTAAGGACCGAATTGAATAATGACCAAGAATTCGAGGAGCGCGTTGATAATATTGCCAAGGATAAGATAAACAATACGCAAAGGGAAGACGTGTCTATATACATGGAGTAGAACTGACAGCTCCGGGGAAACACAGGTTCCTCAAGATCGAAAGCAAACGCGTCCGCAAGATAGCTAGCTAGCTATCCATCGAGCGAGCGAGCGAGCGAGCGAGCTCGCGATTCGAAGAGAGATTGCAGCGGCGAATCTTCTGCGCAACCGAAATTCGATTCGAGGGCTGGGTTCGAGCTTCACATTCGATCCTGAATCTCGAGGGATCGGGGAGTAGATGACGATGAGGATCCCGGGAAGTGGGCTGATGCCTTGGTTGCACGGCAAGGTCGTCGAACCCCTTCTCCAGATCCTCCGCAAGTACTCTCTCTTTCTCCCTCCCGAGCTCTTTCGAGTGACTGCGCGGCTTCTCTGTACTCGCCCGTGGTTACTCGGCGCGATTTCCTTTTCGTCCGTCCGTCCTGGAGACCGAATGTTTGGTGTCGTTTCGTTTCGTTCGCTTCGTCGAAGCCGGCACGCGAATTGTTGGTTTTTAACGTGGGGGTTTGGATCTATGGGATTTCCTGCGTCGATTGAAACATGAGATTTAGATCTCCACTGTCATTGCGATGCTTCGGTTGCCGAGTTCGAACGTCTAGGACATGCTGTTCCGATCCTGGGTCCTTTTCGTGTTGCATTTGTTGCGTGTGAAAACGTTCTTCTGAGGAAGAATGATTACCGTAATCGAGGGTGACAGAGGATTGACGTTTCTTCTGAAATTTTGAACTCTCAGGGGCGCAGAACCAAAGCAGCTGGCATTTTCTGCGGCTCTTGGCATTACGCTCGGCGTGTTTCCCATTTGTGGTATGTTTTTCTTCTCACCTTTAGACAATGGACTAATACTTGCAAAACCAACATGCTGCATTTGGCACCCATTTGAGCTGGCTTGATAGTTTTCAGTCCCGCTACCCAGTTCTGGATTTGTGCTTTGGGAGCTTTAAGTTCAAGATTTACCTCCTTACTTATTAATTCATCCTACTAAAAGCTTGGTGGTACTCTAATAAGAGTCTTGACATTTACTTGGTAGAAATATGTCAAGCTGCCATTGCGTCATCCCCATTTAGGAGCAGGCCATACAAGTCTGGCACTAATTCCGCAGTTGAAGAAAGAGCAATGAACTCATTGTTTGTTCACTTTCATAGGCGGTTCTACCAAAAGAGGAACTAGCTGCTTTATGATAGAACATTGTACTGCATCAAGATTTTCAAATGCAAGTTGATGGGCTCATTTTATTTTGAACAGGTGTCACAGTGTTTCTTTGTGGGGTGACCATTGCCTTGCTTGGATCTCGATGTCATTCCCCAAGTGTGTTGCTGTTTAATTTTTTGGCTACTCCTTTAGAATTGAGGTGAGCAATTTCCCCACCAGTACCTTGCTTCTTGCCCTGGAGAGTTGAAATAGGACAAGATTATATCAGTATATCTTCAAGCTGCTGACTTCTGTTGATAGCCCTCATAGCATGAGGGCTCTAAAAAATGTTCTCATTATTAAATGATTGGATAACCAGGGTCCATGCTTTCGATACTTGGCTGACATTAACATAAAGTGCAAGGGTCCATATATGCTATCCATCAGAAAACTGATTCTGCTTTAGGTGCTGCGAAAAGAATTTGTTAGGCTAACACTTGAAGTCTGAAACCCTTATCTCCCCAAAGAGCCTCATGACCTTAACTGGTAAATTTAAGATTAAGGCCAAAAGAGAGCCATAGTGTGGTAATGATGCTTTCGTTGTACAGCTTTGGATGCAAGTCAGGAACGGATCTACTTCTGGAAAGTCAGAATGGCATAAAGCAGTAAATCACATCTTTAGTCACATATAGAGCCTCCTCATAACAGAGCCATTGTCGCTACATTTGTCAGACTAAGAGCTTAGACCATGGCAAAACTATGACTAGCCAAGTAGTGTAAGCTGAAAAAGAAAGTTGCCCCTACCTAGTAGACCATGTCATTCAATGTCATGGGCATGTGCGTTGTTGATGCTTAAAGTTGCAATTAATTTTAGATCAGTAGGTAGATACAATCCTTGAACTTAGTTTGCCAAATTCGCAATCAACTGTGAAGTCCAAAATCTGAACTTCAAGCATCATTTTGAGGGGGAACAAGTTGTAAGGCCAAGTACATAATTCATTCCCAAAATAACGGGCTCCGGCAGATGAACTACTCTTTGGACTAATCAGAAGCCACTGGTTCCTTAGAGCTTTCTCTCATGGCCTTATAAATAATAAGGAATTATTCTCCCAAGAAATCTAACTCTTCCTATCCTGACCTGTGACACAGTTTTGGCACCAAGTTTTATGGATGAAATGAGTTTAATTCTGGTTATTAGGGAAGTTGTGTGGTTCTCCGGACAGACCAATCAACATAATAGCACGACCCCTTAGAGTAGCTTTATGGTTTGGATGTTTTGGAGTTCAGTTTCGTCCACTAAGGTACTGGATACTAGGAGAATCGATCTGGGTTATAGGAGCTGGTCCTTAATCATAAAGACTGGACCGATCAAAGACTGAGCAGTATTGGTTTGGATATATGATTTCCTACTGTTTCATTGTTTAGAAAGAGAGACAAGTCTTGTAGCTTCCTGCTTTGGATTGTGTACCAGGAAATTGAAAAGTAGTTTTAGAGATTAGTTTATGTGCTATAAAATTGGAATCCATAATATTAAAGTTTAATATCCCTTTAAGGAGATAATCAGTGAAGGCCTTTTTGCAAAACCCTTACATTGTCAGTGTTTGATCGAATCTATAAAAGGCTTTGATCTCCATTGTAAGCTTAGTGCTGAACGAGAGATCGCATTCACTGTCATTGCAATCTTTGTTTTTCAGTAGATTTAGTTTCTAAGCCTATATGCTGTCAGCATGATACTTATTTGTGAGTTATACTTACATATTCCGCTTGCCAGCAACTTAGTTTATTTTAATTTGTTTCTTGGAACATCTTTGTTTGGCCTTTGAAGTCTGGTGGTTCCGTTTCTGCGCTTTGGCGAGTTCATATCAGGTGGGCCTCATTTTCCACTAACATCTGATGCCTTGAAGAAGGTGTTAATGGGTCAAGCATCTCGTGACGTCTTACTGAGTATATGTCATGCGGTAAGTGTGCTCACCCTCTCTTTGTTACTGGATTGTCTTTTTTCTTCTCCCTTTTTTGTCTACTATGTGGAAAGGCAAATTCACTGCATGTACTCTTTTCCTTTGGCAGAAGAAGTTCCATGTTTTTCCTGAAATTTTCATTGTTTGTGTGTAACTCCAAATTAAGACTAAATGCTACAATAAAAGCACCAACCACAACTAGGCCTAACTAAATGGGGTTGGCTATGTTAATCCTTGTACATGATCGCGCCTAAATTGTAGTCTGTCCTATGTAAAAAGATCTATATGCTCAATACCTTGCCTCACTGTCTTCTACTTCTTTTCAAGTTCTTGCGGAGCCCTTCTAGCCTGAATCCCCATCCTATATCAACATCTCACAGCAGCATAGTGGCTTCATTAAGACCGCCGAAATCATCTCGAACGAGTTTAGCTCATTTTTATTCTTCATTGGGACCCAAATTTCCTCTAGTACATTTTTTTTTTTTTTTAATCCTTTCTTTGTTGAGGCTTGGGGTCACCTTTTAGTTGTAGGAAAGTCTTCGTTTTTACCTTCATGTGCCCTTACTGAAGTCATGGCTAGTCATACATTTCTTTTGTAGCTCATGTATTTGCAACCATGCTCTTTTCTTCTCTGGAAATCTTCCAAAGATATTCTTCTCTTATAACCCTTTTTATATGACTTATCCAAATCTATAGAGGCCATATGCACATGCTCTTGTTCATTCTTATACCTTTACACCTGTATTCTGAAGCCTTTCCTGACTCCTGTGGTATTTTATGCAATTTCTCTGAGCTTAAACATTAGAGAAGTTATAAAAGATTGTGCTCTAGATGATGTCTTAGTAATTGTTCTACTGAGCAAACTGAGGCTTCCTGGCTTTACCATAGATTAGTATGCTTGTTTATCATTATGTTGGGCACAGGCAGTCTTATCGTATTATTCTTTCTTTATATCTTGGATTTGTGAGAGCTAAAAATCCTTTTGCAGTTATTGGGATGGCTTGTTGCAGCGCCTTTTATTTTCGCCTTCCTCTGTGTATTATCTCTACCATGTTTCAAGCTTTTGGTAAGCAAGTTCAAATCTGGTTCATCAAGCCCTAAAAAGACCGTCCATTCGCCAAGAGATGTCAAGATAAAGGTAAGAGATGTCTGACAGCTGATAACTCTTGCAACCCTTCTGTATATAGGACCATTTTCAGCTTTTTATAATGCTCTGCCAGTCATTTTTTTATGATGGTGCTGGGGCACCATGTGGGTCGGAGAGCAACCTGTGAACGTTATGATCACAGTGAGAAATTGAACTGAAGTCTCTGACTGAATTTGTCATCCACTCGAATGTGCAGTGGATTCAATGTAATTTGTTCTTTCGTGGTTATATGAAATGCATTCTTACATATTGGTGTTGGCGAAGCAGCAGCTAAGATCGCTTGGTTTAGTATTGACGCTAATGTAGAAAAACAGTAACTCAAGGAGCACCAGTGTTTCCTCTCAAACATCTATTCGCTGGATGTCAGATTTCTCATTTATTTTCTTGATGATTGTGCTTGAAAGCTGATGTCTGGTTTGACTCTGTCCCTTGAGATTGGTTTTTGCTTCTTCGGCAACCTACCAGACATTTTACCGTGAAAGATCATGAGAAATTCGTGGAAAGGGGGAGAGTCAAACTTGCATCGTCTTATCATTGAGACGAGTAATGACGTAAGGCATTTTCCATGTTCCTTAAGATCAAGGCTTGTTGCATTTCAATTCAACAGTGATAGATTATAAAGGCACGATGTGACCATGAAATCACCCATGGAAAGGAAGGGGGAAGTAAGGCGGCTGGGTTTTCTTTTTGTCTCAAGGCATTGATTCCATAATGGTCCAGCTCGATTTTGATTCGCATCAGTTTAGTATGTTGGAATGGAATGGAAAGAGAATGCAATGCAAATGAGTAGAAGTACATCCTAAGTGTTAAAACTTGATACATATGAATATATAAATATATAAGTGCTAAAACTTTTAAAAAGTACGTTTAAGTATCATTTTTTTCTTTTTTTAAATTGGACACTTAAGTGTCAACTTCAACGGGACTTACTGGAAATCCAATATGATGTTATTTTATTAATAAAATCGGTTTACATGGCTTGTTGGAATATTTACTCAACATTCTTGTCCCAAAATGACATCATTGTGCCCCTAAATTTTATTTTTAATTATCCTTGTCCCAAAATGACATTGTTGTGCGCTAAATTTTATTTTAAATATTCATTAAATTTAAGTTTAAGAACTAAATTAAAACAAAAAGGATCAAATTTTGGGCCAAGGAGGCTCTTGTTGCTGCCGCCCCACCATTGTTGAAAAGGGTCGGCAACTCTCGCCCCAATGGCGGCGGCGAGGGCCTCTACTGCCCCAAATTTGATCATTCTTTTTCAAAATTTAGCTTTTTAAAATTAATTTGATTACAATTTATATTAAAATTTTAAGTGGATAAAAATGATGCCATTTTGAGCTTATTTAGCCCATCAACACTACATGAATATTTTTTTTAAAAAGAATTACCACATCAATTAAAGATCTTATCAGAAAATGCCATGTTAGTAGTTTGGTCGAAAATTTTGCGGTTAACACTTAAGTGTCCTTTTTGAAGTTTTGGCTTGTAAAGTAAAAACGTTGTGGGAGTGGAATTAAATGAGAATTCTCTCATGAATTTAATTTACACTAAAGGTACATTGATAATATAATAATCGATACATCTAAAAACAAATATAGGATTTTTAAAGAAGCATTATCAATCATATCGTTCAATGATCCTAGTTCTTGACTATAATATAGAATTACTGGATTATTGTCTATAATTTGACAGATTGATAGTTGACATTTCGTAGATATGATATAGATCAATTAAATAGTATTTATTCATATTATTCATCAATACTTTAAGTTATAATCAATCATCAAGATACTCATTAAGATAGTTTTGTAGCTAAACTATTTGATTATATATTGTAATGTTGCATACTTGCCGAATTATTTAGATTCGCAAAGAAATATCAAATAACATCGTTATCATAATTACTATATTATTACAATTAACTAGTAAGTAATTAATATTGAGTAATATAATAATTTAGTAGAACTTAATTATCAAGTCGGGTGGGACTGCACTCACCAATCCCAGATGTATGCTCTCGAATGACATCGTTCTCTTGAATGATAATTCCAACTTGTAAAATACCCCCCCTCCCCCCACTCAAGCAATTGTACAAGGAATCATGGCCATTCCATCAAACCAAGCCCAATGTCGTGCCGCCGATCGAAACGAATCGATCATAATAGATCATAACTCTGGCTCGAGAATTGACTTAGACGGCAGGAAAATTTTCAAGTTCAAGTTTAAATAAACCCGAAATTATGGGGCCTAGCTACAAAAATTGACAGGATTTATGACCAAGTTGCCTTTTCCTAATACCTTTGAGGGGCCAAAACTAAGAACTTTTAAGATGAGATGAACCTAAAATTTTGCCAAACATATCATGGCTATCGTCATTTTAGTTTGTTAACCAACTCGATTTCTCTTCACATGATTTTCTCCTGAGCTCTCATCATATTCCCAGGTTCGGAGGGAACGAAAATAATCCCCCTTTCAATTTTCGTTTGCCCTTTCTTTTGGTTCTTCACTCCTTCAAGCAATTAATAATTGCGAATATTATCAATTGCTCGACATGTATTATGTCAATCGGTTCTTTACAAGAATTGCCCTCGATTAGTCCACAAAAGAAGTCGGTAGGAGGAGAGAAAGGCCCCCCCGTGCCTGAACTTTTATTGCATACTCTCGATCTACATTAATTCACTTTACATGAATCGTTCAATCATGTAGGGGGGCGAATCACCTCTCGCCGTCTTTCCTTCCTAATTACAAAGTATCTCCCCTTAAATCCAAAACGCTTCGATACCCTCGAATCTTCTTTCACAATTGAAACTTCTGACGACTCTCAAGGGCGTGGGGTGATTTTAAAATCCAACGCGGCTCTTCGGGACATCTGCAGAGATGGGAATCAAATAAGAATAAATATCGAAAGGCATGAAAACAATCTTGGACGTGCTGACAATTTGACGATGCCAGGTGCCGCTTCTTAATCGGTTAAGATGAAGCTTAGCGCACACAGATTTTCTAGCTTTGAGAGCGATTGCCTTTCTGTCTCGTCTGGATAAAATTCCAAAGCGTCTTCTTGGGACGTGTTGTCTCCTTATCATCAAAGAACGCGCTGTCCAAGTTTGCCTTGCGTGGCCGGAGAAAATTTATTCGTGAAAGTTTTCCTGTGGGCGTAGCGTACGGGGTGCCCCCTTAGGCTTTCATTTGGAGAAAAAATAAAAATAAAAAACGGAGGAGATTTCAACGCAGGTGAGATGTCTGAGTAAATACAGTCAGTGGGTTTAGCAATTACAGAACGGACATACGAGGGTATGTTCGGTCTTCGAAAGGGTGACGGACCATGGTTTTATCCTTTAAGTACCTAAGAGTCACAGAGATTATGACCATTCCACATGAATTATGTCGATCGCCTCCGGCCGGTCTACATTAAAAGTCGAGAGAAGGAAAAGCCCTCGGGCATGAACTTTGGATTTGTGTTGATTCACTCTACATGAACTGCTCTTGTAGACTCGGCACTCTTGCGTGCCCCGACTGCATTGCCACGCCAACCTCACCATCAAGCAAGTATTTTAGATGAATACAATATAAATAAGTGTATACATTAAGTTGAATTTGACACCTCCGCCAAATAATTTTTGCCTAGTACTATACTCATGATAAATCTGAGATGTCTCCTTCTCTCTCTCTCTCTCTCTCTCTCTCTCTCCACCGTGCTGACAGGGACGCGCCCCCACATCGGGGATCCTCTCCGGCGACTCGCATTGTCGTCTCCTGGAACTTCCCTGCACATTTCATCCATTCGGGCTCCACCGTTTTTCCCTTTCCTTTCCCATTTTTCCTCTCTCTTTTCCTTTTTCAAAGGAGTTCCTGTCGCTGTCCTCGGCGCGACCCGACCGTTGGTGCTGGGTTGGGGGGGCGGTGCTGCGGGAGATCTTGATCTCTCCCCTAATGACAGCCGGGTCGGCGGCGGAAGATGTCGTCGTCTGAGACCGAGGCCGGCGGCGGCGGCGGCTGGGGCTCCGGCCCTTCCTCGGCCGCCTCCAGCTTGACCGAGCTGAAGCTGTACCAGGCCTTCATCTTCTCCGTCCCCATCGTCTTCACGTTCGTCCTCCTCTTCTCCTTCTACATGTTCTACCTCCGCCGCCAGCGGGCCGATTGGGTCTCCCTCCGCATGCGCGCTCCTTTGCCCATCGATGATGGGCGCGGCGCCGACGTCCCCAGAGTAAGAGGGGCCGATGGGTCCCGCTATTTTCTCCCCAAGTTTGGATCTTGTTTGGTTATTTGTTGCTGACTGATGGATTTCTCGTTGGCAGACTGAAGTGGGCCTGACGAAGGAACTGAGAGAGATGCTTCCCGTCATTGTGTATAAAGAGAGCTTCTCGGTCAATGACTCCCAGTGAGTAACGTGATGCGCCGGTCTTTTGTTTCGCGTTTGCAGGACCTGTTTTGGCGTGGCTTAGCGTAATGTTGCCTTGCTTGTTGCTTTGTCTCCAGATGTTTAAATCAGTCTCTTCGTCTCTTTTGTGTTGTGGAAATGAAACTCCTCGAGGCCACGGGCGTGGCGCATGATGAGTAGAGGTTAATTTATCTTAGCTGATTCTACTGGGCATAGATGCTGTACATTCCAACCTTTCTTATCATTCTTGTTGGGGTAATTTCGACATTCTCAGCATTGTAACTCACTGGAAATTCAGAAGGCGAATACATATCCTAGTTTGAGAGTAAATTGCTCCAGAAAAGATTGTTGCCTGGCGGAGATTGTGTTGGATTGTTTGGTTGGTCATCTTAATCATTGGGCACTTCTTTATCTTCTTAGCTTTTTCCCAACAGGTGTTCAACAGACAACAACGACTAGGAAGAAAAATATGCACATTTGACTGTATATTAGTGGTGGACACAAGATTTCAGGACTTTAGAAAGGGTGATTTTGGGTTTCTGTCTTGTTATCTAGCTTTAGCAAAGGGGGGAGCTTGATTCCGGTGGAACAGAACTACGGGGAAACCTATTAGACAAAAGTTAAGTGGGGACCTTTAGGTAGGAAGTGAAGTGAAAAAGTATCATATCCACCCAGAGTTTGAAGAAGAGAAACTTTCTTGGTAGTGGTTTTCTTTTTTGGGACATGGCGGAATCAGTGAAAGATCCTACTTGTAAACTTGAAGGGAAACGCATTTACCTGCATTGACATAATAACTGTGGATGAAATGGCTCATGTCAGTTTTTTTTCCTATTTTTTCTCTTTTTTTTTCATTAGAGGGTAGGTATAACTTTGAAGTAAGTTGGTCCTGCAGGGTCATGTATGTAAATGTTATATAGGAAATGTGTTAAGTATTCTTTGGCTTCTTTAGAAGGGGATAAATTGGAGACAATCAAAGAGAACTAGTTTTCTGTGGGAATGGCAAAGCAATGGCACTTTGCTGTTACAGGCGCTGCTTATGATTTTTTTTTTTTTCCATTCATTTGTTCTATTTAAAGTTTTTCTTAATCGACTGGACATATCTGGTTTAGCAATCCATGAACAGTGGTTTTGGGGCTCCAGAATTTCATTTTGGTGGTTTGGTCATTTACAATTTGTGTTGGGCTTGGGGTGATAAATATGTGAGAGAGAGAGAAATTAAGTCTGCAGCTTTTCGGAGGTGCCGGTGCATTCTTATTTCCAGACTGCTTGGCAATGCTGCTCAGCTTTATGGCAGGCAATTGCCTGTTGATGGTGATAGTGTCCATTAATGGGGGTTTACTAGAAAACGTTCCTTGAGGAAATCCGAAGAGATAGAGTTAGGGATGTTAGCTAGAATTTCTAGTTAGTTTGATGCACATTTTATAACATTAAAACGATGACCTGATCTTTTAATTCTCTATCTTTCATAATTTGAAAATTCTGTGGCTGCAGATGTTCGGTGTGTCTCGGGGACTACGAGACCGAGGATAGGCTTCAACAAGTACCGGCATGTGGTCATACTTTTCACATGGGTTGCATTGATCATTGGCTTGCTACCCACACGACCTGCCCCCTTTGCCGCACCTCTCTTCTTGCTCCTACAAATAGATCCATTGAGGTCCAAGCAGAAGCAGGATGTGGATCTTCTGTCCAAGAGGTTCTGCAGGCTTCTGAAGAAACAGATACCAGGCAATCTCAGCAGGAAAATGGTTTTCTCAATGAACAAACAGGCTATCAACCTGTTGTTCTTGAAACAGAACGGCATCCTTGAGTGGCTTGAGGATGGTGGACCATTCCTATGGGGTCAGCGCTTCATCTCCCGCTCATTTCATTCAACACTTAATTTTATTCATGAAGCCGATTCCAAAAATCAGTTTTTTAGATGCATTGGGGCAGATATTCACTGTACATTAGCCGACAATCCCTGATTTGAGCAATAAAATAGTGTGCCTTGGTCAATCTAGAATATCTACTGACTAGGGGATTCAATTAGATTGAGTTCTGTCTCTTTGCTTCTGTTCTGTCTCTGAAGTACCTCATGAAGCATTTGTAACGGACTTGTACCAGGATTAGACCACTGCACTTGTTGTATTTCTGACAATTTATGATGCAAATCCTTTGTCCACCACTGACATTAGCAGCTCCTTTTTATCGATTCGTCGGAGCTTTTATTTTCCTTGTGGTAGCTGTTGATTTTCTCTCAAATTTTCTGTAAGTGATATTGTCGCCATCTATTCAATAAGTTAGCTAATTGTCTGAGATTTTGCACCAACGGCAATTGACTGGTCTTGCAAGCGAAGCTTTAGGTTTCCTATAAAGAGCATTTGTTCTAATGAATATTCTCTTGGAGTAGTGATCATTTCATTTCTATTTTCATCAGCAAAACATGTAGGAATCCTTTTGTAAGAGCAGAGGTTTGCCTACAATATCAAACAAGTTGATCATCGGCCAAGGATTGGGCCACTTAGGATTTCTAAGGCAGTTGGCTCTACATCGGCCGTCTCGCCAGTAACAAGCAACGGTTATTTATGTCAATTGGAAAAGTTGAGAACTTGATTAATTTTAACTAGAAATAATTTAGAACATATTTAAGTTTCATTTTTTTCACGGAAAATCAATGATTTGGAAGATTCTCATTATCAACAATAATTTATGTCTAAATATTTTTTGTTGACAATAAAAATATTTTTCGTTGATTCATTTTTGTAAACGATATCAACAATCATTTTTAATAAAAAAAAATTAAAATAATTCATTTTTTATGAAATAAACGCATCTAGATCAAGTCTATGCTACTCGTAAGGACAGCTCGTATGATCTCTAATAGGACTAATCTATCATCGTTACACAATAATAGAGGAGAAGTGGGTACCAATAAATGGTGGTGATGTCGATGGTGGAACTCCGATCGATTGGAGACGACATTAGTGGCGATGGTGCCGGTGGTGGTCGATGGCGGGTTTTATTAAGGCAACGACATACAACCGTCCTCTATCTCGCACAGAGAGCGATTTTCAATTCAAGGGCCCAAAACATGTGAAAGGTCTATTTCGGTCAATTATAGTTGCTAAATATTCTCCAAGCACAGTTATCATCAATACTGGTCAATCAACTTTAATCATCTTTTTCTCTTTAGACCTAACATGCCGTTGTCGTAGAGATACGAGTTTCAACGACCCCCCTCCAAAAAAAGGATTTAATAAAGAAAAATCAGATTATTGATTATTCGAAAATTCTTTTCTTTTTTGAGAAATTAACGTACATGTTCTCCACCATTGCGTGGCGAAAACGTTTCTGACATGGCAGTAGTTTACTTCTCTTAATTATATGTATTAATATTCCGGGCCCCCGGGGGGGGAGGTGATCATCCACCGTATTTTTTGCATTTTGAAAAATTCATCGGTGAATTATTTACAGTTCCCTTCGATAATCAAAGGGGGGTTAGGACAAAGTCGATTGTTTATCACGAGATTTCTTGCGGCTGCCTACATCTGGATGGATGATGAACTGTGCAGGCGGTGCTCGAGCGCAAGACAAAAGGAGTAAGTTAACATGGATGGCGATGCGCGTGTGCCAACCTGATCGCTAGTGGAGTCCGAAAGGGATGATGGGTCAACTCAGCTCAAGCTCAGCTCGAACTGGCACGAGGGTGATTGGAGTTTTGGTCGCATTTTGACCCGTCCCACCTCGAAATCTGCCGTCCCCGAATGAATCTCGCCCTCCCACGCCGTCTTTTTTGGTAGTTGGGGAAGCTCTTTTAGATCGTTTGCGGCCTTGAACGCGTCAAATTTCTTGCGGGGCATGGCCGGTGACGTTGTCGGAGAAACTCTCGAGTTTCCGTGTCCGTTGGTCGTCGAGAAATTTCGAGGAAAAAACGGACGAGACTAATGTCTTATCCTTGATTCTGTCCTCTTCTTCTTCTTGTATCCGTCCACTTTCTCGTAAGTATCCTCGTTTTTCCGTTGTTACCCTTTCTCGATCGCTGTCTCTTGATCTCTCTTTCTTTCTCTTTTTTCCCCTTTTTTTTACTTCCATTGTAGTTCTTGTTAATGTTTTTTGGGGGCTTATTTCACTAGATTTCCTTTATTCTTGGAGACGCTGGTTGCACCCTCTTCAATGCATGGAATCAGATTTTCAATGTTTGTCAGTGGTCGATTACGCTGGCCGAAGGAAGTGACCATATTCGTTCGTCGGTTGTTTTGATCGACCCTGTTATTGAAGAGGGTTTTTGAGGATTGCGTCTGAGATCTGAGTTCTCGCAAGCTGGGAGGGGTGCTTCGATTCTGAATCTATATTGGCTAGCATCGACCGGACAATCTTTTGTGGCATCATGGGTACTATCCCGAATACAGTTCACTATTGTTCGGTGTCGAGGGGAAACAGAGTACTTTATGCCTACAATGGGGGCAACCCTGAGCTAGATAACTTGGGCGCCTTGTGCTTGGAAAGCACTCCTGCTTTCCATAGATGGTACTTTGAGACTGTGGGTAAGAGGACTTTTGGGTTTCTGATCGAAGATGGTTACGTCTATTTCGCGATTCTTGATGAGGGTCTCAGGGACCGGGGCATCCTACAGTTTCTAGAGCGCGTGAGGGACGAGTTCAAGAAGATTACTAGAAAGGGTTCAAGGGGAAGTTTGTCTAGTATTAACTCGGTCATAGTTCAGGAAAAGCTAGTACCTGTACTACAGCACTTGATAACTTCGCTGGAGCAAGTTCCTCGGGGTGGTGATGACTGGCCAAATGAAATTACTGCATTGGATCAGGCAGGCTTGTCCCCGTCGCCAAGTAACATGAATGGGGTAAATGAAATTGGTAGCTCCACTAAAGCCCCTTTGTTGGGCAAGATCGGTGTGCAAGAGAAGAAGAAGAACAAGGATCATGTTCTTCTGTTGCGGGATATTGAATTGGAGGAGCACCGGAGGTCATCCGACAGAGGAGTCAAAGTTGATTCTGCTGGCCTGGACTCTACCAGCCTTAGCAGATCAGGCTCTGCTGTCTTAATGCAGAAGGATTATGGTTCCATGAGGAATAGATCAGGTTCACAAAACATTAGAAAGAGGTGGTGGCGCCTAGTTCGCATTGTTCTTGCCATTGATGCTGCTGTCTGTGCAGTTCTCTTTACCATTTGGTTAATGATTTGTCTCCGAACTGAATGCATGCGCTGAGGAGTTTTCTTCCCCGTGATGCTGCAATTTTTCTCATTCAATGAGGGCTTCCAGTTTCACAGATCAAAGCAGCTGGCTTCTTGGTCATTTTGAGGTCATGAAGTGGACTTTTTCTGAGGAAGGATGTGAATGGGATGTTCTTGATATAGTCGACCGCCCCATAATCCTATTGGAGGTAAAGTGATTTACGTTGTATCTATGATACAGTGAAAGTCATTGGGTTTAGGGTCCACTGTGCAAAGGGAAAGAACGTTAAGATGACGAGAAACGATAGGGATCTTGGTTGGAGTGTCTATACCATACTTGCATTGGTTACAGCTGTAATTATTTTACATGTTGAAAATGCGAGTCTCCCTTTTCCATTCTAAGTTATGTTTGTAGTTGCACCTCTGTAGTGTCGAAAACATGTTGTAAATGTTGCAGTTTTTTACTTACATGATTGATCCGTTTGTAATACATGTCATTGTTAAGATCTAATTGCACTTTTTTTATGATTCTTGTTTTTCACTTGGGGATTACTTAAAAATGGCGGATTTTAATATTAACATAAAAAATAGTATCTTTACAGTGGTAGTCATAATTGATGATTCTGATACGATAAACTATATTTAAGTTGGCCTGTAAAAGATTAAATCATAGTTTGTTTAGGGTGGTTTAGTCTTTTAGTTGGAGCCTTTGGCTTTTTAGTGACTCTAGTGTTTGGCTTTAGTGATGACTTCTACAGAGATTTGTTGGGAAGGTTCAACTTCTGAAGTTGTTATTACACCAGAAGCATAGATAGAAGTATAGACACAACTATATAGAAAATTACTCTTATTTGAAGAGTAATTTTTGAAGGAGATGGATTTCATTTAATATTAACTGTGTGTCAATTGTCACTTACTCTGCCTTATCAATGGATCCACATGGCGTATTGCAACGTGATGCCTCCTGGAAAAGGTATGATTGATGGGAGAGTGGAATTCTATAGTGGAAGTTAAAAGCCTAAGCCACGAATCCCTGAGGAGAGGGCAAGGGAGCAGCTTCTGGCATAACTTGTTTTTAGCCTTTATAGAATTGTGTTTTGATTCCAAATAATGACTTAGAATCTGTAGGAAGCTCTTAGCAGAACACAGTCTTTGTTTTCACATTAATCAGAATCTACTTCCTGACTTTCCTGTACAGGCCAAGAAGAATGCACTTTGGTATTGTGTACTCTGAGGCACACATTATAGCATCGTTCGTGATGTTCTAGATGGTGTAATTGTCGACATGGATAATTGTCTTTTACATCACTTGCTAGGATTATCTTGACAAGGCATCTGAGTTGGATCTTATGCTTTGAAGCCTAGGCTCTATTAGAAGATCGAGATATGAGATGCATATAAATATTGGATGAATGGAATAGGTAGACGCCGATTATATTTATATAGCAGGAAATACCCAGACATACATTTGATGTTTGACATGAGTTTCTTGTCAAATGTGACAATGCAGAGAGGTAGCGTGTTTATGAGCCCAAACAAAAAAATGCAAGTAATGGTCGAGTAGTTTAGGTATAGAGAGGAGAAATAGCTTTTATGGAGAGAAGAGGTGTTAGTTTTTGCTTATTGCGGAGGCAAGACATTGGCTAGCGTTGGAAAAAACAAGGCATCTACATGAATTCTTGTGGTGGATACTTTGGACACTAGATTCTGGTTTAGTAAACAGCATTTTACAAATGTGGAAGTTGCCATAGACTTTGTTGAAAGATCAGATATTATTGCCACTGATGCCTCCATGATGTCTATTATTAGTAAATTTTGTTTCTAATCTATTAGGGCCAAAAAACAGCAATTAGCGACTTGCTGGTTTCATCAGGTTCTGCGTTCTGATGCTGATATCCGTAGTATGTTAAAAGACAAATAGGTTGAAAGTTAGACTTAACGTGATCAATGAAGAAATTATTTAAACTTGACGTCAGTAATGATGAAGTTGCTCAATGCTCCTTTGGAGCTTCATCTTTTTGGGTCAAGCTCCATTATCAAGATGCTAGTCATACACATAATGCTTCTTCTCTCTCTCTCTCTCTCTCTCTCTCTCTCTCGGGTAACATATAATGCTTATAAAGTGTGTAAGTGATCAGTGGACCGTACTTTATCAGTGCGTCTTTATTGATGGCGTCAATTGCCTTAGCAGAGTCGGTAAGATACTCCATTCGCTTTGCAGCGACTACATGCAAGTCTGAAGTGAAGTGGCGAGGGTGGTAATTTTTTAGTTTGATTCAAAGTTAAGGTTATTCACTTATTCCATATGTTTCTCCTCTTTGTGTTCGCAATCCACATGTTCACCTTCAGTTCTGACTTTGATGGAAAACTTTCGCAGAGTGCTTCCTTCACCTCTGCCTCTTTTTAATCTGAAGTAGTTTATTTTCAGTCCAAATAGTTGTAGCTGATACTACAACGTTCTTGCTAGTTCTTTACTTTGAAAGGGATGAACTCTAGGTTTCAAACAGCCAAGGCCATCAGTTGGCAGGTCTGCGAAACTCTTCCGTGAATCAAGCATAATGTATCTGAGGACTATAAAGTTCCAATGGGATTTGACTTGATTTGACTTTGAGCCTTGTTAGGCCGTTAGAGTTGTTTCTTTTGGTCTAAGATGATCTTGATGGTTTGTCTTTTTCTGGTCGGTATCTTAATGGCTTGTCAAGAAGTAACACTCACAGGTGAAACTGCATAAATCAAATTGGAATATCACTTGAGAATGCTTGACAACTTGGGCTACTGAAGTTGCATAATGTGGATGAAGAATTTGAATGTGATGACATTAGCAGAGCAAATATTTGCTTTACAAAGGGTGCCTACGCGGTTACTTTGACAGCAGTTGAATAGATGACGTCGATATTCATGCTATAAGCATCTGTTTTTGAACAAATAGGACGTTGTTTATCATTCGTCTCTTCGTTTTTCCCTGACCCATCAAGTAACCTACAGGTTTACCTACCATCCGATGGTTGTCCATTGACCGTGTATGACAACGTTCATGCTAGGACTAGAACGTCATGTGTGACCGGTAATCGTTGTGAGTCGCCTCCGTTTTAGACTACTCACGCTGAACGGGACATTCAACTTCCGTTCGATGTCAATACGCCTAGAACTAAGCGGGGATCCATTGGAAAAATCCAAAAAAAAAAAAGGCAATTATCAGATGTACGAAGAAACAACATAATACGCACAGAAGTCTCGATTTAAGGCAATAAACTTAGCAAAGGAGTAGCTGATTCATCCTCATCCAACCTTGAATGGTGAATGAACCACTTATATCCAACATAGCATGCTAGCTAAACATTACAATCCAAGCAGTCTTGTAAATACATCGACGACATTATCAAGGTCCACAGAATTAATAAACGAAAGTTTTCACGGAAGAGGGTCGGTTTTTTTTTTTTTTTTTTTTTGGGGGGGGGGGGGGGGGGGGGGGGAGAGAGAGAGAGAGAGAGAAAGAGAGAGAGAGCTGATGCGATGGAGAAGATGAATGGAAGAGAGACAAGAAGAGAGTGGGGAGGGGTGGAAAGGCGGGAGCTTCAATGAGAAAGGATGATGACGACGGCTTAAAGTCCTAACCATGGTTGAAACTTGAAAGGGTGTCAGCGGAGGAGAACCCAAGGGAAACAAAATATATCCCTATCTGGGTTGCATGCAAAATGCTTTGAGCTCCATCTTCCATTAATGGAGACCTCAAAGTTATGGTCAGTTATTACAAGCCTAGATGCAAAAGGGGAGAAAGTCCTATTCTAATCCTTCTACTGGTCTCTACATTGTCGGGGCTTGACCTCCCATGGTTCAACCCCCATTCATGCTACAGAAGAAAAAAAGGGTATTGAGCAAAAAATAACAAAACATGACTATGTTCCCTTACCCTAAGGGATGATGGTTGATTAGTAGATAGTTTATGTGAGAATTCACCATTGATGATGAAGTATTTAACAAATGCCCGGCTAACTCCTAGTGCTAATTACAGATGTTTAAGACAGTACTACATGTTAACACAAACAAAATTTGGGGCCCACCTGGCCCTAAATTTCTTTTTCTAAAACTAACCCTTCATTTTGAGAGGTGATTAGTTTTCGAGTAATTTGGATGGATTAGCCAGTTTCCTAGCCTACCCTAGACTAGTCAAACTTCCAAAAGTGAGGATGGGCTTGCCATTTGTTTTCTTTTGGTTGGTGAGAAATTTACAGATTTTTAGCAAAACCATTTTTGAATGGTTTCTTCTTTTTTCTTTTCTCTTCTTAGCCTCTTTCCCAAGGGCTAAAATAATCTTCTCATTAGTCAAAGGCTCTCCCAAGAGCCAAGACTCTGAAAAAAGAAAAGAGCTTTTTTTCTTTCTCCTCCCAACTCTGGGCTATTTCCATAACATAGCTTGAGCTGGTCATGATGAATCCTTGTTTGGAAAAATAATGCAAGGAGATGATGATGATGCTGATGCATGAAACACACTCCAATTCTCTCGGAGGTGTGAATTTTTTGGCCCCTACAGAGGGCTTGGCATGAATGAGATGGCCCGAGAATGCCGAAGGCATGGGCTCATGAGTGTTAGAAGAGAGATAAAGAGAGAGAGACACGGAACCATGGTTAGGCTTTAAGGTCTTTGAGGCTTCAGAGAAGGGCTGAGCAAAAATGTAAAGACGACTTGGGACCAAAAAGACGATGAGTCCAGTCTAGCGGTGTGGTATCGGGGCATGCAACGCCATCGTCACGCCTGTGGCACAGCAAAACAAACTGTACCTTTTGTCGACTTAATGAAATGAACTATTCAAGCTTCATAGTTATTTTAAGTCGTCAAGAGAGATTGTTTCTATCAGTAGCAACTAGCAAGTAAATTTTTCTTTTTCTTTTTCTTTTTTCTTTTTGGACATAGAGAGGTCAAAAGTTCGAATCTTGAACTTGAGGGCGGAATATTTATTTTACTCGCCATTATATGAAAAGAAGTTCGGTTATGAATGTGGTACTAACCTGAGTGAAGAGCAGGAGTGGGTGCGAGAGACATGGGCGCCGCATAGTGCTGCGCCGGGTAGCCCGAGGTCGAGTTGATGGCCGAGTAGTGGAAGAGGTGATGCGGGTATTGGACTCCGTAATTCTGGCCCGAACTGTAGCTCGAACCTCCGCTGCTCCCTTCGCCGGCGAGATGTAGATATGGGTAAAATGCCGTCGCCGCGCCATTCATGAGCCCGCTCGGCCCGGTCCCGTACATTGGGTACTGTGCAGCACCTCCTCCATACACGCTATAGTAGCTCTGAACATTTCGCACAAACTCCGATGCGTCACTACTTCATTCTTGCACATGCTCGGGGCTATAGTTTAGTACCTCTCAAAATCACTCTCCATGCACTGTAAAGTCTCGTGGGCACGTGACATGCAGCTCCTCTCTTTTGCGACATAGTTTTTTTTTGTTTTTTTTATCTTGTTTTTGCTCCCAAATCTTTCGTAGTATAGTATAGTAGCATGCGCGTGAGGCTAAGGGACAAAAAGATGCATCGAACGTACCAAACAAATTGGATCAAACAACCCTTCGTTTCAAATATCGCCGCGTTTGACCGAATTTCTATGGGATTTGCGTCTATAGCAGTTGAAGAACCATATGTAGAGTCAGAAAAGGACGCGCTGGTAATATGGTTAAACTATAGGTCGAAAACGTACTCGAAGAGTCAGTCAAAAAGTGAAGACAAGATCATGTGATGCGCTCCATTTATTTCACCACTAAGAAATTACTAAATTATTCCTACAAACCTTATAGCGAGCTTGTTTAATTAGGTCATATATCATTTATCTTTCACACCGGAGGTTCAGAGAAGATAAAATGAGACCGACGAAAGGAACAGTCCAAACCGCGGCAAACTTTTTTATTTTATTTTATTTTATCATTTAATGGTTTGTTATCCAGAACAGTAGGGGCAACATTTCGCGTAAAAAGAACCAAAGGGCTATGTGTCATGTTATTCTTCGGAAATTAACTATTGACCATAGTGACTAACTAAAGGTGAGGGAAGTTTTAACAAAGTGATTTGTCTCCCGAAAAGATGGTAAGGCCGGTTCAAAAGTTAAAAAAGAGGAAGAATCCTATGGAGTTTAGCTTTCAAAAACAGGTAATAAAAGAGAAAAAGGGAGGGAGCGTACGAACCGCGGGGTAAGTGTAATCTGGTGAATAGGAGGAGTACCTGAAACCCAACGCAAAACAGTTAGAGAGATATTAGAGCTTCGTCGTGCACGCATGAATGAGTATGCATGTTCTGTAGTTGCATGGGCTCGCCATTACAATTCTAATACACTGCATGGCAATGCCAGGGACGTGAGAATACGTATGTACAGAAAGGAACCCTAGATAAGATGAGGGACAGCGAAGAAGGGATTGATGTCGGGTCCAGAACATGGGTGTTTCTTTGATGAATGCAGATATGGGGTCGAACATGAACTGTCACTATGAGCATGTGCATGTCCAAAGCAGACACTGTTGTGAGACCCCGTACGAAAAGCCAACCTAAAAGCGGAACAACTGTAACACGCTAAGAGAGAGAGAGAGATGAGCGGTTACACACAAACACAATGATGGAATGGAATAAATATGTGGGTGGCTCGCATTCTTCTAGGTTTGACTGGGGGAAAAGAGAGAGAGAGAGAGAGAGAGAGAGAGAGAGAGACGTGGACCCTTCATCTCGCAAGAAGCTTCTTTCGATATCTAGATCCATCTCAACCGTTATAACGACGATCGAGAATGATTGAAACCATCAATGGAGCAACTTACAAGGTCCAGGATCTCGATCCAGAGACCTGCAACTCCTAGTTGCTAGCTGGGCGAACTAATGAGTGAGTAGGGTTTGTGCGCATGAGAGTATGTATGAGTTGGCAATGCACGTGGAGGGTTCTCCCACAGAGAGAGGTAAAGAGAGAGTACCCAGCATAAAGGCTAAATGGGAAGCCTTGTTGGAGCGCATAATGGGGAAAGGTTGCTGCAGAAGCAAAAGCTGTGCCCACGCCTCCATGAAACCCTCCTGTCTGGAATCCGTTCATCCCCCTCATATTCCTCCCTCCACCTGCTCATCATTCACCATCATCATCACCACCATCACCAACCCGACCATTTTACTCGCATTAGTTAAATTAAAGCGATCAACAATTACCATTCGCTTTCCATAGCTAACAATAACATATGACAGCTTAGGAAATATGAACTTAAACCGAAATACAGTTTAGATGACCAGAAGACATCGCAATCAGATAAAGAAGAGAAGTAAAACATTAAGCGATGCATAAAATGTGAATGTGGCTCCTTAGAAGTAGATGTTAAAGAACTTTGGGATGCATGGCATATACCGAGTGAGTAAAACGACTCATTTCCTCTCCTCTCTCTATTCTCTTTTTGTTATTTACTTAAGAGAATTTCCCATGATAAATGGTTTTGTCTTTGTCGGCTCTTACTTTTCTCTCGCCAAAACAGCTAAAAGCAACCCAAAAGAAAGCAAAAGAAAAACCCTTAATGCATCTTCTATATATATGGATCAAAATGTAAAAGCTTTGGAAAATCTACAAATAAACCCAAAAGAAAGAGGGAAAAATTGTGATCACTAGAGCATGGACTAGAAGCAACCACAAAACCCTAAATAAAAGAAAAGGGGGTGTCACCAGTGAAAACCCTCATTAAACTTTGGCCAGATCTGAAGAAAAAAAACCCATCGACATCGGAAGATAAAGAAACAGTTATCATGTTTGTAGATATACCCGTTTTGGGGGTGGAAGGTTTGGATCTTTGGAGGCCAAGGCAGGCAAGATTGCAGTTAGCTCTCCTCCCATCTATCACCGGAGACGCATCCACGCACGCTCGCATCGCTGCTTCTGGCTCTCTAAACGTCACCTGCAACAAAAACCAAGAATTCCATGACAAAAATGGAAAAGAAAAGAAGACAGAGAAATAAACAGACAATCCCCAGAAAACATCCATGTTTATAAACCCCGTGACTCAAAAGGACTCGTGAAAACCTTCCATTTCGATACCCCATGAAGGGTCAAAGACAGGATCTTTCCATCTGTTTCAACTGTTTCAAGATCTAGACCGACTAAAGAAGAGAGAGAGAGAGAGAGATGAAGAAGGAGGAGGTGGTGGAGAAAGAACGTACGAAGCCGTATCCTTTGGACCTGCCAGTGGCCTTATCAGTGATGACGACGGCCTCCAGAATCTCCCCGAACTGTTCAAAATACTTCTTCATGGTGTCCTTCTGCGTCTCCCAAGCCAGCCCTCCCACGAACACCTTGGTGTAGGTGGTGTCCCCGAACTGCCCTGCCAAGTTAGCCGGAGTCATCTTCTTCCTCTTCCTTCCTCCGCAAGGATCTCTAACGTCCGCGCTACCGACAACTCGGTTCCTCCGGCTGCGCTCAACACCACTACTACCGACGGTTCAGATCTATAATGGAGGGACACGACAGATCTTGAGGGATCTTCTCTTTGGATATGGAGGGTGGTGGTCCGATCTTGGCGGTGTCGATACAGTGCAGACCAGACAATTAGGTCAGATATCAGAACGAGAAGATGAGAGAGAGAGAGAGAGAGAGAGCGAGAGGGGGAGAGGGGGAGAGAGAAAGAGAGAGGGAGAAGAAATGAGAGGGAAGAGAAAGCAAAAGCTGAAGAGGAGGAAAAAAATAAGAAAACTAGAGAGAAAAAGAAAAAGGAAAGACGCCATGTCATTGATGAATTATATACAACGCAGCAGCCCCCACTCCCTTTTACATCCTGGACATCACGTTCCCTCCCTCCCACGTCCCTCGTCGCGCGTGGCCGCCGCGCGCCCCCACCGCCGCCCGCCGTCAACGTGGGGGCGGTTCGCGGCCCATCCCGCCGTCTCACGCGCCGCGACGCGCGTGGGGGTGGTTCTCGGCCAAATTATTATGTCCGTCACTCGCTCGCCAACTTTGTATTATTTCTAGGGGGTGGCGGGCGGATTTACCGGTTCGCCCTCGCCGCTCGGAGCGAAATTACGAGGCGGCGCCGCGCGAAACGGTGTTTCCCGTCAGTGGCAGAAACGGGACGGGGGGGCGATTTTCTTTGTTTCTTCTTTTCTATTTATATCATCATCATTATTTTTGTATGGGGGAGGGAGGGAAACCGGGCGGGAAAGTCAAAGGTCAACTCTCGACCGGCGGTAGTGCGGATACCTGGATTCTTCCGAGCCACTGACACCGTCGTCGAAACCACACTCTTTGCATTTTCATTTGATAGACAATCATATCGGCTTCGCATCATCAAAATTAATATACCTTATCCGAGCTCGGAAAAAAAAAATATTCTTTTTATATGGTTGGCGTGCGAAATAAAAAAAATACAAATCATTACGTATCGTCGAGTCGATTCATGTGGTTAGCATCTTATCCGGGCGGGTTCAACGGCCTCTCCACCAGCGGACGAGCACGTACGGACGATCCTACGTCAGGTCAAAGAAGCAAAATCCGATTTGGCTGCTCTGGAGGGACGAAGTTGAATTGGCATGGATCGACATGGGTTTTGTTGGGGAGTTCGAGATGGTGGCGGCCGCGGTCGCGGCAGGAAATTCAAAAACGGCGACTTTGTCGGCGAAGAAGACGGTGGGGATTCGCTGGTTGACCGCGTCGGGGCGGGCGCCAGGACATTCTCTCTGCGAGCAGACATTATGAACCCCAAGCTCGACTCCCGCTTTTGTTTAACCTGTAGCGTTTTTCATGGGTTCTCGTGCGAGCTTGTCTCGCTCGCTCTTTTTCTCTCGGGAAAACGTGAAAGTGAATATCCCCGCTGTACCGTCATGGGTACTGAATCCCCTTCTCGTTTGACCGCGGTATATTCGATCCGGCCGTGACGGTCCGGGGGTTTTCCCGAGGATCGTCGAAGCCCAGCCCGCCCAACGACTCGAGGGCCTCGGCGATTTGCGAAACGTTTCGTGGGCAGGCCCGATCCTAGGAGAGGATCCTTCGGTCCGAGAATCCGCGACGAGGGGGCGCTGTTCTTTCCAAGTGGACGGGAAGCAGGTCGTGAAGACCTGGGCGGAACTGACTATCGTGCCTATGACCGTACGCGGGGCAGCGTATAAAGCAGCACGGACGTAGCTTTTAAGACGCAGTACGCAGTCGAGGACGTTAAGGGTAAAAGGATGGGCGTGTTGGCGTTGTAATAAATGGTTCGTGCGAGGGGGAGGGGGGGATGCACGTGGTGGGGGTGGGGCCGTGCACGCTCGAAACTGTGTGCAGACGATAGATGGGGGGTGTGCGAGGGAGTCCTCGTTGTCTATGCGGTCGCAACAATTATAATTCAGCAGGAGAGAGAGAGAGAATGGATGCATCCATGTCGCTTTCTGGTCAAAGAAAGGAAACCAGTTGGAGACAGCTTGCCCCCCCCTTCCCCATCTCTCTCTCCATTCCATCCTCCGTTCGATGCCTCGACTTTCCCCCAATCATTCGCGCTTCATCGACGGCTGCTGTTCGTGGTTGGACGCCACATGTTCGTTTAATCACTTTTATCTGCCCATAGTTGGGCTTGCTCAAACCATGAGCGTGTCCGTGGTTTTCGTTCGAGATTTGGGTTCAAACCACCGGATTTGCATATACTCTCAGGTCATCTCCAAAAGCATAGACGTTGGGTAATCCCAACGCTCATGAATAGTCGAGCATTCAAAGAGCCCCGACAATTTAAGGATAATTTAAGGATGTGCGATTCCAAATTTCGTACAGATTTCACTTGAAACCCGAAATCGATCCGTCAAAATAGGTTATTCATTTTTTGGAACTTGGAATTTACCATTTTTCTACAATCTATTAACCAATCCGATTTTCCAAGATTCTATCTAGGACCTTGTTTCCCCCTACTTACAAATAGATGCGGATGATTACTGTCTTGAGAATATTATTACTTTTTGGTAATCAAATCAAGCAGCCAAACAAAATCATCAATAACAGAGACGACGAGACTGGAGGTGGGGTGTATCATCTGGTGGGGGCTACCAGGCACGTGCCCGTCTGCAGCCTTTGCACTGTCCCCACCTTAAACAAAAGAAAAGAGAAGGCCTATCCATCTTCTTTCCACATCCCGAAATTACCCTTCCAGCACGACCTCTTTTGCCGGATTGCCCCTCCGTCGTCTTTCCATTTTGGATCCGGCTGCTGATCTTTCGGGGGCGGGTGGGCCAAAGCCCACCGTTTTCATCATCTCTCTGGCGATAGATGATTTTTTTTCCTGACCAACGAGGATGAAGTGGTGCTCCCAACTCATGTCATTTCGTTTGTCAAATCTTCATGGGCGAGCCCCCAAAAAAAAGAAAATTTCCCAATCCCCCCCCCCCCGTCTGGCTTACGATCTTCATCTCTACTAGTAAAATACTCGTACCTTTACGCAAAGTACAGTACAGTCCATTACACTTGGGGAAAAGCACTTCGATTATGGACTTGTTTCATGTCCTTGTCAAAGCCAGCTAATGATGTAACAGGCCAGAAATCATTTATGTGTTGAATATATGATTTGGTCCATCACATATTCATATATACAAGTATCATATCCCTATAAGTTTTGTGAGATTATTTCTGGATTAATTCGCAAAATTACAAGGCGCAAATTCTGCCTGAATAATACTGAAACGCCTAGGTGAGTTATGAAAAGAGCATGCCGGATATTTAATGTCATCGGCAGTGCAGTTCAAAGTGCCATACGAATGGCACTCAAGTCACGCAAGAAGGTTCCTAGACAAGAGAAGCCATTACCAAGAAAGATAAATTCCAGTCAAGATGGATACAGCTCCATAAGCATAACTCAACCTGTTGCGTCTTCTGCAGAACAGCAACTCCAAAAGATTTAACTTGTGCTCGGTAGCATGTCCAGTACCGAGTAATGCAACTATTAACACTTCTGTTGCTTAGAAAAAACCACGACCACACTGCTGCATGATTTGGTCAACACATATTTACATAGACAGGTATCATATCCCTATAATTCTTGCGAGCTTAACAGTACCAAAACGCCTCGGTGAGTTATGAAAAGTCATGCATGTCGAATATACAGTGTCACCGGCAGTACAGTTCAAAGTGCCATATGAACGTTGTGGCGCTTAAGTCACCCAAGAACTAAATAGGAAGATCCTAGACAAAACAAGCCATTACCAAGTAAGGATAAATTCAAGTCAAGATAGATACAGCTCCATTAACTTAACCTTGTGTGTCTTCTGCACAGCAGCAACTCAAAAAGATTGATCTTTTGCTCGGTATGATGTCCCAAACCATAAAACAACCATTAACACTTCTGTTGCTTAGAGAAAGCGACGACCACACTGCTGTACATTTCACTAAAGAATTCCTAGTATGTGCAAACGCATCAAAAATAAGAAAGCCACATACCAGAAGAAATCGCAATCAGAAGCTTTAGTGAGACTTCAAATGACATTACTTCGATTTTCTTTGACAGACAATTCTCCGTGTTCCTACATCCCTCATCCCACGCGAACAACATTAACATGACAGAATTTTATATAGAAAGTCCGGCCCATCTAACTGACAAAAAATAACTGATGAACCTCCTCCCCTGCATCCATAGCAACCAAAAGAGCAAGAAAATCATGCTTACCACAGAACCAAGCTCATCACAGCATATCTTCATGATACAAATGTAGCCCGAGGCCAAAGCGCGCACAAGCTCGACGAAAAGCCATAGCTTCTGCCTTTTGCACAGCATCTCCATAACCAGTATTGTTCACTGAAGCAGTACCAATTGACTCCCTGTACATCTGTCGTTACACAAGAAAAAGGAGAGACATAGAAAGAAAATTAAAGTCAGCTTCTTTCCTCTCTTATGTGCCATCTGCATCCACATTATTGTTAGAGTCCATCAAAATGAGGCATAGACATAGATAGGAATCTGTTAACTGCTTTCTGGAAAATACTTATTAAGGCATTTCAAAAGTATGTCTCATAGACTGAACTTTGCCACCATGACACATGCATTACAGAACACGGTAATTGTCTGCCATATTGCATTACTTAGCCACAGTGGCTCGGGATGGCCACATCCGGAAAATATCTCAAGAGCAAATATTGCAACTTTTAATATGAAAAATAGAATATGTTATTGAAGATTGACTTAAAAATTTGGTCCCGAGCAGATTCTATTTACAAGTTCAAGCAGACTAAAAGGTTCTACTCAATTGATGAGTATCTATGCGAAAAGTAGACATATAAGCACTTTAGAAGTACAAAAAGTGGGACAATTGAATTAGGTAAAATTCTTACACCCAACACTCACAACTCACTAGCTTCATCCAGATACTCCACACAGATAACTGCTTCCTAAGCAATAACAATATCAGCAGCGAGAACTGTCTGTGGGGTGGATGTGATGCTTAGCCTTTTGCTTTACTGTTAACTTCTAACAAAGGTGTATATAGAGTTCTTTATTCCCGAGAAAACCGGATTATGGCAGCTAATCACAGGAATGCTATCACACTTCTGGAGCTGACCTGAAATCACTAAGTTCAAACTAAAAAATTGCTAGAATTTTTCATCAAGTTGCACTTAAAAAAACGTCGCTAAATCATAAATCAACAGATTTGCAGGTATTGAATAGTTCAAATTCTCACATATGGAATCACGGAACATAACAGATGATCCAACTGTAAAATATGAAAGGCATGATGTGCTCGAAAAAGACAGCTTAAGAGAGCAAACGCCCTGATATTAGTATGTTTAATTTACACCATGAGCCAAGATATGTCTGGTGCATCAAAAGGATCAGAAAAAAAAAAATCGCCACGATTAATGTAACATAAATCAAACTTCACTGACTTTGCTCTTTGATCAAGGACAAACTGGATAGGCACTTGCAAGTGGTGCCAATAATTCTTCTCCAATTTCAGGAGAAATCTGTTATTTTATCCAAAGAAAGTTCTGTTCCATTTTCTGTATCATAATATTTCTCATCATTACAAGCACTACACACTTACCCTTGTCTTCCAAGTTAATCAAACCACAACCTTTGTCCCTTCTAAATCAACTTCAGTAGTTATGAGCCAATTAATCATACAATGATTCCCAACACTTCCAGCATGAATGACATGAAACTTTACACAGTAATAGGAATTATATATCAACCTATAAAAGTGCAGCAACCATTATTTTAGAGTCATTTACCACATCTAACTGAATAGTTCAAGTTCATCCACAAACAAATGTGAAATCGATCAGATCAAATAGCCAGTTTTCTCCCCCTCAGTGGGGGGTGAATTATCTTGCCATAAAGCCACAAATTGGTGAAAAGTGCTAGCATTAAAGATTTACTTTCCTTTAAAGACACGAGTTAATTTGATCCAACTACCACATCTGAAACCTTTTTAACTTAGATCAAAATTCCTTCACTCATGTTGGAA